>JAYKKI010000019.1:23810000-25010000 GCA_039881145.1 Druceiella hillmani | reverse complement strand
AGGTTAAGTTGCACATAAAAATAAAAATTTGAAGTACTCACTTCAAATTAGGCAAATAATTGACTAAAAGTAAGGTGTAGAAATACGATATAAGGTACGGCATGACATTTTATAGACAGCAACACCCCACCCAACACGAAGAGTGTGATACACGAAAGTCGACACCGAGACGGCAATACACGAAGAAAATTAATGAAATAGACAGGCGATGAGTTAAACAGAATACAGCGCGAACATCTGCCCCGCCCTCCGCGCCACAAGTATATAAATAAACCCGCTCGCTTCTTTCTACCATCGATCGCTTTAGGACATGGATTCTCAACCTTTTGTACCTTTAGTCTCCCTGAATTATAAAATATATATTCATGCTCTCTTTCTAATTTTGTTCTTCATTGTTATAATAAAAGTACACATAATTTTCCCGAAATTTATTTCGCAATTACAAGCATTATGAAATGAATTAAAACTTTGGTACTCACTTCTAAAAATAATTAAGTATGATTAAATAATAAAATTGTATTAATACGATATTAGTACCTGCGTACTCGGAACAAGTTGGTCGATTTCAGGTTCAGTTCTTGCCAGAGCTGAAAAAACTCTCGTAAGTAAGTCGTAGAAAACGGCACAATTATTTGCAAAGCCAGGGAGGCAACTTTTAGATTAAGTAAACGTTTTATCCTAAACTTCTCTAATGTCGAGAGGTCGAAGTCGTCTTTCGTTGTAGAATGTTCGTGAATTGGCACAAAATATATGTCCTCCTCCCAATCTACGAAACTACTAAATAAATACATCTACTAGAAGCTTACATAAAGTCTTCTAAGAAAAGTATAGTGATGTAATTCTATATCTTATTATTTTTTAAAAAATCACGATATTTTCATGCTACATAGTGGCCAATAATATTGTTTGTAAATAGTTTAATAAACTTTAAATGTGTAAAATGCAGGCTCGTGCGCGATCGCTTTCTGCGCCTGCCGTGGTCTGACTGATCTGATCGCGGGATACTCGCGTGGGCGCGGTAGATGGAAAGAAAACGCTGCAAGTCGAGACTTGGCAGAACTTTAACCGAATGAATTACTGAATGGATTTAAGAATTTAGATGGATTTCTTTAGAATATAGAAACACATTGGGCACTCGTACCTCCGTACGCCCCCCTAGGAAGGTGCGCCCTATTACTTGGGAACTCCTGCTTTAGGACGTGGATGACACGAAGCCTGCGCGCCGTGCCACCGCTTCCTCGACTAATAACGGAGTGTTGCTTAGAGCGGCATTCCGGTGTAGGCATCGTTTACCGCGTGCTAACTTCATCTTTATGGAAATTGTCTCAAGTTCTATTGTATGTTTATCGAACGACATTATCTTTCGAGTTTTCAATTGGTGGTATATATAATCCATTTTTGATTAATACTGATGACAAAGTAGATCAAAAAAACTTTAATCGTGAACCTCATCGTTTTTAAACGAAATAAAATAAAAAAAACAGTTAAAAAAACTTTACTCAAAGAATCCAGCCGTCGTTTATACGAGAATGTTCTGGAGCCACCTCGAAATATATTAAGTCATTTTAAAAGCATTCCTAGTTTTAGGCACAAATGTATATGAATCACACAGTCCGAATTTTATTTGTTTTAGGAACTAGAAGCTTTTTTCAGACGAACGAAGAAATCGGGTAACATACAACATTGTTGAGTTACCACAACTATAAGTTTCCGTTCGGATACTTCGGTTACAAAACCATAAGAAATGTCAAACGATTTGCCTATATCACATACACGTCGCGTCGCATATAAACAAAACATTGAGTTGTATCCCGAAGGAATAATTCTATTTCCCTAATTAAAAAATAACTAATATGTGAACACGAATTGTAATTTGTGCGTATACCGAGTTTCTATTTGACTACTTAGACATGATCAAGTAACGTATAAAATCCATATCCCATAACGTATAAAATAAGGTCGAAGGTCTTTTTCGCATTCGTAATCAAGTTATTTTTTGTTATATAGATTTTTTATAATAAAAACTTTAATTTAAAATGTTTCTTTTTGAGGCGCAGATCATCAAACATTAAACTTCAAATCGATAAATAGTATCCTCGTCTTCCTTCTAATTTTCCACCAGAAAAATTAAAAAATCTGGATAATTCGTAGACAATAGTATTTGGTTAAAATTTCTATTTATTTTTAACTGAATACCTGAAACGTAATTCTGAATCGCTAAAGGAATATCGTGGCCGTTATTCATCAGGAGTCGCTTCCGAAAAAATCTAAAATTAATTCAGAGGTTTACTACCTCTGTTTAACCAAGTGTTTCTAGACAACAGCGCTAGAACATATAACGCAAAATACACTGTCGAGATATGTAGGAGTTGGCCTAGCTTCTGTAGGTACATGTTGCTTATTTACCCGACATCTGATTGTTACTTATTCAGTACTCTCGGTAATCCTTTATAGAATTAAATGGAAGAGCTTCAAAAAGCCACCAGATTTTTATACCGAAGTAAAAATTACTGACTAATAAACAAATATGGTACACAAAAATATATTTTTCTGGATTAAAGACTTATAAGATTCAAATTACGCCTTGATTATTTCTAACGTCAACTAATCATTCCATAACCATTTCTACAGAATGCTTCGAGTACACCAATGTCTTATCCGCTGATAAGCTGGATATACCACCGCGGCGCCTCAAACGTCAATTTGGAGCCAACGTAGCTGGAGGCTTCGGGGCAGGCACATCCGAGGAAAACCCAGGGTTATTACCTCATCAGGTAGCCCACATGGTGAGTGTAAACATTCAATTTAGCCTCCTCTTTTTTCAACTTGATTTATTAGTTATGTATTTGCTATAACTCAAATGCGTGCAAGTTTTAATGTGGAAAGAAGTCTCAATTTTATGTTGCTGAATAACCTTCAACAGAGTTACTGACAATAAGAAATATTGATAAATTACAATATTAACATTGATAAATGGAGTAAAAGCTGAGCAAACTCTTCAGTTTTTTAATTGTCTTTTTGGAATATGTATGAAATGAAATTCCATACGAAACGAAAGATAACCGAAATAAAAATAAATAGAAATTTTAACCAAATACTATTATTTACTAATTATCCAGATTTTTTAATTTTTCTGGCGGAGAATTAGAGGGAAGACGAGGATACTATGTATCGATTTTAAGCTTAATGTTTGATGATCTGCGCCTTAAAAAGAAAAATTTTAAATTAAAGTTTTTATTATAAAAAATCTATATAACAAAAAATTACTTGATTACGAATGCGAAAAAGACCTTCTACCTTATTTTATACGTTATGGGATATGGATTTTTTAAAGATTTTACCCCAATTAATTTGGTCCCCGTTCAAGGTTCAACTTATAAAATTTCACACACAAAGGTCTATAACTGTAAAAACATGGAACCAATGGACATATTGAAATTATAAGTATTTGACCGTTCATTTCAGGTGTTTACCAATATTGTAAGGAAATCATATTGAGCCAAATACCGTATACTTTTTTGCTGAATGATATTTATCATGATTATAAATTATAAAATCAGAGAGAGATACTCAAATGCTCTAACATATGAATAAATAAAATATATACACAAAATAAACATTAAAATTAATCAAACAACGATCATAAGTAAAAACAAACCTCACAATTAAATGATACTACGTGATGTAGTATTATTTCTACTTTCTTTAAGTTCTTTACCACGATCTAGATTTCGTTGTATTACAACATCTTCAGGTGGGCTGTTATAATAATGAATTTCTACAAAATTAACGCCAAATATATTCAATATTTAAAAACAAACCTGTTAAGCACCGTGGACTTCGCTCTAAGAATATTCTTTTGACACTTAGGCAAATACAAACATTTAAAGTTTATTGAAACTGTTGAATAATAATACTATTTTTCACAATGTAAATATAAAAATATCGTGATTTTCTCAAAAATAATGAGATATAGAATTATCGCAAATTTTCCCATGAACTTTAAGTAGACTGCTACTAAAGATGTTTATTTAATAATTTTGATTTTAGTAGTTTCGTAGATGGGAGGGAGGACATTTATTTTGTGAACATTTACATTTCAACAATATTTCTAGTACTTCGTAACATAAAACGTTGAAAAAAATAGATTTAGAATCATTAAAGCTCGTTCTTTCAAATATAAAAGTAAGAGAATAAAATATTATAAGAAGAAGAAGAGAGAATAAAATAATATAGAAGTAAAATATTGTTTACCCTCTTTAAAATTGTCACAAGAGGGTATCATTGAAAGTTCGTAGAACTAGCCGTTTGTAATAATGGTAATATAAAAATTCAAGCCAATGTAACTATTTGGTAATCCTCAATGGATTACCAACTTTGAGTACTTTGCTTAAATTAATCAATTGTTGTTACAAGTTGACGGCAATTTAAAAATTGTATACATCACATCGAGATGAATTTAATGTGAGAAAATTTGTATTCCATGATTTTTCATGACTTGCATTGTAGTCTTAACCAATAACAAAGTTACCATCAACTTTGATTGACATTTTATGATGAAGTCTCATGCAGCACTATTGTTCACAACTGGTTTAACGAGTTCGATAATCTTAGTGATGCAATCTGCGTGAGGCACATCCCTCAACAGCCACAATTGAAGATAACATCTATGCTGCTCGGTTCATTATTAAAGCTAAGGGGGCTAGTTTAGACATTGATTTGAAAGAAGTACAGAAAATTCTACATAAACATTTAGGCGTCAAGAAACTCTGCTAGGTGCGTAACCCATGATTCGACCGAAGCTCAAAAACATCACCGCATATTCGACATCGTCACGGAAGATGAAAGCTGGATATGCTGTTATGAACCCAAAATCGACAAAAGGTCTAAAAAGGTAAAGTAAGAACGAAAAGCTAGAAAAAATATGGTCCCTTTGTTCTTCGACAAAGATTATTAGGAAAATAAAAGGACAGATACGACATAACAACAATTGTTTGCCTGTTATTTTAAAAAATGTTCGAGAAATTTATAATCATCATGCCAACCGCAACGCCTCTGCACACTCAATGAGGTGAACGAAAGAAAATTTGAATTCGTCGGGTGTACAAAATTATGGATCGTCCCCCTTACAGCAATTCAATAGCACCATTCACATTCAATCTATGTTTACTTCTAATAGCACATTCAATCTATGTTTATTTCCAAAAATAAAAGATAAACTGCGAGGAATACGGTTCCCGAATGTCGAAGAAGTGATAAAATCGCGTGGAAAGAATGTCTAAGTAAGTGTGGTCTGGCTGCTTTTCTCAGTAGATCTATACATCGTGTATAGGGTGCTACGGAGACTATTTTGAAGAACGATAAATAACTTGCACACTTCTAGTGAGTTCCACTTTTGCTATTCTAAAAACGTTCCCCATTATCTAAAGTATAATATTTTGGAATATTGGCTATTGAAACATAAACGAGTTGATGCGATTCTTCACTTTATCAGTCCTTTTCTGACACATAAAACACACGTCAGCATGAAAAAATATAGGTGAGTAAATTAGCGAAACCGAAATAGTTTGTACGTTTTCTGTGTTTCTGTTTTTTTATGTAGGAATATGTGTTCTCAACAATGTGCAAAATACACGTCATCCTGTGACTTGAATATTTTTGAGTTTTTAGGTTTCCGAATTGTTTATTTCATAGTTTAACTTTATTATTATGTTACTTGTGACTTTGTAATTGTATTTGTCGTCTGCTCATACTATTTGTGTTGTACAATACACACAAAACGTAATAAATTTAAGTTCTGTTATGCGTCTTCCCGTAAACTTTTTTGTCCAGTTTTCTTTATAAAATGATTGGATGACTAAATTGAATGTCTTAATTGTCAATTCACATTTTTTTAGATGTCAAAAAAATAATGTTAGTGGACAATTATATCTTGGTACAAAATGAATTCCATCATATGTATGTGACAACGGAGTTTTGACTACTTTGATTTATTAAAAATTTTAAAAAAATTATTTGGACTTATCAAACAAATAAGCGAGTTAAAAAAAGGACAATTAAAATTTGTAATAAAATACATATACAATAAAAAGATAGCAACATACATGTTGGAAAAGAGACTAGGAAAACATTTTGGCAGCAAAGCAATATTTTTCAGAGATTAACCAATAAACGTAAAAACTTATGAAGTTCTTAAATAGTTTTAAAGCCTTTTTTCTAATCGGCACAAAAATTGGAGATTTTTAAGATTTTGCAATTTATTCCAGGCTGCTCTCGGTTGGCTAACGGCTAGCGAAGATCTAGTCTTCAAATGCTCAGGCACCATCATCAGTGAGCTTTTCATCCTCACGTCGGCTCACTGCACCACCAGCAACGACCCTGACGTCATGTTTCCAGAGCCCAATTCAGTTCGTGTCGGAGCTTATAACTTACCACCCAACTTAGTACCAGATTCCGAGCCTGTTTTTGTGCGAATCGCTAGTCTCATTCCTCATCCCGAATACAAAGCACCCTTAAAATACCACGATATTTCATTGGTTCGACTCAAGACTCCACTGATTTTCAATGCTTTTGTAAGACCTGCCTGCCTATGGCCTGTCGCTGATAATGGCGACAAAGAATTTGGCTTATCGATGAGATGGACTGTAAACAAAATTTCAGACCGTAAGTTGTTTTTGATGTAACTTCTATTTTTTTATTTTATTTTTAGAGCGTTATAATATTTAAAGTTTATTTAGTTTTTATTTAACAACAGAAGAAGCAATAAAAAAAAATGTGGGTTGTGAGTTGTTATAGTGCCATTTTGAAAATAAAACATGTTAAACTTGAGTAGAACTCGCACTTCTAACGTTCCGTACATCCTTAAGCATGTATAAATAGTTGAAAATATGTAATAATAAATACTTGCCAACATTAATATTATTTTTAAAGTAACATATATCGTCTGGTATATTTTTACAAGTTTAAAATATTGTGAATATGTTAAAAATGATGGAATTTAGAAACATCCGGTAAAATATAGATTAACTTCTATATTTTACCGGATGTTTCTAAATTCCATCATTTTTAACTTCTAGTAACTCTGTTTATTTTTCATAACTTTCGCTTTAGCAGTTTCGAAGATACAGGAGACGAACATCTTGTTTGCTATCATTTTCAACAACATGTCTAGAACTATTTTACATGACATTCTGAAAAATAGTTTTGGAATTCTTACAACAGCTCTATCGAGTAATGGCGAATGTGACACTAGAATGTTTTTAAAAAATCGGTTATTTTACTTGCTTCTTTAAAATTCCAGGGATATTTTTAAGGGTTGACTATTGCGATATATGCGGGTTTACTTTCAGGGTTGACTTTACAATCCAAATGACAATAAAAATAAAAATATTTCCCTCTAAATTAGGGATGAAAGGGAGTGAGGAGGATTCCGCTGCCTTTTTATATTACGCATGTAGCGTTCCAAAACAATGCTCCGATCCGCTGCTCTGTTACTACATTGCTCCTTTACTCCCTTCGTGTACTTTTTTCTACTTAAATAAGAATTTCCAAGAACCCAAAATAATGAAATTTCTCGAAGTAATAATCCTGGGCCGCCTACCATCTTTGTGCAAAAATCATATCGATCCAATATTCCGTTGCGACATGAAACAAAAACAAACATATTTCGGTTTATAAAATTAGCTTGGATTAGTATTACAAATATGAATATGTACATGTTTGTTTTTTTATTCATTACTCTGTAAATAAGCAAAAATCATAACCAATTTTTAAATTATTTTTTAATGAATCACGCCTAAAGATACAGAATGATTTTTATGAAAATTCGTATTGACATACCTAATTGTTCTCATTAGCGTTTAGATTACTTTGAAAAATGTAATTTTTATTATCAGTAGATAAGTTAATGTAAGTCTTATTCTCCTAATTTTACAATTTATCTTTGTGAGATAAAACATAGAAAATATCAAATTTAGTTCATGTTCATTCTAAAAAACGAGACGTGACTGTGCCCGGGATATTATATTTGTTTAATACTTATTTTTCAAAATAAAGATGTGCCTACGAAATACGTGAATATAAACAACGGTAGTAGGTTTCAACGTGATGTCGTTTTTTTACTTACCGGTGTCAGTATTTTAGATGTATCGACTTTATGGGATACAGATATCTTTACTTAGCAACCATAAATAAAAAAAAAATTAAGTTTACTGTGCAAACTTTCCTTTCTCTTAACTCGGTACATAAACTATTTTAGTACATCCACATTCACGTTTAAAATTCGAACTCGATCGGTTCAGACCAGGACTTCCAATTCCGCAGCCAATTTGGAATCTCGGTACTTGTTTGATGAATATTTTCCGCACTGCCATATCCCGCGTACACAAATGAAAGTTTATATGATTGTATGAAATATTTAAGAATTGATCATTATGCAATTAAACATATTTCACAAAGACGGCAAAAATAAGAGTCTGTCCAAAATATATAATTATATGTAATTTGTATTTAATTTTTTATTATTATATTATAATGAAAAAACAAATCAATCATCATCTGTGACAATTTGTTATGTATATGTATTGTTTTACTAGTAGTTTCGAAATAAAATATCTTCTAATAAGCATGATGTTACCGATAACTTTTGTGCTTTTATCAAAATGTCTCGAGGTAATATTCTAAGTCGAGTAAAAATCAGCGAATAACAGTAATCATATCAAAATCTGAGAATAAGTACGCACGTGTGCATGTATGTATGTATGAGGTATGTGCATACACGCGTACATGCATATGATATCGTCTACATACTTTTATTTGCCAAGAATCAGCCCGGTCCTTAGTTATGCCACTACTAATTGGATTCAAACGGGTAATATTGCAGGCGATTCGTATTTTTCCATATATAGTTCCTATTGTTAGCAAAAAAAAAATTTTTGTTTTTTGATTTACTAGTAACATTTTATTATTTCGATTCACAGATTGCTATATTTTAATAAAAATTTTGTTTGAATTTGTTAATTGTTGTCAAGTATTGACATGACATTTGTTTTTATTAGATGATTACATTAAATAAAGGAGACCATCTTTTTTTAAATTTATTTTCGGTGAAAATGAAGCCTGCAGCAGAGAAAGACATCTCGACTCCAAAGCTCACGGTATATAGTAAAAATTATATCGAGTGGCTTCGGAAATGTCCGAATGAAGTTTAATTTAGTATCAAAACTAGTAATTACACGTGTATTTCGAATCATTTTAGAAAATAAAGATTATTTAGTATACTCCCCGTTTTAGCTTTTGTTGCAGTTATCGAAACGGACTTTGATCGGATCTTTAGCGCTATTTATATGATAAACTACTGAGTTGAATCTACTGATTCTTGAGTGGAAGCTACTGAGATTCCAAATTTGTCCACTAAAGATGCAGGTGTGAAAAAAAAGATAATTTTCAGCATATAAATTTCCCAGCACTTCGTAGCCACGAGAGTTACGTCCAACAATATAAGTTCGCCGATCCTTCGATTTTTTAGACATTTCTTTTTCAAAATAAATGCAAATAAAAAAATAAATTTAAAACTGACAATTTTCACACTCGATAAATTCTTTTCTTGGATCACTTATGGTCCTGTGTCCCCCTAGATCCCTGGAGATACATTTTTTGCATATAGATTTAAAAGCATAAAAATGTAAATTTTAAATATATACCCGTCCACTCTCCGATTCATAAAGAGTAATTTCTTCATGAGAGTCACACTTCATACGCGTCACCATCCGATGTCAACTTAATCGAGCTAACATTGAATGGTGATGCGCAGGTTCACCTTGCAAAGTAAAATAGATGAAGAAGCTCCGTTATTTTTGTTAGTGGTTTCCAGTTGATAGAAGCTATCAAATCGTGAGCGCACGACCGCCAATCAGTTGGAATCTGTACTCGAGCGCTCGTGCTTGTGACTGGGCGTTATTATGCTACTCCTTAATCTCTCAAAGCCCGTGAAATCCCGCAAAGCTATATTGCTTTGAAAGGGACTGAAAAATGTGCGGGATCTTGGTACGTCAAGACTGAAAACCCACTTCAGATGCTATAGTGTAATTGAGTAGCAAACAGTAAATCCCATTGTCATATTAGTCATATTCTTCTTCTTCGCACTACAGCCTAGTGCAGGCCAGGGCTAACCCAACGAGCTTTTTTCATCGGAGTCTATCAGATGTTTTATGTATCCAGTTGCTAACCTTTAATATTTTGACATATTAAAGGTTACCAACATATTTACATATTAAAGGTTATACTTTTAGAAGTTAAAGTTTTATATATACAAACACACAAAATAAATCATTTTGATTAAATCGATATCATCAAGCTATATGAGTGCAGGTCTTTGCCGTTTCCTGGTACCCCGTGGCTTGTTGAAAGTTATCAGCTTAGTCGGATTTTTATCCTCTGATCTAAATAAGTGTCCAAGATACCTTATTCTGTTTGATTTTATGATTTTAATTATTTCTGATTTTAATATCAATTATAGATTTCTTTATTGTAAAGAATTCGCAAAACCTTATTTTTATGTACAGCACAAAGATTTTACGTAGTATTTTTCTTTCAAAAATATATAATTTTATTAATTCTGATTTTTTTGAAGGAAAAAAAAATTAGTAATATTAGTCGAAAATAATATTAATTATGTAATGATGGAAAATTTAACGGATGAAAATGGGTTATCATAAAGTCGCTTTTTTCAATTTTTCTTAATTATCATTTAATATTTATAGGGTTCCAGAGCCAAATGGCAGAAACGAAACTCCTACAAATTTATCGTATCCATCTGTCCGTATAGAATAATTTTTTCTCAGATGAATACTGATCATTATGAACTTTAACGGGAAAACCTTGAATAACGTGAACACATGAAAAGAAATTAATTTCTCCTGGACCTCATTTTTTAAAGTAAATTGTGTATCGAACTGGTTCCCAAATAATTTTGAGGCATGCTCCCTACAACTTCTTAGAATTTTAACCATCCAAGAATTAACCATCCAAGAATTTTAACCATCCAAAATTAATGATATTTAGTAAATACTTCTTTGCAAAATTAATTTATTCAACTTCCAACCAAATCATTTGAAAGTTAAATATGTCTACTCGTATATCTGTTAAAAATAAATAGATCTAATACACACACACACACACACACACACACACACACACACACACACACACATATATATATATATATATATATATGTAAATATATGTGTACATACATATGGTAAAAAAATATCAATCTCACAAATAATTTAATATAAATACGTAACAATATATGTAACATTTACAAGTATACAATGTAGCATTTATACTTGTTAATTCCTAAGCTTAAACGTAATTTGTTCCGCGAACTCATTTGCCGGCTGCTTACCGTGGCCTTATTGCATTCTACACGACGATGTGTGGCATCGAATGATTACGTATGAAATTAAGTTTAAATTTATTATTTATAATATCAACCTTCTTTCAATTTTACGAACCTTTTATATATTATACTTTTAGAAGTTAAAGTTTTAAATATACAAGCACACAAAATAAATAATTTTGATTAAATGCTATGGTGAAAATTTAAAAATTGTAAAAAAATATTTTATATTAAAATTAATCTTTTTATGTAAATTTATGTAATTTTATAAATAAATATATAGTTTTAAAGAGGCTAAATATCTTGAGTTATACGATTCAATGCAATTTTATTTTTATTCAAGACACAAACATTGTATTCCCTTGTTGAACGTCAAAAGCATATAAAACAATAAAAAAACAAAACAAAAAATAATAAAAGAATACAATATTGAAATTATATTAAGTATATTTATGTATACTAGTTTGATCAATTAGAGTGATGACTCCAGTCATTTTTATCGCTTATATAATCATCCATTTTATAATACGCTTTTTTGAGTAAATGCCTCTTAACGACGTGTTTAAAATGGTTTTCTGACAATTTCAATACATCTTCTGGTATTTCATTACAGAAGCGAATAATCTGCCCTACAAATGAATTACCAAACTTTGTGAGTCTGAAATTGGGAATATCCTGTTATTTTTATTTCTGGTATTGTAATTATGACGATCACAATGTTTAGAGTAAAGTCCTCCTGTAAAGTTTCCAGTAAAGTCCTGAGAGTAAGTTCCTCAAATATAAAATATTTTCAAAAATATATCGTGAAAGTAAAGTG
This sequence comes from Druceiella hillmani, assembly GCA_039881145.1. Lineage (NCBI taxonomy): Eukaryota > Metazoa > Arthropoda > Insecta > Lepidoptera > Hepialidae > Druceiella > Druceiella hillmani. The sequence continues at coordinate 24,997,785 of JAYKKI010000019.1, read as the reverse complement.
AGTATGTTAATTACTTTAAATAGTTCTGTGAGCGAATCCCGAGAACTTAATTTGTACATTGAGTGAATAGCTTTCTTTTGCAAAATAAAAATGTATTCAATATTAGCAGCCCCACCCCACAACAATATACCGTACGACATTATACTATGAAAGTAGATAAAGTAAACAATTCTTTCAGTTTCAACATTTGTTAAATCTCTGAATTTCTTGACCGCAGCCTAACTAAGTTTCCTTGGCAATTGTGAATTGTGAGCTACCCATTGTAGTTTAATGTTTATAATAATACCGAGGAATACTGTTGTGTTAACAAAATCTATTTCATTATTATCAAATACTAAGTTAGTGTCGACTGTTGTGTAGTAAATTTAATGCACTTAGTTTTTATTACATTGAGTAGAAAATTATTAATCAATTAAATATGTGTGACATTGTTTTATTTGTTCAACATATCTAAGTATTTTAAATATGACAGATGTATCGTAAGCAAACAATATTATTTTAGCAAATTTTTCAACCAAAAAAGGCAGATCGTTAATATACACAACAAAAAGAATGGGTCCCAATAAAGACCGTCGGGGAACACCCATCTTTACTAAAGATCCTATTGATTTAACTTCCCCTATCTTTACTTTTTTGTAATCTGCTTTCGAGATACGAATTGACTAAGGTAAAGACTTCTTCTTTTATGTTTGCGGAGTAATATTCCAAGGGCCGAAGATATTTGCGAAATTAATACCACTACTGCGTCTGTAGTGGATCTGTCTTTTGTAAAGCCAAATTATTGGCTGTGAAGTAGCCCATCAGAATTGAAATATGATCGAGCATAATCTTTTCAAAAATTTGTCTGAAATTAGAAGGATCGTGGTTATCGCCAAATTTAAATATTAGTATAATTTATGTTTCATTTTTATGTTTACTGGAAAAACTCCTAAATGAACACACTAATTGAATACGAGTATAATGGCTAAATGTGGAGCAATAGCATCAATAATAGAGCAATAACTTTGACATTGACATTTCTAATGTCAGATTATTATCGCGTGATGTGACATTTCCTGTTTCACTATTTATAATATTCCAAATATATTATATTTTATTGTCTGAATATTTTATCTTTGTACCAATATAGTCAGATTGGGCCATTTCACATACTTTTTTGAATATCACTGAGTATTTTTAACGTATTTGATAAAACAAATGTTATAGGTAAATGTCCTCATATCATATAACTCAAACAAAGTATCCCTGCTTTCGCGTATGCCAGTCGCAGCCCAGTCACAATATTTGGTTTTAGTGTTGGTTACAATATTAAGACTCTCTGAATTATTCTGTGTTAGATCGATGGATACTAATTTCTCTTTTACATTGTTTTCAATTTTTTTTAAATACCAGAAGTAGTTGGTTTACATATAATGTCATTTAACGCTCACAATAAAATGAAACTACGTGATGTAATATTATTTCTACTTTCTTAAATTTCTTTACCACGACATTAGTCCGTGTAGTTTCATTTTATTGTGAATAATGAATTTCTACAAAATTAACGCCAAATATATTCAATAGTCATTTGATGTCTTAATTACAACCTCGTCAAATGCAGTACATTGACCGCTGGGATCTGATTCTATACTATTTACAACCTCTTTATTCCCAACGTCAAAATCACAAAAAATATTATCTCTGTGTGTCTCACTGTAGCATTTGTAGTTCTTATAAACTCAAAAAAAATATGTTTAAGATGAAAGGATTTAAATAAATTAACAAATTGTAAAGTAATGGATGAGTTCGTATGTAGGTTAATATTGAAATCACCGCAAATTGATATTTTTTTTTACTATTGTATCCATATTCGATTATAGTCTGGAAGTGAGCGTAATTTGATCAAGGAGGACAACATATGCAAATCATCATCATCATATATATTAATACGCTAAGGTTAAGATGTTACTCTCCCTTTTTAGAAAAAACCTCACAACTAATCCACATAAATTATATATCATTTTATAGCTAATTGCTTGCTCTACCGGCATCCACAACTAAAAAATTTATTATTGCTATTGTTTTTGCAAATTAATTAATTATTAAAATTATATACACAAAACAGCAATGCTGCCATCTAACGGCTCAACGTCAATATGATTGACGGTCGGTAAAATTTTTGTTTAATTTCAAATCCACTCACGTATAAATAAAGTGGCGCTTTAGCTCAATGCTTTTGATACTTGCGCCTCTATATGTCAATTTTAGTAAAATATTTGTTTGATCTGTCATCTGAGCTTCATAATGGAATAAATAATAATGCGAAGACTTCGCACGGGTCACGCTAGTAATAATGTATTTGTCCAACTCAACCGATGATAACTCAATTGTTCGTTCAACACTAAGTTTGACCATATATTTACGCTCCTTTGCTTTAAGATTATTTTTAAGTAAAATTAAAGAGCCACCTCTCATAACTTTTTTCTGCTAAAATGACTAACCAATTTTTATTTTTTCAGACTAAGCCTTGTTTCATAATCTTTTAACCAATGTTCTGTTAAACATAAAGTGTTTTCCCAGATATAGTTCCACTTGAAGTTCTTTGCGAGAAAATTGCTATATTTTGGTGCATTAATATTAACTCAGTGTGCTTTCTCATTGTCGGTTTAATTAGTTTAAATCGTTAACCATAATACTATTTGTATTATTACAATAAAATATAATATCGTTAACTTTGTGCTATGTTATATTATTTATAACGGAATTAAAACGGATATAAACTATCCGAATTCAATTTAAATAATCAGATAAATTTTTTTGAATCAAAAAATTTAAAATTGAAATTAAAAAAGTCGTTATAACGGAATATCAAATTATGAATAAGATTTTTAATTAAATAAGTTCTCTTATTTTGTTCATATTAAGAAATAGCTGAATAAGGAAAAGCACAAACTGTCACGTTTTTAGTTTCAAGATCAGGCAATGACTGAAAAGTTTCAATTATATTTGACTTTCTGACATTTATTCTCGTTCCCATTAACAGCATAATACTTGTATTATTATTACATTTACATTTCATAACTCTCTATTACATGATTAAGAGGCGCAACAGGCATACAATAATTCGTCATAGGAAGCACCATACTATTTTACAGCATTGGTCCAAACCCAACCCCTAATCTATCTGAAAACACCGGTATTATTTCCAGAGGAAACTCTATTTACATGATCGTTTGTAGGCTTGCTTAATGGTTTCTTTTTGACGTTTTTTTCAGGTTTTTGGCAATTAACTCTGTAGAAAATTTTATTGATAATTCAGGCGACAATCTTTTATGGTTCTTAGTTCCTTTTTTAGATTTATTTTTATTTTACTTTCCATGTTATGTTTATTTTCCATGTCTTTATTTAATATTTTCCTTCTTTTTCCTTCATCACGTTTATCGTATAGAAAAGTTTCAATTCTAATAAGTCCCATTTTTTATTTTTTACGATAACACCAACCCTTTACTCCACTTACATAATTGATGTACATTTAAGCATTTAATTTCTTCTAAACCTTTATTTTATATGGAACATAGGACTGGATGTTATATTCTATAGAAACTTGCGGCAGCGTTTATATAATTCAGTTAAATAATAACAGGCACTAGTCATTAAGAAAAATGTCGTAGAGGATTTGATATAAAATAATAGTAAGGAACCATTAATAGAGAAGAAATAAATTGCCTTAAGTTAGCCAAAAATCCAGTTTTAACCCTTTCGGTCTTAAATTATTATGGTGACTTACCAATATCGTGTACAGCAATCAAATATCGAGGCCGTAAATGCCTCGCATCAATATTATGTAATCATAAATTATAAAAAGTAACCTTTCTTTTTTTAAAAAAATCTCACCTCGATCGGTAAAAGTGGAAGAAAAGTCGCTGTTATTTAAACATGCATGAGAAATTATGGGCAATATAGATATATATATATATATATATATATATATATATATATATAAATATATATGTATATATATATATATGTATATATATATATATATATATATATATATATATATATATATATAAAAGATAGCAATGTGTGTAGTATACAACCTTATATAATTCCTTAAAATTATTAAAATACTGCTTGATTGGTGTAGAGATATTTTAAATGTTTTTGTTACTCATTTCTGTGTGATATTAATATTAATTGTAAAAGTCCGCAAGCCTTTTTAACATTCCTTTTCAATTGATCATTAATTAAGGACACTAAATTAAAATATATATTTACTCAATACGACTATGTGTCCATTCACCCGCTAATAGAAATAAGGTTGTACTTTATTTTTAATTATAGATGATAAACACAAAATTACCCTTATTGCCATGAAGCTTTCAAGTTCGTTTTATTAATGCCAATTTTTTTCCCAGTCGTAAAGCCCAAATGGAAACTTTTGGAATCATCCGTTAACCTATTCGGCAGCCTTTTCTGCAGTGCAGTGTCCACTATAGATGTGAAGGACATGAACTGGCCGCAAGGAATTTCGTCGGAGCAGCTGTGCGCAGGAGATGCTCTGCGTGAAGGAGAACTTTGCAAGGTTGTTATTTGTGCTCTTTTTCTACCTATTTCTTTATAGACTACGTAAAACTTTTCAGAAACACCTATTATTGGTGATAGTTCAATACGCTCCTATACTACAGTGAACTTAATAATAAAGTTTTAGGATAGATGTTGGAGTTGGCAAAGATTTAAAGTATATTTTTATCCAACTGTGTGCGAGCGAAGAAATGGTTTAATTTTTCAAGTGTGTTTGTTTATTCCCCCATAGATCTCCAATGACGTAATGGATTTTAATATATATAATGACGTTAGATTCGCCTTAATTCTGCAAGTGATACGGGATATTTTTTCTCAATCAATAGTTTAGATCTTCGGCTGCATATAATCCCAGTTGATTAGTGCACATGAGAAAGAGCTAGCGAACTTTCAAGAAAGGTTCGCTGCTACTCGAAATAACTTAATGCGATTTACATAATCAATAGCCTATTATATTGATTTGCATTACATATACCTTGTTGTATCAATTTGTTCCATCTTTACATGCATTTTATAATAAATATAGTTTAACTTGTATCAATTGTTTGTTTATAAGCAATCGGGTTTTACCAATATTAGAAAGAAATATTTATTTTTTTATTAAATAATCATGTTCTATTGAAGTGAAATGCAGCCACGCTAAGAGGAAAACAGCCGTTTGACACTCAATGTTATTTCCCTTTTAAGGTAATACTAACGCCATATGTTTTCCCAGCTAACAAATAACGCATATGCATAAATATTAAAGCTACCTCTAGTAAAACACTGCTGCAACGTCTGCTAGCCCCATTAAAAATAACAAAAAAATAAGTTTATGGCTAAAACACCGAATTAACAGTATAATCTCTCAGTCAGTCTCTCTTTAAAATATATTCGTATCAACCAATATTCAAAATCCAATGTGGAGTACGCCGCGATGCGCAGAATAACTATGGGCTTAATCGATACTCGAGAATGTATTTTCGGTCTAATATTATATAATATTATATTTAAAGCTGTCCCTAATGTTGCAAATCATTGACATGGTAATTTCGTGTCAATTAAATGTCGATGTTTGTTACCTAGTAACTTGGCAGCCAAACGACGAATCGATTCCACGTATTTCATATGGCGGAGTAATACATGTGCTATGATATATCCGTGGCTTCGCATATTTGAAATATTAATGCCACTAAATATATATTTAACTGTTTGCTATCACTTCTAGATGAATTTTCATAAAACTTGGTACAGACATATTTCATGATTCTAAGTAACATATTTGTCACTTGCAACCCAATAAATAACATTATACTTGTAGACTGAACCCCGATAATTTTGTTTATGGCGAAATTTAAATACTGCTACGTAGATAGCATAACGTGTATATATCAAAAGTTTAACATTATTTATAGATAAACGTTGCGAAGTTTGCATTGGATTGGAAACAATTCCTATGATCGTAATAAAACATCCACGCGATCGATATATATTTTTAAACTGCATTACAGCAGGAGAACCTCTGAGTGTAAAGTTAGACCAAGAATATTTTTCTTTTATGAAATGAGTCTATAAGGCTGCTACTTTCAAATATTCCATCAACATAATCGAAAAAAAATGTTTTTCCTCAACCTTCCGTAAATAATTAATTTGTTTTTATTTATTTTTTAATTGTCATATAGCTCTGTAAGTGTCACCGGCATTTTTCTCGTAGTTATTATGAACACGTCCATATTATAATCGTATGAAACAGTGTTAAACTAATAACCATACATGTTATTATAATTATAAATATAACATATCTCCTCTATGTTATGAGTTGTATTGTCACATGTTGTATAACTTTAAAATATTACTGATTTTTGAGGTTTATTCTAGGACATTTGGTTTAATTTTTTTTAAATAATTAAACTAATAACTGTAAAATTAAATCGCACTGTGATTTAACTATAATAAATTGTATAAAAACAGCAAACTATTTAAAACAACGTCTCATAAGGATAGACATTTCCGTTTTAATTTTATTTTTCAAAAAATTAAAAAATTAACAGTATAGCAGCATTCTCAATTTCGAACGGTGTCAGTACATACCTGTTAATTTCATTTGTATATCTAAGTTCATTTATGATCTACAATCTGCGACATGCAGACAGACGGACAATAGAGCGTCTATAAATTGGAGATATTTTTAAACATTTTGAATACCGAATTAAAAAAAAACTGTTCGCTATTTATTATGCCTCTACTGTACACTTGTTCAACTACTATGTAATTTTTCGGTAAAGGCAATACGATGTCATTTTAAATCTGCATTTTCAAATAATCTACAACATACAGACGATCTCATTTTTTTTCATTTCAAATTTGATTTCAAATAATCTACAACATACAGGAAAGACGAATAGTGCGGTAGTGACAGTTCCAATTAAAGGTTTTAGCTAAGAAATTTTAAAAAACCATACGCCATTTACCATGTGACTCACAAATGTGACTATTAAACAATCACAGATTTTTGACTGCATTTGTATATACAGTACAATTTCATTTTCAGTACAATTTCATTTTCAAGGATTTTATATGGCGTCCAAAATGCGTAGTAATTATTTATTATGCCATTATTTATTTAGATATTTTAATTTTATTTGTTATATTATTTTTCTCAAGGGCGACACCGGAGGCCCAATCGTGGTGAATGGACCTTTCGACATCTTCATCTACTACGTAGTGGGTGTCACCAGCTTCACAGAACTCTGCCACGACGGCAAGGATATAGCGTTCTACGAAAGAGTATACCCGTACACACGCTGGATAGAGTCTGTCGTTTGGGCCCCCCAGTAGCGTACAGTATCTTAGTAAAATATTTTTTTTATTATCACCGACTCACGCAGTTAAACTGAAATCACCATGCAAATTTTGCTGATAAAAGCCTAAAGGCATAATATAGAATATATTTGGCGTTAATTTTGTAGAAATTTATTGTTCATAATTAAATAAAAATACGTGATGTAGTATTATTTCTACTTTATTAACGGACTGAAAGTAATTTTCTGAGAATAATATTCATTTAATTTTATTACATACACCGGAACATTTGCATTGTATAACCTCATAGAATAACATCGATTTAATTTATTACCCTCACTAAAACTCTTGTATATTTTATAACTTTTGAAAGTACAGTAAAAACTACACCGCTCCCATAAAATAAACTCACTAACGTGGACAGTGGGAAAACCCACACAAACCCTGCTTCCGCTATTGTTTTGTGAAATATATAAATGCTGTTGGAAGTTTTTTTCTTTGCTAATAGCCTACCTGAAGATGTTGTAATACAACGAAACCTAGGTCGTGGTAAAGGAATTAAAGGAAGTAGAAATAATACTATATCACGTAGTTTCATTTAATTGTGTAAAGGGCTAATATTAAAGATGACTTCAAATGTAAAAAAAACTATCATAAATAAGTTCCTAAATATAAAAAATAACGTTTCACTGATTGTTAATTTAAAACAGATGATTTTCTTATAAACATTTTGTTAAAATTTAATAACAATTCAGAAAACTATATTTATAAATATACCTCCGTAATAATAAGGCAGTGAGTATCTCACATAATTTTTATTATAATTTTATACATGCCATAAATATAATTAAAGACGTAGTTTTATTGTTATTTAATTAATTTACACTTTCCCAATTGAATTGTGTAGGATCGTGCGAATTTTTTTAATACTAAGCAGCAAAATAAAGTTTCATTATCAATATCATTTTTGTTATGCCTGTTACTACTACCGATATATTAACTTTTATATTAACTTTCTTTTATGTCTGCGATATATGTTACACCTAATTGTAAAATAAATTAATTGTTTTTTTTTCTTTACATCAGTATTTTTTAATTATTCTCATAAATAATTAATTTTAAAACAATAAAAATATAGACCGTATAAACATTTGTAATATAATCACACAAATTTAACAATACTTCTGTCTACATAAACTGTATATTTCATTGCAACATTTTGTCACAGTGCTGATCCTCTCTTTATTTTAACCGTAAAATATTAATAGTCAATGTAAAAAAGCTCCAACCGTTTCTGAGGTAGTCACTTTAAAATTTCGATATTTAGAAAAAAAGTCCAATTTTCAACCATGAAATCCCTTCAATATGTTTATTGTATCAAATACAAAAAATAAACTACTTCCAGGAAAATAAAGCTTTTAAAAACTGTCAAAAGAACTATTTTTTTTAATTATTTCATTGTTATTCAAAATAGTCCCTGTGACATTCCATGCATCGTTTCATACGAGGAAACCACTAAGAGAAACAGTTGGCCCACTTTTCCTTGAACTTCTTTTTCCCGGCTTTTTCTAAGACAGCCACAGCTTCTTCGGCATCCTGAAATCGTATTCCTCGAGGGAATATAATCCGTATACTTCGCAGGAATCACAAGTTATCTTTTATTCTTGAAAATTAATAAAAATCACATAGTACGAGGTTGAGGCTGTATTGCGAATAACCTGTAATTTCTACAACCGACGTAGTTAAATATTTCATCGTACGTCTGGCTATGTGTGCAGAAGCGTTGTCATGATGATGAAGGATTCTACTGCGAACGTGTTGCTGTTGAACTTGTTCGGAGACAACAGGAAAACAATTGCTTATATATCAGTCTACGGTAACCGTTATATTTTTTTCAAAACAATCGTTGCGTAACAAACCGTCCGTCCGAAGAACGGGACGACCAACCTATTTTCACCGCTTTCTCTTTTCTTAACATTCTTCAGGTTACTTTTCACAGAGAAACACCTACTCCATAGACTGCCCTTCAGTTATGGGTTCGGGACGGTATATGCAGGTTTCGTCATTCGTGACGATGGTGAATTCAGCACTTGAGTGACCTCCATAAAATTTTCGTTTAAATTTTAACATTTCGCGAGATCAGTCAGCGAAAGGCAATGGTGTTTTGAGCTTCGGTAAAATTAATGGTTTCTACAAGTCTTCCTATAACACCTTAATGTTCTTGTGGAATTGTATGTACTTGACCGATACTAATACCTAAACTTGCCCGAATCTGCTGATAGGTCACATCCTTGTCACTCTTTATTTAAAGCCTCACAGGGCTGATGATATTTTCAGTTGTCGCTATTGAGGGACATTGGACAATAGCTCGTTGGACAATGGCCCATCGTAAATATCAATTGATTTTGTGGTTGATTAAAATTACAACGAAAGTCATAAAAATGGCCGAACAAAAATTTTTTTCGTGTTAAATTCATCTTTACGAGATACATATAATTTTCAAATTATCCCCAATTTTTAAAAACAATTCAAGCAAAATACCAAATTTAAAGTGAAAATTGGAAATATTTAATTTACTTTATTAACGTTACAAATAATCAGTTATATGAATTTTCATCGATAGCCTCGTAAGATAGCTGACGATTCGAAAAATATCGACATTTTTCTCTAATTTTCATTACATATGCCATTCGTCAAGAAAAAAACTCGAACAAGAAAAAATAAAAGAATTATTTCAAAATATTTAATTTTTTATTCAATATAACAGACTGAATTTTGCCAAATCAAAATATATCGTAATGAATAATAATGAAGGTTATGAATAATAATGAAGGTCTAGTATAATGAAGGTTACCGCAAAGGTGTGATTTTTTCAATAATCACCTTCTGATCTTGTTGACTCAAAACTTCATAAAAGGACTCCAAAAAATAAATAATTAAAATCATATTTTACATTTTCTTTGGAAATCAATCCTTAATGGGCCGAAATGAGGATTCGAATTGATTTGGAAGAAACAATCAAAATTCATCACTCAAGTGGAAATGGGCATTCACAATAAGGAAAGATTGAAATAGTGAATCATAAGATGATACATAGTTTTGTCAAAGCATGCATTGTAAGTCAACACCCGTAAAAAATAACCCTTACAGTTAAAATCATACCCAGTCTCCGCTCTGCAAAAGAAAAGCCAGTAAATATACTTACAGTACGGATGACATTTTCCAGACACAGGCAGCGTTATTGAAAACTTAAATTTGTTTATTTATTTATCTATTTATCCACTTTAATGTATATAATTGATAAATATGGCGGACTTGTTGCTACGAGAGCAATCTCTTACAGCCAACCATAACACCCGTCAGCCCCGCTCGACGAACGACTAGGAATCGAACTCGGGTGTCCGCGGTACGCCGTGTCGTCACAGGCCGTATGCCTTGTGATCAATCCAACACACCACGGTGACGATATGCGGTAGGTCTTTACCGACTGTTGGAGGGTTCCTTATAATATCGTCCTTTTAACGACGATTAACGTTCGTGACAATGTTAAATATAACCACTTAGTGGAAACAAAAAAAATGTGTTTGCAACTATCTAGCTAGCCAGCCAATTTTTATCCCAGAGGTTGAAAAATATGAAGATAAGAAATATGAAAGTTAGCGACATGCAAGTTAGGAGACGCTATGGCAGATTCTCGGTTTTCCGATTCATTAGCAATTCTCCACTGCGTTGAGATTAATCGTTTAATTGGCCATGTTTCCCTGTGGCTTAGAAGATGGTCACAGGGTAAATATGGTCAACTAAATAATCAATCTAGCTATAACTACATTCCCGTCCGTTTTACGAATTGTGTCAAATAGATAACGCTTAAAACGATTAGAACAATTCTAGACTCGAAAGAAGGAAGAGGAGAATCGATGGACGGTTAAATATGGGTATGAAGAAAGTGCATGCCCTGTGCCGAATATACAGTACACTCAAATAATACAGTACACTTAAGTAATACCATCCAGAAGAATATACAGTACACTCAAGTAACACCATCTCTACGTGTTTATGCATGAAATCCAGGGCTCAAAATCGTTTAAGGCATTAAAGACAGTAAATTCTATGGTATATGATATCTTCCAATATGCTTATAAGATTATAGAGCAGCTTTAAGATTGAGATATAGTGCTGGAAGAGACTGTGTTCTGTCAAACGCCGTGTTATGTGATTTAAATTGGTTACCTATTTTGGTTTCTTTCCATTAAAGGCTGAAGTTTTAAGAATAACTTAAAATTAGAAAAAAGGTAATGTAGTATAGTCTTTCTGGGTCTCCCATACCATACGCTTGTAATGTTATTCAGAAATTTGAAGCTGCCAAAATTCTTTAATGGCACCAGGCTGCAGGTCAAAGATGTATATCGCTTTTAGTCGAGACCACTATTTTAACTGGAATTCAAAGAGGAACAATTTATGTGCCGCGTATTCCACTTCAGGTTCATGCTACTACAGTTTCCTGTCAAATTATGCTTTGCAGTAACTATAGATAAGTCGGAAAGGCAAATTCTCAAATTCGCAGAAGTTGACGTGACGTAGGACTATTTTTTTCACGGCCAATTTTTTTACGTGGCGTGCTGGTTCCATAGTCTGGCTATTTTGACGCTACCGTCTGAAAACAAAGCAAGCGTTGTACATAAATAAGTATCGTCAAAAACTTACATACGTATAATATAAATCAAACCAAAGCGAAACTTACCGATAGCTATATACCATGCTTCCACCGCCGCCATTACAAACATACTCGACCTGATCCAACTTAAAGCTATATTTGCCATTTTTTGCCTTTGTGTCATCGCTAATGGATCTAATGGAGTTGCTCTTCTGAGCGTCACGTCAAATTGAACATTTTCTAATTATGAGATGGATAGTTATGTAGTAGTGGTATAATGCTATTCAGGTCGCGTCACTATTTCACGATACAGGAAACATGATTAAATTCGGTTTGTATAATTTTCATAAGAATTATTCGTATAGATATTACCTGATATATATATACGAATATATTTCATAAAAGTAATATGAATATATTTCTTTACATCAATTCTTTTTAGCTTATCATTACTGCTGTCATAACTGCGGAAATGAATTTCTTCCTTTGCCTATTCCTCTTTCACAACTCCACCATTCAACCGACTATAACATTTATCATTAATATGGAATGTATTAGGAAATATATAAAGGATATCTTTTCTGTATTGCCAATTTTTTTTTCAATAAGGTGTTTTTATATCAATTGATAGTTTGAGTCATTTAAGATATTGAGTAATTTTTTTAAGTATTCAAATTTGTTTACTTATTTTTATTTCATCGTCATCATTCTCATACTGTAAATATTGACACAGTGAACTACTGCCACAAGACCAATCTCTTCCAGTCAGTTAAGTGATGGAAACGATCAGTTGCAAGCTTAGGAATGCAAAATGTTATAATAACTGTTATAGTTATTATAATTTGTTACAATATTAGCAATAATAAATATATATATATATATATATATATATATATATATATATATATATATATATATATATATATATATATAGCGAATATTAAAAACAAGAAAATCGCCTAAATTCGACACGCAGGAAGAAAACTAAAAAGGACGCGGCATGAGGAAAAACAGGACGTCGACAGAAGGAAAATAGCTCTAGTAAAATCCGGAGAGCTATGATTTTTTGGACAATTTTGAAAACGTTTACGGATGAAAAATTGCCGAAGCTTGGATCTTATAAATTACATAAGTTGAAGGCGTAAACATTGAAGGAATTTCAATAAAAGCACGAACAATATTTAGGAACGAAAAGGATGGAGGAGGTTTTTGGAAAGTAAACCAAGACCACGAGCAGGTACGTTCGTGATTCTGGTACCGATGCTGGAAGGTCTGTATCGAGTGTTTAAAATACAACAAAGTAATGAAAGAATATGAAGATTAGAGCGGTTACGAATCGCCGATCAATTATGAGAACCAATTACAGCTTCTCAGAATCAATTACAACTTCTAACACGTCCTATAGATTGCGTAATACCTTTACGTTTATGTCGCTATGGCTGTGTCACTTCAGAAATGCTCTAACTTGCTTATTTATGGCGCTTCTTTTTAAATGTATTCATTCTCGAACGGGAATTTTACAATATTAGCATAAAATAATAATGAAACAGACTTTTTTTCGAAATCCTCTTGGTTATTTTACCCAAAAAAATGTATTACAATCCAGTTTATAGTCATTTGAGAGTTTGTAATAACATCAAATCGCATCTATTATTTCTAAATTATACATTCATCAAATTAATGTCAAATATGTATTGTTGTAACATTGTTTATTATAACTCATCCCATTTGATGTGGATAAAACTTCTCAGAATTTCATAACCGGAAAAAGTATCGTATGCCATTTCCTGTTTCCGAATGATCTTGATGTTGATTTCCTTCAAAATGAATATTGGTAATTTATAGCTTACGTCCCCTCCCAATACAAGTTAAAAACCATATTTTTATTTTATTCCTAAGGTAAGCAAGTAGTGTGGCAAGAAATGACAGTAGTTTCATTTAAATATTTGGCAGTTTGTGTTCTGAATATTGTTGTCAGAATTATGTATTTCTTTCAAATTAAATTTCGACTTAAATCGATAAATTATTGTCGATAATAATATTAAAAAATGTAGTTATTGTTTATTTACAATAAATTTGATTCTTTTAGATTAAGGAGTACCGGTTAAAATTATTTAGTATTAACACTTCTATTATTTTTATCAGCGTTCTATTATTTTTAATTACGTAGCAACAAATAACCTATTTAGCATAAATAGCATTACGAGGCACATAAGTACATTTTATGTACTAAAATGTACTCATATACATTTTATGCATTTGAGTACATAAAAAAAGTTTAAACCTAATTTTTCACGGTATTTTGAGATCGTGGTCAAAAATTAGAAAGGAACGGACTAACTGTAAAACTTTTGAAGACGCATATCTAGCCAAGGAAAGGTTGCACATGAAGATATAATTAGACATTTTTGCAATATTTTACCAAACTTATTTAATGATCATTCGTTCGCTGGAGTCAGTGATAAAAAAAAGATCCAGTGTAAGTAGCACTGGCATCCTAAAGACACCCTACCTTTATGTCATATTATCGTAAAGCTTAATAAGTAGGTAATTTATACAAACAGAAAAAACGAAATACAGAAAAAACGAAATAACAATAAACTTAGTTTGTCACGTAATAATTCCACAGAGGATAAGAAATTAACGCTGAATTCTAACTCAATAGAAAAAAGATTGCTTTAATTTTTCAGAAGACTTTGTTAATTGTAACCTGATAATTTTAGCCATTCCTGAAAAAAAAATAATTTCTATGGACAGACGGAAAAAAGGGTAGTAAAAGAATTCTATTAGGTTTTCATTTTTCATTCTTAGGAATGGAACAAAACCAAATTATTATTCCTGAGAGAGAGATGCTTCAACATCATTCCTGAGTTCGGTGTATGAGAAGGTTCTTCAAACAAATTAAATCTCGTACCAACCAGATATCCACAGAATTAAGATAACTTTAAAATATCGCTTACGTTGATTAATTGAATATCGACCATTTTTGGTATTATAAAATAAAATACAATCGGTTAATATTAATTTTATTACGAACAGAAGTTGAAATAAATTATCTATATGCATTTGTTATACATTAATTCGTATATCAAGCAAAACAAGTTCTGAGATTCAATGCGAGATCAGGGTAGACCACATAGAAAGGTCAATGTTAAAGAAGGCTACAGGATTTCAAATCAAGCAATCTTTTATCAACAATAGCTCTTATATCTGACCTGCAATTAAATTTAAAGAGACTATTGAATATATTCGGCATTAATTTTGTAGAAATTTATTATTCACAATTAAATGAAACTACGTGACGTAGTATTATTTCTACTTTCTTTAAGTTCTTTACCAAGAACTAGGTTTCGTTATATTACAATATCTTCAACTGGGCTATTAATAATACTACATCACGTAATTTCATTTAATTGTGAGTAAAGTGACTAATAAACCGATCAAATACGTGATACAAAGGTTCCAAAATTACACAGACATATTGATACAAGATATACGAAATTTTATACCTATCTGCGCACAGACAAAGGGGAATCTGCGTTTTTCCCTTCAGAATGATTTTAATCTAAGGAGTGACATTCTATATGACGTCAGATAACTTCAATTTCAACGGCCATTTCGTTTCAAGTATTTATTAATTTGTTCAAAACCCATTAATAATATATGCAAATGGCAATTTTAAGACTATTTTTTTCAGAATCGCAATTTTCATATAGTACCTTTATTTTTTCTACACAGTTTGATGAACAAATCCACGTGTATACATACATATTGGACAAGTTCTTTGTTAAACATTGTATATATTTATGTGTGTGTATATATATATATATATATATATATATATATATATATATATATATATATATAAACATGTGTGTATAAAATAGTTATACACTTTTCTAATTCGGTGTTTGAAGATCATAATCGGTGAACGTATATCGTCTCGAAATTCAAAGGATATTTCTCGGAAATTCGCCTATTATAATGATTACGCCCATTTCGACGACACGGGGCATTCTTTTATAGTGAATACCGATAAATAAAAAATAAAAGATTGAGCACAAAAAAATTAATAAATATATCAAAAATATAAAAAAACTGATAAATATATCGATAACAAATACTCAATAACATGCCTAAAAGGGGAAAACCAAGTAGCACGAATGACTTTAAATAAATTTAGTAACGATTTTAGGCAACTCCGTCGTCAATCTTTCGGTCGTTTTTTTTTCGCAGACTTACGTCAGCAGAGTCGAATCACTCTATGGTCTAGCCACGAGGTCTCTCGCCTTCAAGAGTTGTTAAATCAACAAAATAATCTCCACTCTATGAATGAACTAAATAGTTTAAGCAATATGACGTCAATTTACACGTCGTTCCGTAAACTATTTAGCTTGTTTAATCTTAACGGATAATCAGAACATACGTGTCGAAAACTTTACACTGGAAAGGTAAAATTAAAAAATTACATTTAAAAAATCAAGAAAAGGAAATTCGTTTTATACGTCCATCAAAACGATGGAAAAAAACCTAACTCTATGACCATTAAAAGTTAGTTTAGAACTTTTCTGGCCTCAGTTAAACCCTACAACTGATCAAAATTGTTGGTACGCAATCGGTGGCTTTGTTACGCAGTGTTGGTACACAGCCGGTGGCGCAGTACGGGTTGAGAAAAAATTCTAATGTTGATTTTTTAAATTCTAATACTGAAATTTCTCATCGTTATTTTTCAGTACCTCTAAGGAAACCCTTATGGTTTTAAAATTGTCGGACTACTCACCTGTCAAAGTCGATTTTCGCAGAATCCACTTGACATAAAAACTGCCACGATAATAAAACATATTATCTGCATGTAACTGAAAAATATTTATATACAATTTTTAGGAGGGGTAGGCAACTAATGTATTCGAAAACATTTTTTAATTCATCCATATATAGTGCAGGGTAAGAGTTGAAAGAGCTCTCAGATATGGGCTTCAAAGATATTATAAATATGTTCCGTAATTTCAGATATCTTCAGAGATGTTCTGAAAAATTTGCTAAACATACGTTCCTCTCCTTCTTATTTACGAAACAACCAAATTTAAAACAAAAAAAGGCTTTAGAAGCCTACGCCAAGTAGTAGAAAAGCCATAGCAATAGGAATATGTATTTAATTGAGATTTAGTTCAAATATCTTTTTTCCAATTATTTATCAACCTGGAATTATTTCTAAATCATTGTTATATGATTGTTATATACATAAATAGTGCCAATTATCCAATTGTCGGAACGCAAATCTGGTTAGAACGAAACGTGACGTCAAAATGTATATCAACAGTCTCTTTATGTTGACATCTTGTATAGTATTTATTGTGTTCGATAAGGAAAAATAATATTCTTGCAATTTTTTACATGCTATTTTACATGCCTAGTACAATTCTCACATCTTAATGATATTGAGAATCATCTAGAACGATGACTGAAAGTGGTTTTGTGAAAGTACAATCAGATAATCTGCAACAAATAGATGCATTCATGATGCCATCATATTTTACTTCAAACCCAGATTTTACGTCCGTTAATGTCAAAGGAATGAAAACTGCAAGACAATTGTTTTAAAACATAATTTATAATTATGCATTAAATATGTTTTCTATGCACAAATATGCTCATAAGTAGAGAAAAGTTAACATAACTGACAATCTTTTAAAAACATGACTGCATACTGTCTATATTTTATTAATTTATATATAATGTTTTTACGTTCAGTTAAGTCACATTTTATGTATTTTGATAATGTTATTTAGTTTTTTTCTTAACTTGAAAAAAAACAAAAGTCTTTGAGACTTTTGTAAACTAGTTTATGTACGGAGTTATTTACTACTTGTGTGATTGATATTCAGTACAAAACTCACTTATGATTAACTAAAACAATACTAGCTACCCAAATAAAAGTGATCTTCACAACAAAGCAAACAACTTGTTGGAGATACCTCATCTCTCCTCAAAACCTTGTGCCGTTAATTTCGTATCTTTAATTCTCTCAGGACAACAAAAACATTTTATCAAGTTCATTTCTAATAGTATTTTTGAACCTAGGTAAAATACAATACTTATAAACTAGTTTTCGAGCTTCTTCCATGATTACATGGTTTAAAATACTATGCTAAAAATATATTTAAAGTAACAAAAACTCTTACAGCAAACAAAGACTTATCATAGCTTGTGACGTCATCCAAGGCACGTGAAAATAGCGGTGTTTAAAAATCTTAAATTTATTGATGGTATTCAATATTTATTTATTTGTATTTTTGCTATGTTTTAAAGATGTAAACAGTGAATTAAAAATATAGAATTTTACAAGCATAACCTCTATTATTCTAAATCGTACATTGTTATAAATATTCACCTATAAGCCTGTGAAAGTTATACTAGGCAACATATTGACATCGTGAACCTTGACCCCAAATCGATTTTAATTTTAAAAAAAATTATGAGCCTGGCAAATGTGAACCATGTAATTTTTTATATTTTACTGTTGAAATATTTTTATTTGAAAGAATTTAAAACGAAAAAACAAATTTTCAGAGAGGTGTTAATGATTAATTAATAATTAAATTCTATTATTTTATTTTTATTAAATAATTTATCACAGAAATATTTCTCAAGATGCGAAGCTGGTCGAATTAAGTCGGAAAGAGCCGATAAAACGCAAAGCTGACCGAATTAAGTGGAGAAAAGCCAACAAGACGCGAAGCTGGCCGAATGGCACATCGCGACATACCATCAACCTAACCTAACCTTACCTAACCTAACCTTACCTAACCTAACCTAACCTAACCTAACCTAACTTAACCTAACCTAACCTTACCTAACCTAACCTTACCTAACCTAACCTAACCTAACCTAACCTAACTTAACCTAACCTAACCTAACCTAACCTAACCTAACCTAACCTAACCTAACCTAACCTAACCTAACCTAAACTAACCTAACCTAACCTAACCTAACCTAACCTAACCTAACCTAACCTAACCTAACCTAACCTAACCTAACCTAACCTAACCTAACCTAACCTAACCTAACCTAACCTAACCTAACCTAACCTAACCTAACCTAACCTAACCTAACCTAACCTAACCTAACCTAACCTAACCTAACCTAACCTAACCTAACCCTAGTTTCTTCTGATCTGTTCACTAAAAATTACCCCTTTTTCAATAATAATTTCGGTTTTTTAGTCACTTTTAGAAACAACTGCAAACTTCAACTCACTATGCAACATAATCCAAGAGGCTTCTTGTGAAATTTAAACGTTTTTGTTTTTATTCTTATCAATTCAACCAGCTTTACAGCCCATTATATGAAACCGGTCAAAATGTAGTCTATGTTAGAATACAGGGTAACTATCAACCAGAAAAATGATTTTTAAACCCAATTGGGTAATATTCGAAATTACTTCAAATCAAGAAATCACAAACTTTACCTTTTTGTTACATAAACCAGCTACGACCCACAATTTCACCACCGAGAATATACTTACTTATGCTACACAACCCTCCACGCTGTGACTAAATACCTACGCTTCGTTTACAAAACGATATCGGTAGTCGGTATCGGCAATATATCGACGGATATATTTGGAATGGTCAGTCAATAAATAAGCCGTTTGTTCTATATCTTTCACCGTTTAAACAATGATCCTCAACTTCTGTTACATTCTTATGACCACACTACACCCATTAATCGTAACGTAATTTATAGGCTATAATAATCCACAAAGTATGGGCTTTCTAAGATAAAAATAATGTTTGAAGTAGGATGTCCGGTTCCAGTATTAGCCAGCCAAACAAACTTTTCCATTGTGTGTTAGTGTAGATGATAACGAGTACAGATTTTAAATAATTGTATTAATTAAGAGAGTCGTGTTTTAACACACTTATATTAAGTCGACTTGTATATGACTATGTAATGGAATCTGCGAAACTAAACTTGATGCACTTTTAATTGTTGTATCATAACGAAAATTGGCAGTTGAATGTAGTTCTGATGATAATATAAAAATTTAATAGATTTTGTTTTTGGTCTTACAGAATAGAATTTTTAATTTTCACTCACTTACAGATGTCCGAATAATTTAAAGTTTTGCATACGTATCAAGAACCGACGACAATATAATAGTTTCACAAAATAAAAAAAAATTAATTTGAAACAGATAAGATTTTAAAAATAACTAAATTTTTATTTAAATGTTCACTCACTTTCTAATGTCCGAATTATTTAAAATTTTGCAGCGTATCAAGAACCGACAACAATATAATAGTTTCACAAAATAAAAAAAAATTAATTTGAAACAGATAAGACTTAAAAAATAACTAAATTTTTATTTAAATGTTTACTCACTTTCTAATGTCCGAATTATTTAAAATTTTGCAGCGTATCAAGAACCGACGACAATATAATAGTTTCACAAAATAAAAAAAAATTAATTTGAAACAGATAAGATTTAAAAAATAACTAAATATTTATTTAAATGTTCACTCACTTTCTAATGTCCGAATTATTTAAAATTTTGCAGCGTATCAAGAACCGACGACAATATAATAGTTTCACAAAATAAAAAAAAATTAATTTGAAACAGATAAGACTTAAAAAATAACTAAATTTTTATTTAAATGTTTACTCACTTTCTAATGTCCGAATTATTTAAAATTTTGCAGCGTATCAAGAACCGACGACAATATAATAGTTTCACAAAATAAAAAAAGATTAATTTGAAACAGATAAGACTTAAAAAATAACTAAATATTTATTTAAATGTTCAATCACTTTCTAATGGCCGAATTATTTAAAATTTTGCAGCGTATCAAGAACCGATGACAATATAATAGTTTCAGGAAATAAAAAAAAATTAATTTGAAACTGATAAGACTTAAAAAATAACTAAATTTTTATTTAAACGTTCACTCACTTTCTAATGTCCGAATTATTTAAAATTTTGCAGCTTATCAAGAACCGACGACAATATAATAGTTTCACAAAATAAAAAAAAATTAATTTGAAACAGATAGACTTAAGAAATAACTAAATATTTATTTAAATGTTCATTCACTTTTTAATGTCCGAATTATTTAAAATTTTGCAGCGTATCAAGAACCGATGACAATATAATAGTTTCAGGAAATAACAAAAATTTAATTTGAAACTGATAAGACTTAAAAAATAACTAAATTTTTATTTAAACGTTCACTCACTTTCAAATGTCCGAATTATTTAAAATTTTGCAGCTTATCAAGAACCGACGACAATATAATAGTTTCACAAAATAAATAAAAATTAATTTGAAACAGATAAGACTTAAAAAATTACTAAATTTTTATTTAAATGTTCACTCACTTTCTAATGTAAGAATTATTTAAAATTTTGCAGCGTATCAAGAACCGTTGACAATACAATAATTTAATAAAAAGAATTGGTTTAAAACAAAAAAACACGAAAGAAAAAAAATATAATCATTCAATTAAATTTTCACCGACTTTTAGAGGTCCGAATTAATTAAAATTTTAAAAATCATTCAATTAAATTTTGTTCCACTTGCAGACGTCCGAATTGTTTAAAATTTTGCGCATACATCACAAACCGATGACTATACAATAATGTCAAGTAAAGAAACATTTTCAGTCTTAAAACAAAAACAAAAGACTAAAAAAAGTAAAAATAAATAATTGATTTTAAAAGGTTTTTCTCAAAAATAAATGATCTTGCTTTTGAAATTAATATAATGTGAATGAAAATGCTTAACATTTTAATTAAATGTCAAAACAAAGCGCCCCACACTTTTACAATCAAATATTACACTCAACAACACACATAGCTTACGCTAAAGTCCTTATAAAGTAGACAGAGAAAACAGGTTCGATATTTGTTTTGCTATTTAGGACAGTATTTAAAAAAACAGTTTTTTTTTGTATTTAAAACTATTAATTTTTTATTAGTCATGCCGATACGGCTACTGTCAAATCTAAACAAAAAATTGCATGTAGCTAAAATTAAAATTAATATAATTAACCAGATAAACCTAGCAAACTTCAACTTTTTCCCCATTCATACCATTTTATTATCTTCCATAAACAATTTAAAATACATTTTTAATGTATTGAAAGATTCTATGGCATCTGACAAGTTTAGAAAAAGAAACATTTTTAGCACCCTTTTGCAAGTATGGATATCCCCTTGAAAAAATATTTTATTTAATTTAAAATACAATTTCCAGTTTTGGGCAGGAAACTTCATATTACATACATTTCCTTTCGGCTCTTCATTTACAGAAACCTACAAAAGAACCGAGATCCACTTATAAAGACAATTTGAAAAATGATTTAGTGCCGTTTCGTACGAGATAAGATTGGTTTTCATTAAAAAAATTGTCACGTCTGCAAAAACAAAATCTAGACAAAAAAGCACTTGAGCAAACATGTTAGCATGAACATATTTGACGAGTTTTTTTTCCATCTTCCATTAGACATGCCACTGTAATGTTACCACAGGTCTACGCCCGGGATCAATAAGTCTTTATGAGATGCAAAAAACCAAAAGTTACTCGATGGCATTCTTTTTTTTCTCAGAGACCGTTGGACGTGAAGATCTAATATTTAATGTAATTACAGTTAGTAATAGACCAAAGACAAACATGCGAAGGCTTTGATTCGATATTTCGCCGGTCACGTAGTTTTTTTTTTTTAAGCTTACAAAAATATTTATTTATATTTCTGCTCGGTTTAGCGACGTACTGTAGAAAGCTATCATGAAGAACATAATAAAATATTTTCTAAAAAATAGAAAATGCTATCAAATTATGTTTAAACAGATAATTTGTTGTTTCGCGGGCAAAAACTGGGTTTAAAAATGTTATAAAATAAGTCATATCGAAAAATATGTCGTGAAATAACAGCAAAAACTAAAATGGAATAAAAAATAAATGAAAACCACATTTTTTTATTTATTTATTTGAGTTTAGCGAAAACACTACTGCGATTGACCTTACACTTTCACCATCGTATAGCTTATAGTGTTCAGATGAACGTACAACATATCTTCGTAGAATATACGACCAATGAGCCATAACAATTAAAAAAATAAAGCAAAATGTCGCAGACAGAGATGCATAATATGAAAATGTACTAAGAAAAATCGGCAGTATCTGTTTGGAATGCAAAGTCGAATCGCAGAAGAATTTTCGAGTTAAACTTTTAAATCGTTATGGCTGCATTATATTACGGTGTGAAAAAAAAATATTTGTCGTTGCCTGTACAAGTATAAAAAGTGAGACAGATATAATATTCAATCTGTCTACTCGTGCATGACTTGAAATACTTATAAATGACTTGTGACTTGAATACTTATAAATTACCCGTGCATGACTTGAATTAATTTTAGGTAATATATCTTGAGAGATATACTAAAAATACCCAAACAATACGCAATACTTCCGGAAAACGAAAATGTTGACTACAAAAATGATTCTAAATATTATAATGTTTAAGATGTTCAAGATAATATATATATATATATATATATATATATATATATATATATATATATATATATATATATATACATATATATATATATGTCCCTTCTATATATTTATATTAGATATTTTTAAGTATTTATTGCTTTAGGATGTCCATATTAGTGATGATTTATGATAACCAAAGTAATTTCACTTCAAATTGGATACGAAACCTTCGATGCGAGAGCCAGACTCGCACTTAACTGGTTTTTATGCTAGCTTGGGCCGTAGAATTCTGTAATCCACTAAAGCATAGAAAGAATGAGTAAAAATTGGGAATACCGTTAACATATTAACCATAAATTAATATTGCATCAAAGTACCCATTAAGTACGAGTGAAACTAGCGCTACATGCGACCCCTCGCAACTTTACTCATGTTTAGGTTTAATTTGGTTAATTATTAATTTGAACTAAAATAATATTTGTGTTATTTTATTACAAAAATAACTAACTGCTTATAAAAGACAATGAATTAAAATAAGTCGTTGAGACACCCGTAGCTTGTATTAATCTTATCTCAAATCTCAATACATTTTCTACTGTAGTACAGCAAGTGCCATATTTTATACTGTTTAGTCAATAGCTATATTTTATTTCGTCGTCTATTAAATAAATTTATGATTAATATAACAAAAACTTTCATTGTTTTTATATTGCTGCAAAAAATAACAAAGCATTAAAATTTTTAGAAAGGACATGCCTGTTTTTATTCCCAGTTCGATAAAAAACTGTGTCATTTCCAATTGACTTTTAACACTCCTTACGATACAGGGGAAAGAGGGAGATCAATTCTGAATTTTTCAGATCAATTGCGAAAAATTTTGATTTTCAGTCGAAAAAATGCCCCCATCTAAATTTCAAAACTTTTCAAAATCGATAACTTTACATCTTAAAAAGAAAAACTGAAACCTCACGGGATCATTGAGAGGTACAACCTATCTATTTTTGTATCGCGATATTTTAAATGTAAATGATCATTAACAATCCGCTAAATGTAAACCTTAGAGATTTAGAAAAACCCAACAGTAATTAAACAGATAGGAATTTAAATAGAAAAATAGCATGTTTAAATAAGTTCCCATTGCTAGAAGATTTGTCTATGAACTGGTTGGCCGTTCCGCCTTTACTTGAATGAAAAATGGACGCAGACTGCAATTGGTTTTAATCGATTGTAGAGTTCCATACCGCACAATACCTTACTGATCAATACTAATGTACACATTCTGAAAAATACTACATACTACGTATCCACCTGTACACCATCAATTAAACGACGTAGAGGTGGAAAAAGCATATCAATCGGACAAGCGATCTTCGTGCCTAATCCTTTGAAAACAAATAAAAAAAATCTTTCCTCTTTCAAAAACTATTATTATTTTGTTATATTATTTATTTATATCATAGTTATTTAGTTACGTTATATAACTTTGTATCTTATAATATGAACATTTAAGCTTTATTAATATTTCTATTAAACTTTTTACAAATATTAAATTTATTTTTCGTGATGATGTCATATAGCCTAGCGCCTCTCACAAGCGTCTAAATCTCGCGGATTTCCCAAAAGAAAATTTAGAATCATAGCTATAGTTTTTAAGAATATTTTACAGTTTTTCGTAATACTAACTTTAACAGTTTCTGAAATATGGAAATACATATTTGTGAACATTTTCCACACTATATCTAGAATTATGTTATAAAAAAATTATTTTGGAATTCTTTTTAGTTAGAGCACGTTCAGTTAGTATCATACGCTATATATGAAAATTAAAATTTTTACTAATGAAGTTAACTCTGAATATTACCACGCAGATTAATATAATTTCTATATTTCTATACCAAATTTAAAGTTTCTACGTCAAATAGTTACTAGGAAAATGGCTATAACACACAAGTGCGAATATCATTTATAAAAGCCTCCGCCTTTCCTTTTTACTTGTACGATAGAACTCTACAATCAATTAAAACAAATTGCAATCTGCGTCCATTTTAACTCAGATAAAGCCGGAACATGCAGCATTATTTAAATTCCTATCTGTCTAATAATTGTTGGGTTTTTCCAAATCTCTTAAGTTTAAATTTAGCGAATTGTTAATAATCGCTTACATTCTACATATTGTAATTCCGAGATACAAATATAGATAGTTTGTTCCTTCTAATGAGCCTGTGAGGTTTCAGTTTTTCCTTTTAATATGTAAAGTTATCGATTTTGAAAAGTATTAAAACTCAGATGAGGGCATTTTCTCGACTACAAAATCTAAACTTTTCACAATTGATCTAACATTTTCAATAAATTACATAAAGTTAATACGAATTTATATTTTATTGCAGCAACAAGCTTCAAGCATTTAACGTGGCAACTGCTCTTCCAATATTCACAGACTTCCTGCTTTTATGTCTTACATGCTGGGTACTGACCACAATATTATTTTTGTATGGTGTTGCATTGTTATCGAATATTTTTTTACATAATGATACTAGCTATTTGTTCCGGGTCTGCTCGGGCAAAAAAGAAAACAAGACTTTATTTCGTTTTACTCAAAAACTAAATTGATAACTGCGTACTAAAACCTTACCATTACATGTAACATCACAGTGTTGGAAAACCACCACAATTAAATACATATAGGGACTTTTTTCATCAATTACCACAGGTTAGCTATATACTTGATAACACATACGCCTCCTTAGACATCAAGCTAAGAAAATCAGCTCTCCGGGCTTTCTTTGAAATTATCCAAAGAACAACTAGATCTTACCGATGACTCCGTAATTCTAGGCACCACTATCGCTACTTTGAGAAACATTTCGCTATTGATTGCACCCGGCATACTTCAATCTCATTTCAATCTTTGTTGCTACTTTGTTGCAACCTAGCACTTACCAAACTAATTAATTTACAAATATTGATGACAGACTCAAGTTTTAGATAAATTAAAAAAAAATAAGGTTAGATGGAATACATATATCGTCGAAAAATTGTATGTGCTTGAGACTACCAACAATTAAGTCTGCCCTCATTCATCTGCCCGCAATCAGACTGCTTATTTAAATATCTACCTCTCCTGTATCACTTAAAACTTCGTCTCCGGTCAAATCCATTCAGCCAATGTATTTCCGATATCATTAATATAAACAGTTTTTTGCCAAACTGTAAAAAGCAAACAAACAAAATGTTCCTCCTTTTAAAATTAAAAACAAATAATGAAACGGGAAAACCTAGCAATATATTAACGGTGTCTTATGACTTAGCAACATAATCCATATAGGAGTACGTGCGATGTTGAATCATGGTGCAGTTAGCGGCGCTCGAAGATCGACGATGATGTCATTATATAAACATAAATATGATTACATTATAAAAAAAATCCTCACTATATTATTTAATGTATGAGGATCTAAGTTGTGTAACTTATTCGAAAAATGTGTGGGTGTTCAGAATTATTGCTGAGCCACTCAAATACAGTACACCACAACATTTATTACCTTCTTTAAGAAATTGTGTCCAATGATGAATCGCAAATATCAATGATAACTTTTAATAAAACAGAGTAAATTGTGGCGAAATATCTATAATTGTGAACTAAAATCTAATCAATTTCCTGTCAAAAAACACTAAAACATATTTAAAGTAAAAAGTTGGGCACTTCGGTGGATCAATACGAACATAATTAAATTTACGTACAACTGCATAAAGTACAAGACTATCACCGAGCAGAGCGAGAGAGAGCCATAGACAATGTACATTGCTTAGTTCGTTGTTTTTACACAATATAAAGATGATACTAGTGTGCAACAATAAAGACTAGTAATTCAAAATTATATTAATATCAGGAAACAGGTTTTCGTCGTTGTCTATACCTAGCTTAATGTGATGCATAAAATGAAAATCTCACTGTTTACATGAATGGGAAGATATATTAATTTATTTTTTGACATTTTAATGTCTATTAATTGATGTAGCCATATTAAATATAAACTTGGAAATTTTGGTCATATAGAACTGACTACGCCGTGGCGTATGTGGCGGAATCGAGGCCGGCCGTCCGTCAAGCGGAGCTGAAGTAATGCTTGCAACCTAGGTAAAATACCACAGCAACAGTACCACTGATGTGGGAAGCTGCGCGTTGCTATTGCCATACCACCTAACCAGCATGGCAAGTATGAGTATCATGTTGAATAATACACGCATTGAAGAGTGCTACATTAAGCTGTGGACTTGAGGTAGACTGTTGATGATGGTAATAATATATGTCTAAAATTGTAGAAACTGTGCAGCTGTAACAACCGGATAATAAGATTACACTACACAACAAAACTATGGCATGTTACACCTTTTTTCATAATAACACTTAATAAAATTTAGCATTATCAGGGATGTTTAGACGTGTTTCTAAAAAATAGTTACATAAACGATAGAAAGAGACAGTTTGCTGAAGTTCGTGCCACTCAATCGATGCAACAAAGCTACAGTACACATTCAGTGTGAACTGGAAGAGGATTAAGGCGTTTAGTTTTTTTTTTTGAATATATATAGTGTATATAAATATGTATATTGTATGTATTTTCTGCAATATACATGGATTAATTTTTTCGTGGCATCACAAAATATATTTAATGTAAATAAAATTAATATGATCAATAATATAAAAAAACATATGTCACAATAAATTATATTGAAAATTATGTAAACAAAATCTAGGAGACCAATCCAAGGGCTATAAGATGGTGTTAGGTGAAAAATGATACGGGTTCCCCAAAGAACGTATCATACAAAAAAGTTGTATCATATTTTATTTTCAAATGAAAAATGTTTAATTTGTATAGATCAAATAGATGTAAGAATTATAATTAGGATTTAACAAAAAACAGGGTTTTTTTAATCCGTTTGATAAAGGAAGTGTTATATTAGACCGTTACAGGTTTTGAAGTTAAGACAGAAATTAAATTTATCTCTGGGGCGATGAACAGTAAAATTTCTACTAAACTGATAGATGAGCAGTTTGCTAAATATAGAACACAAATTAAAACACAAAATTATGTTTTTCAATCAGACAATATAGCTGTTAAAATCATCCTGTATTATCTTAAATCCTAATTATAATATCTACCTCTATTTGATCCATACAAATTAAACCTTTTTTAATTGAAAATAAAACATGATACAACTATTTTGTACGATACGTTCTTTGGGGAACCCGTATCATTTTTCACCTAACACCATCTTATAGCCTTTGGATTGGTCTCCTAGATTTTGTTTAAATAATTTCCATATAATTTAATCTGTTTGAAACGTCACCAGAGAGACTAAGTTTTAAAAATTAAGTTGGTGGAACTTATTACTAAAATAAATTTTTTTTAATTTTTATCTTATTTTGATATAATTTGGCCACAGCATATAGACATCAATGTTTTATGCGGCACTTCAAAGTAAATAATAGCTGTCTCTTTCTAATGTCTATATGACTAAGTTGGCTAAGCATTTCGAACTTTAAAATGAAAATGCTAACGGTTTCGATTTACTAAAAGTTCTAATGTAAAATGAGTCACTACTCATTTTACATTAAGCTGTAATTTTCACGGAAAATGTATCATTTTTCCACGTTTCACTACCAAATCTTGAAATCTCCCACTTAATTTAAATTAACAGAGATAGCATAAAATTAAATGCCCAAAAGTTCATAAACGGCTTAGTCGTTAACAGTAGATTGATGTTTCAAAGTTTACAGCAGAAGGAATTCTATGAGAACTTAAAATAGATAACTCCGTATAAATTAAAACTACTGTCTATAATTTAAAAGGCCCTGGATTTTGACAATACATTAGTTATTGATAAATAGTGTAACTAGAGTGACGGACCAAGTTAGCACCGTATCGGCCGGTCAATGCCAGGTCAGGCCGCGCCCGCGATGTCCTGACGTAATTGCTTTGTACACAAACTGAGATATTTTAAAACCTGTTCTCAGGTTTGACGTTAAAAGGATTCGCAGATCAGATGAGCGTAGAACGTCTTATAGTGCAGACGTGACGTATTTTTAGCGGCGGTTCTCAAACTGGATCTGTCAATTTGAAACGAGAATGTTTGCGAAGAAAACTGTTTTTCATCTAATTTTCTTACTCGTAGTGTTAACTGTACGGAGCGAGGGTTTCAGCGGGCATCATTACGAAAAACTTTACGGTAAATATAAACGATTTTTTATCAAAGTATTTAATGAAAATTGTATGATAGAAATTGCACAATTATCAATTTTTCATTTTGAAATTTTTAATAAAATTTTTATACTATTATTTGTTGTATACATATTATCATGAATTATTTATTTTTTGAATCTTATCATTATAAAATTATATGTATTATTTTTTAATTATCCCCCGTTTAATATTTTTAAATTTTTTTTCAAAATCTTAGTAGCGGTAAGATGTTTTGGTGTTTCGCAATAAGTAATTCTTGTTATACCTATGATGTTTTCCATTTTTTTAAATATAAGTTTATTTTTTATCAATTTCTTCAGTGCATCATTAATTACCTCATTTACATAAGCACGTTTATCCAAAAGATCATCAATTATATAGTTCCTCGCGTAGGAACTTCCTTGTTACGTAAACTCGTATCGTCGCGTACGAACTTCCTTGATATGTGTATATATATTTAAGTACGCTTGCTTGAACAATCGCAGATTTTCTGTTTTGAAAATATTCTTACTCGTCCACTCTCAATATCAAATATTTTCTTATATACCCATAATCATTGATGTATCAGAATAGAGACTATTATTTTCCCATTTGTACACTACTTTCTTCTCAAACTGTTCGCTAACACCAAGCAATCTAATTTAAGTAATCTTCAAATACATACAATTCTTACTGTAATACTATTAATACTGTAATAAAATATTATTTCATAGCATATATATCATTGTTTATAGTAATTGTTATTTCAACCTTTGCTCAGATAGCATCTCCCTAAATCCAATTTTAAAGCTTTACCGCGACCTTTCTTCTGCACGTACAAACTATATAATCCACATTATCTCAGAATAAAATTCTAGAAATTATTTTCGAAGAATCTATGCCATTTTCTTTTTCCCTAATAGGCCCATAATGATGGTGACAAGGACAGTTCTCTATTCAAACTCCAACATGGAATCTGTTTGTTATACAAACCGACTAATTCCATAGTCTTCTGAACGATTTCAGCGGCAATTGGAAAACTGGCAGTTTTTTAATCGTTATAAATAAAAATACAATATTATTTTCCAAAACGTCCGAATTCTAACATTTTAAGTTCGTTTTTGACCTTGAGAAGTTTTTCAATCGAAAATAAAATTAATTTTTAATTTATTGCATTTGTTTAATAAATTTTGTTTCTTTTAAAAAAAAGCAAAAATGTCACGTCATCACAGAACCAGATATGGTAAAAAGCGTACACGAGGTCTATTAAATGTTATTAAGGCTCTTGTCTTTTTCCACTTTTAATAAACTGGCTTTAACCCAAGGTTACACAGGCATTGAAAAAGGAAAGCAATGGTGGTTGTGTTTTAAAAACAATTTTGTTGTGGAAATAAATACATATACTTAAGCACTTATGTTCATACCCTAAACTACACTATGATTATTTTTTTTATTGTAAATAAGTCTATTCTGGACTATAAAGTATCATTTGTTCACTTCTATGATACACAATACTTGCACATAAGGAAATTCATCAAATATTCAGACCACATGGGTTCATTTAATTTTTACAACGAAAAATTTTAATACTTGTTACAATTAGATAACTAGAATTCTGAACCTGAATCCACGATGTCTTACGTGGTTATATACCCATCTGCTGCCAGCTATTACACTTCTTTCAACCTACCTTTCATCAATTTTCACTCTCATGAATTCATACCATTCTTTCTTCATTCTTGCCTGCAAACTTTTCTTGTATCCTTATTCATGTTGCATAAGTAATATTTACAATGTGCCATACAAATTG
Organism: Druceiella hillmani; assembly: GCA_039881145.1. Classification (NCBI taxonomy): domain Eukaryota; kingdom Metazoa; phylum Arthropoda; class Insecta; order Lepidoptera; family Hepialidae; genus Druceiella; species Druceiella hillmani. Next base: position 24,966,250 of record JAYKKI010000019.1, on the reverse strand, counting down.
TAATATTTATTATTTTTTTCTGAGCTGGATTTCAAATTCTTCTTAAACATTCTATGAATTTGATTTACATTCTTATTTTAGTGTATGTTTTTCAAGTATATATTATTCCATTATCATTCAACCTGCATAAGTAATGAATAATACGTTGCTTGATTTATTATTTACAGACGTGAGACAAATAACTTGATTTGTGCATCTCTTTAAATTAAATAATACAAGTTGACCAAAATAATTTTGCATTGGAATACTTAACAAATATCCTAATATTTTCAGTTCAAAAGAGGAAGGTGTGGTGGTATATAGCAAAACGGTTTGAAGAATCATGCCTTGCAAAAAAACACATTTTTATGTAAAAAAACATACTTTTATATATTTTTAATACACTTTAAATAAACTTGTTATTGTTTCGCGTTACGAGGCGGCGTACAAATATAGACCCACGTAAACATTTATGTATACGAAGTATTTCTGTGAAATAAGTACGAACATTAACTTTATTTTTCCTTATGCAAAAATTTATTGTCTAATATATTATTCACAGGTGTACAAATATAATGAATTTCTCAAAAACTATGAAATTTAGAGATACGGCTATAGTTTTCCCTTAAATTTTAGGTAAACTTCTAGCAACTCTGTTTGTTTCGTTAAACATGACAAAAATTTTAAAAAATATATTTTTGAAACCCTCACATCCCTTTTTCAACTGATACGTCACATGATAGATGAAATTGAAAAAAAATCGAATACTTCATTCACCCACTAAAAACTTCCAACTGGATCTTTTTGAGTGTTAACTGCTGAGATTAGTGGACTAATAGGTTTTACCACATGGCAAGTTTTAACTGGATTCCGTTCTTTTCTCTTGAGGAACCTTAAAATTACCTTATGATTATAAAATACTTGTTATTCATATCTTCTTTATATTATATACCATTAATTACCTTGCTTCCTGGACCTCTTTAAATAGAGCCCCGTTATCGAAGAACTGAACCGGATTTTCCACATCAGTACACCATCTTCTTCTATTTAAAAAAATGTGATCATTTGCAGAATCTGTTGCCTTAACAAAAAACTACTTATAATATTACGTGAAATACATTTATATATTTTTGTATTATTTTAATTATAGAGGGCGATAGCTGCGTGGACGTAGCGAGCGAGCAGAAGGGCATCTGCACTCCCCTCTCCTATTGCCCGGAAGTCAACAACAATTTCGAGTAATATATTTCCTCTTTCACTATATATATATATATATATATATATATATATATATATATATATATATATATATATATATATATACTTGAATATATATATATATATATATATGTATGTATATATATATAATATTCGCTATGTAAAGATGAAAGCTTTGCTAATTCATGCTTTTGGGGTGGCACGAACATGGCTTATCCGATTAACACGAAACTATTGATTGAATCGTCAAAATCGTTTAGCTTATACGAGTATTACCCGCATATTCTAAAATTATATTATACACCATACGTCAGTCTGAATGTTATATATATACTCGTAATGTTCATATTGATGTATGGTGTATAACATAACTTTGGAACGTGTAGGTAATGAGCATTAAGGATTTAAGTTAAGAAAATTAAAGGGTGCTTAAAAAAAGTTAATTAAATTTTAAACCATAATAGTCTATAATATAAATAATTACTACAGACTGTTTGTTGTAAGTATTTTTATGTTACAAGATTGTACTGTATAGTTTTGCACGCGCCTAAAGCACGAAATATATAGGTAGCTAACTGTTGAGAATACATTTAACAAAGTGAAGTTAAAAAAATTAGCGTAACCTAAATCATGCATGTGTTTTGCTCCGGACAAAACCGAAACGAGCCGCTAATTATAGTTCAGAACCTCAGAGTAAAAAAATTAAACTGTTATGTAAGTTTCTAACAAGACACTTTTTCTTAAAACGACAATTAGAACGGTATCAAGATTATAATAATATCAAATACCATTTGTACCATTAGCTCTATTGGCCAAGATCTAACTCAATGCATAAAAATATATTTAAGTATCTTTATATTTTGATACTGGTTCACTAGCTCAAACCAACAGAGTATTTCCCGTTAACCTAAAATCTTGAAAGCCGGTAGAAAAAGAGGTGCGACTAAAGGAAGAAATCATTAATTTTCCATTCTATATGACAAACAACATTTTTGGTTTCTCTTTTTATATATTAGCAAAAGTTTCTAAATTTGCTAAACTTTACTATAACATGATATAATGGTACAGAACTACCAGAGCGTTAGTTCTATTAACACCTGATTATCCTATTTTCATAATTTCGTTGCCTTTCTATGAAATTCATTGTAAATTGGGTATACTAGCCGCTGGCCGTGTATTAAGATACAATCACAATATAAAACTTATTCTGATTCGAGTGAAAGATTCATCAGCCAGTAGAAGAATATGTGCAGAAAGGAAAACCGGCAAAAATGGGCCCAGACGTTACAGAAATAAAACATATTTTTTGAAAAATCTGATATTTTTTAGAATGTAAAAGAAAAAAATAGAATTAAAATTTTTACCCATAATACCAATGCCTCTTGCTTTCTTTAATGTGTAGCCATTGCCTAAATTAATTGGTAAAAACATTGACAATGGTTCTATTGTTGTCAAAATTAATGACTTTTTCCCTCTTATCGAGGTTTACGTAACTTTTTTCGACGATCTTGTCGAGCCTGTGAGCATCATGGATTAATATGGTACATCCGTGGATGCAGGATACAACGAGACAAAATCTGCACTTTGTTTTATCTCGCTAGTTCAAAGAATTCCGTAGAAACGACATTTAAAATCTATTATGAAAAACAACCTAACTTTTCATATAAAATACAAGATTTCTCTTTTGTCTGATTGACGATTTGATTAAAACTTTTAAGGAGCTTATTTTTTTTATTATCTCCATATGATGGCGTCAATTTTATTTTGTAACACATGGGCCCAACACGAAATGGACTTTTGCCGGTCTCCTCTAAGTATATTTCCAAATCTCTAACGAAAGTTTTTCCTGTCAGATTGAGATGAAAATTATATTAGAAACACTTATTCGTCGCAACGATCCAATAGTTCCGAATGATTTTAACTAAATGCATAAAACATAACGAAGATACACGAAAGCTGCCAGTAGGTATACCTCTCAATATTTTGCTATTCTCTATGAATAGTCAACCAATTATTTTATCTAATGGAAATAAAAACATTGTGCGTGTGCTTATGTATGCCCGTTAGAAGTTATACTTCTTTGGCATAATACAAAATAACTTTATTTAGCACACAAATAATTAATAGAAATAAAATAATAAAACCTAACTTCAAATAAAAATTTATTTTCTCATGTAAAGTGAAAACATGTAATCTTTTTGTCTAGAATTATAATCATTATCGTTTAGCAAATAAACGATAAAGTAATAATTTATAATTCATATTGCAAATAAATACTTACCGACATATAATCTCACTTAGAGAAATACACATAAAATATATTTCAAAATGCTTATAAGCACTAGGTCTATCACGAATGTTCACAATAAATAAATTTTTTTTTGTTTTATTATATGGGCCACAGATATAACTTAGATTTGTATGTATATAAAACACATGTTGTGTATTTACAAATACCTCAATAACTATCATGAATATAGTATCAGTCACAAAACGCATGTAAATATATGATAGTGAGCAACGTCATCCTGTCGATTTCGATTTTGTTGCATCGTGCATGTGCATCGTCAAATTTCATTTTCATCATTTTCTCATAACACGTCTAAAAAGTATAACTTCAAAAATCAGTGATGTCAAGATCCAAACGCATTTCAATTTTAGACCGACCTTCATTTACAATATTCTGTATAATTTGACTTTGATTCGTTTGGTAAAATCCTAAACAAATCCTATACAGATGGAAAAAAGATTCTGGTGGAATAGAAAAATCCGGTATTTCTACATGAGTATCGAATGACTTATTTCTCTGGTATTTCTATGTGAAGATCAAAAGACGACTTTGTCGTCTTAATCGACCAATAAAATTATTGTCTTCCACAATTTGCCTTCCGCGAATATATTCTTTTAATGTTTATTTTTTTGAACATTCATAACATCTCAGACAAATTTAGCATGGAACTCGCTATTCATTGCCGATGCTTATCTCAATTCCTGTTTTAAATGAGACAGAACTGGTGTTTGTCAAAGACTATTAATTTATCTAAATCAAGTTTTTATTTGGCCATTAGTCAATTCTGTGGCATATTTCAGTTATCACCTGATAGCTATTCGCAATTAAGTCGCGTCTCAATACCAAGTGACTTCCAAAAATCTTCTATCAACTATAAAATTATATTCCTTTAAAATCATCTTCTTTTAGTAACATTGCAAGAATACCATTTAAGGTAGCCATTATCACTATTATCTAAAGCCATTATCACTATTATCTAAATCAGTTTTTATTTGGCCATTGAGTAGTGCTTTGTGTCTTGTATGACCCGAGTTCTTTCTACATTGGCATTAGTAGTCTCAATAAATCTTAACAATAAAAACAATATTCTGCTCTATGTCAAACTGTTTTCTGATAAGTAGTGCCTTGAATAACAAAAGGAAGTGGGAATTTAGATTAACTTATTGTATTTTACAAAACCGAGATAAAACGACGATAATACCGTTGTCTTTGTTTGTTTATTCTTTGTTTATTTTTGTCTTCATTTATTCTTGATATTCTCCTGTTTAACTTTTAAAAAATATAGCATTTTGTATTTTTTACATTTCATTTACATAAGTTACATAATTATTACTAGCCTTCGAATCATGGACTTTCCTTACTTCCAACTGTTCGTCATTCTAATCGTTATCTGTGTATCCTAAAACATGCACGATGAACAATTTGTAATACCGACACTTTTTTCTGTCATAATACTTTTAATTTTCACATTTTTTAATCTATAGGCTTGATTTAATTTTTAATTTTTTGCGTAAAACAGGTATATTTATTCGTAAATTTCTTGACATTAGTAACTGAACAAGCAGAGGCAAATTATTATTTGTAGTATTTGCGTAATGTAAAAATACTATGTAATAATATGTGCCTGTGTCTACATTTTTTTTAATATATTTGATGTTTTTCTGAATTTTCTACTTCGCCGTTTTACTGTTAATGACAATGATCTGTAAGAATACATTCTATATTGAACTCTGACATCACATTTCATTCATAAGTAATAAAAGTCGAACTCATGTTGATTTATTATGATATGTTGCCAAAACTAAAAACATGCAGAGTAACTGGACTAAGTTAATATAAATTATTTCGTGTTCCCACACTAAACTGTACGTATTCCTGTAAAGATTATTAAGATAAATCTAACTAAGCCAATAATAACACTCTAGCATCCATATATACAACCTTGAAAAAAGGTAATTGAAATAGGCATTCTATGTATTTTCTATGTCAAGTTGAACAAATTGTTCAGCCTGTAAATATCATTGCCCGACGGTAATCTTTCACTATCACTGCTCGATCTTGAATTCCGCAAAAACAAGAGCAGCCGAGACATATGACGAGGCTGCAGCTCAATATAGGGAAGCAAGTTTAAAAGAATGTCTTAAGATATAACTAAAGATTAATGAGGCTAGAACCCTATCAACTGAATTTATGTTAATAATTAATGGGTTAATTTTGCTCCTAAACTTTCAGTTAGTAGCTTTTAAATAGATTTGCAACATATAATCACTTTAAACATTTTTGTGACTACTTTACATAAAGACTCTCTCGGAAACACTTTTGGGCAAAAAGTTCTCCGCCAAGTCTTCAATCCAAAAAAGATGGGATAATAATCTCGGATGTAGTTAAAGCTGTATGGCTGTTAAAGATAACATGTCAAAAAATATCTTAGATTAACTTACATAAAAAATATCTTAGATTAACCGAAATTACTACTTTCCTCTCTATTTTTTTATCGAGAACAAATAAACCCCGTGTAGTGACCTTTTTCAAAAACAGCAAATTTCAAAAACACGTTTAGAAATGTTACGGGTTTCAATGTTACATATGTTATCAAATATCCCTCGTGTAGTGATTGACATGTAGCGAAAATTGCCAATAAATTTCTAGCGTTGACATTTTCATTTGAAGAATGGCATCCCACCTACGAAACTATGAACTTTGAATATCTCTTGCAAATGTCAAACCTAATGGTCGAAAATCGTGAGTTCAATTTGCGCGTGCGCAATTTGTGACGTACGCTCGCCCCGAATGTTGAAGTAGTGGCAATAACTTGTATCCTTTCTTTTTGAAACAATACAAAGATTGCGACGTTGTGTTTATTTTTAACCCAGTTATTGAATTTGTAAATTACTTCAAGATAAACTGTCATTTATTTGAGCGTGATTACCCCAGTATCAACTGAAAGAGGTTTTTAAGTCAAAATTTCACACCTCAATTACATACCTACAAACTCCATGCATACTGCTGAACTTCGTGAATTATATTAGTAACTTCAGACACAATAATATTTGGAACATATTTGATTTACATATATGGATATGCAAACAGTTAGTTCTTTATATTGTGCCTCTTAATAGGGTACATATTTGATTGTTATTAATAGTTACTTTCTTCCATTGTGCGTCTGAATAGGCTTAAATAGTTAATTCCTTCTATTGTGCCTCTGAATAGGGTTAAATGGTTAGTTCCTTCTATTACAGGTAAAAGAGTTAGTTCCTTCTATTGTGCCTCAGAATAAGGCACATTTGGAGTACTTTTAATTAATGGTATATATATTAACAGATAATACACTACAACTGAAAAAACACTGAAAATGTATATATATATATATATATATATATATATATATATAAACATATTTTGTCACAGTTGTAAGTAATCAAATATTTCTTTGCAGCTACTTCCAAAAGAATGGAACAAAGTGCTGGGCGGGCAAGGGAACCTCTGTTGTTTGTTGCGTGAAGCCGGTATCCCAATACGTGCCGCCGGACAAGCGGACAATCAGTCAAAAGAGTAGGTATATTCACAATGTCTTAAAACAGAACCTTGGAACCGAATGGCATTGCAGGCGAAAGGCAAAGTCATATAGACAGACAAAGTCATATAGGCGTCGTTGGTGCGGGAAGTGTTTGTGAAATTTTTATAATATCTATTCCAATATCATAAATAGGGTGGCTGTTGGTTTATTTGTTTGTATATATATAAGAAGTAAACTCAAAAGTTGCTAGATCAATTCCAAATTTTTTTATCTGTTAAAAAGTTAAGTAGCTTATTCTAAATAGATATGGGCTATATGTCATTCTAAAACCTTTAAAGTTCCCTGGGATACAATAATATTTGTAACTCAAACTGAAAAAAAAGCTAAATTGAGTACTTTCTTGGCTTACACTGAGTAAACCGCCCTAGACTTTTCAATGATATCTACAAAAAAGTTTACGTCTTTAGTTTATGGCAGTACATGTCTCCATTTTATGGAATATTGATATTTATTGTTAAAAAATATAATAAAATTAACTTGAAATCTTAGAGCTTCTTTTTGTCATTTAAAAAGGGTCTTTATAAAACTAAATACATTACTTATATATACAATTGCCTGAACTTTATGTCTTTGTATAATTATTTCAAAATATATAACTTCGTTCTTTTTTAATATGAAAAATAAATAGCTGCTAGATGAGCGACGCGGTGGCGTCGCATCGGCAGCGGTGAGGAGCGGGTGCAACTATAAATAACATGATACAAAAATCAGCGCAAACGTAGTCTTGAAGAAGCGCTATTATCAATGTATTATACATTTTTGATCTCCATTTTGATCCATTTTTGATGATAAAGAATTTCTAGACTGAACCTGTTCAAACTGAAGAAGCGCGACCAATTGGGAAAAGTCACTAATGTTCTCAAGTGAAATCAGTAATTAATTGTTTTTTTTTTCATTTCCAATACTCAGCTCACGGTCCCAATGAAACTTCTGAGCCTTCCATAATATACTTGCATATTATTTTTGGGTAAATGATTGTGCTACTTAACACAAATAATTAAAGATATTAGTTAAATACATTTAATTGTCGTAACAATAATTTTATCAAAAAGAATAGAGAGATAACAGAATAATTTCTTATAACATTAAGATATTTGTTTTTTTATTAAAATATATACTAATTTCCATCGTTTTATAAGAAAAGAAGATACGAGTATAAAAGAAGATACGAAAATACTACAAGGGATTTGTTTTGTTGCCTTTGAAGCAAGGAATCGCAAAAATAATAAAAGGCTTAATAAAAAATAATTTGACTCTGTTACCTTAATCCCAAACGTTTTTTTTCTTTCTTGTTTTGAGTTCTGTAACGAAAAAAAATCCTTATAATCTCTTCCATATTAATGCTATTAAGAAATAAGGAAACAAAAACAAGTATAATGTATGAAAAGGAAAATTGGAGAAAAGAGGAGAAAATACTTAAGACAATCGAACATTACGTGTTAAGAATGTATGTTACTGAACAAACGAGAAATAAGAAACGAATAATCCGTTGAGGATTCTGCTATTTCCGCTGTTCAAGTGCGAGATTCTAAAAATCGATAGTGCTACAAAATATTGACACCTCCAAGAAGAACACTGTAACTCACTTTTTGCAATTCTACAGAAAAGCGAGCCAAAGTTCAAAATCATCATAAAAAGTACTGAATTTTTCACATTCCTTCATGTCTATTGATATTATAAGAAACGCTTAGATAAATGGCAACTAAACAGTTTCATAGGAAAGAAATAAACAACAAAAATATAATCGTAACTGAAAATCACCAAAAAAATTAATGAAAGTGTTCTTCATCGGGTGTTCCGTTTCATGTATTTTTGATAAAAACTATCTAATCCATCAATAATCCCACAGAATGCCTGGAGTACACAAAGGACATATCCACTGATAAATTAGACACTCCACCGGAACGCGTGAAACGCCAGTCCGAACCTAAAGACCCTGAGGTTCACGAAGATGGAGCATCCGAGACAAGCCCAGAGATTTTGCCGCCTCAGATAGCGCATATGGTTAGTGTATGACATCACATAATTTACCCTTGTCATTATGTTTCATTTCGTTTCGTTCGTCAATTTTTACGGTTTTGTACTCTAAAGTCTTTTCCATCTGTTCGTCCGTATATTACAAATTCATAAAACTCTTTCTGTTTAAAACCGAAATTTCAGAAATACGAATGTGAAATACGGAAATATAACTCTTCTTTTAAGACCAAACTTATAGGTGCACATAGCCGATTTATTTGAACATCACATCTCTATGAATTACTTAAACATCATAACTCTTTCTGCTAAAAACGAAATTACAAGAATACATATCTGATTTTTTTCTTTCTTTTTTTTCTCGCAAACTCTGGTGGGCGAAATGTCATTACAAAGTTCTTTTATAATACAGTTGAACTAATCTAATAATATTTTCTGGTACAACGTCTCAGTCGAGAGATAAGAGCCTCTAACCTGGTGGCACTGATTCATCAAGTGATTCCTAACTTTTTTTAACTACGAAAAAACTCCAAACATTTAAACATAAGACTAATTTAATGTAAACCAAACTCACAAAATGTTTATAAAAAATAGTGAAAGCTTTCGTATCAATTTTATATTATTTAATATATTATATCGACTTATATATAATTTTATATCGACTTAGCCTGTATTGATCATACGATTTGACATCATATCATTTTTATTACAAACCGTACTAATTTTATAAAGACAGTTTTAATGTCTTATTTTGGGGCTTGATAAAAAAACCGCTTATTCAGTTTACTGAAGGTGTCATACCTTCAGTTTACATAAGCCTTACTATCCTATCCCTTGCGGTGTCCAGATGGACATAGGACGGTATTATAATTAGGGATCTGTACCACGAAAGGGAACACGGTTACAGTCATTTATCCTAGAAACCATTTGACGTAGAAACTTTAAATTTGGCATTATTTTAAAAAATTTAAAAAAATAGTTAACATAATATTATTTGAGATAGTTCAGCAATGACTCTTACATTGCTGAATTTATTGACAAAAACACCTGTCAAGCACTAATGCAACTCGCACTACGAATATTCCGTACACGTTTAAACATTTATAAAAATTTAATAATATATAATATTCATATTAAGTTATTTACAAAATTTTAATTTTCTGGAACGAAAATATATTGCCTACTATATCTTTCACAGCCGAACATTTAAACAACATATTTTTTATGTGGTATAACTATTAATTACCCATTTTCGAATTGTTTTCTTTACTTGTGCTGTATAACATTACTTCCCGCTAAAATTTATGATTCTAAGTCAATGGGAAGTACCTCATAGGTTTTGATTTACTTTCAAACGTAAAAAAATTAGCGTAAATATTATTTTTAAGACTTTTTATTGTGTTGACTTAGAAGCTTGATTTTATATACAGCTGCAAGAGACTGTAGACTCAAGTATTTGATATTAATTTCAACTTGATACGTTCACGCGTTCCTGAGAAAAATGGTCTTGACAGACGGACAATGAAGTGATCCTACAAGGGTTCCTTTTTTCTTTTTAAGGTACGGAACCCTAATGCAGAAGTTTACCTAAAGTTTACTGGAAACAAAAATTTACATTTCATAATTTTTTAAGAATTCACGACATTTTCACGTCTGTGATAATGTCCAGAATTCTTCAAAATAGTATTAATATTTGAAATATAGTAACAGATACGGCACCTTCCAAGAGTGCATCGAACCTCGTAATGCGAGCTCTACTTGCATGGGCATGTTTGACAATGATTATGGTATTAATAATATAAAAGTCTACTCCAAACTTAAATGGTGTATATTCCTATTTATTACTAGCAGTTGATAGAAGCTTTCCCCGCAAAATTGAACCATAGGAGAATCTATACACGAATTAAACTAATTCTTTATAATGACATCAAAATGTATGCAATAAAATATATGTACAAAAAAGATTTACGAAAATAATCGAATGTACATTACTCATAATGATATATGGTTTGTTATAATTGTTTTTATGTTACAAGGTCGGGGCTTACGATTCTAGTTAATACATGCTTTCACCGCAAAATTGAACCATAATAGAAGCTATGCACGAATTAAACTAATCCTTTATAGCGACATCAAAATATATGCAGTAAAATATATGTACAAACAAGATTTACGAAAAAAATTCTAGGACGTACATGACTCATAATTATATATGGTTTGTTATAATCATTTTTATGTTACAAGGTCGAGTCGTACGATTCTGAACTCAACTAAAGCGTTGAATAAATAAATAAACAGTTAAGACTACCGTTAATCAGTTAACCGTTAATTAACTACGTACATACAATGAGTACGTGTTATGAAAAAGTATAACAGGTAAGTATGACTAGAGATCGCGCTACGCAAACATACTTACGCATGTATAAATATATAACATTTAAGCGTACATAGTATTTTTATGAAATTATTTTTAAAAAATATGTTATTATGGTATATGTTAATATACTGCCTAGTATAACTATCACTGACGAAAATATTGCGGCTTTCTCAAAAGTTAGGAGATTTAGTTAATCGCAATAATTTCCCAGTAAATTTCTGATTATCCACATTAGCAATTTCGGTTTTGGAGACAGACATGTGTTTTTGTGAAAATTATTCAAAGATATCCCTAAAACTGTCTTACATGAAATTCTAAAAAAAATAGTTTTTAAATACTTGTAACCTGCCCTTTTAATCAATATCCCATATGAAATTGAAAGAAAAATATTTTCTACAAAATTATTTTCAATAATTAATATTTCATAGTTATACAAAATTCCAAGTTTTTACGTAGACAAATTTCTAAAATAACGGCCGTGACACATAAATAGAACAAAAAAACACCTACTTCACATTTTTCTATTAATGAATTGCTAAATATTAATTGAAAACTCATATGAAGCATCTACTTTCAAAATTTCACGTATATTATACTGTGGAAACTGTAAGGCTGTGACCGATGGACAAACGGAAGACGTTATAATAATTTCTCCTTTCACTAGAGAAACCTGAAAACTTCAATGATTATTCTGAACAAAATAAATAAGAATGCAATCAGCACTCGTGTTAGTTTTTTTCAGAATTTACAGTGGGAATCGTCGGATATCTTTGACCGTGTATTTTTTTAAAATATGAAATAATTACGTTGATAATCCCTCAATTTTGGACTTGGTGGCGCTTCACGCTCCTGGTAGTTTCGTACAAGGCAGCACGAAGTCATAGTATATTGTACTTGTCTGGTACCCCGCAGCGTTCATTTGTTTTTGTCGCACTCACTTCGAATAATGCGGTATTGCGAGACACTGCTCCTTTGACCTATTCAAGAAAACGATTACGGAATTGAATGACAGTTTTTTTGAATGAGACTTTTTTAGTATTGACACGTATCCAGTACTTGAATCAACTTTTAAATTAAAACGATTTGTTTAATAAGAACATCAATAAAATAAAAAATTATTAAATCGAAATTATTAAATTTGCAACGAAATTTCGTTGTTTATGATTGTTGTTTTTTTAAATGTGAAATGCATAACCATGTATAATACATGGTTATGCATTTCACATTTAAAAAAAGGAAAAAATTTATCAAAATTATATTAACTAATAAAAATATTCCTAATTTTGTAACATGGCAACAACGTAAAACATTATTTTATATAGATATTGCTTTTTATGAACTCTTTTTCAGTGACTTCTAAAAAAAGATGATTTAAAAATATAAATATAAAAAAATAAAATTAAAAATTGCAAATATCATATTACCTTGGTATCAAATTTGTTTCTTGTTAAATATATCATAATGTAAGATTTATAAAACAGCGTATTCATGTCCTTTTTTAAAAAAAAATTTTAGGCTGCCTTAGGTTGGCCAACGGCCGGAGAGGATCCGGTCTTCAAATGCTCGGGCACCATCATCAGTGAACTTTTCATCCTCACGTCGGCTCACTGTACTACCACTGAAGATCCTGATGTCACTTCTCCAAAGCCCACCACCGTCCGTGTCGGAGATTACAACCTACCATCTAACGCAGCACCTGATGTGAAGCATATTTTTATTCCGATCGAAAAACTCATTCGCCATCCCGAGTACAAAGCTCCTTTAAAATACCACGATATCGCGCTGGTTGAACTCAAGAGTCCACTAAACTTCAATGCTTTTGTAAGGCCTGCTTGTCTGTGGCCTGTTGCTGACAATGGAGATAAGGAATTCGGCATCTCGATGAGATGGACTGTTGACGAAAATGCGGACTGTAAGTTTAGGTTCTTTTTGTTATTTTGTTCAATAATAAAGATTAAATCTGATAGATTCTAAAGATTAAATCTGATAGATTCTAAAGATTATGTTAGAAGACAGAGTGTAAATTTAAACAAAAAAAATTTACTTAATTAGAAAAACATTCAAAAAGAAATAGCACCTGTAGATGAAATAAGATTCAAACTTCTTTATGACTTAAAAGTAAAGATGCTAAAGAATACTATAAATAAAAAAAATTGGATACCTTTATGCATGTTTGTTCAAGACCGTTATTTCTAAGTAAATGTAAACAAAATTCAACTCACTAATAGATTACACCATAGATTAATAAATGTACAGAGTGTTTGGAAGTTCGATGCAAGGTTGAAAGGAGTTGTTAGCTTAACCTATTTAAAACATTTTGGCATGTCAGCCTTTTTTATCTTTGCATCGAGTTTCCAAACAACCTGTATAGGCTACTATTTATTCCGAAACCTGAAGTAGTTTCTTAAAGAACACATTCCTTTTATATGTTGTTCAACACGTTCAAATTATTTTCATATCTGGATGTGGTCTCCGATAGCATGCAAAATTTCTTCCTTTTTGTAACTTGACCACAATGTCACAAGTGAACGCTTATGGATTAAAAAAAATTATAACAGAAATAATTTACAAGCTAGATTGACATATAAGCTACGTTATTGTAGTCCTCGTGAACGCAGTCGGGGGCAGATGCTAGTCCATCAGTATCCGTAACCATTTTGTTGGTTATACCTGTCGCATGGCCTATTGCAATCAACCAAGTAATAAATTTATAACAAGAAAAAAAATTGCATTATTTAGTTTAGAAACAGTGAAGGAATGAGACCACGAAGGTGTGTAAAAAGGAGATGCTTGTTGAAAATAATCTATACATATAACAGAACTCTAACAAAGTGATATCTGTACATGGAAAATATTTTAAAAACGGTGATTGATTTAGCAAATAGAATGATCATAGAAGCCAAAAAACCTGTATTAGAATTTTTATCTGTCTGTCTGTTAATTTGTAATCTACTGTACGGGTTTTGATGAAATTTGATGCGATAATAGGTTATACCCTCGAGCAACATGTGGAGTATTTTTATTTTGATATTATAAATTTTTAAAAAACTTAACGCTAGCTCTTAGCCTTGTTAGTAAATTTCATGCTCATAAATATATTACGATATGATACTGCCAACCCCATCTATTAGCGTTTTTAGTAAACTTTGTACTCGTACGAGTTTGAGACAAAAAAAAACAAAGTCACGAAAAACTCCTAATAACTTATCATATTCCGAATTCCACACAAATGAAGTCTAAAATTTAATAAAAGTCCTAAATAAGAAGAGAACTTCATTACCAGGGTTCGGTACACCCTCTGGCGTACGTAAACATTTAAGTATACGTACTACTTCCATTTTTCTGTTACTAATATCGAAGTTATTTTTCACCATGCAAACATATTAGCCTTGTGTGTATTTCAAATATAAAATATATCATGCATTTCTTATATATATTTTGGCTTAATTCTTCGTAACTTTCCACTATAATATATTTAATTTTCTTTAGTATAAAAATTAAAAAAACTAATCAATGCTCTGCCTAAGCTTCTTCCAGCGACCTACAAATTTTTTTATAAAACTATCCCGAGTTGCTTTCTCTTTAGATTTACGGGTGTACCTCGAAATATAATGGTAAATACATAATAATTTAAATACCATTTTTGGTTTTTCATTCAATACTAAGCAACTATGTATGTGTTATCCGAGCAGATCCCTCTTGTTTTAAATTCAATATCTGATGGACGCGCAGACTTTGTTGTCATAATGATAGGGTCCCGTTCGTACTTTACCGACGCAGAATCCTAAAAACTATGAAAATTGATTAAAGTCAGAAAAATATAATTTTGATAATGTACACGCACTTATTAAAATAATGTGTTTTAGTTATGTATAACCGGTATCACTTTTTATTCCTTCTCATCTCTTTTGAAGCATGTAAGATCACAAATTTGAGTACGGATTTAAATATAGAAAAGTTACAATTTTTTTATTTTTTCAAAGACTCATCTAAGTTAACGTGAACTACGCCACCTTTGGTTTCAGCTGCAGAGTCGAAAGTAAAACTTCTGCAAACTCCTGTCCACTTATTCGGTAACATCTTGTGCAAGGCGGTATCCACTGTGGAGGTGAGGGATGAGAACTGGCCGCAAGGAATCTCTTCGGAGCAGCTGTGTGCTGGAGACTTCCTTCATGGGGAAGAAATATGCAAGGTTATTGAATTTTTTTTAATTATTATTTCTAATCCTCGGAATAAGAATTCGGTTGACTTAAACCATTGCATAAAAGAAATATCATCGGGTCAATATATCATAATGATCAAATAAATATCATAATAAAAATAATGATGAAGTATGACTGCGGGTTCATAACTTCTTACGCCCATATGCACCACATACGGTCAGGACCCCCAGTCGTATTTACTGACAGTTAAAAATGTATTTTGTATGGATACTTTAGGAATTTGACCGTGCAATGGGGTACGGTCGGTAAAGTAGACTCTTGTTCCGACTCAACTGATAGTCCATGAAAAACAGACGACTGGTCTGATACTGCAATGGGGTACGGTCGGTAAAGTAGACTCTTCTTCCGACTCGACTGACAGTCCATGAGAAACAGGCTACTGGACTGACAGTCCATGAGAACAGTACGGATGGTATAGTAGATGAATTCACATCATTTAGCTTAGTGTGTAATTGTCAAAAATACTCAAATGAAGTTGAGAAATATATAGTGTGAACTACAAACTGTACATTATAACAATTTAATCAAAATTTACTTTAGATTTATTTGTCTTAACATGTTTGAATTAAACAAACGCAAAGTACCAATTAACTCTAAATGAAAAAAAAAAATAATTCATGTAACAAAAAGTGCGCGTCGCAACGTACATGCACTACGCACTGCACTTTTTCCGTAATCGTATGTGTTATGTGTATTAATTTAATTTGCATCAAAATATTCAAATCATACAGACAATTACGGAACTAAAAGTACAAAAAGCAATGTTGTTTTTCTCATTTCCCAATTCTAATGTGAAAAATTAGGGGGCATTTTATTCAATTACGTAAACGGGGCTAATATGACAAACAGGGTTTAAAAATAAAAAACAGCAAATGAAAAATCAGTTTCATCATGAAATTGAAATTCCGTTTACAATTTTAGGTATTTTGATGACTTTTGAAAGACGTGTCCGATGATACCACTTTTGATAAAAATTTCCCCTCCACCAGATATATATGTTGTGGTATATAATATTCGTAGTTATTTTGATGCATATTAATAGAGGTCTCTATTTAATCCAATCTCTAATCAGCTAAATCTGTTGAAATTGTGGCACACGAACTGTTATTAGGTATAAGTCATAAGAAGTTTATTATTTACACTACGAAATACTAAAAGTGAAGGTATAAGAAATATAAAAGGAAAGAAATAATTGTTTGCTTGGTCAATGCATTTTAAAATCATGTATTCAAAAAAGATGCAACTTCAACAAAAAGAAAAACATTCAACTTGTTGTTTACATTTTAATTTACATATAAAAATCGACAATTTACTATTATTTTTCTTTAGGGTGAGACAGGGGGTCCAATCGTGGTGAATGGACCCTCCGACATTTCCATCTACTACGTGACCGGTGTCACCAGCTTCGCAGATGTCTGCAAAAATGGCAAGGGTGTGACATTTTACGAACGAGTCAACGCTTATACACCCTGGATTGAATCCATCGTTTGGCCCGCACAATAATACTCAGCAGAGCAATGAAACAATTTATTAATTGCATCCATTCAAGTCACCTAGTTGAACCTGACTTGCAGCTGGACATTTTTTTGATAAACGATAGTCAAATGCTTAAGCACAATATTTAGCTTTGCTAAAATAATAAACGAGGCATAAATTTAGCACACGTTGAGGAAAATCATTTATTAACTGCTATTTCTATTAAAATATCGTTTAAAGGAAATTAAATTGAATATTTCATTATGAATGAAGGCATTTCTTAATAAAATTGACCTATTTGCTTCTGCAACGATAATACAGTTAGCGATTGACGTATTAGTTTTTCAATTTAATTGTGTGCAATTTAAATTTAATTCAATATTCTAATCACAGAAAACGTAAGAGGTAAGTAGAGACCCATATGGGTCTGCAGCTGCTTACACCTGCAACTTCGACCGCGTAGAAAAGAAGAAAACGATAATGTCATTTAAAGTAATAATCTGGTAATAACATAGGACCTTAACATTGGAAATATTCAAAAGGCTTCATATGTACCAATACGTGGCCAATACTTATATCCATTATCATCAAGGGAGTAATTTTTGATTACCAAATAAATATAAAAAGTATTCTGGGATGAAAAGTTTGGGTCCAAAAAGCAAATAACTTCATTTTTATGACATAATATGTATACAAAAATATACAGAGATCAGTTGAGTTGTTGAGGCGTAAAGTATAATTAAAAAACGAACATACCCTTGCATTTGTAGCTTTAATCAGGGCGACTTAAGGTTTTAATTCTTCAGGCTCAAATCTCAATATCCTGAACCAGCTCAATCTCAATATCCTGAAATGCTCAATATCCTGAACGAGGTCAGGATATTGAGCATTTTTATGAATTCCGGAACAGTATTAGCAGTACAATGATGTTACGCGCTTACTATTACGATTAAGCATGTACAAGAGATATTCAGTAAGTTCTCGATATAAGTGTTAAAATATAAACCAGTCAAGTTCAGGTCGGAAGATTCAATAAATTGAGTTCTAGAGTCATTCATATCTCTTTAAATTATTAATTAAATCAACCAAAATAATTTTAATCTAAGAATGTTAATGAAATACTAACATCTGAATTGTCTTCAGATTTTCACTATATAGATGTAATTAATAATAAATAGGTAGAACGGGAGAAGCCATATACATAGTTAGAGCATAAAGAATTAGAGCGGAAGAAGCCACATTGTAGTTACGACCAAGGCACGGCGGCAGGAGACCTTCATATTGACGGTAAAAACTTCGAGAGAAATTCTTTCTTCAAGTATCTTTGTTCCTTTACTACTGAAGATAACGACAACTCAACCGAAATCAAGGAGTGAATCTTGCAGAAAACCGAACCTACTTCAATGTGATTCATCCCCTCAGGTACGGAGCTTTATTGAGGCTATTAATGGGGTTTATTTACAATATCATCATCAGAACGGTAGTAGAAAGCGGAAAATTCTGCGGAAATTGTATGATCTAGTAAGCGATAAAAGTCATTATCGCGGAAAGATACTCGAACATTCTAATAATAATTCCATAATTGAATTAAATAAAACGCTGTTGAGTAAAAAATTGAAAGGTGCGTTATAACATTTCGAAGCTATATTTTTTAGAATTATACGTGATATGTTTACATGTTTTTGATAGCAATTTAGGTCTCGAAAACAGGTCATATCCTATCCAACTGATATTATATGGATAATAAAAGTTGAAATTTTACCATTTACGTATCAAGTTAGTACTTAGTCAATAAAATATTAATGAGTACTGATTTATATCTGGTGTATTAAATACACTGGTGTACTAAATATGTTATTTTTCGTAAAAAATCATAAAAATATAGTTTTTTAGAATATCTTTTTAAATATGCAATTTAAAGGTATAAATAAATATTTTTCTATTCCTTGTAACAAGCCTTTTCAAATGTTATTCCACGTGATATATCAAAGGAGAAAAAAATCCTTTAAGACCTTTATTTACCTCTCCTTTAATTACTATACCAACTTTTAAGTTTCTACGCCGCATGTTTTCAGAGGAAATATGGTTTTTAAATTAGAGAAATGTAAATGTATTGCCTACTGTACATTTTGTGGGCGTAGGACATGGGGAAATTTTAAAAAAATTATAAAATATAGGATAATCGCTTTATTTTTCCCACAACCTTTATATAGACTTATAAAAACCCATATTTTATCCTTTAAAACATTACAGTGTAAAAGTTGTCTGGACCACCCAATAAAATATAAAAACAATATTATTAAAATCATAACGCGTTATGATAGAATGTATTTTCAGGGTCATTTTTGGCAATCAGCGAAACATATGCACTATACAACCAGGAACATTTCGAAAATTTTTTTGAAATTATATGAAAGTATACACATTAAAACTACATACCTAGAAAGAAATTCTGCAGCTGGTGATTATTTATTATAAAAAAAACATTTTAAAAAAAATACCAGAAATATGTACATTACATGGTTATTTCTCACTATATTAACAATGAATTTATCATTAGACATTACACATTTGACACACACAAAGGAATTAAAAACTTAAAATAAACTTTTAAAATTACGTTAAAAAAATTTAATTTTTAACAATTTTATAAGTCAAATAAGACAAATTTTTTTAGCACATGCCATAAAAATATAATTATGGTAATTAATTTTTAAGATATAAACTTATAATTAATTACGTATAAAAAAGAATACAAATGATATATGTAACTAAACTAATTTTCGGCTGTGGCTATTGTATTAAAAAATAAGTTCCATAAAAAGTGTATATTTCCAAAAAAGTATTTGTTATAAGAATTTCGAAAGAATAAGCAAAATCCCAGTCCAGCCTGGCCCGCCCGGCCCGGACTGGGCTTAATTTAAATAATCAACAATAAATATTGTCAATATTAAAGTTTTTTAATAATGAAAAAAATAGTATGTGAATTTAAAATTAATAATTAAATATTATTTAAAATTTAGGCAACTACAAAGTAAAATTAATGCCATAAAATATCCGAAAAATATATATGTCATAACCTAACCTAACCTAACCTAACTTAACTTTACCTAACTCAACCTAACATAACCCAACCTGACTCCACCTGACCCGACCTTACCTGACCTGATCTGACCTGACTTGACCTGACCTAACATAAACTAACATAACTTCACCTATTGTAATCTAATATAACCTAACCTGACATAACCGAATCTAACCCAACCTAACCTAACCTAACCTAACCTAACCTAACCTAACCTGGCCTAACGTGACTTAACCTAACCTAACCTAACTTAATCTAACCTAACCTAACATATATGCTCATTATAACATTTTTTTTTAAATAATAACTTCCATAAAAAATGTCTATTTCCAAAAAAAATATTTGATTTAAAAATTTCGAAAGAATAAGCAAAACCCAGCCCAGTCCGGCCAGCCGGCGGCAAGCTAGGCTGGGCTTGGGCTAGACTAGCTGGGCTGGGCTGGACTAAATTTAAATAAACAACAATAAATATTATTAATATTAGAATTTTCATTATTAATTAAATAGACAATAAAATGATGATCAGGAAAAAATAATAAGTGAATTTAACTTATTACATTAATTACATACTAATTTAATTTACTACAAAACGAAATAAAAGCCACCAAATTAAAAAAAAAATACCGCCAAATTCAATGGAAATTTCCATTAATTAGCATTTGTTTCGTTTGATATTAGATTTGGTCTAAGGAAAGAACCAACAATACATACTAGAAGATAAATTATATCAGAATTAAAATTAAGTTTTCTTTTATAACGCCATCTATGAGCAATAGAGATTACGCCATCTATGGGCCTTAATAATTTTACAAGTCTTTAGCCAGGAGGGGTGAGGCGAGGAGACAGGGGATGAAAATATAAAAAATATAACTATATGGATAGATTTCGATAGTGATAATTTTGTACATACATGTTATGATTCGAAATATAAACCATATATAAATAGGGAACATATGCACTTTACAACCAGGAACATTTCGACAATTTTTTTGAAATCATATGAAAGTATACACATTAAAAACTGCATACCTAGAAAGAAATTCTGCAGCTGATGATTATTTATTATAAAAAAACCCTTTTCAAAAAAAATACTCACGAGAAATATGTCGAAATTTGTACATTACATCGTTATTTCTCACTATATTCACAATGAATTTATCGTTAGATATTACACATTTGACACGCACACAAAGGAATTAGAAATTAATGAAATTAAATCACTTAAAATAAACTTTTAAAATTATATTAAAACAATGTAATTTTTAACAGTATTAAACGTGAAATAAAAAAAATTATCAATTATACCAATTTAATTAATTTTCAAGATGTAAACTTATTAGATACTACGTATAAAAATACAAATGATATATGTAACTAAAATAATTTCCGACCGTGGCTAATGTATTAAAAAATTGTTTAAAGAATAACTTCCATAAAAAATGTACATTTTAAAAAAAAATTTGTTATAAGTATTTCGGAAGTATAAGCAAAATTCTAGCCAGGGCTGGGCTTAATTTATAAATATGACAATAAATATTGTCATATTTATTGTTGTTTACTTATTGTAAATTGTAATAAATATTGTCAATATTAAGATAAAGTAAATTCGTCGTAGATGAATTGCTTGCTGTGTGTGGAGTAAGTACTAAAGAATATAAGTGGCATAAAATGAATTTCAAAAAGGTTTCAGAAATTATAATAAAATAAAATTTGATTGATTTTTGAAACGTCATCTCTAACGAATTTCTTCACGTTAAATAACTCTTTCCTTATAGATCGTCTAATAATGAACGAACGGTAATATCGGATGCTAAATAAAAATCAACGAACGGTAATATCAGAATCGAAATGAGTCTAAATACTACATACAATCACGTGGCCACGGATTATTTTTCTCGTTTCTTTCCTGATTTATTTTTAAATAGTTCAATATAAACTCAACCATTCTTAAGACATCAACGACTGCTACATTGGAATATCAATATTTTAACATCGAAATTATCGTGCAAATATCTGTTTCCTAACACAAATATTCATGTCCTGAAACAATTTTCATTTTCAAATATAAACTTAATCATACTTTGAGTATTTATTGACATTATGAATGCGTATGTCTATTCTATATTTATATATTACTTTCAAAACAACCTGAAAATATCTACATTCCTAAACAATAACATAATGGTTATACAAATTAAATTCTTTATAAATGGAATAAATTTTGGTAATAATATAATTATCAAAATTTTCCTCACTCTTTTATTATTTTTTGTTCTAAATTCCGTATATGATCCTAAAATTTCGGACATATTAATATTCTTTGCAGTCAAGTAAAATTAATTTAACCCGCTCTTGAAAATATGTAGATACCTATGAAACTACATGATTTGTATCAATTACATACGACTGTTTCCCACACGTCTTCCTAGCAGTCAAAATGATAAGTAATTACAACCAGTTTATCTAGTTGAAACTGTAATATAATGAGGACGGTAATTAGTTATACTTTAAAAACTAGCGAATCATACGGACAGACACGTTTAATTTAAACAGTATATTGAGAACCAGGTCTTGTAAAGACACAGTAATCCCGCAGAGTTCAATACAAACGGGTACATTGTTAAGTGCGTTCGTGCGTGTAATATTTTTTAGTGTAGCTATTTTATTTAATACTTTACAAATGTAACAAGATCCCTGATGTCAGTGAATCGTGCAATCACATTAACGTTAATTTCATACATAAAATAACGAACGAATCAATTAATAGTAATTTAATGTAACTTAATTTGTTGTTACACTGCATTAATTAGATAAAATGCAGTAGTCTTGAAAATATCTAGATAAACCCAAGATGATAAAATATTACGCAAAATTAATTAAATCTGTCTCGCATTATTAAAATCTTAAAAGCGAAAAATAGACTATTTCTAAAATAATGTGTAATTTACTAAAATTAAATCTTCTTAAGTAATACCTATTGACATAACAAACAATTTTCTACAGAAATTAATTGAATAAAAGTCCTAAAAGCTACCTACTAGTATTTCTAAAGATATGCACAAAATGTATGTAAAAACGATTTTGGTGTTAAGCCTCACGTGTTTTTGGCATGTTTTCGGAAAAATGGATGGTAAGTTTAATTTATAATTTGTAAATAAATACAATGTTAAAACTTTAATACAAACTCATAAAGTATTAAGAGTGTTGGTTATTTCATGTTGCAATTTTATTTTGGATTTTTCTTGATCGGAAATGTAAGGTGAATGAAATCTGTTATTTTTTTCAAAAT
The DNA here is from genome assembly GCA_039881145.1 of Druceiella hillmani. Lineage (NCBI taxonomy): Eukaryota > Metazoa > Arthropoda > Insecta > Lepidoptera > Hepialidae > Druceiella > Druceiella hillmani. The sequence continues at coordinate 24,942,759 of JAYKKI010000019.1, read as the reverse complement.
TAAAACCTTTTTAACGGGAATATTGTTTCCCGTTTTCTCGTTTTATTATTATAAACAGATCCTTGGCGAAAAATACTACATTATCTGCATATTCGATATCCCTTTATGTGAAACAATGCTCGTATCGCTGAACATTTAAACCCCAAAAAGGATATCACCACGTAGCGTCGTATCGTGTAATAGTGTCAAGTCGCGCCGTATCGCTTTAATGGCGCCCTATATGCTGTACGCAACAATACATTTAACCCTTTCATGAATGTTAAAATAGTACATCTTACGAACGGTATAAGATACAAGAAAATATTTTTGATTTTAATCGTGTTATTTTGTACTTAGGAACTCATAGTCGCTAATAAATTTAACAACACCTGTTTGTACGTGTCGTATTTTAATATTCTGTCGCTGAATGGAATTTAATATCTACGTCATACACATTTTGAAAATAATTCATTTATTTTCTCTGAGTCGTATTTAAAATTCTAAAACAAAAATAGTTTTCTGTAAATTTTAGATAATATTTTCAAAAAAGGCCATTGCAGTAATCGTCTAAGTAAACTATGCGAGTATATTAAATATTATTTCATTGAACAGCCTTTGTGCTCAGTTTGATTATTTTATTATTATTAGACATGACGACATGGAAGATGGTAATTTTATTTTGTACATATACATATGTGTTTATATATAAATATGTATTTGAAATATTAAACCTTACCGTCAGGTACTCGGTTAAAGCATCGGATAAATAACTTATGTATTAAAAATACCGTTAAAAAATTAAATATAAAATTTAAAAAAGCAATTACAAGAAAATTCCATCATAGCCTCTTCTTGGCCGAATTCACAAATTGAACAAAAGCAGTAAAATATTGTATATAATTACCAGATGAATACACAATAGTAAATTACCTTACAAGTAACTGCCACGAGAAACTAACATTAACATTTAAAATTTGTCTACTGAGATCTTCCGCATCTCAATTCGTACATTCATATAAATATAACAGAAATCTTTGAAACAAGTCATTGACAATTATATTTATTCGAATTCAAGTACTTCGATTAATTTCGAAAACTAATTCGTCTGTAACCATTATATACTTTGCTTTTTGTTTGTTTGTTTTTTTTTTGTTGAAAGCCCACTCAGTGCAAACAATATTTTCGATTTTAAAATAATAATTAATACATTCAATGTAAGAGGCAAGTTTTGTTTTACTTTTTAAATTTGATATAAAAAAACTTATCTTGTTACTGTAAAAGTTTCGCAATCGTGCGGCTTATAGTATCCAACTGAACATATATTTATAAGTAGTAGGACTAATAAAAAATAACGATTTAAAAGAAATTAATCAAATATTGAATATATTTGGCGTTAATTTTGTAGAAATTCAGTATTCACAATTAAATGAAACTACGTAATGTAGTATTATTTCTATTTTCTTTAAGTTCTTTGCCACGACCTAAGTTTCGTTGTATTACATCTTCATCTGGGCTATTAGCAAAAAAATTTTTTCTAATTTCATTCTTTGCTAATAGCCCACCTACCCACGCCTAGCGTATTTTTGTATTAAATATTTAAATCATTATAGCTACATTAAAATAATTTTTGGAAAAAACGCGAAAATTGGCAAAAACGTAAATGGTATGCAATTATTACGAATGGCCCCTTGTGACTAGTCTTCGATTGTAGAATCGGAGTAAAAAAGATTTTTCGGTTTGTCCAACTAAATCATTATAAAAGCTATAATTATATAAATATTTTTTTAAGGAATTATACGCGATAATGAGACCAACAAAACAATTTTAGAACGTACATATATTAGACATATATTACAGATTAGCTGAGCATATTTATGTGACAATAACCGGCCATATGGTTCTGTATTCGATTAAAGTACAGAATAAAGAACTGAACTCTGAAAATACCATTAATCAATTACTTGTAAATAGTTGTTATAAAAAACCTATAAATGAAATATATTAATGGCCCCTTTTTACCCAGGCAAAACTGAAATGGGTAACTTATATAATATGTATTATTATATTTATTAATATATTAATATTTATTTAAATCAGTCTAAGTTTAGTACGTTCACGCTTTGTTTCAATCATTAGATTATCAAATAATAAACTTCCCATCTCAGTTCATCATCATCCTCATCATCAGCCGAAAGACATCCACTGCTGAACATAAGCCTCTCCTTAGACTCCCACAAAGATCAATCCCGCGCTTCTTGCGTCCGACGGCTTCCCGCAACCTTTATCGAGTCATCTGTCTACCTAACTAGGTGCCGTCCTATTTTGCGTCTTTCTGCACGTAGTCGCCCTACGGAAAACCTTTCTTCCCGAGCGGTAAGCGACTATCTCACTTCCATATGTCATCACTGACAATAAACACCGGTTGAAAATTTTCGTTTTCAAACACTGAAATATTTTGTTATGGTTTTGGTTTAATTTGGGGTTTTTCATTAGTGTTAATAAATTTGCTAGCCAATTAAATTATTATCATTTCTTCGCCAAAAGTATGCAGTTGTTTTTTCTACTATAGTATTACAGAGTGGTAGCAACTATGCATGATAAAGTAAACATGACTTAGAAGCTGCTTCGGAAAGGCTTTTTATCTTCTAATTTATATGTAAAAGATTGGCTTGGATGAGGTTTATCAGAGAGATCAAAATTTGCTTTTTTAATCCTTAAAACCAATGCATAGTTCTGTCATGGGAGTGTATATCTTCGCTCATCGTTGTGTGCGCGTCGCGTAGTACTTCGCTTGCTTTTCGCCCTAAATGGAATCCATGAAGCAGGGATTCTTTAAGTACTCATTATAAATTTCCTATATTTTTCGTACTTTACTCCCTGAAACTCTGTTACATACTGAACAAAACCAACTGCAAATTTTTTTAATTTTATCAACCTCAACTTAAATATTCTTACCATTTTTTAAACACAGATTCTGCAGTACTAAACAATCCCTAATGGATTACAGTTGTAAACAAACTCTGTACAGTGTTAAAATTTGTAGTCTAGAATAGGACATATTTTAATTTTTATTTCAATATTACCTATAATTTCGAACGTCTCACTCAAGTCCAATACAATATACGAGTTACAGGCACTTTAGTAAGATTAACACACAAGGGTTATTAATCACAACAGTAATTCTCTTTTCATAATTCTCTAACCATATGATAAAAATGTAATCCTTATAGTTTTCTCCCATCCGTTTGTCCGTCCGTATGTCTCAGAATCGTAGCTCTTTGAGTTTATGACTGATTGTGATGAAATTTTGTATAATAACGACACAGCATGTTTTAAACTGGTCTTAAATACTCGTAGTCTTCCTGGACATGAGACTTGCGAATGAATTTTTTTTTCCTATAGAAATAAACAGGTTTCTTTTGTCAAATGCACTAAAATAATAAACCGAAATTAAATCATTTTCTCTTGTTATAAGTTATCTTTTATTTTTTAAATTGTTTCACAATTATAAAAAACTCGTTTTTAAAAAAAAAACGTATTTTTCTTTATTTTCAACCACCACTATTTTCTAAATATGAATACAATTTAACCCACATTGAATGAATGTGAGAATGTTCATACAGATCGACGAAGAAATGTTAACTCCAAAATATCTATAAATTTCGGAATAAAGTGACGTATTTTTATACCCTCTGGTATATTCGACAAGTTTGGATATATATATATATATATATATATATATATATATATATATATATATATATATATATATACATATATATATATATATATATATATATATATATACACACACACACATTTGCATGTATGTACGTGTATGTATGTGTATATACGTTTGCGAATATTTGCAAATATGAGATGCATTTTTCAACAGAAAAAGGCATCGCTATCTCTTTATTCCTACCGAGATACCCGTCTGTTAGTTGTCAACGTTTGAACGGCTTACGTCTCTCCAATTTGCTATACTGTGAAGATTCCGAGTTTTAAACTTGGGCTTTTTTATTTCATAACTCCATAAGTTCAAGGTACCATCTGACGAGGAGTAAAAAATTGATTGTAACTTCACCGACAGTTTCGAGAAAAACGAAGTATTAAAATAATACACTTTTCTCAAACTTTTTGTAAAAAAGTGTCTATAAAAAAAGTATTTTTATATTATTTTCCGTATCGTGCCTCAGTGGGAGGAAAAGTTTTATTCATCGCTCCGAGTTTTATATATTTTATTTATTTTTGTACGTATTTTTAGTATTTTAACGGGGGTTTTCAGATCACCTATCTTTTGTTTGATGTGAAAATCAATCAATTTTTTTATGATACCATATACCTTGTTGATATCATTATGTGTTACTTTAGTTCACCAATTAAATAAAGTCTAAAAATTCAAGCGTATGTTAATTTTTTTTTCAAATCTACCCCTATAGAGACGTATTAAGCCATCCTAGAGTACGCATGCCCGATTTGAACGTAATGTCATATTATTTCGAAGCGTTTCTAACTACCGAAATATGGTAATTCGCGGACACGTATGTCTGCACTGGATTCTTCCTCTCAGTGACCATAAACCTCCTACAAGGCCGTCATAATTACGGGCAGCATCGTTTAGTGTCTCTACAAATATACATCACAAACCTGTTTCTTAAGTGATCGCTATAGAAATTTCGTACAAATAATATCAGTTCACTTTTAGAAAAGCTTGGGAAGATATTTACTCCTGAAAAAGCTCCTGAGATATTCTCGAATGCTACGCGTTTCCTATTTAAGTGATTTTCATCAAAGAAGTTCTCTGATAAGTTGTATTAATTCATCCTCTCGTTAATTCTATGTGAAATAAAGGCACGTGGATATTGTCATTGGAGGGCTCGTGGAAAGTATAGAGTAAAGCAATTCCTATTCCAAATTTAAGTTCCATATCAGAATTAAAATATTTCCATTAATAATTTTCAGAGTCCATCGATACACAGTGATTTTTACGTAGTCTATTTTCTGTATTTGTATTATGCTGATATTGACCTTCGAAAAAGTTTTCAGGCGTATGACCTTAAAAACCAAATTAATATAGGTCATTAATTACATCCCTAATCCTCTATTTAGCACGAATACATATCTTCAATTAAAAATTATATATTAGGTGGCTTTTTATTTAAATTTAAAATATTTTTTTATATTTTCGTATTTAAGGTGGTCCTCGAAATATCTACTTATTTCCATCATGTATCCGTCAATACTTAAACAGAAAAGTTTTTAGTAAATTTACATCTGGCTCTAAAATAAAGAATTTGAGTTTTTCTGGATGTACTGTCACAGATTACTATTGACTTTCTTTGTTCGAATTCAGCATCTGGCTTGTCAACTGAATGAGTGGTGAGAATTACACCCAAATATACCCATACGCTATTGCACTCTTTGGAGAATGACTATATTTAAAAACCGTTACTTAAAAGTATCTTTGGACCCCTATAAATTTTTTTTTCATAATTTTAAGTAGCATACATTCAGAAATATTCTGAAAAATATGAAAAAAAAATATGTTCCCCCTGCTTATATCCAAAATTACTCTACCTAAAGTTATGTAAAGAATACGGGTGAGGAAAAGCCCACGTAAAGGTTGTAGGAAAACTATGTTATAGCGATGATTCTGGACGTCATATTTTTTAAAATACGCACCATTTTTTACGCCGGTTAAAAATACAATAGACAATATATTAGCGACTTTTTTATTCAATGGCAATTTTCCTATACGACGTAGAAACATGAAATTTAGCATAGTAATACATACTATTAATATATATATTTTTCAAGAAAAAACATTACATTATATACATTATGTGGGCTTGAAAGCACGAAGGAATATAAAAATGTTTTTTCCTAATATTAAATTGCACGTTTAAAACGATATTCAAAAAATTTTGTCAAAATGGAGCATCTCCACCACCTTATTATCAAAAATATTGAACCAAAAATCGTGAGAAAATCAAGGTTGGTAAAATCTGACTAAAAAATTACAGAAGAGTAATAGCAATTATATTTTTTTAAATATTCACCATGTCTTGACGTCTGTAAAAGATGTATGAAACAATGTATTTACGTTGAGAACAAAACATTATACATATTTTAATAAAAATACAATGTACCATTAAATGTTTGTAAATGCCTAAATATGTATAAAACCCTCTCTGTGCGAGTTTCACTCCTGCTTGACAAGTTTTATTTTTAATCAGTGTTAATAAATATTTCACCATTGGTTTTAATTAAGTTATATTTTCAGGATATTTTACTAAATACAGCAAATTTACGAATAGCCAACTACACTATTACAAATAAAATATTTAAAATAATAGACTTGACAACCGTACAATAATAGACTTGACAACCGTAACCGTGAACCGTGACAATAATAGACTTAACAACCGTAAATAATAGACTTGACAACAATACAATATAAAATATTTAAAATAATAGACTTGACAACCGTACAATAATAGACTTGACAACCGTAACCGTGAACCGTGACAATAATAGACTTGACAACCGTAAATAATAGACTTGACAACCGCAACATTTAGTCGTATCTTTAAGTAAATACAATTCGTTACATGTTGATATATTTATTTTCAATCGGGAGTAAGAAATATATCCAATAACTAAAAAGCTAATATTTAATTTTTCTTCCAATTAGTATAAATTTACTCCAGTTTTCCTGTTAAATATTATTACGGTCAAAATTTGGGCAAAGTAATAATATGAAGTGTCTCGCGTACATACCAACCTTATGACACGAGAAATAAATATTTGCATGAGACAAACTGGCACAGACTTAAAAGGTCAGCAAGGTTAATATCCAAGTCGAGAATACAGCTTGTCGGCTTCCGCATTCATCATAAACTCGTTTAATTTGCTTTTAGCTTATTTAGTTTTATCCGCATTAGTTAGGAATGAAACTAGGTTCAAAGACGTTTGACAATTTGTACTTGCAATTAAAAATATTGACGGCCATTTAGTTTTCAAATTCCTTTGGTATTAGCCAAATATCTCAGCGTGGCAATCATGAGCATCACCTCCAATGATACGTGAATTGGGAGAGATCTCCGTTGAACAATGGACCCGGACAAACTGTTGATGATGATGGTGATGATAGTTACCGAATATATATCTTTCTTCTTACTTGGTTTGAGAGCCCAGGATGGACCCGAACTTCTCAAATGTAGCTTAATCCTATTTGGCCTATTCTTGGCCATTGTTCTTCAGCTCCTTGCATTAAGTACCTTCTTCAAAGCAGTCTTCCTCAAAGCAGTCATTAAATCTAAGTTTTACTCACCCTTTCACGTGAGACAAGATCATTATTATTTGCGACAATTATGTTTCGTCACGTATACCTTAGTTATTAATAAGTTAGATATATTTTGTATGTACATATAATAAAACGAAAACGAAGCCGTGCCTGTACGCGCATCGTCCAAAAATCAACGGAGCTATTTTAACAAAACTTCATAGCTTTATTTATACCTTATAACTAAATAGAAATGGTGTTCTGGAACACTATCCGTCCTCGTCAAACTCAATCTGGTCTAACCTAACTTTAGTTGATCCATCACTCGTATCTACTATAAAACAGATTTCTTTTGTGCCTGCTCCTTTGTACATGGTTTAATATGAAAAAAATATGTAATGAAATTAATTATAAATTGGAATACATAACAGTACAAGATAACAGTCTTATCTATGTCTGCTCCTCTGTAGGCGATCTATATTGGAATACATAACAGTACAAGATAACAGTCTTGTCTCTGTTTGCCCCTCCGTAGGCGATCTATATTGGAATACATAACAGTACAAGATAACAGTCTTATCTATGTCTGCTCCTCTGTAGGCGATCTATATTTATATGCGATTTCTGTCGATTATTTAATTTTTTATATTTTGAAGTTCCATCATTAGTGTCATCGGTCGCCTATGACAAGCCATACCTTATGCACTTCATAATGAAAGCGCTTAGTATTCGTTTCCCATTTTTAACCTGATGGAAAAAGTTATCATTGATACTATTGCAGTCCTCATCAACATTGTGAGACTTTCGCTTATTGGCTCCCCCATATCGTATCCTTCCAAAGTATCTTGTGCATGGTAGAATGCATAGAAGACTATGTAGTCTTCTTTGAGATTAAAAATCTGTAGAATAAAAAATAATAAAAATGTCGCTCTAGATGTATTATTGACATAACACGGCATTATGACTTCTCAAATAGCCGAGTATACCAAAAAAAAAATCTAACATTATATAATCCAAATACTAAATACAATACTGAAATATTTAATAGTACTTATAAATGGTATTAGCTTAGTATTTATGCCATTTAACTTATTATTTTGTCACATTCAATTAAGGTTACGAGTCATAACTTTGCATCCACAAGTCCACTTATGTATTTAGAAATATTTCTTGATATCTACACTTCTTATTGTTATAATAAGATTTACCTTTTAATCATTTATTACGAGTTTATTATATTCTATTATATTTTCAAGTCATACACATATTTATAATTCGATAAATTTACTGCGATATTATCAAGCTGTTTACACATATGTTCTTAAAAAAATTGTGTTAATGACGTCAAAATAGATCATGCGATTAAATACAAACTATAAATTTATTTTCTACGTATTAAGCAGTTTATATAGTAGTGTCCTGATATTCGTATTAAACCGCACGCAGAGAAATGGACATAGAGAAAACTTATTATATCCCGTGCGGGAATATACGCCAACGTCTCATTTAATTCACCAACACACAACAACAACAACAGGGTACCGTCCCTTAAAATGAAAAAAAAACCGAATCTATTTAGGATCAGTTGGTTGTCCATCTATGTGGCCAACTATTTTTCTCGGAAACGGCTTGATATTTTAAGTTGAAATTAATATCGTACACTAAAGCCTTACATTACTGTACGAGGGTTGATATGACCAAAATGATATGGCCCTTTGAAGCGTATTATTTCCTCATTTTTACTATAGTCTTACTAACTGATCATTAAAACCTGTAAGGAACTTCCGAATGACCTACAATCATGAAAGTCGACATGCTAGCAAATCGTATTGGGTAAGTAAAGGAAAAAATCCAAGAAACTATAATTGGAAATGTGGGATTATCCATTTTTTATACGCGCCTTTCAAAAATGCCGTGAGAAATTTATTAACGTTATGAAAAATTAATATTTGTAAATAGTTTAATTAGATATACTATGAACCTTAAAGTTTATAATTGCCTAAAGGTGTATAAAACTCTCGTAGTGCAAGTTCCACTCGTATTTGGCAGGTTTTCTTTATGAAGGTTTTCTTTATTTCAGATGTAAAGAAATCTAGTTTATACTCGGGTTTGGTTAGGCTAGATTAAATATATTTCATTAATTCACATTAGATTAGGTTTGATCAAGTCAGATCAGGTCAGATCAAGTCAGTTAAAGTGAGGCTATGTAATGTTACGTTCATTACCTTACGTTAGCTTACGTGACGTTAGATTAGTTTTTTGCGTGTTTTATAATTGAAAAAAAACGTATACAAATCTAAGAAATAAAAAACCGCGTTATATTTAAGTATATTTGTGAACAAATCTTTAATACAGTAACTCGATGCCACACTCACACACTAATAGGTATATACAATGGCACTATACTACATATATATGTCAGGAATTATTCGAAATGAAGGTGGCTTAATTATATCTCTGCCGATCAGTTTTAATTTATTCCCTGTATCGGGAGGTTGCGTACTTATAGTTGTCGGCGCTGACAAGACGATTATGCAAACACCGATATATACTTCATCAGCGATGGAAAGGTTAAGAATTGAAACAGTAAAATTTATCTTAAAGAAAGTATAATGTTATAATATCTACGGCATGTTTTCGATAATCATTTCCCCTGTTCTCGTATTTTATATTATTTTAGTTTAAAATATTTATTTATTACTTTAGTGCAAATTGGTAATGTGCAAGATATATAGAAAGATACCGTGAGTTGGTATCTTCAGGATGATATTTAAATTCTTACTGACCTCATAAGAAAACGCGAATTTTCGACAACTCCGTCACAATACAATTCATATGTTATACCGATTATTATTAAATCATCTTCAATTACGTTATACTTTCCTGTTTTTACTCACCTTTACAAAAACAATTCCCTTTCGTATTGCTTTAAAAATGAACCAAACATTTGACGTAATCAATTTAAATTTGTTTTAGAAAGCGATAAGACAATGTCGAGTTGATTGCAAATATTTCAAACTATCTGTGTCTCTCATATGGTGCTCTTGGGTATAAACTATTACCATACCAAATTTCATCAAAATCCGTCCAGTAAGTAGATTTCGCGTGATTGGCGCTCAAAATAACAGACAGAAAAAAATGGCTTCTATTATCACTCTATACGCTAAATCAATCAATCTTTTTAAAATATTTTCCATTTACAGAATTCGCTTTGTTACAATATTATTATATGTATAGATAATTATTATTTGGAAGGAACTATCTAGAAGATTTGTCGATTCTCTTTTCTAACGTAAACCAGTAGTTTCAAAAATTAGTTATACTAACACTTTTCGAGCATGCGCGCACACACACACACGCACACACGCGAACGCACACACATATACATATATGTGTACATATGTGTATGTGTGTGTGTGTGTGTGTGTGTATATATATATATATATATATATATATATATATATGTATATATATATATATATACAGTAGCATGCTGGAAATTTTCTTGAATAGTGTGCGAAATCCCGATCGATAATTAATACCACAACGTGTGTGTAAGCACGTGTATCCTTCATGTATAGGCTTTGACAAAAATTATATGCGTTATCTATATTTAATCACTAAACGACTCAAACCTATGAACATTTTATACTTACATATCCAGTTTCAGGTTTATTGGTTTAGAGATGTTTGAGTTACTACTGCCTACTAATTAATTTTGCTTCGAAGATTTCCTATTTTTCCGACACCGTACTCACCAGTATATATTCAAAAAGTAAAGCGAAGAAAAAATAAAATAATATGTAAAAACACGTCCTTCAAGGTCGCAAAGTTTTTTCAATAAATAAAAAAAAATATGTATAAGGAACAATTATTAACCGAAGGTAACATATATTAAGCTTTTTTAAAATTCTCAAACTGTAATTTAAGCATATTTTTACTAACACAATCTGGTATTTTTTGATTGGTTTCAGGATAATACTCACGAGAATCGAAATGTCAACTGAAACGAAATGCTGCTAATACCGCTATTTACCACCGTTTCCAGTGAGACATTTTTCAGTTGTCGTGGGCCTTTCCTTACGAAGTAATTAATTAATAAGTCTATTACGTCTATTACGGTTTGATCGTTATTCGTTTACGTGAAGCTCATTCAGTCAATCTAACATTTTAAAATCCTTTGGCGACAATCTCAACTCTATACGACTGCTTGATCACAGAGTGTGCTTTATATGACATAGAGATAACTTTTAACCCAAGGCAATGCCTCTCGTGTTTGATGTAACCTCAATTCGAGTATTGCAAAAGAAAATATCTTTCTGAAAAAATACTTCTTTCTGTATTTCTTTGTGAAAGCTCCACTTAAACATTCAATTTCCACGAAAAAGTCAACAGAATTTTTCAATTCTCGAAAGTAGCAATGAAAAAAGTTGAAAAACATCAAAAAACCCAAAAAATCGTGCCTTTTTATTACACATGATTTGAATAAATTTACAGTTGGCGACACTTGCACCAACGAGTTCTCCGGTGAAGCAGGGATCTGCACTTTAGCATCTTCCTGCCAAAATTCGATGGATGATTCAAAGTGGGTATACGTTTTGTTAATAATAATGCGCTATACACTACTAACATTACACAATATTAATATTACCGCAATAATTATAATAAATTATTCTTGGCATACATTTTTCATAAAATATTTAAAATATGCTTTGTAAAATCGGTAGCTTTGTTGGAGGTACAGACCTACAAAAGTGAAATAAAAAAAAAAATATTGCGGTTTCCTGTGAAGTAATTTTTTTGCAACCTATTGGAGATGTGCAGTCCACACAGTTGATGTACCCTGGCTCTGACACATTCATCTTCTAAAGTTCACTATCACAATTCATAATCTTAACTACTTAGGCCGTATTATGAATCGTTCCCCGCTCTCTTTATTCCCAAACTTAGAATCAGTATAGTGACTACTTCTTTAATAGACACGCTACCAAAAAGTGGTATCAACTTAACTTGGATATTCAAAAGGTATCTTCAATTTATGCATTAAAAACTCCGTGTCTCGCCAGCACACAGCGAGCTTACTGGATACGCCATCGATAATCATTTATAGGGGCATAGCGTGGGCAGCTTGAAAGAGAAATTACGTTAGCAGAAAACGGAAAAGATAATCGTCTATTTCGCTCTCGATCGTTCCATTTGTACACGAATGAATGAGAGAAAAACTTACATAAAAATTATTTGTATTTGGAATTGTTTATATTTCGTATATCGAACTAATAAAAAATCCACTTGCTATCCTTCGTAATAGTCGCTTTATTTTCTCTTTAAAGGTTAACCTACCTAGAATATTTTTTCATAACAAGAAATTTTTCATGCTAATAGAGAAGGTTGGATCCGTGATAAAAATGGTAACTGAAAAATTATTTTTCTCTTAATATTTTGACTAAATCGTGTTTGTTTTTCTGTCTAGTATTCCCTCTTTACCATATTAATACAAAATTTATTGGTACGTTAATTATAATATGTACTAGATACAAAATATGCATATAACCTACAGTACAACTTTTATTACCGCTACACATAAATTTTAATTTATCTTATTTTTAATTATTTAATTTCTAGAGAAGCATTAATTACTCTTTCCAATATTGAAATAATAAAATTTAAATAAACAACTTTGATTGGATCTCAGAATAGTAAATTTACTTGGAAATCATTTTATAAGTACTTTTCTCATAAAGAAATGTATTACATGCATCAAAAGTATTCCGTAGAGGCTCTACTTCTAATCTACACTGATACCAAAACTAATTAAAAAATTATTTATCGATTTAAAAAGGTTTTCCATTGGTGGATATGTGATAAACTGTTTTCCAGTAAAGGCTATACTTACGGCTACACTAACTGTTTTCCAGTAAAGGCTACACTTTTTTTGGTTTTATATAGCGCAAAAGCGGTTGAAAGGATAAAAGTCGAAGAAAAACGCTCTCACGTTTCTCAAGGAGGTTGGACAGTGCGATATAGTCCAACTTTCTTGTGAAAATCAGTCTTGGCTAGGACAATATTTTTTCAACAAAACCGTGAAATCAGCTAACTACAGAAATTTAGCGGCTGACTTCGGGATTTTTGCAGCTAGCGTAGTCCAGCTGTATCAACACGATACAGCTAGACTACGCTGCGCATACACGTCCCACTCGAACGTGCTACGTGAGAAAGAAAAACTGGATAAACTAAACTTCGGCTCTATAGGGTGTGATAAAAAAAATTATTTTTCGCATTTCCTGGTATTTTTAAATTTACCTTTTGCATTATAAACTACGATATAAAAGGTATAAAGTATAAAAGTTATAATTTTTTTACATACTTTTACGTGTTTTTTTGTGAATGTGACTGCAAATCATAACTCTGAGCTGTAACTATAATAATGTCATATAGACATATACTCGGAATTGAGAGTACACGATACTTAAACAAAGGTCAGGGATCAGTTTCGACTACGTCCAGCAATGCTGCAATATCGGGTGGACTATTAAAAGGAAGCTCGAAAACTTAAATCAAAAAATCTGATGTCCTTTGTAATATAATTGATACCGGGTATAACATAGATAGAACCTATCCAAGCTTCCTTGCAGGTAAGAAAAAGGCTTTAAATTACTTTGCTTACATTTTTACTACAGAATCGAAGGCGCACAACCCACCTGCGGCTATAGGGAGAAAGAAGCCATCGTTTGCTGCGATCAAGCCGTGAAGAAAACCATTAGCGAACAGAGTTAGTGTCGCAACCAAATAATTTTGTAGTATAAAATTATTAATTTCTGTATCCCAATTTTTCTCCGTTTATCGCGTCATGTCTTAGCAGAAAAGGATTTTTATGATGAAAAATTGTAGCCGATACACCCGTAACGTCATCAGAACTTGTAATATTTATCATTCTCATATCTTAATCCAATATCTTTCGCAAGTAACTTCTAAATATTTGATGTGAAACGTCATTAACATTTAAGCTATGTGTGGAGAGGCAAACGCACCCAAATGAGCGATGGTTTCTTTTACAATATGTCGAATACAATTTGTGTCAACTTTATGGATTTAATAAACGGGACCATCTCTCAGAGATTACTTATGCGGTCCGAGTCAAACGAGTCAAAATACAACCAGAATTACTAAAATCGAGCACGAACACATAGAGCACAAAATTCCAGAGAACAGCATTGAAAACGCTGGGTCTGAAGAGAAAAAAAATAATCTGTACATCCGTCCGTCACAGTTTTATATTATGAAATTTTACAGTTAGTCGTCAATATGCCATAAAATAATATTTAAGGCAGATTACCAAACATGTAAAGTGGGTACATGTTTCGCGTGTCCCTTTAAATAATGTTTCGTTGGAAAGGCTTTTTAAAAGTTATATGAAGGTTTTATTTACCATTTGTTATTTTTCTATTCGTTTGCAAGATATAAAGCAATATGACTATCATCTTAACCCGTTCCCTTAATTTATCAACCACCAATTTTAAAAAATTGGTTATTTGACTAAATTTTTTTTTCATTAATCCTAATTTCAAGGTACAAGCTGATGAAGAGTGAAAAAATGTTTAATTAACTTATATTTCACAATATTGTAGGGAAAATATCAAAATTCAGAATGAGTCAACTACCGTATTGTAGCAAAACATTCTAGATCCTAGCTTTAAATGGGAAATTTTAAATGAAAATTATTTCGATTAAATTACATCGACATTTTCAAGGAGAATAAGAACTACGAAACCCTGTTTTATACGTGTTCCAATAAGAACTACGAAACCCTGTTTTATACGTGTTCCAATAAGAACTACGAAACCCTGTTTTATACGTGTTCCAATAAGAACTACGAAACCCTGTTTTATACGTGTTCCAATAAGAACTACGAAACCCTGTTTTATACGTGTTCCAATAAGAACTTGACCGTTTTAAAAGATCCTTAGCCAAACTAGAACACTTTTGGTTTCGCCATGTCCGTCTGTCTATCTGTATATCACCGCCATTATATTAACAAAGCTATAAAGTTATAAAGTTGAAATTTGGCGTAGTATATATGTTCATAAAGACTAAAAAGTTATGAAATGAAACCTTTAAAAAAAATTTAAGGGTAGGTACTCTATATATAAGTAGGAGAGATTTTTTCGTATACTCCATTTTGTGAAAATATTGGTGCTATGTCATGAAGACAGATACATTCGATATAGAAATCCAGGGAGTTTTGTATACAGGTACCCGTTTACGAAATATAAACTGCAAAGTAATCATTTTTATTACAGCCACGTATCCCCACAACCTGCTAAGCTGACAATTTTGAATAACTTAAATGTATTTACAATAGTAGTACATGTAAGGAAAATTATCATAACTAAGTACGCTACTAGTTTACGAGAAATAGTCGACCAAATGAGTTCGTAGAAACTCCATAAAAGTGATTTAAATTAACTGCAAAAATAACTTAGTACTTTAAACTTTATATTTATTTCGCCATGCCTGTATAGAGCAGCCAATATATCACAATGTGACAAATTAATATCTGTAAATAGTTTAATGGGAATACTATATAAACTTAAATGTTTACAATTGCCTAAATTTGTACGGAACCAGCGTAGTGCGAGTTCTACTCGTGCTTGACCGGTTTGTGTATATAAATATATATATTTATATATATATATACACACACACACACATATATATATATATATATATATATATAACATTTCTGTCAGCGTATTTTCAGACCGTATCAGAGTGCCGCATTAATAAAAGTCATTAACACCTAACGTAATCGTTAGGTTAGGTTAGGTAGCCCATTTAATTATCATATATATTTTTTCATTTTATTAACTTGCCCGACGTCGGTTCATTTCGGCTTACTTCTTCGTAATGAATTTATACAACACGAATCGTGTTTATGACTGATAGTTATCCATGGTTTATATATGTTCTTTTTAATTTTTCGTTAGCATGTTTTCAGATAATCTGTTGATTTATTTATTTTTCTGAGCTTAGAAAACTAAGTAAACAGTGGTAGACTTATTGCTACAAGAACAATCTCTCACTGCCCATCACCATGAATTAAATGAGAACATTAACGCCTATATGCACCACACACCATCAGGACGGTCAGTCGGACTTACTAACAGTTAAAAACGTATTTCTGTTTCTCACTCACTATCAGTCAGTCCAGAACAAAAGTCTACTTTACCGACCGTGCCCTATTGCACGGTTCAATTCCAAAAGTATCCATACAACATAAATTTTTAGCTATCAGTATATCCGACTGAGAGTCCTGACCGTGTGTGTTGCATACGGGCGTAAGTGCCGTGGCAGACTATAAGTGATTTTTAAATATTAATTAATTCTACTTAAAATATAAAATATATAATATTATGGGGTAATAAAATAATATTAATTAAAAACCAAAGCAAAACGACACTTTAGGAGTAGGGAGGGACAAGGATGGGTTATAATCCTACACCGTATATTCACAATCTAGTAGAATATACGGTGAACAATTCTCCACAAAATTCTACGCTTTGGGATTAGGGATTAGCATACTTGTTTCCCGATTGTAGTTCGAGGTCGTGAGATGACAGGTATTGGAACCTAAATTTAATGTGATATACAGAAGGTGTAACAGGATTATTATAAACAAAACAGAAAATGGAGATTGTGTCGATTAGATTTAGACACACATCGACTTTTAATAATTATTTTTGTCATTAATTCTATAAACTAGGATCTCAGTTTGATAACGTCAAAATTGGGGTTTATTAATTAATATTAACGAACAATTAGATTATAATAATCGATTGCTGTCGTCAAAATACCCCGGCGAATAACCATAGTTAATCAGGCCCGCTTGTAAATATCGATGGACAATAATGAAAATGCAATTATTAAGACTATAAAAATATATTTTATAAAGTGAACACATTAATGACTCTCTTGAGTATGGGATAAAAACAGTATTTAACAAATTTGAGGTATGCGTTTTGTTTAACGCTGAGCAGAGTGAAATGATGGACGGTTTGCAGAATAAGACACATCAAAGAAATCAAATATTTATCCATTTGTGAATCTTCTATTTGATTTTCGTTTGTTGCCATCAACAACAATTGACGGCTTATTCTTTAACCTTGTTAATTGCATTTTTGTCTATATCCATAATTAATTATAAGTTCTAATCGAAACAATTTCAAAATAGAAGCGATAATATTTCAAATAATTTGTCTCATAAATTATTGAATATTTCGTAATTAAAAATAAATTAAGAATGAATATTATTTTTTATCTAGCAATCCTAAGGTGTAATGAAAAATGTTCGACGCATTCAAAAAGCAGTTATTGCATGAATTATCACTTTTAAAAAAAAATATTCTACCTATGTTTTCGATACCGTACGAGTTTCTAACATACCACAAGTGTCATTAATGTAATGAAAAATCTATTTTTTTCGTGTACAAATCAATTCTGTCCATTTTCTTATAAAAATATTTTTGATCTAATTTATAACAGATGCACCTAAATGGCTGGCAGACTAACCTATCGTTCCCAAAAATAACAACCAGGAAATATAAAGCATCATCAAAATAATTACTTAATTTCCTGAAAAATTCATAGTCGAAAACAATTAATTGGAAGAAATTAATTTCGTATCCAATAAAAGGAATGAGTACAGAAATGACACACTTTCGAATATAAAACTATTAGGTGGTCACATAATAAAACTGTCATCTAAATTCATCAGTGTTTGCTCAAGCGTTAGCCAAACAGAATATTTCCTCTTCTTCATCAAAGCATAATGGTGTCTTTCTATGATAACGAGCATAAGGGCAGTCCTGCCAGATAAGCTCGGCCAGCTCTTCCGAACTCACCATGAACGAGAAAGCTTTATCGAAACTTTTTAATTTTTTCCAAATCGCCCTGAATATAATTATCGGAAATACAAGAGTGTCAATTGGAAGTACGCACGGGTGAAAATATATTAAACTGTATCACAATTTTCTTATAGATTTCAAGCTAGTGATTAACGATAAAATAAGGGAGAAATTCCATCACGCAAGAGTTTTTAGATACCCTAATGAACATTATTTAATCACCAATATATTAAAATAAAAATACTCGCTATCATTATATACTCACTTTAAGGGTAGTTAACCCCTAGAATCTAATAAAAGGTGAAGCATTGTCAATAGAAATAGCGTTCAGTTTTGGAATGTTAATTACTTTTTTCTTTTGGAAATTAATCTACTTTTTAAGGCGGAAAACGATAAAAAAGCATTATCTATGTTGCTTCGATAACAAGGAGGCCATTAAATTCCCATGCTTTTTGTGTGAGTGGAATAACCGACATAAAGATAAAAAAAATATTTTTTTGAATGTTTACAACCTATACTCTGCTGTGTCATACATTTAACGATTGTTGTGTATATTATACGTTGGCTCGTTTTATTATTACACGTATTGGTTATATGTTATACGTTTGTTCGTTCACTTCTCACCCTGAACGGAATGAATGGAACGAGAGCAATTTAATTTTCCTTCCTTCAATTTAAATTTTCATATTTTCTTCTTCTTTACTCGCGGAAATTTAATTACTAATTAATCAGAAGGCCAAATACTTTTCAAAGTTATTCGAGTTTCTACAATAATGCAGAAATCGCTGGAAAAAAATGGCAGACTTATAAGTTGCCAAACGAATGCAATAAAACCATTTGCAATATGGATGACAACCAGATAATAATATTATTTTTATAATAAATATGGTCACATCTTCCTCAGAATGTGAGGAATACCAGAAACCAGTATCAATGATCGTCTCCTACATTCCCCTCCTGCCCGACCCGGATGCAGTAGACCTCGACGTCGCCAATTGCACACTCGACAAGAGCGAGCTCGTGGTAGGTGGCACAGAAGCTCGAGCCGGCCAGTTCCCTCATATGGTGAGACTTTACCATTTAAAGAAGAACAAGTTGTATCTCGTAACGGAAAATTTATTTTTTTCTCAGTCAGTTTATTTTTCTTTTATGTGTATCATAATCATTACTTTAGTTAGTTGTTATTACTACTCTTTATAATTTCGAATACATAATTCTAAAAGCATTTTGATAAGAGAAAGTTTTTTTGTCTATAAAACAAATTTGTGAATTGTCCATTGGGAAAAAGGGAGTAAGCTTGATTAATACATAAGGATTTTTTCAAAATCTATGCAACGTAGAAACTTTAAATATTTATTTAGGAATTAAAGGGGTGGTTAAATAAAGTACTCTGTAATGTTCCTTTTTAATTTTATATGTATGTAGGGGTTTTATATATAATGATGAAAGGAATTAAAGAAATATTTTTTTCATAATTTTAACTTGAATATTTAATAAGATATTCTAAGAAGTATGCAAAAATGGAGCATTCCTTCCCTTCATTTCCAAATTACTCAACCAAAAATCATGAAAAGAACCTATTGAGTGTAACCTGAATAAAAAATTACAGAAAATCTGTAGAAATCATCCTGGATCCTATAATTTTTTAAATAAGCACGATGTTTTCACTGAAAAGTGTAAAATAATAATTGAAAATAATTGAATTTTTGCGGTATAATATCGTTTTCAACTTTAAATAAATTTAGATTATACTCCTACTTGTTCGTAATTTTACGAAACGGTGCCAAGTTTCCGGCACATTAAAGAAAATTATACGTTTAGCTAAAATGCTGCCTCTTTTTTGAAGTCCACTTAAAACGAGTTCACCTTTGATCGGTCTACTTCGTATTTTCAACTACTTCGTATTTTCAACTTTTTTACTGCATCATCAGATCCTCGCTCCACTTGTGCCGTAATATTATTTTTAAAATCTGCCCAAAATTACCTCCTATTAATCACATATACTTCGAAGAGTTCCATGAACCACTAGAGACTGTTGTTAACTAAAAAGAATCACTAAATTCGGTGCAGATTACTAAAGTTATGCATGAATATCTCCACAAAATATGTACATATATATGCATATATGTACATATTTATTATATTTATATTGCATATATGTATATATATATATGCATATATGTACATATATGCATATATGTACATATTATAAGTGTACTGTACGTATATTCAGTACATATATGCATATGTACTGAATATACGTACAGAACACTTATAATGCATAAAATCTGTCAAAAAGAGTTTTTGGATAATTCCCCTAAGTATGAAATTAGGGTGAATTTCTTTTTTCACAAACTCTATTATGTAGAGTATTGTTGAATAGGTCTTTAAAAATATGGGGGTATATTATGAACACTTTTTCGTTACGGAGATGCCTTTATAGAATAATAAACTTTAAGTCATTTTCCGTTATTACTGATATTAAATGAAAAGTACTCACAGTAGAATTGTACATAAACGAATTAAAATAATATTATCACTACTAAGTAGGTCCTACTAGTTTACGAGTAATAGTCGACCAAGTTATGACTAGTAGTTGGGTCAGTAAAAAAATCATGTATACTCTATATAAGTGACTTATATCAACTCCAAAATTAACTTTGTATTTTAAAATATATGTTTATTATATATGTGAAAGATATACAATGCAATTTATTTATAAATTTACATGATGAGAAATAATATTATTTAACTATGCACCATGTTTTTACGCATGTCAAAGATACAGCAGTATATTTACAATATATTTACATTCTGAAAAATTCGTTTTTTTAAATAATTTATACACATATATATATATATATATATATATATATATATATATATAAAGATATACTATATATAAACTTAAATGTTTATAAGTGCCTGAATGTGAACAAAGCCCTCGTGGTGCGTGTTTAACTCGTACTTAACAAGTTTCTTGAAGTTGGTTAAAAATGGTTTCAGTATTGTGTTCGTATATCAAAATGAAGTCTGAAAAATATGGAAATCTTGATAGAATCGGAAAAATCGTGCTAAAATACCTATAAAACCCACTACCTGTAATGCTGTATTCTTTATCAAGTTTTTCATCAATTATGAGATCATTTTTCCTATATTTATCCACCCCATTCCTTTTTGCTGCCAATAATTCCAATGCTAGGATAATTCAGTGATAGAAAGAGAGAGAGAATGCTATGCAATTTAATTACGTAAAACAAAATTCTTAAACAAGCTCCTTCAATAAATTAATAATACCAAAATTAAGTATATAATTCTGGTAAACCTTAAGCAAGCTGTTAAAAACCCGTGTTTTTTCATAATTTTAGTTTCAGTAGTTTCTGAAATGGGAAAGGAATTTGTTTTTTTTACAGATGTATGAAACAAGCAAAAAACTTTTTCGAGTACTTACTTTGTCTACTGTAATATTTCCAGCAAAAAACATTTGAGTATTAAATTTTAAGATATATACGGAGTAATATGCTTTATCAGCATGCCAAATTTCAAGTTTATATTAAGATATATACGTAGTATATTTTATCAGCATGCAAAATTTCAAGTTTATGTTAAGATATGTACGGAGTAATATGTTTTATCAGCATGCCAAATTTCAAGTTTATATTAAGATATATATACGGAGTAGTATGCTTTATCAGCATGAAAAATTTCAAGTTTATGTTAAGATATGTACGGAGTAATATGTTTTATCAGCATGCCAAATTTCAAGTTTATATTAAGATATATATACGGAGTAGTATGCTTTATCAGCATGAAAAATTTCAAGTTTATATTAAGATATATATACCGAGTAGTATGCTTTATCAGCATGCAAAATTTCAAGTTTATACGTCAAATGATTTCTGAGAAAAGCAACAGCGTAAGTGATTCTACTTTTTTCCTTTTGTTGTGCCGAAACCTGGAAAAAAATATTTTAAGCGAGATTTTAATTTAAAACCTGTTCTTAAGCGAAGGTGTCAAGCGTTAAAAAACGTTTTTTTATGCATGATAGCTTGCCCCTCCGAGTACATCTAATACTTTTATACCACAGAACAGACTGTGTGCATGAATGTCCTAATACTCAATGGTAGAGTATTGACAAGACGAAAGGATCTTTTTATCCGTTATCATCATCGCCCGCAGAGAAATTCTACAGCTACAACTTATACTATAGAATAGATTTAAGCTGTATATAAAGATACCATACATAAAGCGGAGTGTTTTAAGACCTTCGATTAATAAAAGTATGTTTTAAAGTAATTGTTCAAAACCCCCTACACTCACATTAGTTTTATGAATACATATATTAGCCACTACTCGCTGGAATGCATTCAGTCCTATGTTGTATCATGTTACTTTATGAACAACGCATCACCACGCAACCTCGTTTGTATCATCACGCAACCTTTACTTTGACAGCTACATACTTTAAAATGGCCCCTCAATTCACTTTGCATAAAGGTAGCTACAACAGTTGACGTCACAGTTGACTTTATAGTTTATTTAACATTTCTTTCGATAATTTAGTAACACTGGATAATTAATTGGGCGAACTGAAAACTGAAACCACTATTTTTTATAGTTACTTAATAAAAATTATGTTATTAATTAAATTGTATATAAACAAACATCGTTATACTGTATTAAAATTTTATCTATCTTTCGTTAGCTTAAAAGCTAACGAAAAATGGCCTTACCTTAATGACGAATAAAAGATAAGTTAAGCCAATGCGTTACAGCATGCCAATTTTTAAAGCGAACGTTATGACAACCATTATTGCCGTAAACGCGTATTAGCTAACGTATACGTTAAGTAAAGTGACTGATACAACATAGTGCTCATTACAAACTTTTCGAAGCAGTATAAAATATTCCACAATAAATGAGATACAATTTTTGGAAAATTGAGAAAATATCGTAAAACTTAGTAATTATTCCTGAAAGTGTTATTACAGTCCAATATGTGTTCAATTACGAGTTCAATATGTGTTTAATTATTTTGTGAATTTAAAAGAATAAAATTGTATATATTTTATACCTGGAAAAAGGTTATTTCCAAACCTTCCTACCTACTACTGTGGGTATCATCATCGTTACGTTACTAGCGTACTAAGATTTGTGAAACATCTTCCTCCGGTCAGTAAATAATCAATAATCACTCTGGTCATAAGTAGATACATTTCTAATAGAATACATATATTCTCCAAATCCAGGTCGCTATTGGCTGGCCCTCGATTCGAGGGGGCTACGACTTCAAATGTGGTGGCACTCTTATCAGTGAGCGCTTCGTGCTAACAGCGGGGCACTGTATAGCGACCTCCAAATTTGATACGACCGTGACCTCCATAGAGCCGACCCTCGTTCGCTTGGGGGACCTTGACCTCAGACCGGAGGAATTCGATGGAGCTGAACCTTTAGATGCTAAAATCATGAGGATCATAAAGCATCCAGAGTATCGTCCACCGCAGACCTACAACGATATAGCGCTGCTCGAAATGGAGAAGGAGATTGAATTCACCACGTTTATAAGACCAGCCTGCCTATGGCAACGGAAAGATTTTGGTGGATTTGATAAGGCCATTGTGACCGGATGGGGTGCTATTGCCACTAGTGAGTATGACACGCATATATATATTAGCTAAAATTGTTATCCGAATTCACCCAGGTATTTCTCTATGTAGTAACTTGTAAATATAAGTTAATAAAAGTAAGTCGCGTCTTTTGTCACATTATACTTTCTAGGATGTTTCTTATTGGTTATTTGAATCGGTTCAATCTTTGTTGCAAAATTCAATTCGCTTAAAAATATATAAAAATATTATAAATTTCTTAAAAATATTTTGGTTTTATTTAACTATAGTTTTATATTTTTTTTATTTTTAAATACAAGACATGTAAAATATGAGAACTGAATTATAGCTTTCTACATAATAACCTTTCTGAAATAGATCTGGTATAAAATAGGTCGAAAAATGGCAATATTGATGATAAATATTGCTATTTTGGACAGAAAATAATAATTTTTCATTAACAAGAAAAATAAAAAACCTGAATTTGTCCGCTAATCAAAAATTCTTCAAAGATACCCCAATTGTTTTCAGTTATATATATATGTGTGTGTGTGTATATATATATATATATATATATATATATATATATATTATAGATTTTGATCTTATAAATATATATAAGTACTCTCTGGTTCATTGACGAATCATCAAAATCTATCAACCATTTCCAATGTACCTTCTTCTTCTTGTATTGCTTCTCCTAATGAGTCCCCATGTAGTGCTTCCCCTAACTGAGTTTGGCAATCATTATGGTTATTTAAACTTTGGATATAGTTGCCTGAAAAAGCGAACCGGTACTTTTATGGTACCACTGGTGTAGATTCTTCAGCCTAGTGTCTTGTCTCACATAATGAGGTGAAGAAGTCGATTATGTCTTCTAGTATACCATTTCCTCTGATTGATATTTTTTCTAGTCTGTCACACAATATATCCCATGTTTTAGAGCCTTCATATTTTTATGATTTCTAAGATCTCTATGTTAATTTGCTGAAATATTGTTATATTGCATAATTTCTGAGTCCATGAGATTCGCAATATTCTGCGGTAAATCCACATCTCGAAGGCCTAAATTCACTTACTTCTTACTTCCGCGAAGATTCATATTTAAGCTTTATTTAATAAGACCGGAAATAAGTATCACGGGTCAAACGTGTTCACAGGTTTCGACTTAAGCCCTGACATCTCTTACTTCTCGCTCCTGTAATGATTCATGTTTAAACTCCATATAATAAAACCGAAAATATGTAGCGCGAGTCAAAAGTATTCACAGCTTCAGGCTTAAGTTACGATTACAGAGAATCATCTCCACCTTTCGGAAAACGTTTCCGAGATTTCAAAACTGTGGTCAACCACCGTATGTTTGTTACCTAAAATATAAAAATTTGAAATATATTACAGCATTGCGGATAACAGACGACAAGGCGAAAACTTTATAGAATATGGAAAAATCGCGAGTACAGTTATGGTTTTATTGAGCTCCACGAAATTTATTTTTATTCCAATTTTTTCCAATTTATAATTATTCCAGTTTGTTCCACGTTTGGAATTTATCTTTATTCCGATTTGTTTTACGTTTGAAATTTATTTTTGTTCCAATTTATTCTAAGTTTGGAATTCATCGTTATTCCAATTTGTTCTAAACCAACTAGAACCACGAACGTATAATGTGTATCATTGGTCAAAGGCAGAGAAAATATAATAGAATCACATTTATTTACCGACTTCATTAGAATCATATTTAATTTCAAAAGAAACAGAAGATTTACAGAAAGTTTAAGCTTTATACCCTCAAATTGTCACGATACAGACACCAAATGGATCACTATTAGAAAAGTTTACTCCGAAACAGAACCCAATAAAAACAATAAAGGTTCTTAAAAACTTTAATTTAAATTTAAGAACAGATTAGAAATCGTACTAAAAACACTCACGTGACGAAGTGTACCAAGCTCTCATTGGACTATTTAGTTAACAATAAAAAGATTTGAAATGTAAAAGCTTCCACAAGGATAAAATCCTTTTCCTTAGTAATGTTATAAGCATAAAAGCGAGTTTGTTTTTCTTCTTTCACATCGCAACGGAGCAACAGACTAACGTGATTTTTTTAAGCTCAAGGAGATAGTTGGTTGATCGGGAAATGACATGGGCAACTATTAATCCTGAAAAATCTGATTCCTTCGGAAAAATTCTTACGCTCTACGCTACATCCCCGATATTAAGGAGCAACGGAACGCTTCCTTTAATCCCTAATTTAGAGGGAAATATGTTTGTTTTCATTGTCAGTATAAGGTCACGAAAATACTTAGTATTTAATTTCCATTAATCATTGTAGATAGCGCTGTATGTTTAACTTTGCCCTATAAATTTGTAATTACAACTATGCAAACAAAACTACCGATAAAAACCATTAAACACGTTTTCATTAGAATACTGACGTTTGAACGTGATATGTATTTATTTGAGGCGTAAACTTATTTTTAGGAATATGGAATTTTGAAAATTACAAAAGACCAAAAAGTTTAATTTTAAGACATTAGATCATCTCGATCCGAACACTTGCGTAGGCGCTGTAAAATCTATTCCCAAAAAATTATTTTCTCACGAGTAATATTTTAAGATAATTCCTTCTCCAGGAGCGAATCGATCCGACGTACTTCTGGAGGTATCACTGGATCTGTTCAGCAACGAGCAATGCCAGCCACTGCTAGCTCCACTGCGCTCCCGAAAATGGAAGGAGGGCTTCCGGGATACGCAGCTATGTGCCGGAGACCTCGAAGGCAGTCACGACTCTTGCCAGGTACCATTGCAATAATATAACCATAAATTTATTGTCGGGTAATATTAGACTCACGCGCAATCTTAGAGATTGTATCTGTGCGGGCGTACAATAAAACCATAACGAGGCCGTGCGCAAAAACAGCCAATCAGATTTTGATTAAATTTTGCAATTTTATACCTTAACGGCTTATTCCACAACTCTTTTAGAATTCGTTACGATTATTACTCAAGTTTATTACTGCTTAATTATTTAACACACCACTACCTAATTCATTGATAGCGACATCTGTTTCTTTTATAAGCAACCGTGTTAAGTGTAGTTTTAGAATTCTCCTCTAGATGGTAGTATTTATTTTGTTTTTAAAAAATCTTATTTAGTAACGCATCTATATCCGTATATTAGAAACTACAGTAATATTATTATAGATCAGACTCTAAGACGAGAAGGAAAAAATTTAAAGATTTAGAAATCTGTATATGCATGTACGTACTCTCCACTCGACCTTTTCCTATATAGAGAGAAGTGGGGGAATGGAATAGAGATTGAAAGAGGCCCCTGAGATAGCTCAAAACGATTTAAAAACTCAATTCATAAGACATGCCATACCAAAAATGATAAAGTTCGAAAGAAAACTTGTTTCATGGCAGCTTTTCATGAAAAAAGAATCTGTCAAATTAGAAATATACTTACACAACTAGTTTTCTGTACTATCAGACATCATCAATTAAATTATCAACAGTACTGTAACCCGACTATCAGCTGCGCTGCTCCTGATGAAGGATGCCAGTAAAGATAAAATTAAACATCCAAAGATTCAACATCAAGAAAAAAATTTGAAAAAGGTGTAAGGGCGAAAGTTATTTCTTACATCGTGAAATATTTTGCCGAAAAACTTTTACTCTAAAACCAGTGGTTCCACGATTGCCGAGGAATTCTATAATTAAATTAGTTATATCAATTAATTGTGCTGCAATTTTTTTAATCCAGATAATTTTCGTTCGAACTATACCTAATTCCCAATGTTGACGTAAGCAATATATACGTTGTGGAAAATTAATATTCGTAAATAGTTTAATTAAATGTACCCTTAAATATTTACAACCCTCGTAGAGTGAGTTCTACTCGCACTTGATAGGTTTTTATATCTGTCAACGAAACGTATATTAACCAAAGTAGACTAATTAATCCTTCATTAAGAGAAATTGTAGTACTCACCACCACAAAATAGTATATATTGAATAACTGGTAAGTAACTATTCTCTGTAAAGTAATAACAAATAAGTTATTTCACAAAATTACATAACTGCATTTAAAATTAACCTGTTAAATAGGAGAGTTCCATACAGGTATAGTTACATAGATGGTTTAGGAGTTTCCATACATTACATATAAAATTGTATATAGTTAAGGATGCATTTTGTTTCATTTAAACTTTTACCAGTATTGATATTATTTTGCATTCAAACTTCTTTTTTACCCGACTACGGCATAGGAAAGGCTATGAATTTCACGTGCTACGTATTTCACGACTAAGCTACTAAAGTGATTTCAACAAATAAGGTATCCTTAGATTCGTAATGATACAGAGAGTATTCTACAGTATATAACGTTATAAATTTCACAGGATATAAAACCCAATTATGAAAAATAAATGAATACAGGCTGCATATTTAATGGTTTTCAATTATTTGTTTCCGTAATTGGGTTTTAGTTTTTCCTCTTGTTTAACATAACATATTTTGTTAACAACAAGTTTTTGAAAGTTACGCACTTTTTCATTAAGTTTAGTTTCTGCATCACTTTCATGTAAAACACTTAGAGTCTAACACAACATTTGAACCTAACAATGGCCATGTTACTTTTCTAGGGTGATTCTGGAGGTCCCTTACAAGTGACCATGGAAAATAACTACTGTGTCTACTACGTAATGGGAGTCACAAGCTTCGGGCATGACTGCGGGAAGGTGAACGGTCCGGGTATATACACACGTGTCTCCTCCTACGTACCATGGATTGAGTCTATCGTGTGGCCTAGTCAGTAATGGAGGAAACATAAATACCAAAACAAAACTGGCACCATCAAACTCCATCAGCACCATCAAAAGTCTCACAGTTTTGGGAACAAACAACAATCATCCTATTTCACAGTTTACTTGTGAACTTATGGATTCATTTTTGTTTTCAAATAAAGCCAGGAAAGCATAAAATCTTAGCAATATCATTGGTACATCATGTTGATTTAATTTCTTGTGCAATTGGAGCGGGTAAATACACAAACTCACCATCTGTCAACTATTCCATATCTGTAAATTGGTCCAATACAAAGAGGTGTAAACATTTTTCTAGCGTTTTATTCCTTGAGAGTATTACAGACTGAAATATTTTATAAATAAATTAAAAATAATATGCACGACCGTAAACACAAACACAATGAGAAATTTACTTACATAATGAGAATTTTCATGCATAGATTTGATTGGCCAATCATAAATTACTTCATGTCACAGCCAAGGATATGTATGTATAACAAAAATATATGTGTACATATGTATGTGCATATACATACGAAATGAACAAAAAATATGGTCCCGAATAGTTCTACGCAAGAACTTTGATGAGATCCGTGACAGCACTTACACAAAAGAGATAGTCATATTGAAATTCAACCAAATTCCCCATATTTTTGAAGACCATTTTTAGAATACTAATGGCTTGCCATCATAATATAATGTATTGTGTATATACATATACTAACACTAGTGTTTTGGTTAGCTCTAAGAGATTACGAATACATAAAGATATTACTTCAAAATCTTTATACGGCATAATTTGGTGTTTTCCTAATCTGTTTTCCATTAATTTCCCTTTCTTCCACTTAGAAGAGACATTTTTCAAATATAAAATTAATAATTCTGCACACCGCATTGTTAAAAATGATTTTAATTTTTGCTAATTCAACTATAACATAGAGTCCTCGCATCGTTATCATGTTTTGCAGTGACTGTATTAATATACAAAGCACGTACTGTATTAATAACTAATTTATATTGGAATTTCCCACTATACTACAGTATTCAACCGCCCAATTGCCTGGTCGCAATTGCAACAAAGTGTGATTTCTTTATTTATTTATCAAATTTTACAGCAAACTTATAAACCCCCGTTTTCATAGGCGGACTTATTGCTACAAAAGTAATCTCTTACAGACAAATACAATGAAGTAAATGAGAATAATGAATACTAAGATAGACTGTAAGTGATTCTAGAGGTTTAATTAATTAAATTTACAATGAAAATAAATTTACATGATAATAATATAATATTAAGTAAAACAAAAGTAAACATACAGAATGAATATAATATTAAATAAAAACAAAAGCCAATAAAATAGTTTTATAAAATCTTTGCTATTTTTTCTTCAGCAATTCTTCGTATTTAAATATATTTTTCTACATTTCTAATTAATATTTTCTGAAACGCGGTCAAGGGATTAAACTTTCTCAACCATTCTCTATCTCACGCAAAATATGTGTCATTCGTGCACTAGATTGCTTTAAACTTTATAAAATTTTGAAATATTTTAAATTAAATTCATTAACGCATTTAATGTTTTTTTTTCAAAATATAAAACAGAATAAGAAATGAATAAAGTAGAATGAAGAGAATAAAGGTTATTCATAAGAAAGATTTTTGCTGTAGTGTGATTTATAATTGCAATTATTAAATAATTTTATAATTATACACACTGAAGTTACCTGTATATAAATGCATTTACTACTTTGTAAATTAAAAATAAAATTAAATAGTAACAAATCATTTATGTCTTTTTATTTCGGTTTAAGACAAAGGTTATTTACAAAAATAATTTCGTTGACGTATTAAAAATATTTTTGATTGATACGAATTGATAAAATGACAATGTGATTTTTATTTTTTTGTTTTATGTAAGTTTCACTTCTGTTCTGCATTCTCTACTGTTCCCGTTTTTAAGTTCTGTAGCCATGATGGCGTATATCAAAATATTTATAAATTAAATAATATATCACAGCACCACAATATTTTTCAATTTAAATCTGGCTTTAATGAAATTTTATAAGAACACGTACATTATTTACATGAATACACACAAAGAAACCGCAATCTTCAATTTTTTATGGACCTTTACATGAAACTTGTGTGTGAAAAAGATTTTTTAGGAATCTCATTGATTAGGTTGTCATAGAAAAGGTCTTTCAAAACACAATTCAAATGTTGTGCGCATTGTTTTATTGCGTTATCTCCTTCGCAACATTAGTATCAAAATTTTCAAATATTGTGTCCCCTTAAAGAAAATTCACAATAGTGATATTTAGTAAATACAACGAAGGAGAAATGTTGCGATTAAATTGTATTAACAAAATAAATAAATAATTATCATACTTAAATAGTATCAGTTCTAATCATATTTAGTAATAGGTTTTATATATATATATATATATATATATATATATATATATATATATATATATATATAGATATATATATATATATATATATATATATATATATATATGTGTGTGTATAAATCAAATACGAACGTCATATTGTAGGATTTTATGCTATACTTATTGTGTATCACCACTGCAGAGTCATTTAAAAATAAAGAATGTGTTATAAACAGAAGTATTTCACATGAAGGGCATCTAAAAAATTTTAATATTCCAAAATTATATTTCCTTGAGTATCATTGAATCTTGGCAAGGATATACATATGGATATGGGTTCCGATTATGGGTCAGCTAGGGTAGGTCAGAGGGTAGCAGCTACTCTGTACCAACAGAGTAACTGAGTACTCTGTAGTATGGGGTGAAATTTGTTGGATAGTAAATTTTAAAAATAATTTTTGGGTTTTCCTAACGTGGGATATTTCTGTTTAATACTATTTTTAAAACTAAAAATTAAGTTATCTGTAATTTTGACTATTTTAAAACCTATGAAAAATATTTCACAAGATAGACATTATACCTCGGTTCTACATTCCAAACACGAGTATCTTTGTACATTATCCAAATTTCATAATGAGTATCACATATTCGTAATTTCATAATGAGTATATCGTATAATGAATATCGCATTTTGCTATAAGGTATGATCCCCTCTGGATTAGACGATTGCACTGTATGCAAATGTATGATTACTTTGTCAAGAATAAAACATTTGTAAATAAACAAAAAAACCTGTTAAGTGTAAATAGGATTTGCAATATGGTAATACAGATTTAGACACTTATAAATATTTGAGGGTAAATAGTATTTCTATTAAAATATTTATAAATATGAATTGCTCACAAGGTAAATATATTGCTTACAGTGAGCATATTTTGAAAAAATTTGGTGCATATTTTGAAAATTATAAAGTCTATCTTACCTTATCACTTATAATTAGCCATTTCAAATGATACCCCACATAAGGAGATATAATTTTTTTTCAGATTACTTAAATCTTTCCCCCTTAAATTTTATATGATAATTAATAAGTATTACCTGTTGAAATATATCTGGAGTAATATGCTTTTTTATTGCACCAAATTTCAAGTACCTTCGTCAAGCAATTTCTAAAGCATGTGAGAGATATAATAATGGTTCCGTTTTTCTACAACATCTGATTCTGAAAACATCCGATTATTAAGATTAGAAAAAAATTATTTGTTAAATGATGAGACCTTCCGCTGTTGCAAGAAAAGTATGAAATTTCTTTATGTTCATAAATAATAGCTGCAAAATCAATATTTGTTGTCACGAATCTTCCTTGCCGATTAATTAAACAGTTGTTTATGTTTGTTAGGACTTTTTCAACATGATTTACTTTTGAATTTCTCCATTCCCTTTTCATGCAAGGGAATAGGAGAAATCCAAAAGTAAATGTATACAAACATTTTACTGTACGTTTTATTATTTTAAGCTAATTACTACAGTACTGATATTTTCTAATTAATGTATTATGCCGTATTATTTGAAAGATAGCCGATAGGGGGTTGTGTTTTATATACAAATGCAGACAAGGTTATTCCATCTGAATTGCCAGCGAGGTTCATTATTAAAGTCGTTACAAAGAAAACTTATTCATATCTACTTTTTATTGGAATATTCTAATTTAAACTTTCATTACATCTCTTCGATATGCACAAAAGAAGTTGGTTCCGTCAATAAACTCTTTTACCATTACCTAATTTTACAGACACAGTCTTTCTTCCCTTGCATTAAGCGACTGTTATTTTCTTTATAATAGAGTTTTCTTATTAGGGTATTCATATCGGCAGTTAGTTTTCTTCCATCACGTCCAGGTGACATCAAAACTACATTTCCCGACAAGTTGCTTTGCTTTCTTTGCGTGACTTCGAGATATCCCGAACCCTTAAGAGAACCTTTTTAGTTCAGGATTTAAGTTCAATAGTATGGACTGTGGTTTTTGTTAAGGCTAAGGTAAAGGAGTAAATTTTTTTCCTTAAGTAGCTCCAATATTTCCATATCTGAATACGACAACGGGATATCTGTGGAGTACAGATGCATGCTGGCTTGTTGCAATATACTAAACTACATGTCATAAGATGACATGTAGTTCAGTATATTGTTCTCTCATATAGCCAACTATCTCATGGAGCCAACTATCTCATATAGCCAACTATCTCATATAGCCAAATATCAATCGTTGCTCGAAATTATTTAAGTTAGAAAATCTACTTAAATCGTAGTAGACCATGGCCAAGATAATGATTTTTGCCAAATATAGCATACAAAGAGACATTATCTAATCAAAAAAAAATTTTTGTTGGGAAAATAATATTTAGAAAATAAAAAACATACAGCTTAAGTTCAAAAATTATATTAAAATAATAAGTAGAGTAATACAGAATAAAATAATAAAATATTTTTTAAAATAAATCATAAATTATTGCATTGCAATCATAAAAAGAGATAAAACTTGCTTATAAACTAGGTATTATTTAAAAATAAAATTAATTGAAATATAAAAATAATATATAATTAATTTTATGTGAAGGAAATACTTAGCCAATTATATATAAAAATGAACTAACAAATAACAACAAGTAAATCTAATTTATTACTATAATAATAAACGTTTTCTCTTTACAATGATCGCCGACACTTTCGTCAGAGTCATCAAAATCCGAAAACGTCACATCCTCGAAATGGGCGACCTGGAATTTAATTACGGAGAAATAGGTTCTAGATACATTAAAAAGCTTAAAACCTCCCCTGATAATTTTTTCCTAGGTTTGGTACACTTTTGAAGAAATTAAATTTTCGGATCTGGTGTCAAAAGAAGCAATTTCAGCAAGTCCCGATTAATATTAACCCTCAAAGATTTCAGAGTGTAATGTTCGCGTATTTTGCAGGTCTCTTTATGGCGAGCTTCCGATGCTTCTTCTGACATTTTTCTATTGGTAGTATACATGTAGATTTAATGTCAATACCTTGAACCAATGTCTTGTGCGCTATCAACAGAATGTAGTACCGTGAGTGTCAGTCCAGATACAAATACTTGGTTTGATTCAACAATAGACCATATTTCTCAATGTTAATATCATAACCACATGAAATAACATTGAGAATAACCGCCACCCTTTTAATCAATTCCTGTTATTATATATAAATTCCTGTTATTATAAATAAATGCTGAAAAAACAGGAATTGATATAATATATCAATTCCAGTTATTTCAGCAAAAAATTATGTATTTCTGAAAAATCGTCTGGTAAACCGTCGTTTGTTGAACCAATCCTTGCCTTATCGACAATAAGTCCAAGTTTTTCTTTAAAAAAGGCTTGGATTTGTTGCTTTGTAGCATTTACCACATTTTTGTTATCGGCGCCCCTCACTTGATTTATAATAAGACGATACACAATATGGAGCAGACGCTCAAAGCAACGACTCCATGCGTGTAGAGGAGAAATGCCAAATCTATAAAATTCTACATTTACAATCGTTTCCACGTGCTTATTCATCTCTGAAGATTTTGCGCCACATTTAAAGCACTTGGATATACTATAGGCATGTATACAGTATCACAGGTACTACCATCGACTATTGTGAAGTGCAAATCATGGATAATGCTTAATTCTAATTCAGCAGTGCATACATTAGACGGAGTTAAGTTTACAATCAATTGTTCTAACCTAGCATATGCTTCCCCATCTGCATTAAAAGTTTGTTTAACAAACGTGAATTTATTGGGCTATAATATCTATTGGATCCGTGACGTGGATTGTTTCAGATAATCGTTCCATCTAAAATATACTTCAACTGAAAGGGATCTAAAACTATGGAGAGTAAATATTAATCCGTGTTTCAGACTCATCGTCTGTAAATTCTTCTTTATACAAACTATGCCCCAAACTACGATCATATCCACATTTATAAATCGTCGTAAAGTCTCCGTGAGGAAATATTTGACGTAAAACATCTTCCTGAGTTTCAATCATCGTAGAAATTATGTGATCCAATAAGGCTTGAAGTTGGACCTCAGCATAGGTTTCTTTCACCTCGATGAAATCAATTGATGGCTAACACAATATTTTGCCTTATCTAAAATTGCGAATATTCGGGAAGTGTCCCGGTATATGTTATTGACATTAAATTATATTTACTCTATAAAAGGCCTAAATCTAAATTGATTCCGTACCTTCTTGGGCTCTTCTCGATCATTGCTGGACTTGGCAGGTGATGTCGAAACCTTTTTTTATAACATTGGCTGCTGCAAAATGCCCTTCAGTTCGCAAAGATATAATATATGCCAGCGCCAATTCAGATGCGAAATGGCTATCCACCAAAACTTATTTTCTTCGTTTCGTAGAAGGGGTGCACTCGTCAAAGGTCTTTGTTTTTCTGCCTCGAGAGGGTCTAGGACCGGGCTCTTCTCTACTAATGGATGACAATATAGTTGACAGCTCAAATATTGCAGTCAGTCACAAGTTATTGTATTTCAAGAAATTGTTCATGTTTTGTTCTAATTTAGTCCACTTTTTTGATGCCGCCATACAAAAACTCTAATTTTTTTCCTTGAAAACTATTCAATCCTCATCAGAAAAGTAATCTAAATAAAAAACAGTTCCAAGAGCTTCTCGAACGCCACTTATTTTGCATCGTTTGTAGTATCTTACCACGTGTAAAAATAGTCGGCGTTATTTAGATCCCGAGGTGCATCTGGAAAAAAATCTCCATGTATGTTACGGACCATAAAATACCACCTAAGTGACGTAAATAGAACCCGAAAACCTACATTGACCATATAAAAAGATATGATTGAGTTTGCAACTACCACTTTTTTTAAATTGAAGTATCACAAAAAGAATTAGATAGAAAACGTTTAAAGTCTAACCACGTAATACATATAACCTATTGTTATTTAAACAATTTAAAAAACTAAATGTTAGAAGTGCTTACTTTCGTTAAAAGATTCCATAGTAGTCACTAATACATATTCAAGTACTGTTTATTTATTATTATATAAGGGTGACAATTTTTTGTTGAATTTTGCATTTTGTAAACACTTGTGCTGTATTTATCTGCGATTGTGTGATACTACTTCGAAAATTTAAACGTTTATCAAAATAAATTCAAAAAACTAAGATTTTTGTAAGCTCACTTCGCCTGAAGATCTTCCAACACTTAAATTAAAAAAAATATTTGCAATAAATCTAGCTTTTTAAAAAATATTTTAGACACACGCCTATAATAAATTAAATGCATATAGCAAGTATTTAAAAAAACTTATTTATTTATTTGCATACTTTAATGTAAACATCGTCTACAGTTACAAGTGTCAATTACAATAACAAGACAATCAATAAATTTATTGACGCTACAATACATAATGATAACCCATTTCAAAATGTTTATTCTGACTCATCACAATCAAATCAAAGTCTGATGCAACCGTAATCAGTTTATTAAACAATTTTATATCGTGGAAAATTTCATTATACTTCGGTTCTGGACACCGATATTATATGAAGATGATAACTATGCGAACGCAAAAGCTATAAGGCTGGCAATCAAAAAGCAAAAATATTTGCAAAGTAGGTGAAAAAATGGAAAAATATATATTTTCAATTAAATGTCTGTTCTATCTGGACTGCAAATAATTGGTCTAATTTCTAATTTACTATACACTAAAGTCAAATATAATAAATTAATTGAAAAAAAAACATTGCATTGTAAGCATAGTATATAATCTGTGATTGTAAGTTCTTGACTTTATACCAAATGAAACAAAACCTTCTTCATGATTTTTTTTATTAAAATGTTTACTGACACTTTTAAAAGCATATAGGTAATTAATTTACTTATTTTACTTAAATTTGCCATTATTGCAATTGACAAAAACTTTTTCCGTGATATTATTTTTAATATAATATTTAACACATAAATAACAAGAAACAATATATTAAATATCACGCCTTGCGTCATTATAATTATTACCTATTTTAAATAAGACCTATAATACCTATTTTAATAATAAGCGACGCGCTATGGATGTTTACGCAAGACAATATCAGTCGATAGCCATTGTATTAAATTATTAATCAATTTAGTGAAAAAAATCAATAAACTTGAATAAGCTGATGTAGTTGAACGATTCGATTAAAAATAAATCATTGACAATGACAACCGTCTAGATTATCTATGAAATGTCTGATTTGACTCACGTAGTACAAAATATATTTGACAGTCCATTTGGCCATTATTCTACAGTTTTGCTTGCTTTGATTTGCAGTTAGTTGTACATAAGCGCAACTAGATTTTAAATTATAACTTATTTGTGTAGTACTAGGCTTGTTTTAATACTATTTATAAAATGCCTTCACGTCGCGCTTCTCACGCTGGTAGCTGTGAAAATGGTAAGTGTCAAGACTTCTTTCATTACATGTCAGCTGTTTCTTTTTTATTAAATTGAGCGTTACAAATTCTTTTTCAAATTAATTTAGCGCATTATATAAATTTTTGTACATTCTTTTGTTGTCTTGTACACATTTAATTTGATGACTTTGTTTGCGCCGAAATCGGCCATGCAGGGTGAATGACCTATGAAAATGTAGATTTTTACGTTTTACAAACATTTTTATAATAATACTAAAGGTTTACTGTAGATTTTTACAACAGCCTTCTGTAATGATTTGAGCAAATATCATTTGTCAACACAGTTTGCAAACTTTGTTGACAAATATCATTAGTCTACACAGTTTACAAACTTTGTTTTGACTAGTTTGCGTTGTTACTAGTGGTGCTAACATATCGAAAATCGATTGAATGAATATTACGAAATCGGAAGTGCAATTTATATTTTAGTTTTATTTTATAGAGTGAAATCCTATTAGCGTGTTTCGATTTTATTTTTTTTTATTGTAACTTTAAGATTTCGTTTCAATATTTAAAAATATATTCAAATTTTCATGTTTATAACATTTTATGTGTAACTGAATTTAAAGTAAGGTTCATGAAATGATACAACCACTGAAATTATCAAAATAGAATCACTAAGTTGAAGTATTATAATACTTTATTTATGACGAAAATAAAAATAGTGACGTTATAATACATTGTTAATCCTTCTTAATTAATCGTTTGAAATACATCACTAATCTCATATCCGCCGGACGCTAGTTCGTTACCAAAGTAACTATAACAATATTCAAAAATCTTAAGACGAGAAATCGACCATTTCAACATCGAAAGTTAAAGTTTTTGTTTCATTTTTACTATTAACATGTCTGAATTTCAAAAGCCGACCTCATCAAACTCTCCAAAGACTTTACCAAGGAAATCTAGTTCAAATAAGCCATCAAATGTCTTAAATACAACTTCTATTTCAAAAACGCGGAATGTTGCACCGAAAACAGTCGATCGACCAATATCTAAGGCTAAAAATTTCAATACGACAATGAAGAAGACTGTAAGCAAGAATCGTACAAACGATTCAGACGCCGCGAGAGTTGGGAATCTGAAAGTTGGATCCGAACAGGATTATAGTAAGGATTACGCCGCCCTAAAATATAACGATATGCTAACAGCAATATTTGCGGAGACTCTGTTGGACGAATCTACGTCGAGGGAGCGATCAAATTTAGACATTCAAATGAGCGAATTAGCAAACAGATTTAGTCGTAGTGTCGATTTA
Source organism: Druceiella hillmani (assembly GCA_039881145.1). Lineage (NCBI taxonomy): Eukaryota > Metazoa > Arthropoda > Insecta > Lepidoptera > Hepialidae > Druceiella > Druceiella hillmani. The sequence continues at coordinate 24,904,030 of JAYKKI010000019.1, read as the reverse complement.
TTGGATAAAACTAATAAAAGACTTCGTGAAATATCTTTTACGAGTGAGAAACAAAGGTTCGTATTGAATTTTATCTCATTATTTAATGTCACTTTTACCACTGTTTTTATTTTGAATTTAATCCATATGCCCTATAAATTTTATAAGCCGTATCATTATTTGGTATAAATGCACTTTAGTGATATTCCATTATTTTTTTTCTTTAAATGGAAGCTTATACATGTAATTAGGATAAGCTATACCAAATTAACTTTAATACCAGTACTATGTTTCAGTACTGACTTCTCATACTAGAATCGTGGTACAAGTCACAGCATTAATTATTTATTGAATTTTTTTTTTAATAAACAGCCTTTCCTAATCAGAATATTTTATTATAATGTCAAACAATGTTAAATTAACAATCATTTCTTAAGAATTATATGATGGTTTTACTTTCATTGCACTTTTTTATCTGCCTTATTAATATCAGTCTGTGCAATTAGATTCTGAAATAAACGCACACGTTTTCCGTGCATTGGAACGCACACATTTCACTTCAGTGATAGTAATTATGTAACGGCTGACTATTTTAAAATTTAATCTACATTTGTGGTGTAAGAGAGAGCGGGAGGGCCCACATGGTAGGTACACATATTAGAATAAGAGACTTCTTTGGGGGGGGGGAGAGCAAGACGCATCTATGTGTGTGTGTGTGATAGAAAACGACAAAGGTAGTACAGAAAAGTTGTATGTGTCACACTGAAGCATCGTAGAATAAACAGATATAATAAGTGAATTTTAGATGCTTACACAATTTTTTGTTGCACAGTTTTTTTTTCTTAATCAGTTTTAATTGAAATAGAAACCGCCAAAAATCTCTCTGGGATCCTGGTGTTATAAGGGTACTAGGTTCCCGGTACTCAAGCCCTAATGAAAATCAACATATTTATCTATTTATCACTCCCAATTACTTAAATGCTTTTATGACTGGCAAATGGCTTTCGCTTAAGACAAGTTTTCTTTAAATTACACAAACGAGAGAGATTTATAACTAAATTGTTATTTTAAATTTAGTTATAAAATTCCCTCACTAAATAGCATTTCACATTACAAATAAATGTTGACTACTAGGCCGATTTTGACAAATTTTATATGGGGCCACTGAAATGTTTAGTTTAAGTTTTGTTCTATTGGGATCATATATTTTTTTGCTTACCTCTCCTCAGTGTATTATGCTGCTTTGCCTGATAACTGATAACATCAGAATGTCAATTAACCACTTGATATTGGTTTTGTTTGATGTTGTAAAGAATTCCTTATGATCTAATTACCTTTTTGAATTCCTGCATTAATAATTAAATTAACATTTGCAGGATACTAGAAATGTCTGAAAACAGTATCGATGACTTCATACAATCAAAGAAATTGAATGACGTCGAGAATATTATCAGCAACCTAACGGATAAACAGAAATCGGCACAAGACCGCCTAGAGTTGAAGAACGTTGATATGGCAATCGGTTTGGGACACAAGGAACTTTCAGACGCACTGAATGAAGCTATACTAGGCTTTGAAGATATAAAGAATCATTCTAAGTTGGATGTGGATATTTTAAAGAATTACGACGAATGCCGTGGTATTATTGATGGCTGTAGGAATGATAATTACGATATTGAAGCGCTGAAGCGAGATCTGGAGGAAGTTTTTCCCAAAATCGATGAGAAATTGTTGATCGATGCTTCTGACAGATTCGCAAAATTGATTGAAGGAAACGCTTCAGGCAGCGAAGGAGATAGTGACTGATTATTGCTAGTTATACAACATTACAGAAATCTTTTAGATTTTTAAAATCATACTACTTTTTGTACATATCGGAAGAAGGACGGGCATCATAGCTTTCTAGAATGGTCTGGTTTATTTCATTCAATCTGGCAGTTTCTTGTGAAATTTACTTTTTCTCCACTTATACTGTCAGAAAATTTCATCATGTTATATGATATTCACATTATATATGCTTATTATTATTGTATTTTCAAAATTATCACCTAAAGGTATTGAGCTAATTTACAATATATCACATAACAACATAAGTTAAGTCCTTCCAATTCAAAGTTGAGTCTTATTTGTGAAATATATATTTGTGAGGGGGCGGCTACAAAACTTCCGATTCTAGGGAACTAGAAGTTAAGAAAATTGCTACATATTACCAAAAAAATCCCCTTTTTTTCATAGCCTTTATAAAATACTTGTACCCCGCTCAAGAAATAATTTGTATCTTTGCCCTCAAAATGTTCTTCTGCTGCAGAAAAAGGAAGTAATCACAGGGAACCAAATCTGGATTGTAGGGTGGGTAGTTTCTTGTAAGCCGACGTCTCTCAAGACTTGGCTTGAAATTCGTGCTGCATGAACTGCTGCATTACAAAAGCAAAACCTTTGCTGATTTTGCCATCACTCAGCATTCATCGTTATATTTTTTAATAGTCGGTAAGCAACATCCCTTTGAAATTGCAAAAGATGGTGGCCATAAGTTGGGAAATCATCTTTTCTCATTTAAACTTCGGCGCTTTTCTCCATTTTCTATTCACTACATCGATTCTGGTTTTGATTTTGAATCATACTGTCAAATCTAGATTTCACATCTGTGGTACCCTCAAAATTGTCCAAAACGAAATTGGCTTTAAACAAGTGCAGGTCCTCCCTTAAAAAAACAATTATGCTTTTTTTTAATGGAGGGTCAGAAAAAATGTAAAAATTATTTTTCTTAAATTAATTTATTTAAACTACTGGATTGTCCAACTATAAATTTGTAATTTTAAAAAAGTTTGTACAATGTTTTCATTATTAGAAACTACAACTTTCTGCCGACGATAGTGCAAATTCATAAGAATTTTTGAGCTTATGTTCGAAAAAATTTATTTTAAAAATATGTTTTTAACTTATATTTCTCTTCAGGCTTTTTCTATTGTATTTAACGCACCAGTGACCTGAACATAATAACATTATAGGTACCTTATACCTGTGTAAAACAAAACTATAGAATGTGGCCCCAAGTAGTGCTATGAGTCAATTATGTTGAAATCCAAAGAAAGCAGGTATAAAAGAAATAGTCGTATAATAAAGATGAGACATTTACCTCGTCTTCTGAGGACCACTTTTATTGTGCTAATGGCAGGTCTATATAACATAGCGTTGTTGCCTGAACAGATGATAACCTGTCGGTGAACAATCGCTGGATATGGAAGACGTGTAATTAGTCTTCAGTCAATTTTGCACTAATTTGCTTAGCAATGTGTTTAAAAAACAAGTTCTCTTGTTTTTAAGTTTTTTATCATTTTTATATATATATATATATGTATATATATAAAAATATATATATATATATATATATATATATATATATATAATTTAGTATGATAATTGAGATGTTTGTTGGTAAAAATTTCTTGTGAATTGCATCATGAATTCCTCACCATACGCAATTAATTTTTTTTGGTTATGATCTAATTTTGTTATCGTTTTTGGTTTATTTGAAACACCTGTTTTTTGTTACCCCAGATACAGCTCAAAGGTTCTCTGTGAAATCAAAGTTAATACACATAAATCCATTCCAAGTCAATGTTAGAATGTTATTAATTAATTGAACTATTATTGTCTGTTATATACTGTTATTAACTCAACTCGGATAGTTATCCACTGTACTACGAGAACACTCAAACTACTCGACAAGTTTGATTCATCCAGTGATATTCATCTTCAAAATCAATGTTATTTTAAACGCTTGGAACTAAAGTTTTACCATATGATAGGAAACCGTGTTTACCTACTATGAAATACAAAAATGGAAAGAAATATTAATTTTATAAGATGTGGAATACATCTCGCATTTGCATTAATACTGTAATGAGTTCACAAGAATGCACTTAATCTAAGATACTGTACAATAGTGTGCAAACATTTCTAGAAAGTTTAAGGTGCATATTTATAATTGGACAACCCAATATATGTGTACACATTGCCAACACCGTTTGTGTTCTGTAAAAAAATATAAAAAATTATGTGTAATGTCTATCAACATGTTCAACGTGGTTGACTTTACTGTAAAATTATGCATAACTGCACAGTGACATCCTCCACGTTGAAGCATTAAGTACAAAATAATTATATAAATAATTTTATAAAAAATTATTAAATAATTATATAAAAAAAATAATTATATTTCAAAACCTTGTTTTTCATTTTTTGTCGGGAAATAAAATAGAATTTGAAATTTATAAAGGTTAACAAAATGGTAATGAGGTAAGGGGGAAAAGGAGTTGAATGCTAATTAGACTTCATCCATCTGCATGAACATCTGACTATTTGAAACACCAGTAAAACATTATCAATTAGAGCAGAGGTTCCCAAACTTTTTTTCTCGTAGACCACTTTCAAAATTTTATTGGTTTCGGTGGACCCGCTGCTGCTACATTTCTACCATATTCCAAAACCCAAACTTTCTTTTCACACCAACGTAGACCCCCATCGAGTCCCCCGTGGACCCCTGGGGTCCACCTGGACCACTTTGGGAATCACTGAATTAGAGTCTATATCATGTGGAACTTCAATGGAACAATATTTAAAAGCGGTAAAACAATATTAAGGCAATGTAGACCAAAGAATACTTTCATAAGATTTCAATTTTGTTAGGTATGTACCTTATTTTTGGGGTTTCATGGCCAAATGTTGAAATGTTCATGGCCAAATGAAAAGGGTAACATTATAATTTTGTCATGTTCACCTGTATGTTGACATGTTATTTCTTTCAGTTTAAGACCTACTGTGGTGAAATTTCACAGGAAAAGATAGTCGATTTACATGAACATGTAGAAATAAAAAAAATACTTAATTTTTCATTTGAAGTGTCTTCTTCTTGCAGATCTTGAAGACAAACACTTTTTTCTTACACATGGGTAATGACAATTGAAAACGTTTAACCATTTTTTTTTTGGCATGACTTCCTAAGATATAAATTTTCCAAGCTTCTTCTAGTATTTACCTCTGCCATTTTAGCCATGTGTCAAAAATCTAAACTATTTGGTTTATAATGATTGACGCAAGTTCTAGTGAATTAAAAAAATATTTTTCAGGTTTTTCAAATCTACGGCTGAAACATTAAAGAGACAAATAACATGTTCTTATATAATATTTTGCTATCTATTTCATTAAAATCTCCATCTGAAGCGTCTATTGGCAAAATCATATGCACGTAAGTCTAAAACAATAAGTTTGTGACGGTTCCTGGCTTTCTTACGGAACCTTGAAAACACAATTGCAGAGCCTGAGCTTTGATCGATAATAAAGAGTATCGAAATAACTTTACTTAGCATTTTACAAAAATATTACAGATTGGTGAGATTGCCCCATATTCAATTAAAACGCCAAGTTTCTGCTCCCGACACTGGCTGAAGTTCTTAAGTTAAATTCCTAGATAAACACTCATCCGTATACCAAGTCTTGTTTGTTGCCTAGTGATGGTACATACATAGTGATGATAAGTACGTGTTTAATTGCACACTCGCTACTCATGTCCTTCCTCAAATTTCCTGTTTTCCGTTGAGTCTTGGAAAAAATTCTGTACCGTGTTAGGTTTAGGTGTTGCGAGAATAAAAATCTGTCCATTACAAGTAGAACATGCACTACAAAAGTTCTGTACACATTTAGGCACTTGTAAACATGTAAAGGTACATAATAATTTCGATTGAAGTTTTTAACAAATATTAATTTTTATAGGTAAATATATCGGCCACTATATCTATCACAGGTGTAGAACATAGTGTATGTTTAAAAAATATTGTTTCTAACTATATAAATATAATGTCTAGTGTATCATTCACAGACATAGTAAATATACATTTTAAAACACAAAATTGTTTCTGCAATTAATTTATGTTACTTGCACGAAGTTTCTATAAACTTTTACAAGACCCAACTAGATGTGATAAGTTGATAGACTATTACTCCAATAACTAGTAGTAAACTAGTACTTAGCTATGATAATTTTCATTTAATTTCTTTATATTACACTACTATTCTGAATACTTTTCAGATATTGAACATTAGCGGTTTAGCTGTTACGGGATGAAGATATACAATTCTAACAAAAATGACTCGTCTTAAAACTTAATATTTTGGAAACGGATCCGTATATCAAAAAAATTATTATGATGTACCCACAATGTTTTTGAAATACAATGGGTATTGAAATTGGGGTGTGCAAAAAAAATTCATCTCTGCAATGCTCTGGTGGAAATATAAAAAAAAATAATAAACACCTAAAAACTTTCATTTCAATAGTCAATCAGACAAAAGAGAAGTTTTGTTTTTTATTGTAATAAGTTATTTTTAGTAATAGTTAACAGATACCATATATGGAATTGTTGGAGTCGTCAAGATTAAACAAAGTGCATATTGAATCCCTTTGTATCCTTTAATCACAGATGTAACTTACTAATCCGTTGTAATCTGACAAGTCATCAACGTTGTCGAAAAAAGCAATGAAAAAGTCCTCAGAATACATTGATTTGCACAAAAACAAAACAAATGTCACTGTCATTTAACAGTTTATTTTGAATTCAACTTATCAATGGCCCCACATTTAAAAAACATTAATATTGATTACGTTTTGTAATTGTTTTAAAATAATTATTATGTACTCCATTAGTTTATTATGGTAAATCTCGTGAATTTTTTGTTTTAAATATCTAAAAAATTTCATCTTTTTTAAACCACATTCCATTTCTGTAACATCAGGCCAATTTATGTGTAGGTACATATAGTCAAATTAAACGATTGTGTTACGATATCAAATTGATTTGCCTAAAATTTAATAGTAAAATATGACAAATACCGCTTCCAATTTTGTTTTGTTTAAAGTCCAGATGATATTTGAAAAAATCTCAATGTTTTAGAATAGACATAATATGCGTATGTTATGAAAAAAAGTTATGAGCTAAAATTTATTTTTATTCGTTGAATAACTTAAAGATATTGCTTATGTAGCAATAAGTCCGCCATATGTACTATACATAAAAGATAAGTATTGGAAAAAAAGTGATAATAACCAGTAGACGGCCTAAGCACCCAATATCGGGTCCGAGTACAAATTTATGCAGATAGTTCGAGGGCCTCCTGTGTCTGTTTGCTAATTTTAGCCTGGACCGTTTACAGGTAAAAATTTCATGTTTAAGATTACCTTCATGCTTATCTCTCACTGCAGTAGGATAGCCAATAATGACAGACTGAGTGAAACACATCGTGAAGATTTCCAGGTTTAGTACTTTATGGTCACAGAAAATGGACAGCCATAGTTACCACTAGTCGTCATTATTTTAGTATATGTATAATTTCTTTTATGACATAGAAAATAACATATACTAAACAATTTGTGACAAACAAGAAACGAAATACATATTCTTATAATGTCTGTATTCTTCAGAATACTTGTAACGTTTTTGTTACGAGTGCCAAAAATATGTGATTATTACGTGACTATTTATGTGTACAACTACTGGGTATATATACCATCTACGTCATCAATTATGATAAATGTTTAATTATAACATACATATGTACGTAAATTTGTCAACACGTAACAATATGTTATTGTTCTTAGTTTTAGGATTCCTTACCTCGAAAGAATAAAATGGATGCCTGATGATGTTTATGTAAAGATCTCAAAAGTATTCATGAAAATTTTAGAGTTGCAAATAAAATATTGGAAGTAATTTTTTTAATTTTTCTATTACATCGCTTTTAAATTGCATCTATCTCCAAAACTGAAAGCAACGAAAGTGAAAATGAATGAAGGAAATCATGTCACTAGAAGTTTACCTAGAATTTAATGGAAAACTATAGCATTGATTCGAAATTGTATAGATTTTTGTATAAATGTCTCATATTTTTCTGCTAATAATTTAAGTATTAGGCAATACATTTACATATAGAAAAACAAATTATTGTTTTATAATAACTTTTTGATAGAATACACATTTTTGATCACCCAGAAAGAATTTTTCGACTTTTATTTGACATCTAGAACAAGCAAGTTCTGTAACTTGCTTGTTCTAGATGCCAATAAAGGTAACTTTTTCAAATTGATACTATGCGTAGTTTGTGAGGACAACACCTGTGTTACAGACAGACAGACGAAAATTTTTTTTTTCCTTTGCAGGCAACGAGCTATCACGGCAGCCGGATGCGTGGTTAAGCAAGCCGGATCTCACACACGGCCCAGCCAGAGCTGTAATAGCACCGTGAGTCGCATCCTACGTTCATTATCTCGTTCATGTATTCCATCATACTACCTGTATTTATTTATATGAGTTAGTCAAACAATCCAAACTCCACAGGTTTACTGTTAGCCATTGAGGAGTTGTTCTGATCACTTTCCTCCTCTATCATCATACCCTACTGATTACAATAAATAACCAATAAATTCATTAAAACGAGTGAGTTGAGCTAAATGTAATGTTTACCTCATCTCAAAATCTTCGTCAAATAATTAAATATTTATTTCATATTGACATACTTACATTAATTTTTATACTACTCAAATAATCTGAAAAACATTTGAATAGATATTAGAAAGAGAAGAAATGTAATACCCATTTTTATTGTCAATACGCCTTGAGACTTAGTTAATAATATTATTTTGACACCGTACTTTCGTTCGACTTTCAAAAAATCATCAGTTTATCAGATAAAAGTGGCGATTTGTGCCTATGAATTTTGCCGGACAATAAACTTTATTCTCCATTTGGATATGTGTATCTGGTAAAACTAACTCATTAGTCTTTGGTTTGAGGAGAACCGATGCAAGTTCGTATGATTATCTATCTGTCCGCCTGTTGCACAAACACGAAACCTAACAATTGTATTGAAGTGGCTATATATAAATTTACCTAGGACTAAAAAATCTTAATTAATCCGAGCGCACAGCTAGTATAATTATTTGCGACGTTCATTATTTATATGTTCACGAGGGACACACTTCTTGTCCAAAGGTATTTAGATTCAGGAGATCAGTTAAATTTTTTTGATTACTGTATGCCCACGTATGGCAACTTATTTATACAACTTGTATTCAATGCTTGCTTGCAACACTTATCAACGTAATGGCAGGAGATGTCCGTACATCTCATTTACCAATATTGCTCTCTAAATTATTGGTGTTTCATAAAAATATTTTGTATTATATTAAGTTTATTATATTATTATGTGTTTTATAATGTTAATTTCGTTGTGGTAAATGTGAGATATTTTTAAGTGCTTGTGTAATTAAAATGGCGAATGTTCTTCTAAGGACCGTACCTATACAGCTTTTCAATAATACATATCACTGTAAAATACTAAGATTGGCGTCATATCACTGTAAGATAAACAGAATCAAAATGATCTGAACACAAAATAAATTATATGTGGCGAAAGAAAACACTACTTTTAAATTAAACAATGTCAAAAGATTTCTACTTGGAGCAATTTCATTTAATAAGCCCCGCGGCATGGCTGAACGAACATTTTTTATTGTTGACATACGATGTAATTACTGTTGATATACGATGTAATAGATAGATTTATGATGAATAAATTCTGCTAATATGTTCTCTAATAGATATGATATGTAATACTATTACTCAGTGATCAGCAAAAGGCCGGCCTCGCCGGCACTAGCATTAGGCACAACCATCTTTGGATATTGGTGTGAAGCCCAGATTCATTGTGGTGTAATTGTATATGTATGCAGTGTATTTTGGATGAAATGTTATTGTATTTCATGTATTTTCATAAATTAGTTCGTTTTAAAAAAATATTTTAATGATTACTCAAAAATTAAGTATTTGCGATTACTTTGTAATAATTTCTGTATAACTTAACATTTAATTAAACAACTATTTCTATCGAAATTTTTGGCATTATCTTAATATGTCTTTTTTTATGTAATACTTTTAAATTGTTCGAAACACTTCACCTTACTTATCTGAATTTTACACAGTGTAAATGTGCACACTAATTAAAAAAATATTTTTTAATCACAAATAGCAAATAAATTCACATTTAATTACTAACGTGAATGTAAGAAAAAGGTTTGCAATACCTGAACTGTCAAAAGTGATTGTTTATAAACATTTCATCTTGAAATTGAATGGGCTATAGATATATGAAGCCCCTGAATATAACGTCATCTTTATTTTTAAAAGCAGAAATATATTTTGTTTTAATTTCAAATTTCTTTTAATATTTGTAATAAGTCTGACTTTAACCTATGTATCTAGCACAATGTGGAGGATAACTTATATAATCAGATAAAATTATTTGCGCTGTATGGCTTTAGATACATGGAAAAATTGTAGTTTAATGATGGATAAATTTAATTTTGTGATTTCTGTTAAATTATAAACAATCGTAAATACACGAAATAATTTTGGAAATGCCATAGAAAATTGGAAATTCATAGAGGTACTTGATACTGTATAAATATTTGAACTTTCCCTCACAGCTTTGCGTTCTCACAATGATATTAGTTCTCTAAACTATATTTAAAACTTTACGTAGGATCTCACACAAGTAAAGAACCCTATAATGAGAACAGAATGCATAATATCATAGATTATTATGCTTGCAAATTTATCGAAACACGACAGAAAAATGTATAATTGTTTAACATTTTTAGATATTCTAATTCACAGTCTACGCAGAGCTGGAGGCTACGAGCCAGTTTGAATCGATGAACATGCAAACTGACGAAGATGAACATTCCATAGAGATGCATCCACCCTACATAGCCAAGGTTATGAAGGAGTGAGTAGTGAATGTTTTTCTTTTTAACTCTGGGCCAAAGGCTTTTACTTTTCAAAACTATATAGTCGATATAAACTTAGAAATGCTTGGTTATGCTCTAATTATAACAAGCTTAAATGAATTGTAATACATAATAAACTAAGATTAAAAAAGTACACTGCTATCTGCGCTATTATTGGGGAAGGCTCATGCATGCCGTACAAGCCAATTATGCGTCAACCTAAATCAATGTAACATGTTAAAGGCGATATTTTTCTTTATCATTTATTTAACATTCTTGCTCTTAAACTTCTAGTATGTTGCCAAATGTACAAAATCTCTGTTACTTTGAAGCCACTCTTGAAAAAATAGAATTTTCTACATTCGGAAATAGAAATTATCCTCCTGGAAATATGAGAAGAGTCATGAAATTTCATATTTAATAAAGTGTAACAACGTTGCGCCACTTACATAGTTCATTGCGACTCTAAGGCATAAAAAAGACAATAAAAGGTTTACAAAATTGTGGCTCGTCATTATATTTAACATCTTTTTACAGTCCAATCGGATAAAAATTAACAGCCTGGGGTTTTAAAGATTTTTAGATTCTGCGTGTACCAATTGCATAGAAATGTAGCTTCGTGACATACGTATTGTTTTTAAACGAATGGATTTTTAAAATTCTACTGTTACGAAGCTGTGTTTCTCTGGTTGCAAACCCATTTGTATTTAATGTTATCTATCATTGCAGATTCAAAAGTGGATTCACAATAATACCAATTCTGGTCGGGTCACTGACACCGGAGAAAGAGGCCGAGTAAGATGTTTTTGTTACTAGAATTAATCTTTAGAGTTCCTAGACAAATAACTGGATATTTAGCGCTTCGTCAACGAACTTGTGGATTTGTCATTGCTGACTTTTTTCCACTAATTAAAATAATATTTTGTTGCAGAATTATTTTATTTGTATCTGTTGTATTTGTGACGAGATTTTCTGCTCGGTGTGTTTCTGTGCCAAGGTATGCAGTTACATGTATAGAGGCAACATTTTAATAACCTGTATTACGTTAACGCTGTAATAAATTAATGTGTTATTAAACCTTAACAGTCCAGTGTTCGTGACATACTTTAACTTATCAGATGGAATGATGCATATGTTGCGTCAAAGGTAGTTTTATTATTTTTGTCAGTGTTATTATTGTAATTTGTTTATGGTTTTGTAAGATAAAGTTTGTGTTGCCAGTATTTTTGTAGAGTTGGCTTTATTCTATTTTACTTTTAATATTGATTACAAAATGAATATTTTTGACTTAAATATGATATCTGTTATGTAATTTATCTTTGTATGAAAACTAATTTAGATCTAGTGGTAAATAAACACAGTGCCAGATTATTAAAGATTGAAGTGAAAAAATGTCTATTTGTATAAATTGTATTAATTGTATATTTTAATAAAAGATATTCGAAGTCCTCTAAACTTTGTAACAATTTTTAAAAAAATATTTTTATGTTACCTCCTTTACATTGGGGTGATTTTTTTTAGCATTCCCCCTTGTGTACGATATCAGTGAAGTTTTTCAAAAATGTTATGGGTATTTGATGAACACTTTTACAATACAGGGATCCATTATCGAAATATGAAGCTTTAAAGTGGTGATTTTTCTTAAAGTTACATATTCACCCTCTCTACGCCTAAGTTACGTATTCAAAAGTCTCAAAAGTTTCCACAATAGTATTATATATAACAAAATTAAAAGTAATATTGTTGCAGCTAAGTAGGCTCTACTGGTTTACGAATAATAAGTGAACAAACTTATGACATATATTTAGGTCTGTAAGAAGTTCATAGAAACTCCTTACAAGTGAAATAATTCATTTTGAAATGTGTGTTAATTATGTCTATGAAAGATATACTTAACAATATATTACTTAAATATTCACCATGTTAGAAAGGTATACCAAGCAACATATACGTTGTGAAAAATTAATATTTGTAAATAGGTTTAATTAAATGTATCCTTAAATATTTACAATCCTCGTAGAGCGAGTTCTTCTCACACTTGATAGGTTTTTATATCTGTCAACGAAACGTATATTAACCAAAGTAGACTAATTAATCCTTCATTAAGAGAGATTGTAGTACTCACCACCTCAAAATAGTATATATCGAATAACTGGTAAGTAACTATTCTCTGTAAAGTAATAACAAATAAGTTATTTCACAAAATTACATAACTGCATTTAAAATTAACCTGTTAAATAGGAGAGTTCCATACAGGTATAGTTACATAGATGGTTTAGGAGAGTTCCATACATTACATATAAAATTGTATATAGTTACGGATGCACTGTGTTTCATTTAAACTTTTACCAATATTGATATTATTTTGCATTTATGCTTCTTTTTTACCCGACTACGGCAGAGGAAAAGTTATGAATTACACATGCATGCATTTCACAATTTTCATTTCATATATGTAGTATATGAGTAACTTTTGTTCCCTCGTATAGACTAAACTAATAAAGTGATTACAACAAATGAATTGTCCTTAGATTCGTAATGATACAGAGAGTATTCTACAGTATGTAACGTTATAAATTTCACAGGATATAAAACCCAATTATGAAAAATAAATGAATACAGGCTTCATATTTCATGGTTTTCAATTATTTGTTTCCGTAATCGGGTTTTAGTTTTTCCTCTTGTTTAACATAAGAGATTTTTCTGACAGCAAGGGTCTTTGAAAGGTACGCACTTTTTTATTAAGTTTAGTTTGTGCATTACTCTCATATAAAACACCCAGAGTCTAACACAACATTTAAACCTAACAATGGCCATGTTACTTTTCTAGGGTGATTCTGGAGGTCCCTTACAAGTGACCGTGGAAAGTAACTACTGTGTCTACTACGTAATGGGAGTCACAAGCTTCGGGCATGACTGCGGGAAGGTGAACGGTCCGGGTATATACACACGTGTCTCCTCCTACGTACCATGGATTGAGTCTATCGTGTGGCCTAGTCAGTAATGGAGGAAACATAAATACCAAAACAAAACTGGCACCATCAAACTCCATCAGCACCATCAAAAGTCTCACAGTTTTGGGAACAAACAACAATCATCCTATTTCACAGTTTACTTGTGAACTTATGGATTCATTTTTGTTTTCAAATAAAGTCAGGGAAGCATAAAATCTTAGCAATATCATTGGTACATCATGTTGATTTAATTTCTTGTGCAATTGGAGCGGGTAAATACACAAACTCACCATCTGTCAACTATTCCATATCTGTAAATTGGTCCAATACAAAGAGGTGTAAACATTTTTCTAGCCTTTTATTCCTTGAGAGTATTACAGGCTGAAATATTTTATAACCAAATTAAAAACAATATGCACGACTGTAAACACAAACGCAATAAGAAATTTACTTACATAATGAGAATTTTCATGTACAGATTTGATTGTACAGTGCACAGCCAAGGATATATGTGTGTATCACACACACACACATATATATATATATATATATATATATATGTTTATGTTTATTTATATATCTATTTATTTATATATATACAAAATGAACAAAAAATATGGGTCCCAAATAGTGCTACATAAGAACTATGGTGAGATCCGTGACAGCACATACACAAATGTGATAGTCATTGAGATTAAGCCAAAATTCCCATATTTTTGAAGATCATTTTTAGAATACTTAATGGCTTGCCTACGTAATATAATGTATTGTGTATATACATATATCAACACTAGTGTTTTGGTTAGCTCTACATAAAGAAATACATAAAGATGTTACTTCAAAATCTCTATATGGGGTAATTTGGTTTTTTTCCTAATCTGCTTTCCATTAATTTCCCTGTCTTCCACTTAGAAGAGACATTTTTCAAATATAAAATTAATAATTCTGTACCCCGCGCTGTTAAAAATGACTTTATTTTTTGCTAATTCAACTATGACATAGTGTCCTCGCATCATTATCATGTTTTGTAATGCCTGGATTAATATACAAACCACGTACTATAGTAATAACCAAATTGTATTGGAATTTCCCAGTATACTACAGTATTCAACCGCCCAATTGCCTGATCGCAATTGCAACAAAGTGTGATTTCTTTATTTATTTATAAAATTTTACAGTAAACTTATAAGACTAAGTTTGCAGAGGCGGACTTATTGCTACAAAAGTAATCTCTTACAGCTAACCACAATGAAATAAATGAGAAAAGTGAATGCTGAGATAGACTGAAAGTGATTCTAGAGGGTTAATTAATTAAATGTACGATGATAATAAATTTACATGACAATGAAAACAAAAGCAAACTTACAGAATGAATATAATATTAAGTAAAAACAAAAGCAAAATGACATGTCAGGGATAAGGATGGATAAAGATGGGCTATAGAAAGAATTTGGATTTAATTGCGGACGACTTCTAAAGTGGTAAAGTAATTTCAGATGACTTCTAAACACAGAAAATGAGGGCACACTTTGTGTATCGGTGGTCAGTTCATCCCACAATCTAGGAGCATCTACAGTTAAAAATTCTCCATAGAATTCAGTTCTATGCTGAAGGATTAGGAGGTTCTACTTATTTTTAGAATGTAATTCGAGTTCATGGGATGACAGGTATAGGAATCTAGATCTGATATGTGAATATGTAAAGTGATTATTGAGGATGTTATATACAAAAGCCAATCTTCTACGATTGGGATGGCCTTGGTCACGAATGTTTAACAAATTAAGTTATGAACAATAAATATGGTCTAATTTATGGAAATGTATCTCTGAATTGGGCCTAAAATGTATCAAATATGCAGGTTTTCAGAATGATTCCAAATTGATTTAATAAATGATTCTTTAAATTAGAATAAAATATATCTCCTTAATTGAGAATAACCAGAAGTACAGTTTGACAAATGTGTACTTCGGTTTGTAATGGAAGAAAATGTGAGCTATTATTAGGCTGCAATCTTTTACAATTGACATAACAGGGTGACGTAGCCATCAATTAATACATTTGGTAAATCAACTGTACATACTTTCGACACAAGCGCCTTACGGCCTGTGATTTTAAAATGTGTGAAAATATATTTTTGAAATACATCATTCATGTTAACTTATAGTTTTCAATATAACAGTATTTAATAAAAATTTTAACAAAAGAACTGAATCAGTTTCAAATAAAAATTTACCAAGGAACATATTGAAAAGTACAAAATAACAGCAATATGGATACTCAGTTGGAACTTAGACTTCTGTTAAAAATTTTGGGAATCTTTGCATGCCTTTCTCGTTTATTGAATTTGGATCGTCGGACCATTGTGCATCATCAGATCCTGACAAAACTTATATGGGACCACCAGTGCTCAGGTATACACCAGACTTCTCCAAAGAAGTATTCTATTTTTATTAAAAAAGAATCACCAAAGAATCATAAAAGACTACTGAAGTTATACTTGAACCTCACCCAAAAATATATATAAATGCATATGGGTCAAACTCGGAACGTTCTCATTTTTTGAAGTCGATTTAATATGTTGTACATAATTAGTGTATAGAACGCTAGAAAATCTATTTTTGGAATTTTTGTCTGTCTGTCAATTTGTTATTTGATCACATGAAATCTACTAAATGTATATCGATGAAATTTGGTATGACAGTAATTTATTCCCTCGAGCAAAATATAGGGTATTTTTTATCAGGTACTTATACATTTTATATTACAGATTAAAAATAATTCTGACTTGGTGAACATTACAATATTGATACTGCTAATGCCATCTATTAGCATTTTTAGTAAAGTTTATACTCATAGAAAATGAAGTCTATGTGTTGATTTTTTAAACTAATCTACATTGTGTCTATATTTATCCATCCATCTTTCATCCATTGTTAATATTTTTAGGTATGACGGTTATTCTAAACAATAAACATCAGTGAACCAAGTCCCGATATATATGGTATTATATTATTAGCTTACTGATGGTTATATGCAAAAACAATAAATAAATGAATGTACATAGTGTTTGCAAATCGATACAACAAATTATATTTTATTAATAATTTTGTAAATAATACCTACAAAAACTTTTTTATTTAATGATAGGCTTATTTATTTATGTATAGCTTTTTTATTTATGTTTTACAAAAAGTTTTATAAAATCTTTGGTATTCTTTCTTGAGCACTTGTCCGTATTTAAATACATTTTTCTACATTTCTTATCAACATTTTCTGAAACACGCTCAGGGGATTAAACTTTCTCAACCATTCTCTATCTCACTTAAAATACGTGTCATTCGTGCGCTAGATTGCTTTGAATTTTATAAAATGTTGAAATATTTTAAATTAATTTCATTAACGCGGCTAATGTTCTTTTTCAAAATATAATACTCAGAGTAAGAAATGAATAAAGAAAAGAATAAAGGTTATTCATAAGAAAGATTTTTGCTTTGGTGTGGTTTATAATTGCAATTATTAAATAATTTTATAATTATACACGCTGAAGTTACTTGTACGTAAATGCATTTACTACTTTGTAAATTAAAAATAAAATTAAATAGTAACAAATCATTTCTTTTTATTTCAGTTTAAGACAAAGGTTATTTACAAAATTAATTTCGTTGACCTGTTAAAAATAATTTTGATTGATACGAATCGATAAAATAATAATGTGATTTTTATTTTTTTTTGTTTTATGTAAGTTTCACTTATGTTGTGCATTCTCTACTGTTCCCGTTTTTAAGTTCTGTAACCATAATGGCGTATATCAAAACAATTTTGCCTCCATATCTGTGTGTTCATATATCACATAAATTTTGTTCAATTTAAATGTCTTTAATGAAATTATATAAGAACACGTACATTATTTACATGAATATACACAAAGAAACCACAATCTTCAATTTTTTTATGGACCTTTAAATAAAACTTGTGGGTGAAAAAGGTTTTTTAGGAATCTCATTAATTAAGTTGTCATAGAAAAGGTCTTTCAAAACTCAATTCGAATGTTATGCGCATTTTTTTATTACGTTGTCTCCTTCGTTCAACATATATATGTATATGTATAAATCAAATACAAACGTCATATTATAGGATTTTATGCAATATTTATTGTGTATCACCACTGCAGAGTCATTTAAAAATAAAGAATATGTTATGTAATAAAAGTATTTCACGTGAAGGGCCCGTACAACATTTTAATTTTCCAAAATTATTTTTTCTTGGGTATCATTAAATATCTGCAAGGATATACTTATAGGTATGGGTTGTGGTTAGAGGTTGGACCATTGTACCATACCCCAGTTTACACCTAAAATTTTGGTGTAAACTGGGGTATGGTACAATTTGGAGACAGCTACTCTGTACTAACAGAGTAACTGAGTACTCTGTAGTGTGGGCTAAAATCTGTTGGATAGTAAATTTTTAAAATAATTTATATGTTTTCTCAACATGTGATATTTCATTTTAATACTATCTTTAAAACTAAAAATTAAGTTATCTCTAATTCTGACCATTTTGAAAACTTTGTAAAATATTTCACAAGGTAGTCCTTATATCTTGGTTCTACATTCCAAACACAAGTATCTTAGTACATTATCCAAATTTCATAATGAGTATTACATTTTCATAATGAATATCGCACTTCGCTATAATGTACGCTCAGCTCTGGGTTAGATGATCGCACTGTATGCAAATGTAATATTACTCTGTCAAGAATAAAATATTTGTAAATCAACAAGAAAACCTGTTAAGTGTAAATAGGATTTGCAATATGGTAATACAGATTTAGACACTTATAAATATTTGAGGGTAAATAGTATTTCTATTAAAATATTTATAAATATTAATTGCTCACAAGGTAAACATATTGCTTACCTTGAGCATATTTTGAAAAATTTGGTGCATATTTTGAATACGACGAAACAACTTTTTTTTGCATATTGTCATTATGAATAGCCCTTTCAAATGATACCCCACAATAGAAAAGGAAATTTAATTTTTCTTTCAGATTACTCAAATCTTCCCCCCTAAAAAGTTATATGATAATTTATGAGTGTTACCTATTGAAATATATCTGGACTAATATGCTTTTTTATTGCACCAAATTTCAAGTTTCTTCAACAAGCATGTGAGAGATATAACAAGGGTTCCGTTTTTTGTTTTGTGATACGAAACTCTAAAAACATCTGATTATTAAGATTAGAGAAAATCTATTTGTTAAATGATGAGACCTTCCGCTGTTGCAAGAAAAGTATGAAATTTCTTTATGTTCATAAATAATAGCTGCAAAATCAATATTTGTTGTCACGAATCTTCCTTGCCGATTAATTAAACAGTTGTTTATGTTTGTTAGGACTTTTTCAAACACACGCATGAATAAGAGAAATCCAAAAGTAAATGTATACAAACATTTTACTGTACGTTTTATTATTTGAAGCTAATTACTACAGTACTGTTATTTTCTAATTGATGTATTGTGCCGTATTTGAAAGATAGCCGAGATAGCCATTTGAATTGCCAGCAAGGTTTAAAATTAAAGTCGCTACAAAGAAAACTTATTCAAATCTACTTTTTATTGGAATATTCTAATTTAAACTTTTATTACATCTCTTCGAGATCAAAAGAAGTTTCCGTTAATGAACTCTCTTCCATTACCTAATTTTACAGACACAGTATTTCTTCCCTGGCATTAAGCAACTGTTATTTTCTTTATAACAGAGTTTTCTTATTAGGGTATTCATATCGGCAACTAGTCTTCTTCCAGGCAACATCCAAACTACATTTCTCTACAAATTGCTCTGCTTTCTTTGCGTGCATTCGAGATGTCCCAAACCCTTAAAGGAACCTTTTCAGTCCAGGATTTAGGTTCAGTAGTATGGATAATGGCTATTTTTAAGGCTAAGATTAGGAGTCAATTTTTTTCGTTGGGTAGCTCCAATATTTTCATATTTGAATACGACAACGGGATAACTGCAGAATACGGACGCACGTTGGCTTGTTGCAATATACTGAACTACATGTCATAAGGTGACATCTCGCCGACGCACAGTATTTCATTCCCATACAAGCGGTTGCTTGAAATTATTTAAGTTAAAAAATCTACTTAAATCGTCGTAGACCATGGCCCAGGTAATGATTTGTGTCAAATATAGCATACAAAGAGGCACTATGTAATGAAAAAAAAAATTTTATTCGGAAAATAATATTTAGAAAAAAAAATATGCAGCTAAGTTCAGAAAATTTTATTAAAACAATAAGTAGAGCTATTACAATAAATAAAAGATTATTTACAATAAATCACAAATATGCACTAATTTGTCATTTATTTTTCCAAAAATTGCCAAGCCGACGAAAATATATAGTAATATTTCCTCTGCAGTTCTCCGAAGAGCTGGTGGTGATTCTGTTCGGATATATATATATATATATATATGTATATATACACATATATATGTATGTATATATATATATATAAGAGATAAATATGAAGAAAAAATTAACATTTCAATCTTTACAAACCGGTGACTAGGTCATATTAGATGAACATTAGAAAATTAATCAAAAAAATAATATGGAAGACTTTTCAAGGCTTTGTAATGAAACATATAATTTTAATTTAGCCATATAAATAAGAAACTATAATTCCTTGATTAAAAACTTATAATTTCGTAAAAGCGCTTACAATTTTAAATTTACGTGCATCAAGTTTTACAAGTGGATGCTTCATACTTAGGTCTCGATTGTGCCAGTGCCAGTGGGGAAACAATTTTTTTCTCTTCAAAAACAATGTTTTTCTTTACGTTTTTAAAAACGCAATAATAAAAAGAGATAAAACATACTTATAAACTAGGTATTATTCAAAAATTAATATGACGGAATTACTTAGCTAATTATTAACTTATCTACAAATAACAATGTAATCTAATTATGTAATGTAAATCTAATTTATTACCATAATAATAAACGTCTACTCTTCACAATGATCACCGACACTTTCGTCAGAGTCATCAGAATCCGAAAACGTCACATCCTCGAAATGGGCGACCTGTCTGATTGAAGGAGAAGTAGGTTCTGGACATATTAAATGGCTCAAAACCTCCCCTGATAATTTTTTCGTAGGTTTTGTACACTTTTGAAGAGATACAATTTTTGGGACTGATATCAATAGGAACAAATTCAACAAGTCCCGATTGGTATTAACCCTCAAAGACTTCCGAGTGTGATGTTCGCGTATTTTTCAGGTCTCTTTATGGCGAGCTTCCAAAGCTTCTTCTGACCTTTTCCTATTGATAGTGTGCATGGAGATACCGTATATATGTCAATACCGTGAACCAATGTCTTGTGCGCTATCATCAGCATGTAGTACCATGAGTACCGGTCCAGATACAAATACTTGGTTTGATTCAACAATTGACCAAATTTCTCAACGTTAATAACCACAAGAAATAACATTGAGAATAACCATCGTAGTATTACAGTCATTTGTTCAAGCAAACCTTGTCTTAGCCTTGTCGTCAATAAGTCTAAGTTTTTCTTTAAATGAGGCTTGGATTTGTTGCTTTGTAGCATTTACCACATTTTTGTTATCAACACCCCTCACTTGCCATGATTTTATAGTAAGACGATGCGCAATATGGAGCAGAGACTCAAACTCCGATGAGATGCGACTCCATGGGTGTAGAGGAGAAATGCCAAATCTATAAAATTCTACATTTACAATCGTCTCCACAGGCTTATTCATCTCTGAAGGTTTTGCGCCACATAGAAAGCACTTGGATATACTATCTGCATTAGATACAGTACCACAGGTACTACCATCGACTATTGTGAAATGCAAATCATGGATAATGCTTAATTCTAACTCAGCAGTGCGCACATTAGACGGAGTTAAGTTTACAATCAATTGTTCCAACCTAGCATACCTTCCTCATCTGCATTAAAATTTTAGTTAACAAACGGGAATTTAATTGGCCTATAATATCTAACGGATCCGAGACGTGGATTGTTTCAGATAATCGTTCCATCTAAAATATACTTCAACTGAAAGGGATCTAAAACTATGGCGAGTAAATATTAATCCGTGTTTCAGACTCATCGTCTGTAAATTCTTCTTTATGCAAACTACGATCGTATCCACATTTATAAATCGTCGTAAAGTCTCCGTGAGGAAATATTTGACGTAAAACTACTTCCTGAGATTCAATCATCGTAGAAATTATGTGATCCAATAAGGCTTGAAGTTGGACCTCAGTATAGGTTTCTTTCGCCTCAATGAAATCAACTGATGGATGACACGGTATTTTGCCTTTTCTAAGACTGTGAATATTCGGAAGGTGTCCCTCTATATGTTAGTGACGGTAGTCCAGAGCAAATTATAT
This sequence comes from Druceiella hillmani, assembly GCA_039881145.1. Taxonomy (NCBI): domain Eukaryota; kingdom Metazoa; phylum Arthropoda; class Insecta; order Lepidoptera; family Hepialidae; genus Druceiella; species Druceiella hillmani. The sequence goes on along the minus strand of JAYKKI010000019.1, from coordinate 24,881,837 downwards.
TTACTCTGTAAAAGGCCCAAATCTATCTTTCTCATCGTAGAAGGCACCCCTTCTCTCGTCTAAGGTCTTTATTTTTCTAGGCGGTTTAGGACTAGGACTGGGCTCTTCTCCACCAATGGATGGCAATGTAGTTGACAGCTCAAATGTTTCAGTCAGTCACATGTTATTTTATTTCAATAAATTATTCATGTTTTGTTCTAATTTAGTCCACTTTTTTTATGCCGCCATATGAGAAACTTTAATTGTTTCCTTCACAACTATTCAATCCTCATCAGAACAGTTATCTAAATCAAAAACTGTTCCAAGAGCTTCTCGAACGCATCTTATTCTGATCATTTGTAGCTGTCTTACCACGCCTAAAAATAATCAGCGTTATTTAAACCCCTAGGTGTATCTGGAAAAAATCTCCATGTATGTTACGGACCATAAAATACCACCTAAGTGACGTAAATAGAACCCGAAAACTTACATTTACCATATAAAAAGATATAATTGAGTTTGCAACTACCAATTTTTTTTCTTAGACCTTTGAAATTGAAATGTCACAAAAATAATTGGAAAGAAAACGTTTAAAGTCACGTTACACATATAAGCTATTGTAATCTAAATTTTAAAAGTATATACTTTCGTTAAAAGATTCCATAGTAGTCACTAATACATATTAAAGTACTATTTATTTATTATTATTAGTATTTATTTGATGATTACGAAAATAGGTGATAATTTTTTTTTGCATTTTGTAAACACTTGTTCTGTATTTATCTGCGATTGTGTGACACTACGCCGAAAATTTAACGCCTGTGAACTAAGCAACTAGTCTTCCTACATAAAAATAATTTGTATTAAGATCTTCCGCTAAATAAAAATAAATTCAAAAAATTAAGATTTTTTTAAGCCCACTTCGCGTGAAGATGTTTCAGTACTTAAATTAAAAAAAGATTTACAATAAATCTAACTTTTTAAAAGAAATTATAGACACACCCGTATAATAAATTAAATGCATATTGCAAATATTTTTAAAAAACTTATTTATTTATTTACATACTTTAATGTAAACATCATCTACAGTTACAAGTGTCAATTGCAATAACAAGACAATCGATAAATTTATTGACGCTACAATACATAATTCTAACCCATTTCAAAATGTTTATTCTCACTCATCACAATTAAATCAGTATCTGACACAACAACAATCATGTTATTAAACAATTTTATATCCTGGGAAATTTAAATATATTTCAGTCCTGGACACTGATATTATATGAAGATGATAACTATGCGAACGCAAAAGCTATAAAGCAGGCAAGAAAATAAAAAAATCTTTGCAAAGTAGGCCAAAAAATGGGAAAATATATATGTTCAATGAAATGTCTGTTCTATCTGAACTGCAAATAATTGGTCTAATTTCTAATTGACTATACACTAAAGTCAAATAAAATAAATTAATTGAAAAAACACATTGCATTGTGAGTGTTTGACTTTATGCCAAATTAATCAAAACCTTCTTCATGATTTTTTTTATTAAAATAATTTCATGTTTCCTGACACTTTTAAAAGCATATAGGTGTTTAATTAACTTGTTTTACTTAAATTTGCTATTTTCTCAATTGACAAAGAATATACTTCTTCAGGGTATTATTTTTAATATAATATTTCACACGTAAATAACATGAAACGATATATTAAATATCACGCCTTGCGTCATTATAATTATTACCTATTTTAAATAAGACCCAAGACAATATCCATCGATAGCAACTGTATTAAATTATTGATCAATTTAGTGAAATGAATCAATTTACTTAAATAAACTGATATCGTTGAACGATTCGATTAAAAATGAACCATTGACAACGACAACCGTCTAGATTATCTATGAGATGTCTGATTTGACTCACGTAGTACAAAATATATTTGACAGTCCGTTTGGCCATTATTCTACAGTTTTGCTTGCTTTGATTTGTAGTTAGTTGTACATAAGCACAACTAGATTTTAAATTATAATTTAATTGTATAGAACTAGGCTTGTTTTATTACTATTTTTAAAATGCCTTCACGTCGCGCATCTCACGCTGGTAGCTGGTACACTGAAAATGGTAAGTGTCAAGACTACTTTCACTACCATGTCAGCTGTTTCTTTGTTATTAAATTGAGCGTTAGAAATTCTTTTTCAAATTAATTTAGCGCATTATATACATTTTTGTACATTCTTTTGTTGTCTTGTACACATTTAATTTGATGACTTTGTTTGCGCCGAAATCGGCCATGCAGGGTGAATGACCTATGAAAATGTAGATTTTTACGTTTTACAAACGTTTTTATAATAATACTGAAGGTTTACTGTAGATTTTTACAACAGCCTTCTGTAATGATTTGAGCAAATATCATTTGTCAACACAGTTTACAAACTTTGTTTTGACTAGTTTGCGTTGTTACTAGTGGTGCTGACATATTGAAAATCGATTGATTGAATAATACGAAATGGGAAGTGCAATTTATATTTTAGTTTTATTTTATAGAGTTAGGTCCTATTAGCTTGTTTCGATTTTATTTATTTTTTCATTGTAACCATAAAATTTCGTTTCAATATTTAGAGATATATTAAAATTTTATGTATGACTGAATTTAAAGTAAGATTCATGAAGTGATACAACCAGTGAAATGATTAAACAGAATCACTAAATTGAAGTATTATAATACTTTATGTATGATGAGAATAAATATAGTAACTGAATAATACATTGTAACTCCTTCTTTATTAATCGTTTGAAATACATCACTAAACTGTCATACCCGCCGGACGCAAGTTCGTTACCAAAGTGACATTAACAATATTCAAAAAGTTTAAGACGTGAAATCGACCGTTTCACCATCAAAAGTCACATGGTTTTGACTAATTTTTACTATTAACATGTCTGAATTTCAAAAGCCGACCTCATCAAACTCTCCGAAGAATTTACCGAGGAAATCTAGTTCAAGGAAACCGTCAAATGTCTTAAATACAACTTCTATTTCAAAAACGCGGAATGTTGCACCGAAAACAGTCGATCGACCAATATCTAAGGCAAACAACTTCAATACGACAACGAAGAAGACTGTAAGCAAGAATCTTGCAAACGATTCAGACGCCGCGAGAGCTGGGTATTCAAAAGTTGGATCCAAACAGGATTATAGTAAGGATTACGTCGCCTTAAAATATAACGATATGCTAACAGCAATATTTGCGGAGACTCTGTTGGACGAATCTACGTCGAGGGAGCGATCAAATTTAGACATTCAAGTGAGCGAATTAGCAAACAGATTTTGTCGTAGCGTCGATTTATTGGATAAAACTAATAAAAGACTTCGTGAAATATCTTTTATCAGTGAGAAGCAAAGGTTCGTATTGAATTTTAATGTTATCTGATTGTTTAATGTTACTTTTACCATTATTTTTATTTTGGGTTTAATCCACGTGCCCTATAAATTTTATAAGTCGTATCATTATTTGGTATAAATGCACTTTAGTGATATTCCATTATTTTTTTTTCTTTAAATGGAAGCTTATACATGTAAATAGGATAAGCCATACCAAATTAACTTTAATATTTATTTAAACAGCCTTTTCATAATCAAAATAGTTTTATTATTTATTGATGTTAAGTTTCATTGCACTTTTTTATCTTAAAAAATGGCTTTCGCTTAAGGGAGGAGATACTTGTAAAAGCTTAAATTTTGCTTGATTTTCGTGATTTTTTTTAAATGAAAGAGTCATTATATATTTTTGAAAATTAACATCTGGTTTATTCAAACATTAAAATATTATAGTTTTTTTTTAAATTTTTTTTATTCAAAATGGCTGATGTACACTAAATTCTTCCAGAAGATCACAACGAGACTTCTCAATCGGTGAGCATTGTAGCATCGGTTCTAGTGATCTGAAAACAAAAACCAAAATTCTATGTGTTTGTTAATGTCATAATTTTTAGATGAACCTAAAAAAAATTTTAAAAAAAATTTAAAAAAAAATTCGTGGAATAAAATACTTGAAAAATATAACATGAATTTTGGGCTGAATTTTCTTATTGTTTTTGCTTCGATAACATTATTTTTTCAAAAAAATTTCCGAAATTGTAGGTTCTTATAGAAAATAACATCATTAAAAAGATGAGTGCCAAATTTCAGAGATGGATCAATAACTTTTTGAGTTATCGTGTACACCAGTTTGAAAAATATGGTTTCGAGAAAAACGCGTTTAAAGTTTGAATACATGAAAATTCAATGATTATAGTGACTTACCGATTAATCAGCAATTCCAGCGCCATATAATTGTCCTTCTGTAGCCTCATAGAACTCATTTTGTTCAATTAGTTGCTGTTGACGTGCTTGACAAGCTTCTTTAGTAGCTAATAAGGTGCGCCGATTTCCTCAAGTCACTCTCTTTTCATCCATTTTTTCGGCATATGATTTACATTGTCGGCCAACTATTATGTCTGAACAGTTATTATTTGTATCTGGATTATTCATTGAATAATCCAGCAGCAATGTATGAGAATGTGTTAATTTAAAATTAAATTGAACATTTGCAGCATGCTAGAAATGTCTGAAAACAGTATCGGTGACTTCATACAATCAAAGAAATTGAATGACGTCGAGAATATTATCAGTAACCTAACGGATAAACAGAAATCGGCACAAGACCGCCTAGAGTTGAAGAACGTTGATATGGCAATCGGTTCGGGACACAAGGAACTTTCAGATGCACTGAATGAAGTTATACAAGGCTTAGAAGATATAAAGAATCATTCTAAGTTGGATGTGGATATCTTGAACAGTTACGACGAATGCCGTGGTATTATTGATGGCTGTAGGAATGATAATCACAATATTGAAGCGTTAAAGCGAGATCTGGAGGAAGTTTCTCCCAAAATAGATGAGAAATTGTTGATCGATGCTTCTGACAGATTCACAAAATTGATTGAAGGAAACACTTCAGGCAGCGAAGGAGATAGTGACTGATTACTGCTAGTTATAGAACATTACAGAAATCTTGTAGATTTTAAAATCATACAATTTTTTGTACATATCGGAAGAAGGATGGGCATGTAGCTTTCTAGCATGGTATGGTTTATTTCATTCCATCTGGTAGTTTCTTGTGAAATTTGCTTTTTCTCCACTTATGCTGTAAATGGCTTCAGAAAATTTCATGATGTGCTCCCATATATATGCTTATTATTATTGTATTTTGAAAATGATCACCTAAAGGAATTGGGCTAATTTACAATATATCACATAACAACATAAGTTAGTGCTTCCAATTCAAAGTTGAATCTTGTTTGTGAAATATATATGTATGAGGGGGGCGGCTACAAAACTTTCGAGCCTAGGGAACTAGAAGTTAAGAAAATTGCTACATATTCCCAAAAAATTTATTTTTCAATGGAATCCCCTTTTTTTCATAGCCTTTATAAAATACTTGTACCCCGCTCAAAAAATAATTCGTATCATTGCCCTCAAAATGTTCTTCTACTGCGGAAAAAGGAAATAATCACTGGGAACCAAATCTGGATTTTAGGGCAGGTAGTTTTTTGTAAGCCGGCGTCTCTCAAGACTTGGCTTGAAATTCGTGCTGCATGAACTGCTGCATTACAAAAGCAATCCTTCTTTGTTGATTTTGCCATCACTCAGCATTCATCGTTATATTTTTTAATAGTCGGTAAGCAATTACCCATTGAAATTGCAAAAGATAGTGGCCATGAGTTGGGAAATCATCTTTTCTTATTTAAACTTCGGCACTTTTCTCCATTTTCTATTCATTACATCGATTTTTGTTTTGTCATACTGTCAAATCTAGATTTCACATCTGTGGTACCCTTAAAATTGTCCAAAACAAAATTGGCTTTAAACAAGTGCAGGTCCTCCCTTAAAAAAACAATTATGCTTTTTTTAACAGAGGGTCAGCAAAAATGTAAAAATTATTTTTATTAAATTAATTTATTTAAACTACTGGATTGTCCAATTATAAATTTGTCATTTTAAAAAAGTTTGTACAATATTTTCAAAATTAGAAACTATGACTTTCTGCTGATGATAGTGCAAATTCATAAGAATCGCACCAGTGACTTGAACATAATAACACCAAAGGTACCTTATAGTAATAGGCACCTTATACCCATGTAAAACAAAACTATAGAATGTGGCCCCAAGTAGTGCTATGAGTCAATTATGTTGAAATCCAAAGTAGGTATAAAGAAATAGTCGTATAAAAAAGATGAGACATTTACCTCGTCTTCTGAGGACCAGTTTTAGAGTCCTAATGGCAGGTTTATATAACATAGCGTTGTTGACTGAACAGATGATAATCTGTCTGTGAACAATTGCTGGATATGGAAGACATGTAATTAGTCTTCAGTTAATTTTGCACTAATTTGCCTAGCAATGTGTTGTTTAAAAAACAAGTTGTCTTGTTTTAAGTTTTTTATCAGGTGATTAAGTTGTTTGCATTAATTTTATATATATATATATATATATATATATATATATATATATATATATATAAATAATTTATTATGGTAATTGTAATGTTTTGTTGGTAAAAGCTTCCTGTGAATTGCATCATGAATTTCTCACTATACGCAATTAATTTTTTTTGAATATGATTAATTTTGTTACCACTGCTTTCAGTTCAACATTAAGCCACTTCTTATGTTTTTGGTTTACTTGAAACACCTGTTTTTTGTTACCCCTGATACAGCTCAAAATTTCTCTGTGAAATCAAGGTTAATACACATAAATCCATTCCAAGTCAATGTTAGAATGTTATTAATTCATTAAACTATTATTATCTGTTATATACTGTTATTAACTCACGTTATTAACTCAACTCGGATAGTTATCCACTGTACTACGAGAACACTCAAACCACTCGACAAGTTTGATTCATCAAGTGACATTCATCTTCAAAATCAATGTTATTTTAAACATTTGGAACTAAAGCTTTACCAAATGATAGGAAACCGTGTTTACCTACTATGAAATACAAAAATTAAAAGAAATATTAATTTGTGTAATACACGTTGCATTTGCATTAATACTGTAATGAGTTCACAAGAATGCACTTAATCTAAGATACTGTACAATAGTGTGCAAACATTTCTAGAAAGTTTAAGGTATATATTTATAATTGGACAACCCAATATATGTGTACATATTGACAGCACCGTTTGTGTTCTGTAAAAAAATATAAAAAATAAGTGTAATGTTTATTAATATGTTCAACGTGGTTGACTTTACTCTAAGATTATGCATAACTGTAACATCCTCCACGTTGAAGCATTAAACACAAATAAAATAATTATATTTCAAAACCTTGTTTTTCATTAGAATTTTTTGTCGGGAAATAAAATAGAATTTGAAATTTATAAAGGTTAACAAAAGGTTGAAAGCTAATTAGACATCATTCATCTGCATGAACATCTGACTCTATTTGAAACACCAGTAAAAACATTATCAATTAGAGCAGAGGTTCCCAAACTTTTTTTCTCGTAGACTACTTTCAAAATTTTATTGGTTTCGGTGGACTTGCTGCTGCTACATTTCTACCATATTCCCACACCCAAATTTTCTTTTTATGCCAACGTAGACCTCCGTCGAGTCCAAGTGGCCCAGATGGACCCCCACCTGTACTATTTTGGGAATCACTGAATTAGAGTCTATATCTTGTGGAACTTCAAATATTTGAAAGCGGTAAAAACAATATTAAGGCAATGTAGACCAAAGAATGCTTTCATAAGATTTCAACTTTGTTAGATATGTACCTTATTTTTGGAGTTTCATAGCCAAATGTTAGAAAAGGGTAACATTATAATTTTGTCATGTTCACCTGTATGTTGACATGTTATTTCTTTCAGTTTAAGATCCACTGTGGTTAAATTTCACAGGAAAATATAGTAGAGTTACATGAGCATGTAGAAATAAAAAAAAAACTTAATTTTTCATTTGAAGTGTTTTCTCACACATGGATCTTGGATACAAACATTTTTTTCTTACACATGGGTAATGACAATTGAAAACGTTTAAACATTTTTTTTTGGCATGACTTCCTAAGATATAAATTTTCGAAGCTTCTTCTAGTATCTACCTCTGCCATTTTAGTCATGTGTGTCAAAAATCTAAACTATTTGGTTTATAATGATCGACGCAAGTTCTAGTGAATTAAACAAATTTTTCAGGTTTTTCAAATCTACAGCTGAAACATTAAAAGAAACAAATAACATGTTCTTATATAATATTTTGCTATCTATTTCATCAAATTCTCCATCTGAAGCGTCTACTGGCAAAATCATATGCACGTAAGTCTAAAACAATAAGTTTGTAACGGTTCCTGGCTTTCTTATCGAACCTTGAAAACACAATTGCAGAGCCTGAGCTTTGATTGATAATAAGGAGTATCGAAATAACTTTACTTAGTATTACAAAAATATTACAGTTTGGTGATATTGCACCACATTCAATTAAAACGCCAAGTTTCTACTCCCGACATTGTCTGAAGTTCTTAAGTTAAATTCCTGGATAATATAAAGCAAACACTCATCCGTATACCAAGTCTTGTTTGTTGCCTAGTGATGGTACATGCATAGTGATGATAAGTACGTGTTTACTTGCACACTCGCTACTCGTGTCCTTCCTCAAATTTCCTGCTTTCCATCGAGAGTTTTGGTAAAAATTCTGTATCATGTTAGGTTTAGGTGATACAAGAATAAAAATCTGTCCATTACAAGTAGAACATGCACTACAAAAGTTCTGTACACATTTGGGCACTTGTAAACATGTAAAGGTACATAATAATTTCGATTGAAGTTTTTAACAAATATGAATTTTTATAGGTAAATATATCGGCCACTATATCTATCACAGGTGTAGAACATAGTGTATGTTTAAAAAATATTGTTTCATACTATATAAATATAATGTCTATCATTCACAGACATAGTAAATATACATTTTAAAACACAAAATTGTTTCTGCAGTTAATTTATGTTACTTGCACGAAGTTTCTATAAACTTTTACAAGACCCAACTAGATGTGATAAGTTGATAGACTATTACTCCAATAACTAGTAGTAAACTAGTACTTAGCTTTGGTAATTTTCATTTTAATTTCTTTATATTACACAACTATTCCGAATACTTTTCAGATATTAAACATTAGCGGTTTAGCTGTTACGGGATGGGGATATACAATTCTAACAAAAATGACTCGTCTTAAAACTTAATATTTTGGAAACGGATCCGTATATCAAAAAAATTATTATGATGTACCCACAATGTTTTTGAAATACAATGGGTATTGAAATTGGGGTGTGCAAAAAAAATTCATCTCTGCAATACTCTGGTGGAAATATGAAAAAAAATAATAAATACCTAAAAACTTTCATTTCAATAGTCAATCAGACAAAAGAGAAGTTTTGTTTTTTACTGTAATAAGTTATTTTCAGTAATAGTTAACAGATACCATATATGGAATTGTTGGAGTCGTCAAGATCAAGATTAAACAAAACATATTATATCCCTTTGTATCCTTTAATCACAGATGTAACTTACTAATCCATTGTTATCTGACAAGTCATCAGCATTGTCGAAAAAAGCAAGGAAAAAGTCTAAAAGTGCTCAGAATACATTAATTTGCACAAAAACAAAACGAATGGCACTGTCATTTAACAGTTTATTTTGAATTCAATTTATCAGTGGCCCCACATTTCAAAAACAGTGGATATTGATTACATTTTGTGATTGTTTGGAAAGAATTATTACTAATGTACACCATTAGTTTTTTATTGTTAATTTTATTTCCCATCAATCATTCTCAATGTACTAAAATGTAATATGTTGCACAATTATAAATATAGCGTTTCTTTGTTTTGTATTATTGTAAATCTCGTAAATTTGTTGTTTTAAATATCTTAAAAATTCCCAACTTTTTTAAATCACATTCCATTTCTGTAACATCCGGCCTATTTCCGTAACTTTTTTTTATTACGTTGGTTGATATCAAATTGCTTTGCCTAAAATAATTGAAAAGATCTCAATGTTTTAAAAAGAATTTAATGGACATAATATACGTACATAATGAAAGAAAAGTTACGAGATAAAATTTATTTGTATTCATTGAATAAATATTTATTGGGAAAAAAGTTATAATAACCAGTAGACGGCCTAAGCGCTGGGGCCTACTGCTTCTGTTTGGTAATTTACAGGTACAAGTCTCATGTTTAAGAATACCTTCATGCTTATCTCTCACTACAGTGTGGTAGCCAATAATGATATAATAAATAATGGACAGCCATAGCTACCACTAGTCGCCATTATTTTAGTGTATGAATGGCAATATCATTTTAATGCATAATTTCTTTTATGACATGGAAAATAACGTATACTAAAAAATTTGTGACAAACAAGAAGCGAACATATTCGTAGAAAGTCTGTATTCCTCAGAATACTTTTTGCAACGTTTTTGTTATGAGCACCTAAAATACGTGGTTATCATGTGACGATTTATGTGTATAAAACTGCTGGATATATACGTCATCTACATATTATTTAATTTCCATTACAGTTTAATTATAACGTACATATGTACGTAAATTTGTCAACACGTAATAATATGTTATTGTTCTTAGTTTTAGGATTCCTTACCTCGAAAGAAAAAAAACCCTTATAATATCACTCACTTCGCCATTTTATTTAAAAACAATTTTTCATCATGCTTTATGCATGTAAAAATATCAAAAATATTTATATGAACATTTTAGAATGGCAAATAAAATATTGGAAATTATTTTTTAATTTCATGGATTATTTTTTTTTAAATGTGTTGTAAAATTAAATTTGTTAATATATTTTTTTTAAATGCTTAGTAAAGTTGTTAGTTGTAGAAGTATTATTGAAAATGTCCATAAAAAATTTTCCTCTGTATCCAAAACTGAAAATAACGAAAGTGAAAATGAATGAAGGAAATCATGTCACTAGAAGTTTACCTAGAATTTAATGGAAAACTATAGCATTGATTCGAAATTGTATAGTTTTTTGTATAAATGTCTCATATTTTTCCGCCTCTAATTTAAGTATTAGGCAATACATTTACATATAGAAAAACAATACTATTATATTATAACAACTTTTTCCTACATTTTTGATAGAATACACATTTTTGGCCACCTAGAAAGAATTTTTCGACCTTTATTTGACATCTAGAACAAGCAAGTTCTGTAACTATGCTTGTTTTCAAATTGATACCGTGTCTAATTTGTGAGGACAACATCTGTGTTACAGACAGACAGATGCAAAAGTCTCACTTTAAATATTTCTTCTTTACCATTTTGGTACGAAACCCTAAAAATTTTGTTGAATTATTTATTTAAAAGTGATGCTGAAGTAAAATAACTTATCTTTTTTTTGTCCATTGCAGGCAATGAGCTATCACGGCAGCTGGACGCGTGGTTAAGCAAGGCGGATCTCACACACGGCCCAGCCAGAGCTGTAATAGCACCGTGAGTCGCATCCTACGTTCATTATCTCGTTCATGTATTCCATCAGTCAAACAATCCAAACTCCACGGATTTACTGATAGCTATTGAGGAGTTATTAGTATATCATCATACCCTACTGATTACAATAAATAACCAAAAAATTAATTAAAACAAGTGAGTTGAGTCCAAACTCGATGAATTAACTGTTGGCCATTGAGACATTTCTATAACCGCTTTCTCCTTCATTATGTCAGCTCGATGGTACCATATTATTATGGTCGTAAGAATTTCATTAATTTTCTATGTTTCAAATCTATATGACAATTAGGAGTGGTTGAATATCAACTTACTCAATTTATTTAGAGACGTATTTACATACGAGTGAAGTTGATAAAAATGTGTTTGAGAAGATAAAAGTAAAATGAAAAATTTAATTAATCAAATATTCTCTCTTTAAAATGTTTGTTTGGTTTTTTTTTTAATGTTAACCTATTTATTAATGAGGAATTAGACTAACTTGGCAAATTGTTAATTATTTTTATAATTATATAATTGTTTATGCAACCATTACGTAAGCTAAAAACAATGTATACAACCTTTATAGTAAGAATTTAGGAATATATTTTGAAAAAATGATTAAAATACATTGAAAAATGGTACGTAGTGTTCTTTGCTCATAATCTGCTTCATCTCAGTTACATTAACTGAAATCCTAGAAAAACACAAGTTCTCTGAGCTCATTGCATATCTTCCGTTTAATCCAAACAGAGGACGAACTTGTGCACTCTTCGCTGCTCTTTTCATGGTATATTATAAGATTTTGAGAAAAATATATTGATGAACTCTCTCTTTATAAAAAATGTTTATCCTCGTCAAGTCTTAAGAAATGTCGCATTAACCCTACTGGCATGGTTAGTACCAAAGGCTTCAAATTTCATATCAAATCTTATCATAGTATTTTGTCACAGTACCTCTTTATAGTGGCGACATAGGAAAACTTTGATATAGGCATTTAGGCGTAAAACCCAGCGGAAAGCATTGCTGAATATTCAGCTATTCAGCCAGGACCTTCACCGATATTAAGGCTATTTTAATATTCAACATTAATATTTAATATTAAGGCTGAATATATATTTATTATAATTGATTGCTTTCGCATGTTAAAAACAAAAATGTTGTGATATTATTTCTAATCTGCAATTGTTTGATGTCAATAATGTCTTCAGGCCCTTTTTGAGCTATTCTCTTCAGTTTCCTGGCTTCTTTTCGCTTTCCATGATCCTGATATGTGGTACACGTCCAAGTTCTCACAGGTTTGCTGTGCATTTCTACCAATTATTAAATCTAATACTTGCATCGTCGGTCAGTTTGTACCCGGCATTGAAAGTACTTACAAACTTCTGTAAAATATATCACTCTGAAACGATACGTACGCCCACCCTTTCATACAGGAGACTGAGCTATATCATAGATATATGTGTAGAACACTAGTAAACTGGTTCTAAAAAAGGATTCATATTTTCAAAACTCAGACTAAACATATTTAAAAATCGTAATAATGAATAGACAAATACATATTATTCTTTTGCGATTGCTACTCGCAGCGTGGTGTCAGTTACCTATTGCGCTGACTCCATCTTGTTATAACTCAGCTAATTTTTTTCAATTTAGAGAATTGACATGTTTAATTATTCGTAAAATTTTACACTATCAGATAAAATAAAAAGTTTTTGAAAATTTCGAGATCATTTACCCCATTAACCAATTTCATCCACTCGTCATTATGTAACTCCCGACAATTCATTTTTACTAATGGTTTGCTCATTATACAGTTGTTTTTCTACTATTAATTTTTCTTTACAAAGTCAATCTTCAAATATATTTACATTCCTTTTTTGTAGTATTTCGCTCACAAAACCTGCTGAATGAAAACTTATTGCTCAAGCTTGGTTGTCCATTCATCTGTCTTTAACCACCACTACTTCTAAACTATAAATACTATGGAAACAAAAGGGGATCGGACGTTTTGGTGCTCGAATTTGTAGGATTAAAAAGGACGATGTGCGAAAAATGTATGGAATTTGGCCCTCTGACCAGTAATGGCTGGCCGTATGTCATTGGAGAGCTGTTTTAACGTTTTATGTTTATTTAGCAGTTCGTCTCAAAACATTGTGGATAAAATTTACAGCGATAGTATTATCCAATATATAAGTTGTGCTAAGTTACACATTTCTATTTCTTCCAACCTTCTCTCTCTGGGATGAAACCAGAAGAACGCTTTAGAGTATGATTCATAATGATGATATTGCAGTTACTAATATATAGACAAGAATGTGTTATTAAATTAAAAGCATTTATTAAAAATAAAATAAATACTGTCATCTAGTGGAGAATTATAAAACTACTTTTTTGAGATTTTAATGGTTACTTATAAATAAACAAATGTCACTGTTAAATAATGAAGATTAAATCCACATGAAGTAAATCCACATTATCAGAAAGACAGACAAAAATATTAAACACCTTTGTTTTGGTTTTCATTAGTATCAACTAAATACCCTTCAATTTTCTTTTTCCCAATTATCTTCATTGTACAGACTCGACGCCGTGTACCAGTTTATTATATGTACCTACAGATATTGCCAAAACACAATTTTGAACGTGCTCTACTATTAAAAAACCTACCAGATTATTGCCTGTAAAATATCACAATGTTTTTGTTTTGTTTACAGGCATGCAGGGTATACGTATTGCGGTGCGTGTGCCGCCTTTGCGTATCGACAAATAAGCCCCGTTGTCGTGTGAGTATGCACTTGCTAATATTTATATAATTGCTGCTATTCGATACTGTAAATCTAGATGATGGGTCTAGAAGTATCAATATAGCTCCAAGCATTGTACTTTAAAGTTTCCTTGCTTCTTTTATGTAAAGACTAGGAGCCACCTTTCTTCCTACTTGCTTTTCAGTTTTGAGCAGATTACACAATAATAGCATCAGTAATCAATTTACAAAAACTGGGGTGCAGACAGATCAGAAATATAATCAGATATTATTAATGAAATTGAATCGTAGTTTTACATTTTAGTGACACGTTATGAAAAGTTCACTAATCTAAAGCACTGGTAATTACTTTTAATTATTTATCCCATTATATTGTCATATAGAATAACATCTAATGAAAACTTCACTTCTGAATAATTAAATTAGAAAAAAGGATTAAACAAATTAGCAAGCAGTTTTTGATTGACAAACAATTATCTAATACCATCATAGCAACTACAACAAGATAGTCATTTCCTTCTGCATATGTGTGGCTCTATATAATTTTTAATGTGAAGCTGTCAGTAATTTTTTTAATAATTATACAGTAATTTCCTCATGAAGATACATCCTAGGACATATGAGGGGTTTTTAAGTTTGCAGAATGGGGGTAAGAAGTGAGAATAAAAATACAAATTTATTTTTCTGTTTCAGTATATTCACCTGCTACCCTAATACATTTTTCCCATCTTTCAATTAGCTTATGTACCTTCAGAAAAAAATGTTTTATCTTTGTCCGAAAAGTAAGCTGAAACTGCTTCACTTCTTCATCGCTTGACAATTTCTTCCCAAGAAATTCTTTTTTTAACTTTAGGAATAGATAATAATCGCTAGGAGTCAGGCAGGACTCTAGGGTGGGTGATCCAAAATATCAAAGCCCACCTTATGCAAGGCAGCCAATACAACGGAACTCTTGACGACAGACGTGTTATCGGGCAGAAGGAGAACAGCTTTGGTTAATTTTCCTCTTTTTTCTTTGATGGATTCTTTCAACGGGTCTAGGATTGAAGCACAGTATTCTCTGGTTATGGCGACACCTTTATCTTATTTTTTTTATAATCTATCAACAGACACCTTTCTGAGTCCCAAAAGACCGTCACCAAGATTTTTCCAAACGACTGTGACACATTAAATTTCTTGGGTGGTGGTGTGCCGTCAAGTGAGTCTCTGCCTTGATTAAAGATACTATGCCACTAATCAATCACGGCTTTACCCGGGCAAGAGTCCCCGTAAACAGATGCCATCTCTTTCAATATGGTTTGCACCAACTTTCCTTACTTGGTAAGGTATTTTATGACAAGTGTGGTACTTGGTTTTCTCCATATTTCTCACTTTCTTTCTAATTGAGTTGCTGGGTTGGCAATAGTTCAAAGACTAATAGCCCGATTAAGATAAAACTTGCTATTTATACTGACAATGAGTCACTTAACTCGTTATGGCCCATTAAAGTACCCTCACTAAAGACGTAATTACCAAATTTGCGAACCTAAAAATGTATATTTTACAAATCAATAAACACTTTTGCTGAAGATCTCCAGATAGCTTGCATATAAGGAGGGGATAAAAAAATTTTCAGAATCTATGTCAAAAATCGACAAAGAAGTTCTTCGGTTTATACATTATTTTTGTGCAAACTAATAATTCATCCACAATCTTCCCACATCACTAGATTGATTTCAATAAAATTTATGTTTTGTGCTAAGTTCCAATGATAGTTCCAATCCTATAATGAAATGAATAAAATAGACTATGGTTTAAAAGTTATGTAAAACAAATTTTTCCACAATGGGCCATTTGACAATTTATTGGAAAGTTTTTTAAATTATAAATTAGAGACATTTACGTATATAAACATTATTTTTTTTCCCCTTGTTTAAACTTGCTGCGAAAATTAAAACCAAGTGGACCTCATTACAAAGAGTGTGCAAGAGATGAATATACTTGTCCTGGTATAGGGAAAATCAATCTATGATAGATGTGGCATTGTTTCATAATAAGCATGAAAATATTGCATTCAATAATTTGCACAGAGTAGTTGTTAAGGCTTTTTCTGTCTATATTAATATATCTCTTATAAAGATTAAACTCGAGTAATAAATTCCTTAGAATGTATGCTTTCATATAAAATATTGCTAATTATGTGTTTAACTCAAAATAGTTGATTAATGAAGGACAAAGTTAGTGCTACGATTATGTTTTATATCCTCTGGAGACTCACCAACTACAAAAAGATCAGAACTTTTGATAGATTATAAAATTTTAGGTTAGGTTATATAATTTTAGGTTAGATCCAAATCAGCTTATTTATTTTCCTTACATTTGCATAGTTTTACAAAAGAAGGTTACGAAAAGAAAAGGATAAAAAATAATACAATTCTATTTCAAGGTTGACATTTTGTAAATAAAAATTCAATAATTCACCCAAATATCTAAGAATTTAAAAAATATTATCATCGCTCTTTAAAATTAACTTATTTGAATAACTATTAATATGATATTGTTTCAAGATTTAGTTAAATTATTAGTTGCTTCTAAGTAATATAATTTTAATTATGACTGGTCTTCGGTGTTACAAAATAAATAGGAAATTGTATCAGTGGTGTGTAATGCCGTTAGATACCGACACATTAAAAGCTGCAGAAAAGAAAATATTTATTTCTGTGCAATGTAAAAAGAAAATGTGCGGAATGCAGCTGAAAGGAGGCACCTGAGGTAGCGAAGAATTCACCAATTTACTTTTCTGAAGATCACTTTGCTGTAAGCATTACTTAATACGTACTATTGTACATTAATGTATATTAATGTTTTCCAAAAATGGAACCTATTTTGCAGACTATGTGTTAAGGTTAAAAGGTCAGGCATATACACTATAGGGAGTTTAGAATAATGGGTTCAGTAATCTAAATGAGATTGTATTTGGCATTTATCGTTACGTGGTATACTTGAAAAGATTTTATTTTAACCACTCAAATACCTATTATTAATACTTGTGCCAAAAAGCATAATGTAAATTGATATTTATATAACGATACATACTTGAATGTTTTCATAACACACTTTGGACATTGAATAATTTCAGCAAGCGTATATTTATACTGGGGCCGTCGCATCATGTCCGGTTATCTGGTTGTGCTCTGTCAAGTGCTGACAAGTATCGGACGCCTTTGTATGACTTGCACATCGACAGGCAAGGTGAGAATATGATTTAAGTGTGATAAAAAGAATAACTGTTTTTTTGTGTTTTGAATCCAACTCTACTACAAAATATTGATTAGCTTCACCTGTATCACATCAAAGTATAGAAGTGTCCATAGTGAGTTGTCATTTATATGTCGCAAACAAATTCTAAAATTTACTTTAGTACAAAGCACCTATAGACATTTGTAGAACATCACTGTTTTCTAAAGATTGTAAGAGATACACCGGATTGTAATTTTTTTGTTTACTCCAATGTAACTAGACAAATACATTGCCATTTTGTAATAGGGTGTAAACTGACAGCCGGATTGTAGAATGTATTCACTGTCTTTACAGCTCATGGTCTTGTGCAACCAAACGATGACAATGACAGCACGTTGCGAGAGTGTTTCAATACCAAATGATTATTAATAAATGTAATTCTAGTGCAAACGTTCAAAACTGGGTGAAAATGGTAATTTTGAAGAAAGTTTTAATAAATAGTAACCCGAACAAATTGTAATAATAGTTATTCGAATTTCGTGCATTTAAATCCAAAAGATTCTGTGACCGACACCTTATAGAATTTATTGAATATTATTTTTTTTTCAAAATGTTATTATTACAATTATTTTACATTGACTTAGTTTTTTAGACAAATCTCCCGATGCGTTTTTTAAATAAAATTAAAAGTGTCGTGAAATGACTTTTCCTGTAATAAATTCCCTTAATTGTACAATTTTTGAGAGCAGTTTTTACTAAAACTAAACGGTAAATAATTTTTAAATTTTAAAGTAAGTTACATGCTTATAGTTTGAATAATGTATCAAAAATTTAGCAAATTTCATTGACAACCTATTTTACACACCAGCTACCTTAAATACAAATAAAAAAAGATAGCATTTTGGAGCTTGAATTTTCATTCAAGATATTCTCAATATCGAAGCCCGACCATGTAATATGACCGACAGTAGATATATTATTTACTTATGTAAAATATACTGCGTACGTATTATGTTATTGAAAAATTCAGCAGGCAGACGCAAGTCGTCACACTTTTATTTATAAATTTGATTCAATAATATTCCATAGTACATCTTCTAGAGGCTGTATCACGGTGGAAGCTTCTACAGTATGTATGATATTTTTTGAAGCTTTTATCTGAGACCAAAAAAATTATATAATTCTTCATTTTTGTAAAAAAAGAAGTTTTTGTCTTAGACCATTTCAAAGTAAAAGTAGGATTTTCTATTCAAAAAATCTTACTGTTATAAAAAAAATGTCAAGTATAGATATAAAAAAAGCTATTTCAGTTATAATACATATCTTTTTATCTATATTTATCTTTATGCTCTTATAGTTTAATAATCTCCATAATAATTGAATTCTGGAGAATCCTTTCATTTTGATTTTGCTACTTAAATCACTGCAATCTACCAAGCAATCTCTTTACTTTGAGTGACAAAATGGAATTAATTTTAAAACTTTCAGAACTTGAAAATGCCTTGAAATGCCTATAAAATGCCTATAAAGTCAATGGGAATTTGCAAAGTAATACCTGGCCTTCAACGAAAATAGTGAATAACGATACTGAGAATAATAAAGACTTGGCTACTGTATATGTACTTTGAAATAAAATATTTCAGATACTTGGACTGTCTACAGGTTAAATGTCATATAATGTTTTTGAAAAATCAGTTTTGTTGACCTGCCTAGGTATATGTGGCCCCCGAGTATAACGTCATCTTTATTTTCAAAAGCAGAAATACATTTTGTTTTAATTTCAAATTTCTTTTAATATTTGTAATAAGTCTGACTTTAACCTACGTATGTAGCACAATGTGGAGGATCACTTATATAATCAGCTAAAATGTGTGCGGCTTTAGATACATGGAAAAATTTCAGTTTAATGATGGATAAATTTAATTTTGTGATTTCTGTTAAATTATAAACAATTGTAAATACACAAAATAATTTTAGAAAAACCATAGAAAAATGGAAATTCATAGAGGTACTTGATACGGTATAAGTATTTGAACTTTCCCTCACAGCTTTGCGTTCTCACAATGATATTAGTTCTCTAAACTATATTTAAAACTTTACGTAGGATCTCACATAAGTAAAGAACCCTATAATGAGTACAGAATGCATAATATCAAATATAAAAAGATTATTATGCTTGCGAATTTAACAAAACACGACAGAAAAATGTTGAAACTGTTTAATATTTGGAGATATGCTAATTCACAGTCTACGCGGAGTTGGAGGCTACGGGCCAGTTTGAGTGGATGGACATGCAGACTGACGAAGATGAACATTCCATAGAGATGCATCTACCCTACATAGCCAAGGTTATGGAGGAGTAAGTAGTGAATGTTTTTTACTTTTACTTTTCAAAACTAGAGTCAATATGAACTTAGACATGGAAAATATAGAAAACCTGAAAAAGAGAGTTAAGATCGTTTTATTGACATTTATTAAATGTTTCAAGATGTTATGCTAATAAGGTTTTTACTTTTGAATGACGTAAAGAGAGGAAACTAATTTGCGGAATGGAGGATAAGTAATGAGAATAAAAATACAAAATTATTTTTCTTTTTCAATATATTAACCTGCTACCCTAATACGTTTTTCAGATCTTTCAATTAGCTTATGTACACCTTCATAAAAAAATTGTCTGAAAAGTAAGCTGAAACTGCTTCACTTCTTCATCGCTTGACAATTTCTACCCAAGAATAGATAATAATCGCTGGGAGTCAGGCAGGACTGTAGGATGAGTGATATAAAATATCGAAGCCCACCTTATGTCGGGTAGCCAACACAACAGAACTGTGTGGACAGACACGTTGTTGTGCAAAAGCAGGACACTTTGGTCAATTTTCCCCTTCTTTTTTCCATGATTGCTTCTTTCAACCTCTCTAGAATTGACGCATAGTATTCTCTGGTTATGGAAACACCTTTATCTTTATAATCCGTTAACAGGATCCCTTCTCAATCCCAAAAGACTGTCGCCATGATTTTTCCAGACGACTGTGACACCTTACATTTCTTGGGTGGTGGTGTGCCTTTTTTGTGCCACTGCATCGAGTCTTGTTTGGACTCAGGTTCATAATGATGAACCCAAGTCTCATCTTCAGTAACAATTCGACTCAATAGTCCATTTTTGTCTTTACTACAGAGGTCCAAAAACACGCGAGAACACTCCAACGCGGCATTGTTTTTGAGGCAGTGTGAGCATTCTCGACACCCATCTTGTGCTGACCTTTGTCATGTCAAGATGATCATGGAGAGTTTTAAAAATTGTTCTGTCCAATACTCCAACCATTTCTACAAGCTGTTTCTTCTTTAACCTGGCATCTTCCAATACTAATTTCTCAACTTTTTCAATAATTTCCAGAGTAATCATTTCGATCGGCCGGAGAGGTAGAGGCTCACTTGAAGACGACCCATGCCCCGGACGTGGTCACGCCCGGGCGTGGGTCGTCTTCAAGTGAGCTTCTACCCTGTTTAAAGAGATTATGCCACTTGTAAACCATGGTTTTACCCGGGCAAGAATCCCTGTAAATGGATGCCATCTCTTTCAGTATGGTTTGAACTGATTTTCCTTGCTTGGTAAGGAACTTCATAACGGCGCGGTACTCGATTTTTCCATAGTTCAGACTTTTTCCAGATTGAGTTGTTTGTTCGACGATAGTCTAAAGACTAATGATCCAATTATGATAAAACTTGGTATTTATACTAATAATGAGTTACTTAACTAGCTATCATTCCGTTAATCACCTTTACTAATACCTACCTTTCCATTCCATGAACTTAAAAACGCCCCCTCATATATGAATGTGTGCATATTCATTGCATGTCCGTATGTCTATAAATTATTGAACCAATCTGTATTACCGGCCACCTCTGGTGGAGTTTTTAATCTGTTTTTCAACTCGATATTTAGAATACCTTACATAGAAAAAATGGAAAAATTCAATTTTCTCAAACATTACTTCAATCATTTTCTTTAAACTTATATTATTTTCTAACTTACTATTTGTAAGCCATAACTAGTATTTCCAGGAAAAATTTATTTCATACGATATTTAATTAAGTCAGTCAAAAATCAATCGGAACATATGCATAAAAATTTCCAGAAAAAAATATGTGCTGCGAGTCTATATCATTTATTTTGATCTGTTCTGACATCGTCACTTTACATTTCGTAATGAAAATTGCGTGTATGCAAAATTTGAACCTTTTCGTTGAAACTTAACTTATGAGTGCTTCATCCAGCAGGGATGGTATCATCTGGCTTTGTTGATAGCCCTCAGCTTCCAGTTAATCTGAAATGTTTATCTATCTTAGTAACGTTGACATTGTATAAAAGAAATCTAATATTTTTTCAACAATTATTGCTGTACTGAGGGCATTAAAGTGACATGGAAACACTACTGGCTTGCTGCGCTCGTCAAAAATATTGAAAACCAGGAAAAAACTTAGAATTCTCATGTTTTCATAACATAACATACGTACTAAAATATCATTTTTAAGTTAAGTCAGTAGCTCTAATTATAACAAGTTTATATTTAGAGCTACTGACTTAACTTTTATAAGTAATACATAATAAACTAAGATTAAAAAGTACACTGCTATCTGCGCTATTGTTGGGGAAGGCTCATGCATGCCGTACAAGCCAATTATGCGTCAACATAAATCAATGTAACATGTTAAAGGCGATACTTTTCTTTATCATTTATTTAACATTCTTGTTCTTAAACTTCTAGTATGTTGCCAAATGTACAAAATCTCTGTTACTTTGAAAATTTAATATTTAATAACGTAAAACAACGTTGCGCCACTTACATCGTTCATTGCGATTCTAAGGCATAAAAAAAGACAATAAAAGGTTTACAAAATTGTAGCTCGTCTTTATATTTAACTTCTATCTTATTATTCTATACTATCTTTTTACAGTCCAATCGGATAAAAATTAACAGCCTGGGGTTTTAAAGATTTCAATTAAAGATTTTTAGATTATTGCATAGAAATGTAGCTTCGTGACATACATATTGTTTTTAAACGAATGGATTTTTAAAATTCTACTGTTATGAAGCTGTGTTTTTCTGGTTGCAAACTCATTTGTAGTTAATGTTATCTATCATTACAGATTCAAAACTGGATTCACAATAATACCAATTCTGGTCGGGTCACTGACACCGGAGAAAGAGGCCGAGTAAGATGTTTTTGTTACTAGAATTAATTTTTAGAGTTCCTAGACAAATAACTGGATATTTAGCGCTTAGTCAACGAACTTGTGGATTTGTCATTGGTAACTTTTTTCCACTAATTAAAATAATATGTTGTTGCAGAATTATTTTATTTCTATCTGTTGTATTTCTGAAGAGATTTTCTGCTCTGTGTCTTTCTGTGCCACCAACGTATGCATAAAAATTTCCCGAAAAAAACATGTATAGAGGTAACATTTTAATAAACTGTTTTACATTAACACTGTAATAAATTAATGTGTTATTAAACCTTAACTGTCCCATATTCGTGACGTACTGTCACTTATCAGATGGAATGATGCATATGTTGAGTCAAAGGTAGTTTTATTATTTTTGTCAGTGTTATTATTGCTATGCCAAAGTATGCAGTTACATGTATAGAGGCAACATTTTAATAAACTGTATTACGTTAACGATGTAATAAATGAATTTGTTATTGAACCTTAACAGTCCAGTGTTTGTGACGTACTGTCACTTATCAGATGGAATGATGCATATGTTGCGTCAAAGGTTAGTTTTATTATTTTTGTCAGTGTTATTATTGCTATGCCAAAGTATGCAGTTACATGTATAAGGGCAACGTTTTAATAACCTGTATTACATTAACGCTGTAATAAATTAATGTATCCAGTGTTCGTGACATACTTTAACTTATCAGATGGAATGATGCATATGTTGCGTCAAAGGTAGTTTTATTATTTTTGTCAGTGTTATTATTGTAATTTTTTTTATGATTTTGTAAGATAAAGTGTGCGTTGTCAGTATTTTTGTAGAGTTGACTTTATTCTATTTTAATTTTAATAATAAAATGATAATATGTAATATGTGTGTGTGCGTGTGTGTGTATCGAAAGGTCCAGGGGGAAGATGTGAAACTATATATTTTATTGCTATGCTTGCCTCCACAAGAAAGGCAGGCATTTATATAGGAGATTACTTCAAAAAATACAATATATCCTGAAAGAATAAAAAACTTAAATAAACTCGTATACCAATGAATTTTCACTAAAAAATTAATATTTTTGACTAAAATATAATATCTATGTAATTTATTTTTCTATGAAAACTAATTTAGATCTAGTGGTAAATAAACATAGTTCCAGATTATCAAAGATTGAAGTGGGAAAAAACGTCTGGAAACTGTTTTAATAAAAGATATTCGAAGTTATAGCGATCATAATTTGTTTTTCTGTCATAAATACTTGACTTGTAATTTTGATATAAATACTCCATTTGCCTACGACAAGTATATTGCAAATCTCAAGAAGTCTCCAAATGGTGACGTCATTATACACTTAACACAGGTTGGGATCCATATGTGCATATTTTGTTAAAGGATTGTTTTTTCCTTTTTTTGTAAATGAACGAGTTTTACATAACATCAGTTATGATTTGATAGGTCAGATGCCAGGATTATAAATCAGTTTAAGTCAAGACCCTTTCTCAACTGTTTTATTCTTATGCGTGTGGTTTTGTTCTCATTACCACAAAACACTGACGCAAAAGTGAGAATGTTAATCAATTTATGTTACGTTAAAAGAAATTTGAAATTCTTTTTTTATTAAAATCATTCTGTATACGTAACTAGAAATGTTCTGCATTGTTCATTATAAATGAATAGTGGTAATCCAAAGAGTAATGGGTATTTATGATGTTTTTTAATAAAGGGTATCTGACCCCATTTTTAGGTTTCCACAGTGGAATATGGAACCCTTGTAACTTAGTCATATGTGTGGAACTTTTGCCGCAGTCATCAATCATAGATGACGATACTTTAATGCGACACAGGCGCGTTCATCAGTTTAACATGATGCCTCATTCCCGTATTTATACTTAATATGCTAGAGAGAGACAACGCTATAAAAATTAGTGTAGCTGCTTGTATTAGTTCATTGACTAAAGGGCTCTTAGTGTTAAGAAATAAAAACATGAACCATTTATTAACAAAGGTCATAAACAAATTTTCAGTTTCTCTCAACAAAGTTTCTATAAACAAAGGTCGTAAACAAATTTTTAGTTTCTCTAAACAAAGTTTCTATTAACAAAGGTCATAAACAAATTTTCAGTGTCTCAGCTCGGCCATCGAAACTATTAAACTGACTTCAAAAATATTGACTATTTGATAAACAATATTTCATTAATTATATCAGATTATAAAGAGATTCAAGAAAAGGTTACAAGTAATATTGCTTTTACCGAGATTTTGCGGTAAAAAGTTATTATGAGTATACGTATAACAGCTACACCGTTGCCTTGTTGATTGTCATAATATAGAAGATCTTCTTGGTAAGCTTTCTTGATTATTTAAAAAGTAGTTCGGTGCGGACAAAGTTGCAAGTGATTATTATTTAATAATTGATTAAAAATCCATTTTTTGCTTGAAAAATAAACTACATAAAATTTTTTTGATCTTAATGTATTATATCCTCCACAGGTACGGAGCCCTGCTAGCCCCATATTTGGCAGACCCTCAAAATCTGCTGGTGGTGTCCTCGGACTTCTGTCATTGGGGTCAGCGCTTCCGCTACACCTGGAGGGAGCCCAAGCGGGGCCACATCCACCAAAGCATCGAATGGCTCGATCGGCAGGTGACTGTATTATTATGCTGAATGAAACTTACAAATGAAATAATTTTGGAAGTTTCATATTCTCATCAAAGTCTTTGATAAATTAAAAGTTACATAAATAAATTTTTTTTCACAGTGTCGCATTCGCACAGTGATATTAGCTTTCTACACTATACTTGGAACTTTATCTAGAGGGTCATATAAGAAAAGATTCCTATAATAACTACAGAATCTATAATATTAATATATACGTAAAACATAAAAACAAAACATTTCATTAATATAATGAAAAAGTGTGTAATCAATTACTTAATTATTAATTATATTTTTTCGTTTAGCCTTTATTTTGTTCTAATTTTTTTCTTCTAAATTTTATTAATACTGAATTTATTAACAGTTTTCTCAATGTTTTAGTTATATATTATTCTGTAGCCGCGTACAAAATTTACCTTACAAACGCGTACAAAACTTAACGTACAAAACTACACAGACCAGTCTTGTAACATAAAAATACTTATAATAAACAGATTGTTTATTGACAATAAACCGTGCACATACTGGGATGGTTTTATTATAAATTTCATTATCATTTACCATTCTATCAAACGTTATTTTCGTGTTGGTGAGAAAACTAAACGGTATAGTTTTTTAATTAAGAAATACTTCTATGTTCTCATTTCGCAAAAGAAAATGGGTCACAATAATTTGTAACAATTAGCAATATATACAGATATTCGTATCATCTACAATATATTTATATATTACTTTAACGTATCTGTAATGCTTTAAAAGTTTAATTCAAAAAAGCGCCCAGCAAGTTTTGACTTCTTCACTTAAAGTTACCGGGTATTACCCACATAGTCTACAAAATATTATCTAACCTAACTTAACCAGTTTCCGTATATTTTTTAAATATTATAACTTATATGATAGTTTCATATCAATTCGTGGTTGGAGTTGAGTCAAAACTCCAAAAAAATAAAGACAATTTTTGTATATATTTAGCATTTACTAACGTAATTTACAGTCTGCCATTATACCACACACAAAAAATGATTTTAAAATATTAATATAGTTCCATGACCTTATTATCTTACAACCACCCAAAGTGTGGACAGCACTTGTGATAGCTCCTCTACCCAGGGGTGGATTTACACTAGGGGCAGTCGGGGCTAGTGCCCAGGGCGGCAAAATTTGGAAACTGAAAAAAAAAATTTCCAATCTTATCAAGATTAATCAATATAATTAATTAATTTTTTAAATTAATCATATCTTAATTAATTGATAATTTAAGAAATTCAATTCATGCATTATTTGTAAATTATAATTTTGGCCCTTTTAGTAAAAAATAATAATCAAAATGATTTAATTAATTTATTTCTTTGAAGATTTAAAATAATATTCGATTAATTTTATTTTCTAAAATAAAAGGAATTTATTCAGTAGTTTTTCCGAAAAATTCAATATATTTTGGAGTTACTTTTGAATTTTTTAAAACATAAACTTCAATCAATTAATTAATTTTTAGAAAATTTAATAATTTATTGATTACATTAATTAATTTTAACTTAAAAGAAAAATCTTATATTTTTGAATCTTATAAACATGCAATAGTGCATGCTGCCACCTATGGTCTGTTTTACAAATGTATATAGGTTCCTTCGATGTCGCTGTTTTGCGCATTTGACATGTTTACATGAATCTAACCTGCATCAAATTTTATATTTGTTGAGCATAAATATATAATCGATTGGCAAACATGAGTGATGGACGAAAAAAATTGAGTGGATTTGAGTATCGGAAGCGCGCTTTAGACAAATGTAAAAAGGAACAAGAGGTTTTGAGTAAAACTCCCAAGCTAGATAATTTTTTTACGAAGAGAGAATGTGTTACACAAAAATCAGAATCTATCAATAGAGATTGTACAAACTTTGATCTCGAAGGTTTGTCGCGATAATCTTGCTAAGTTCCATATTTTGTTCCGAGTATAATAATGACTTATTTTTAGATACATGCATTTATTATTTATTGTAATAATTAGATTAATAGAATGATAGTAAATTTTGACAGGTGATGATGCATGTTCAACTTCGACTTCGAAACAGACTTCGTCTCCGAGTGATAGTACTGACACTGCTACGACTTCTTCGCTACCACAGAAT
Source organism: Druceiella hillmani (assembly GCA_039881145.1). Lineage (NCBI taxonomy): Eukaryota > Metazoa > Arthropoda > Insecta > Lepidoptera > Hepialidae > Druceiella > Druceiella hillmani. The sequence goes on along the minus strand of JAYKKI010000019.1, from coordinate 24,854,331 downwards.
ATAAATTATGTAGATAAATTTCAAGCTCCAACCTCAACGAGAACTGTAGAAGAGGATGGATCAGTAGATATTGTGATAAGCGGTGATCCAGGAGAATGGGCTATAAACGATTTCACCAGAGATTATGTCGCTACTCATGGATGTAAGCAAAATACAAATTTGGATTTCTCCGGTACAAAACGTGATTATAGTGATTGAACTTCACGATGGCTGTCAGAATCACTATTTGTTAGAAAATTGATTAACGGTGAAAAAATTCCACGCTCGTGGCTCATTTACTCAGTTAGTAAAGGGTCTGTATTCTGTGTAGCTTGTCTCCTTTTCGATGTAGATTGTTCGTTTAATGGTAAAACCGGATTTAATGATTGGAAGCATGCAGGCGTTCGTGTTACTGAGCATGAACACTCAACAAATCATACAAAATGTATGTTAACTCTTAAGCAAAGATCAGATAATAAGAATAGAATAGACCACAACTTATTCATTCAAACTGAAACAGAAATTTCGTATTGGAGAAATGTTTTAAGAAGAGTAGTCGCTGCTACTAAAGCCTTAGCTTCTCGAGGGCTTCCATTTCGAGGAAGTGACGAAAAATTTGGCTCTCCAAATAATGGCAATTTTTTGATGCTGATTGAATTCCTTGCTTCTTTTGACCCATTTCTCGAAGAACATATTAGAAAATTCGGAAATAAAGGATCTGGCAGTACAAGTTACTTATCGAAAACAATTTACGAAGAATTTATACAGCTTTTGGCACAAAAAGTGTCTTCTATCGTAGTTCAAGAAGTCAAATCAGCGAAATATTATGCCATTATAGTAGATTCCACGCCTGATATATCTCACGTCGACCAACTTTCTTTTGTTCTCAGATATGTGAAAAAAGATGGAACACCTGTTGAACGTTTTCTGATGTTTATTGAAAACTCTGGACACAAAGCTGAAGATTTACTAGTTGCTGTATTGTCTACTCTTGAGTTTTTTGATCTCAATCTCGCAGACTGTCGAAGTCAGTCATATGATAATGCGAATAATGTATCAGGGATTTATTCAGGTTTACAGGCGAGAATTCATGAAATTAATGGTCTTGCAGAACATGCTCCTTGTGCTGCTCACTCTATGAATTTAGTTGGAGTTCACGCAGTAGAATGTACGCCAGAAGCTGCTTCATTCTTTAATACAGTACAAACTTTATACAACTTCTTTACTGCATCGACGCACCGCTGGGAAGTTTTACAATCTCATACTGAAAAAAGAATTGCGTTAAAATCTTTATCTGCAACCAGATGGTCAGCTCGTTATGAAGCAGTTCAAGTACTCAATGAACATTTCAATGAAATAATTGAGACTTTGATTATTCTTGAGGGAGATATCCAACAAAATGCAATTACAAGACAAGAAGCAAAAGGTATTCGAATTCAATTAGAGCGACTTGAAACAGCATTTATGCAGATACTTTGGCATTTTTTACTCTCAAGATTCAATGCTGTTAGCCAAAGATTTCAAAAAGTTGATTGTAACATTGCTGAAGTGGTTGATGACTATCGTGGTTTGATCAAAGTTGTTGCTGATACGCGAAATGAATTTGAAATATATGAAAAAAATGCTTTAAAAATTTCGGAAATTCAAGAATATAAAACAACAGTTTCTAGAAGTAGGAAGAGAAAATTACATGCTGAGGAATCACGGGATGGAGATGTACAACTGTCAGGTCGGGACCATTTTAGAGTCAACTCCTTCAATGTCATTCTTGACAATCTGGATTCTGAATTGCGCAAAAGATGTGTAGCATATGAAAAGATTCAGGAAAAGTTCTCTGTTATCACTGAATTTGGTAATTTGAATATTAGAGAAATTCGTAAACGAGCTAAACGTTTGAGAAATATTTATTCGTCAGACCTCGAGTCCTCATTAGATGACGAATTTGTGCACTTCCATGCTTATTGCACTGAAAAAATGATGGAACAAAAGTCACCTTCCGATCTTTTGAAATTTTTACATACAAACGACCTTTATACTGAGTTCCCAAACGTGGAAATCGCATATCGAATATTTATGACATTAGCTGCAACAAACTGTAGCGCAGAACGATCGTTTTCATGTTTGAAAAGAATTAAAAACTTCTTACGTTCCACAATGAGTGCAAATAGACTCAATAGCTTAACTATTCTATGCATCGAGTCAGACGTACTTCAATGTTTAGATTACGAAGATTTAATCGACCAATTTGCAATTCAAAAAGCCAGGCGTGTTTGCCTGTAAAAAAATTAATGTAATACAATTATAAGTCACCTTAGTGCAAAATTTATAATTTATAGAAAAAAAAACAAATATTATTTTATGTTCTTGAAATATATAATAAATTAATTATATTATTTTTTAAAAATAAAATACATTAACTATAAGTTTGACTGAAATTTCAGTATTAGGGCGGTATTTTTTTCGATGTCCAGGGGCGGCATTAAGTTTAAATCCGGCCCTGCCTCTACCTGCATATCGAGTGTTAAACTTATGTTAAATGTTGACCTGGGGCGCCCGAGCTTTAAACATGGCGCCGATTACTTTTGATAACATAACATGTAACTCTTTTAGTATATCGAGAAAAAGTTTAGTTATAAAACAGCCGAATTATTTTTACTATACTTTGTAATGATGAGTGTAAAAAATAGAAAAGAAAATTTTTTTAAAAATTTTAAAAAAGGAAATTTTCATTTTTATTATAATTAGGTTTATAGAATTTAAATTTTCTATATTTATAAACAAAAACTCATGCCTAAAAAGTATAAACAATAATTAAACGTAAGTGTAATTAAACAAATTCTAATAAAAGACTATCTTTAACTTTTTTGTGATATATAGCCCTGTCCACAAAATACGACAGTTGAAAGCAACAAACAGAAGAGGCCATTGTAATCAAATGCAAGGCTAATAAGTAATGCAATTACTTACGTAACATGTCTCCATTTTTTATGCAATTAGGGATGAAAAAGACGTATTTGAAATACTTTAAAAACCTATAGCTTTTTTTGCTTATTGGTCAATGGAAATGGACTAAAAACGTTGTGTGCAATAAAATAAGCAATTAATGGAAACTTCTAAATAGGAAAAGTGTGAATTTTTTTGTTCTTTAAATTAAAAAAGTTTATATATTTGAATCTATAAATATTCAGTTTAGTTTCCACACAAAAATGAGAAAATTATAATATGCAATATATAACTTATACGCAATATTTAACGAAATACTAAAAATATTTAATAAACTCCCTTATAATGAATGCTAAATAACAGGCTGGTGATGTCATAAACCAATCGTGTTTTGTATGGGGCGTTTTAGTGCGAATCGTAGTTTGTCAGTTTTCAAGCCGTTACAACTTTGTAATGAAAAGTCCTAGGTACAATATATTTTTTTTACCGTTTTTAATGTTATTTCTTATTCTATTCTAGTAATAAAAAAAATATTCAAATACCCTATTAGATACTACATATTTAACAAACATGTAAATATGAATGGCGATAATAGAGAAAAAGTACCTATATATAAAACAATATATATATATATATATATATCCTATATATTAGTAAAGCGAAATATTAAAAAGATAACCTGTCTCTCTTAATATTAAAAAAATAGTAAATTTTACCAACCTTAAAAATTTGTTATGAAATCTTTACTCAATGTTGTTTTAAGTTATAGATAAGCTATTTGACAACATCAAAAATATACCAAAATTGGGGGTCATCCTATTAGATTATAACGTAAATAAGCGTATTGCTTTTCATTTTCAGAAGGATACGTTTATATTTTATAAAAAAAACGTAAAGAATTCACATTTTTTTGAAATTCAGTCAGTGTCGCAAATGCCCTGTTATTGGTTAAAAGTCAGAAGACGTAACAGACAAGTTTTTAAATCTTTGATTTATGGTCTTTTTTCTTTTTTTTTTAATTTATAACTGTCACCTTTTACATTTAGTACAATTTGTTTTATAATATGAATTCATTACGTATATGTACAAAAAGAATTAGATTACAAATGATATATTTAATTAAAATAATTTCCGGTCATAACAAATGTAAAAAAAAATTATTTAATTCCCATGCAGTGCATATGCTAATGTATATATAAGCACTATAATATTATTCTAAATCTAAATCATAGACAAATAGACTTTTCTTGAATGTTGGATAAACAATATGTTATTGATAAAGTTGACAGATTAAGTAAATATTCGAGTTCGATAATTAAATTTACTATATTTTTATTATAAATACCTACCAATTTGTAAGAAATTATATTTTTAATTGTGTAATAAGTGCTTAACGATAAAAGATATATATATGTTTTAACCTTTTTCTCCAATTAGTTCATTTTATCTTTTATCGTTAAGCACTTATTACACAATTAAAAATATAATTTCTTACAAATTGGTAGGTATTTATAATAAAAATATAGTAAATTTAATTATCGAACTCGAATTTATGAATAATAAAATTTATGTATATATATATATATTATATATATATATATATATATATATATATATATATATATATATATATAAATATATATATAAAAATTGCTCAAAATACTGGCACTAAGCTATAAGTTGAGTAAGGTTTTACTAAGAAAATAAAAAAAAAATAATTTGAATATCGTAAAGTGTGTAGGTAGATTATTTCTGTAATGTGTAGGTTATATGTCTAAATACATACATATAATCGTTGCAGGGTATGGATCTGATAGAGAGCTTGAATCCGCAAGCTTTCACCGAGTACCTTGCGAAGTATGGTAACACGATATGCGGCCGCCATCCTATAGCAGTGTTGCTGCAGGTAAAAGTCACTTCATTAATGGCAATTAATTTTTATATTTTTTTCTTTAGACACTTCCACCTTATTTTAGGCCGTAGGATAAAAGTGTTCGTTAGGCCATACATTATCCACATGTTCCTAATTTACTTAAGATCGTTTTGTTTTTATTACAACCATTTATGAAAACATAGTGTTTAATTGCAACTTGGAGTAAGTACGTTTTATTGGTAATATAGGTAAAATTTTGGTTGACGGCAAAACACAAAAAGTTTCATCTACAATAGATGAGGTAACTATTAGGAATCATTTAGGTTATAAAGTCAAATCTTCAAGAGATGATACAGTAATATGTTATTTGAAATATAAATTTTTCACCAAATGGAAAGCGTGACGTCAAAATGCCCGATGTAGATCATAATGTACTAACATATGGTAAATTTTGAGTAATTGTGAGCAAGATGGTGCAATTCCATAAACAATATTTATTTGTCACTACAGAATCACAAAATGTGTGAAAGAAATAGAACCTGCCCTCTTCAATTTTTTTTGTTTGTTTGGGGCATTGTGACGTCATGGAGTTAACATTTCACATAACTAATGTTTTGTGCAAAATTTCGCAAATTAAAGCTAATTACTTAGCTTAAAATGCATTTCTCGGGGGAAATGTCACAATAGGCTGTTTGACTTTAATTTTTAAATTGTTCTATTTTGCATTATAAGCACACTACATTTATATTTCCAGGATATATGCCAGGATATATAAATCTCTTTTAACATTTGAATTTTCGAACTCTCGCCAAAAACGTAATTTCTGTAATGGTGCTAGCCACCATTACAGACATTACGTTTGACGTCACACGCAATGTGAACAACAATCTTGCCCTTTATTATTATTTATGGTGTATAAATATAAATGGTGTGTAGTGATACAATGTACAAATACCCCTATGTAAAGTCGACACAAAGTGTTCGTTTCAGTGCCAACGAATCCTAACGACAAAAAGAGTGGCTGCAATTAGCCCAAAGAGATCGAAACAGCAATGTAGCTCACTCAAATGTTTTGAATGAAGATCATTTCGATATAACTAATATTTGTGTTTTAGACATTATTATCGATATCAATGCCGATAAATCAAAAGAATAAGAATATTACATTTTGGTATGAATGCGTTTCAGTACAAATGATATTTTGACAATTGTTAGTATTTCTCTAAATTTAAATTGTTGATATGATATGAAAGAAGATACATTAAAATTACATAATATTATAGTGCTCATATATACATTAGCATATGCATTGCATAGGAATTAAATAATTTTTTTTATACATTAGTTATGACCGGAAATTATTTTAATTAAATATATCATGTGCATTTCTTTTTATATAATATAAAACACATACGTAATGAATTCATATCATAACAAAATTTATACTAAATGCAAAGGATGATAGTTATAAATTAAAAAAAAAAGAAAAAAGGACCATAAATTAAAGATTTAAAGACTTGCCTGTGACATTATTTGACTTTTAATCAATAACAGGGCGTTTGCGACGCTGACTGAATTTCAACACGCTTATTTACGTTATAATCTAATAGGATGACCCCGAATTTTGGTATATTTTCGATGTTGTCAAATAGCCTATTGCAGATACATTTTGAATAATTTTAAATTCTTTCAATAATAGGCATAATGACTGATTTAGGGAAACTACTCTAAAATGTTTTATCGTATCTTCTTTATCCAAAATAAATCTTATTTTTGCAAAAAATAAGTTTTTGAAGGAAAAATTTACCTTTTTAAAATACAGTTTAAATTTGGCACCAAAAAGCTAGTATTGTAATGGCTTTTGTCTATGACGTCACCCTTTCTTAAACACTTGACAGTTTGCTTGTTACATTGTTTTATTAAATTATTTTGTACGACAGTCACGAATTCCAATGTGTATGGATGGTGTGCGGTTCCTCAATGTAATAATACATCCATAAAAACTCCAAACAAGTTATTTATTAACGTTCCAATGAAGAAAAAAGTTAGAAATTTATGGCTAAATCTTGCAAGGCGAGACCCATCAGCTATATATTCAAATTCTGTAATTTATTTCTGTGAAAACCATTTTGACGTTAAGTATTTGCTTTATTTACTATATAATAATTAAGTCGTAAACTTAATATTGAGATCATTAAATGAAATAGTCAATAATTATTTAGATCACGTTTGAGGCGTGTCGTCACGTGCTTCTGATTGGTGTTTGTCCTAATATGGCGTATTGTTATGATTTGTATTTTTAGTTTTACTAAATAAATATAATCGCACTTGTAACTCAAAAATTAATTATTTTTTTAGAATCTCTACCCTGTATTATTATTTCAAATCATAATTTCGGTGTTTTGCAGTGACCGTCATCATGCCAATTATGAAATATCTTATTGCAGCAAAAAATATTTAAGGATTCTTTCAAAATTTCAAAGATAGCCAAATAACTCGAAAATTGTAAGAATTTGACTAAGATCATGTTGGTGTTTTTCCAGCTGGCCTTTATCCAAGCTATTACCATTTTGATTTACGGTTTCTGAAACATGATATATAGCAATATATTTCCAGATTTGACAATTTGTACTGTTCTGGAATATTTTTCACGTAATAAATTTCAGGCTCCTGGTTTTTGTACATACATAGTCCTTATAGTTTCGTGTGTAACACGAATATTTTCGTAAACTTAAATATTACTGGCGTGTTCGACCAAAAAGAGTATAGAAGTTAGGAACATACAGTAGAATTATGGTGCTCTTGTGGTTATCACTGCTTTGATTATATTATTCGATATACGACATTTGTGTTTTAGATTTTGATTGCCTAATTATCTTTTTGCGACATTGTTTTCTGCATTTGGTTCTTGCTTGGAATTAATTTAGTTCAATAAATTAATTATTTTGTAACTTTTCACTGTGAGTCTTTCATATGTGATGTCATGATACTTTTGAGAGCTGGACAGCCATAATACATGAAACCGGCTGTTGCCATTCAACAAGCACAGAACCATTGTTATACCATGGAAATAAAATTATAAAAGGGACTGAAGCGTGATTATAAATACAGTCGATAAAATTTAAATTTTAATATAATTGAAATATTGTCACATAATTCAATTATAAATTAAAATAATTGAATTATTTGACAATATTAACAAATTATTTGACAATATTGTAAATTTTAAAAATTAAAAGTTAAAATTTATTTGACAAATTGTACAGATCACATACTAAATATATGGTCAACTTCAAGCAATTGTGCGAGCGAGATAGCACTTTCGCGTTTCCAAGTACTAAGTTTCTATATTCCCCTATTGCCGAGTCTAATGAAGTTGCAGCGAGTGCCCATTTGCTGAGCACTCGCCCCAACTTCGTTAGTGTATTTTTGACTGATGTACTTTTCTTACATTTTAGGTTATAAAATATGTATAATTGAAACAACAATTCTGAAATTAAGACTTTATTATCAAAAAAAATTTGCCAGTTCAAGCGACATAACTAAAAACAACCAACAAACACTTAGTAGCTACATACAAACACAATGAATGAATGTTTCTATTTTACAAATATATCCGCCACTTTTACATATTAAGATGAACTGATAACTAATTTCAATCATTAAAATAATATACTAATACTTTTAATTGCAATACGAATTTTAATTAAATAAATTGTTAACTCTCTTTTTACTGTTTACTGTATTATAAAAATTTTGGGCATAACTTTTATCTAAAAGATTTTTGTACTCATTATAGGCTAATCCTACTTAATCTATCAAATACATTCTGTATAATATCCCCTATGTAAATTATCGATAACACTTAATAAAGAATCAAATACAAAAAGTAGAATACTGTAATTATTCTTGTGTAAACATTCTAAAAAACTAAAATCTTATCTAATGTGTATTAAATCAATTATATTATTTTTTTGAAAGTTATTTTCTGAATAATCTTTTATTCATTGGCTACATGTAGTAAATCTCCAGCTGAACAAATCACTTGGATGCAAACTTATTTTTATCTTTTAAATCAATATGCTCGTACTTGTTGTACATTTATATACTAGCATTATTACTAAAAATCTCGTTTTCGTAACCCTTTGTTTTAATCAGAAGCGTACGCGGCAACCCAACCTAATACACATGCAGTATTTGGTATAAATTAACAAATTTTGCAAATTTTGAAAGCAAATGCCAATATACACCTATCAATGGTACAGGGAACAAATTTTCTAGCAACATTAATTCAGAGCTATTCTTAAATATTGACAAACAACTTTGCATCCATACTAAATCTGTGCTATTTCTTCTTCAAGTTCCGATTCAATTCTTCAGTCAAATCTTTTAACAAATATTCTCTGAATTACTTAAACTTTCCAATGGCTTATAAAAAAAAATGTAATCTCTCTTCGTCAAATTTTTGTACCACTTTCTGTTTTGGTTGTTTTTTCCACCTCCAACTTCAAATAAAAGAACAGATTATTTGACCAACAATGTGCATATATAATATTGCAAATTTATAAATGAATTTTTTTAGGTTTGTAACAATTGTTTCATCATAATTACATATTGTGTAGAAAATTTTATTCATTAGAAATCAGTGGGTTATCTGTAAAATCTTATGCTAACAGTCTAGTGTAACTTACTTTCATTACTATAAAATTAATTAATAGATTCACAAAGAGAAGGCTTTCAAGTTAACAAATTCATAATTAAAATTACTAAATGTAATTTTTATTAATATTAACCTTTATTAGGAGTCGAGTTGTATGATGGCGATGTTTTTTTGTGAGTGTGCTCTGCCCGATAATTGAATTTCTTTTGTCTAAAAAGGAAATTCAATTATTGGGCGACTTCTTTATTGTCGATTATTAAAACGCGAATGTAATTTAAGTTAGTTCAGTTTTAACAACATTAATAATAAAATGTATAATTGATTCGATGCTATTTTCAAATTAATAAGTTTCAACTTACCATTAAATGTTTACGACTATAACTAGATATACAAGAACGATCTTTAAAATAATTTCCACTTATTACGAACAAATGTAACAAACACAAAAATATTTGAATTAAAAGTGAAAATATTACAGATATTATAACCAAATGTAAAATTGTACTATAAAAGAATGTTTAAGTTGCAATTTTACAACCCAATTCAAATAAAGTCAACGATTTAAATTTCATATCATAGAGTATTCGCTGGTCTATGTTCCATAAACAATACTATATGTGTTACTATAGAATGATGTTAATATGATATTTTGAATTACAACAAAATAGTTATTATGTGTTGAAACGAAATAAACAGCGTCGATATGAAGAATGCTTTGTGAACTTATCCAGTACTCCCGCAATGTTGGCACTACTGTACCTGTTTATACCAACTAGAGGGCACAACTGTCTTTGTAGTTTGTTACTCGTTCAATAATATTATTCAATAAGTTATTCGGGCTAAAAATGATTAAATAATAACTTTTGTTTTCTGGATTTCCTTGCAATAAAACTTTCTGAAAGTTTTTTCACTTTCCAGTTTCCCCTGACTAATATCTCATCCACAGGGTGATTTTCAATCCAGCTTACTGAAGCTACTGGAGACCCAAAGGAGCCCGGTGATGCTGTTATTCCAGCATCTTTCAGAATAGTGCGAATCCATCTACCAATCATTGTCGTGGAGGCTGCACATGTCATCCCAGTGATGGATATAAACAGTTGGTCTAGTCCATGGATCTCACTTCTTCTTACACAAGAGGCACTAATTAATTTTTTAATCCATGTTACAGGATAGACTTGCTCATTCTGATGTCTGAGCAGTAGCCACCCTGACTGCCGGTGTAAAGCTCAGTCTGTCTTAGACCCGAACGTAGGCCATAAAATGATCTTTTCATCGGACATAATCAAATAAGGATCTGATAGTTTCAAGAGGGTGAGGTCATGCATCCTCCTGCCTGATGCCAGAAGAAGAATGGTTGCAGTTTGCCTTGATATCTCGAACAACGTCATTTTCTGGCACGGCCGAGATAACCATTCAAATACAATGTGAGGATACCCCACTGAGGGCCTTGTTTTTTCCGGTTGGTCAGTGGCGATAACCTTAAGCACCTTTTTCAAGAGTAGCTGTGAATATGGCTGACTTATGAACTAGAACGGTATTGTAAGCGAGTTTCACTTCCAAATGTAAATAGGCTAAATACCTTGAAATTTGGTATAGTTCAGGGTCATGACTCCATTATTTTCACACCATTTAAACCATCTCTTGATGGCTGGATAATAAGTAGAGTCACGCCAACTAGTAGTTAGCAAATGCTTTTCTGGTGCTGACCAGTGATTTATTTGCACTCTCAACCTCCAATCAACCAAGCCTGAGGGAGCAGTTGGTTGACTACTGTTGGGGCACCCTTTTGCAGTATTCACTAGGCTCTCCTAGAGCCTCTCAATCATTATAGGTGATTCCAGAGCTGTCAACTTGACATCAGCTAGCCAGAAGGTCCTTTCCCAGAGGGGCGCAATCAATATGTAACGGCTCTTGCTTTGTTTATATGAGCTAAGACTCTGGGAATGAGATTGGGAGGTGAAAAATCCAACTTAGATGGAAATCCCAATCTTGGCTGAAGGCATTGAAAAAGAGCGCAGATTGATCTCAGGAGTTGAGCAAAACGTACCTGTTAACCACTCTTGTTTCTTCTGATGCAAAAAGGTCGACATTTAGAGTACCACAACGATGAAATAATTGGTTTGTTGAGTTGGGCAACAGGTGCCATTCTGGATAGTAGCCATCTCCATGAGAGGCGATCGGCTGTGCAGTTCAGTCTGTCCATCAGCTTCAACAACTTGCATGTCATGTCTAAAAGTATCAGGGAATGAGTTCCTCCTTCGTTCTGTACGTAAGATACCAACGCCCGATTGGAGCAAAATGTGAGAAGGCGGTGAGACTGGTTCTGAATTGAAACATATACTGCGAACAGCTCTTTTCAATTCGAGTACCTCTGTCTCTGTTCTTTCGTCAAATTCCTGACAACATTTTCTCGTTCAGCTAGGCTCCCCAACCTGTGTTCGCTCCATCTGTTGTCAGGAAATGGGAATATGGTTGTTGATGTAGGGCACTCTGGTAATGTACTGCCTGTCTCCACCAACTGACGTCGTTTTGAACCCGTAATGGTAGGACCCGTTCTGCCTTTTATTTCTGTTTGAATTGTTTTAGAAAAATTTGCAGATATCGACACCGAAGCTTTTGGGATGGCAAAGTTGGCGAAATTGAGTTGACCTAGAATTTTTTCTACTTGGTTTAGATTACACATTTTTCTGGACACTAATGTGGTGTTCCATGTAATACCTAGATATTCCAACTCGTGGGTTGGGCTCAATATAGACTTTGGGTAATTGATTTGCTACCCCAAAGATTCCAAAAGGTTCACAACCTCCGCAGTCTGTGAGACCAGCTTGGGCAGATCATGATGCGCTAATAGAAATTCATCTGGGTAGACTAGGACTCGATAATCATGGTTTCATAGGATTTCCCCAATCCAATTTGTTAATGCTGTAAAAGTGTGAAGTGCCGATGCTTAGGCCGACATTTGTAGCAACTGCCCATGGTAGGTCATTCTTAGGTAACAGCGATAGGATGCTGCTATTGGTACATGAAAGTAAGCACTGGAAATGTCTATTTTTCCCATCCAATCTTGATGTTGGAAAACTCCGGCACAGTGGCCTGTGAGATTAGTTTGAAATGTTTTGTCTGAACATACCTGTTTAGTACCCTGAGGACAAATATGGGGCGGAATCTACCATTGCTCTTCGGGATTATAAACATCTTTGATAGGAAACTTGGATTCTCCTTGTGGGTAGAACCTTCTGCTCTATCAATTCTCTGACTATTTTTGTCATATCTGGTGTAACTTTGGTTTTGTACAGATTTTTCAGGGAAGAGGTTGGGTAATTTAAAGGAGGGCAAACCCAATGAGTAACAAATTACAAAGACAGTGGTGCCCTCTAGCTGTTACAAACAGGTACAGTAGTGCCAACATTGTGGGACTACTGGGTAAGCTCAAAAGCATTCTTCATATCGACGCTGTGTATTTTGGGAGACACATAATAGGTAGATATATATTGTGTGTGCGAAAGAAATAGGGCTTTCGCGCTCCAATCGAAATATTTGTATGAAGTAAACCCACCTCTGGATAGTTGTCAACGATTTTGTTTTTCTACTGGCTTTCCATTGTAAACCAATCATCTGCCAGATCCTTTACACAATTATCGCGCGTCAACTTTATTATTTTCTCACACAGGGTAGTGAAAAATTAATCTTATTTCAAAATTAAATTTAAATTTCTTATTTTAAAAATTGAAATGAATACTCTGCATTCAATTTAATATAAACACGTGTATAATTAATTGTTAAATTTACTAAAATAACTAAATAAACATTAATTAATAATGGAAAGAAATGAATATGCTAAAAGTTTATTTTATTTTATTAATTTTAAATATTTAATAATTTATAATTCATAATACAAATAAATACATACCAAATTCAAAACGGTCTGGTATAACGGTCTTACAATAGAAAGCCAGCAGAAAAATAAAATAGTGGACTACTTATCTGTCAAATAAACTATATATATTTAGTGAGCAACTTCATAGTGTTTATTTTTTATTGCAATGTCAACTTCACCTGTATTTTTAAAATTTCACTCGCATTATTTTTTTTTATCTGGCAAGGACTCAAGGCTGTACTTTTGAATTGTTTATACTATTAGAATTACCACTCGTTATAGTGACTACAAATGGTATCACAAAATTTAATTTTCTGTTGCAGGCAATATCGAAACTTCGTTCGGGATCTTCGAATCCACCCTCAATGTCAATGAAGTTCCTCAAGTATGCACAGTCGTCGCAGTGCATGACCATGCAAGATTCTTCTGTCTCGTACGCGAGCGCGTCACTCGTCTTCGAGTAACGACCGCAGAGTGTCAATCTTTCACTGTGTTTAGTTTAGATATTTTTATGTATTTCTTGATTTAAGTTGAACTGTATCTGTCGACGAATTGCATTTACTACCTCAAGGTGTAAAGAATGTTATGGTTATTGACGGAGGGTACGTCACTAATGTACATAGGTAAAGATATAGTAATTAGTGAGATTGCGATAGAAGTACATTAATGCACCAGTGCTATGTTATAGGTGGGAATGTGAAGGATAGTAGGTCAAAAATTAAGTTGGAATACTTGCAAGTCATATTACCGTATACTTACACATCTTACATTTTCAGTTGGCTATTTGTTACCAATAAAATAATAAATTATAGGCCTGTGTGATAGTTGTAATTAATTATTCTTAATCAACAAATCTGCAAACGAAACATGTAACCTTTAATTGTCAAACTTACAAGTAAAATATAAAAACGTAAAACAAATTCTTTACTTGAAGTGGATGGTTTCACGAAATCATAGAGAATAGTTTGGCGACTCAAAAACTATTTCCTCTCGCATAAGTTTCTTCGGTTTTTCTTCTCGCATCATGAAATTTTACACTCTTTATGTGAAGGGCCAATTCCAACGGCTCATTGGTATATTCCATGTTGACCTCCACATCGGTAGTAAAATACAGGCTGATCAAAATAAACTTACATACGATGTCTATAACATTTGTAGCAGTCGATTCCTGTGACGTTTTTGTGTGTAAAATATGTTTATAGCATATTGTGCTAGGTTAGATGTGTGATATATTATGCTCACGAATGGTGGTGAAAAATGAAATATTTCTGAATTTATATAAAATTACACAAATTTTGTGACGCACCAGTCATGATTTGATTTTGTTAAAACTAAACTTTTCAGATAAAACCGCAAATTGAATGAGATATACCTGGAAAGTGAATGTATAAAAAATTACTATATAGAAAATGTAGTTTGTGACCGATGACTGAAGAAGACATACTGAAAAATCTACTCGCAATAATATATTTTTTATTTTCATAAGCTAACATCAAGTATACTTTGCTTATATAATATTTCCCATGCTGATTTGATCAAAATATCTTTTAAAAAAATAATGTGATGAAGTGTCATCGTTTATGTTATTTATTCATCAGAGCTTTACCTTTATTATAAATCACAATCGGTATATAACAAATAAACGAGTAAATGCAGGTTGAAAGTTATACAGTCCTTAAATAATTCTGTGGTTCATCAGACCACACAGTTTTTGAACAAATATGTATGTGTTGCCCACAAGTCAGTACTTTCCGACAGCCGGTCGAGACACATACAGGGAGACCGAAGATTAATTTTTGAAGTTACAAGGATCCACTGAATCCACGATGTTTTATGCTACATTAGTTAAGTGGTTAATACAGATGCAATTCGCATGATTTATCAATATGTGTACCAGAAAGGAGGAAAAGAGATTGAGATTCTGTCGACACATTTCCCGTATCACTAGCTGGCGACTTGTTGGAAGATTGCAGGCTGGAAAATTCATTTATAACAATTTCCACAGAAAAGCAACTGTGTGAATAAAATGTTTTATTATTCGGACGGGTCCAGATAAATATATATACGACAATATACTATCTGTGAGTTATCAGTCTTCTAACGTAGATCATTTAAAAGATGGAACGCACAGATTTGTAATGGTAATTAGGTTTGTAATATTAATGAAACCTAAAATTAAAATTGTTTTGTGGCAATAAAAAATACAATGATCACTCATCTGCAGAGAGGAAATATGTTTCTATTGAATTGTGTAATTATTTTCAACTAAACTTAACGAACTTGCATAAGTATGTCAGTGATATTTTGCAGTTTTTTTATTTTACATTCTCGTACAAAGTACATATATAAAATACAGTCATGTGTTCATATTATAAAATAACGATTTACGTAAATATGAAAGGATAGTTGGTTGTTTCTTGATTTTTTTTATTATTCTTTTCGAATTCTTTATACGGCTGTATTCGGCCCCCAAATAGTTCATTATTTTGAGAATGAGAGGCAGACCCTTAGCCACTCGCTCTCATCTGTTTACTTTTTTTGTGGTGGGGTGTAGCGTAAGAAGTTTCTCTTCAATAAACAATGAAATTTCGCAATAAATTAACGCAATAAGGCTTATACGATTTGTTACCATAGAGTTATGCACGACATTATCGCTATTTCCTCTTTCTTTTTCACTCCAATCATGTCATTATTGAAACGACTCCTGTTTTTCATTTTCAATGACTTGAAAAACTGAAATTATAAAATGTTTACAACATCTCTATCTAGAATCAAATTTTAATGGAATATTTCTCTCGCACCAGAAGTATCTGTTGTCATTATGTTCGATAAATGAATATTTGTTATTATTGAAATGCTTTAGTTTCTGTCACATGACTTTGTTTCTTAATAAGTATAGTTCACTCCAATATTACATTTAGATATATTATGACACATAAACCAAAGCTATCGATAGTAGGAAAGCAATCAACATTATTAAGTGTGCATTTAAAATTGTTATTAAGAAGATCTCTTAAGCAATACTCATAAGTAATGGCCTTTGGAATTTTTTACATCTAATATTAAGAAAAATATGTTTCGATAAAAATCACATTTGACAGCTGCTAGTTTCTTTTAGAATGGTCGCTTCTTTTATTTGACATATTTCTGGTATTATAGTCGCATTGTTGCCAGTAACAAAATTCCGTAAATAATAAATTTCATAATACTTTTTTGTTAAAAAATTTGTTTCGTTCTTCATTTCATTTCCTGACTTCGATCAAATTTTGAACTTATATGAATCCTACGTTTATAATTATTTTGTAAGTTTTAATACAAACATTAGATTAATGTTTTAGTCTCAAAAATGTTTAATAAATGGTTTATTTAGTAAGCTTCGTTTTTTTTTGAGTGACAAAGCACGTTTTGCTTTGTTTAACGACTTTGTCTAAAATTGTAACATCAAAATTGAGTTATTTTGTATATAGTGGAATGATATTTTGTGTCTTAAACTTGTGTGTGAAAAATATTCAATTCACAGTACGACGTATATTTTTGCATTTTTTTCTGTTATCTTTACAAAACTTGTTTTACTTTATCGGCTAAAATTGATTAATAGTATTATTTTATTTATTGTCATTTAAGGGAGATAATTGGAAAATACATCTAGAAAATCTTCAATAGAGTAAGATGTAAGGACGGCATAATTGTATAAGATTTTTCGAGGCAGTTCGGACATGTACGATTAATGAACAGGGAAAAAATATATATGCAATCAGAAAGTAGCAGATTTTTGAAATAAAGAACAAATTTCTTGAAAAAAAGAGAGAATTGAAATAAAGAACAAATTTCTTTAAATCTGTGTGGCAGAATAACGATGTATTGAGGGAGTAAATGCCAGTTATTGTAACCCACATTGTTTTATGGATGCATATGATTAATTTCGAAGTCTCATTGAAAAAACAATTTTAACTTTCATTATTATGAAGAGGCAAATCGTTTTCCTTTATTTGATATTTTCTACTTACATATAATGTTCACAAAGAGTTCTTTTAATTTTTTCAATATTTATATCCGCATTCACAAACCTAACTATATGCACACATAGTGTCTGTGGCCATAGTATGCAGTATTCTTAATTCATGGACTACACTACACTAAGCATCTGTCATTTCACCGCATTCGTTAAGTGGCTACTTAGAAATGTCAAAACGTAAAATAGCTTAGAGTAGTATTTTAGTGAACGCAAAGCATTGAAAACATGTCAGGATACGAAAGCGAAGAAGAGTTTGAAGGATGTGTAGAAGAACCTACATGGACATTTCAGGGAGCCTTACGAGTCTTTGACAACCTTCTAGAAATCTATAGTGATGTCGATTTGAGAAATCAATACCGATTACACAAAATTAAAAAATAATCATAAAATTGAAAAATAAAATTGTAATGATAACCTAATAAACAACACACTAATTTATTGTCAAGTGGCATATGGCTTGTGAACAGAGTTAGTTATAATCGTCACCGTTGCTAATTAACCTATCATGTGCGCAGAATAAACTCGGTTTGTTCGTTTAATCATGTTGAAAACAAGCGTCGAACATCAATAGCAATTTTAAGAACGACATTTAGAAAAGCGTTTGCCGGCCACTTCGTCCCGCTAGAAGTGACACTATGTTATGCATATTTGTGATTTATACCAACTGGCATTTGTATCATCTTGTGGGTTACGCCAACAATCCTTTACTCGCTTCATATGTTTCAGTTCAAATTTTCATTATATATTTTTTGGGAAAATAAAACAATGTGTTTGACTCAAATGTGAATAAAAATTGTTCATTTGTGAACATTAGCCTTTTTTTTAAAAACACAATGTAAAATTGTTTTAAAGTCGTTGAAATGGAAATTGAAAATGATTAAGACGTTTGTTAATAATGTTATTCATAGTTTAATCTCGTAACTATTAAAGTTGCGCTCTACGCTAAGATAACCTTTGTCTTTGTGATACCAATATATTGTGAGCAAATAAGTAATAAGTAACCTTAGAACACATGAAGCAAAACAAAATAAAAATAATATTTTAAGAACATAAGTGTTTCACTTTTTGATATCCTACTTATACACATAATAACAAATAATGAGGCGTATCATGCAAATACTGCTAGATGATTTAAAGCTTGGCCAATATCTGCAGTAGAAATTGTTAGGATTAATACTCCACTCTACCGTTACATTATTTAACCAATTACTATTTAATTGATTGAGAACGACATCTTATATAAGTAATCATAAATATTTAGTTTCATAATTCTTCAATAGATGGCAGTGTTTATTTTATTTTTAATAAATGTTTTTTACTAAATAAAGTATTAGCGTTTGCATATGTATTATTATCACTATCAGATTGCAAGAAACCCCATTGAGCTCACCCTAGTGGATGAAAGTCTGGAGATCTAGAAATGTTTAATATAACATAATTTTTCCCATGCGTATGACTGGCAAAGTAGTATAATTATACATTTTTATAGTGATATTAACCGTTTTAGTGCCATGGTTTTTTACTCATATGTACTTAAAAATGCCAAAGAAATCTTTTGTTTTTGATGTCATTTACCCTTGTCTCGAAACAAACTGTATCTCTTCCAAAAATTATCCAATTTTAATAATTTTTTCGGTGTTTTCTTAATAAAAACTTGTACAAGGATAATAAAATACAGAGAAAATTATGGAAATATACATTGTGAGCAAAAATTATAACAAAAACTGAAATCAAGGTCACATTGTATTTTCGCAGCCCAGTACATCCTCCGTTTCAGCAAAATAATTGTTATCGTCACTATTATCACTATCACTCAAAATTTGCATTAAGCCAAATTGTGAGCGCACCACAATGTCACTCCCACTATCACTTTCTTTACAACTTAAAAAACGATCATTTTCACTCCAATTATTTTCGTATTCCGACATTATGGGTTAAACATTTTTAATTACTAATAATATTATAATTTGAACTTTATGTAACACGTAGAAAGATAAAAAATTACCCATGCGTGCGAGCGACCTCCCCTACCGCGCGCTAAACAGCAATTGATTTCGTGAGCGCCATCGTGCTCGTGGCAAATTTAATTAGTACGCGCATGAGCGCGATGGTGCTCGTCGGCACTCTAACGTTTAAATAATTTTTCAATTGAATTTGTGTCGACGTAATGAATAATAACTACACCTTCAAATATACACAATGATACCTGAAGATATATACAAAGATAATACTATGATAACTACATCGTTCATATAAGAATAAAAAAAATAGATGAATATTTTTTGCAAGATATTCATAAAACTTCTGCACGTTTTACGGCTATAAGTTTGTATTATGACTGTAGACCCTGAACAATACATCAAGTTTACAGAAAATCTATACAAACAACTGAATCTCACCATATAAACTGTGGAATGAATTAAACACTAACGAACACCTTAATTTCTGACCATCAATGTTTTTCAACCAGAAGCACTTTCATTTTCTTTATCTCCTTCAATTCCATAAACGACGTGCAACAGTTTTATACAGTGTACTTTGTTGGGATCGTAAAGTGACAAAATAAAAAGTGATTCTACTACTGTTTAAGTGGTGTGTGGCAATTGTGCAGTACATCCTGCAATTAGAAACTTGAAAAAAATAACTCCAGCGCTTCTTCCTTTCAGTATGAGTTTTCTGGTACAACTAGTGAATCATGGGACAATTCGAGGAGTGAAAAAATTTTCGCAAAACCTCGTTTTAGAAATTCTTATAAACCTCGATATAATTTGAGTCAGTACCATTGATTAACTAAGATTTTAGTACTCTGCACTATTTTAATGATTTACTATACTGTGTTTATTTATTTGTATACAATACTTTAGTGCATGCTTAGATAACTAACTAGACAATGGCAGATTTAATGCTACAAGAGCAAGCTCTTAGAGCTAACCAGAACGAGTTAGGTGAGGACAACAAGACTGTAAACTATTTGTAAACACTAATTAATGGCGCACAACAAAATACATAACAATAAATTTACATAGGGTAAATGTAGAAAAAATACAGAACAACAATTCATTAATGATAGGAGAGGGATAATTATGGGTTTTATAAGGAATTTCAATCTGCCAATTATGATAAATAATTTCAGACGACTTTTGAAAACAGATAATGAGGGCGCACTTTGTATATTTGTATTAAGTCTATAATCTGGAAGCATATCTGGATTATCCACAGAATGCACTTCAATGCAGAGAGATTATGAGTGTTACTTGTTTTTAGACCGTAATTCAAAGTCGTCGGCTGACCATAATTCAAAGTGTAACAGGATTACTGACGATATTGGTTATTGTTATAATTCGTGGTCAAAACTAACGTATCTGACAATTTTAGAGTGATATAAACATGTCAGTTTTGTTGGAATCTAAGAAAATTGTCCAAACACTTTCATAAGTTTTGACGAGACAGATGACATTATATTGTCAATATTGACTAGCATTATGGTCCTTCAGCTATCTGTACGAGGAGCTTGAATAATATGTCGATATAGATGATAATATTATCACGTGTCCATACTATGAAAGACACTACGTTGCTGATGATAATGAGGTAGAACTTTTAGAAGATGTGATAAATCCAACTCCGTGTGCCTGTATGTATGTGTATTTATATATATATATATATATATATTTATTTTTTGTCTGACACAGACACTGTGTATATATATGTATGTCTTCCCTTGCCTGCCCTGTCTCACGTCCATATAGTAGTTTTTACATTGGACCAGAATATTTTGAGTTTTAATCTTCGTGTCAGTTTCTGCGACAGCCAAAAAGGATAGAGTTGAGCGAAGGTTGGCCTAGCTCTGTTAATTTGTTATACATTTGATTTAAAAAATCAAGTTTCTTTATATCTTAAAATTAGCGAGTCAGAAAATAAATTAGAAAACAGCTGAAAGTTCTGAAGTAAATTTTTCCGGCTCATCAGTGTGAATTTCTCCAGTTAACAGATCTTGCGCACTTCACATCTATATGTGCTCTATATATTTCTATAAATTTTTTAAATTTCTTTCTAGACTTTCTTTGTAAATAATATCCGAACTATATGTTTTCATAAAGTTTATTCGTCTAATTGTCTGGGAATCTAATTTCCTGGAAATCTTATGTTGTGTATTACAATGTTGTCGCGGACCCAGAAAATTAAAGATCTACCAAGCACAATGGAACATGCTCAGAATATAGAGTAATCCAGAAGGCGTATACGCAAAAATCTCCTCGCAGTCGCGGTGAAGCCAAAAATCGGTGGAGGGGGCACCGCACTCCGCCTACTAGAGCCCTCCCCCAATGCGCACGGTACCAGCAGAATAAATTTACCTACCAACTTCAGGAAACTGACGCATATAAATTTATTTACTTGCGGCAGTACGATTCACATTTCCATCGATTTATTTGGCCATGGTTTGGCTTATATGAAGTATTATTAAGGCCGTCATGTTAAATTTCTAAAATGTTTATTCTGACCACAACCAATGGCCAAAGTATTTAGATAAAAATTATTTAAAAAACTTTGTCACATTTTACCATTTTATTAATCACTTAACACTTTTAATATAAAAAGAAAACAATTATCTTAGTGTCTTAAATTAAAAAGAGATGTGAAAAAGCCCATAATAAAAGTTTGAAAATATTCGATCTCATACTAAATAAATTCAAAATAGATTGACTCAATTCAAAATCGAATCGGACGAATCAATTATTTATATTAATTAGCATTCAATGTCGTGATAAAATTTCTTCATATTTTAAATAATATTGATTCGCATTTTTCAAGAAATTAAAGAAGACGCCGGAAATTGATAAATGTAACATGTGTTTCTTGCCGTAATCCTACATAAAGTGATTATATACGCAATACGTAAAATATTCTAATATTGAATATGATTAACAACATTTATGATGAACAAATGTTACATCAAATTCTCCAACGACATTTCCGAAATCCCGGTTTTTTTACAAATAAAATTTTACATTATTCAGTATCGAGCAATTAAGATGTTTTCATTTGGGTAAACAGTTTTTCAAGAGGTGACAACACCAATAAAAATGGCGCGCTTCTGTTAATAATAATCTACTTCGATATTTTAAAATTGCATAGTTAATTGAAAATGAAAGTAAGTAATACTTTTTACGTATGAAAAGTAATGCCTATTTGTTTCTTTTACAGTCCAGTCGTATTTTTGCAGGTGGGAATAGCACTAGCCGGCATTTTAAGCTATATTGTCACGTAGCCTTTCAGAGCTGTGTCTTAAATTGCACTGACAGTCGCGTTTTGATACTATGCATTTTATGCGTAGTTTTTAGGACACACTATCGCGCGTGTTCTCGCCTTCTGGAGTATTCATTATTCTAAGGGAATATAAGTCTAAGCGGTAGTCAGTCCTTATGACTTACGCTTTAACCTATCTTGATTGCTCTTGGAGATGCAGTATAAAGGTGATTTATGATAGGTTAATCAAAACGTTTATAACCTGGGAATTATATCATTACAATATTCATGCACGGTATTCTTATTCTTATTTTCTGACAATTGAAATGCTACGTAATGAATTTTCTATTTCACCATGTGCATATGTCTTAATATGGTTATAGGTTGGAAAAAAATTCTATATCCTGAGTATTATGATAATTATTATGGCATATTATTTTTACATTTTAAAGTTATTATTAGGCAAAATCATTTTTATCTAATTGTAATTTGGTACGAGAAAATATCTAACAAATATTTGTTAGAGCTATGGGAGAAAGTTTCATTGAGCAGTAAGTAACACTGCGTTACACGATTTTGACTTACACACAGTAACGCTTAATTGATAGCTGAACTGAATAGGCAATGAGTCATAGATAAAAAGTCCGAAACATATGTGGTATCCACCATATATAGTTTTCGAGGTACACGTTAATGAATATTGCAACTACCCTCTCTTTACGCGTATAAAAACAGTTGAAGTTTTCGATGTGTTATACTTTTTTATTGTTTTGTTTTGTTTACAAATCGTTTCTATTGGATAACCTCAATATCTTTATACATATTTATTTAAAAATTCCACATGAGTACTGAACTAAGTGGCTGTCCCAACAGCAAAAATGCACCAAATAAATTTTGTTACGTTTGTGGAGAGTATATTGTCAAATCGCAAGGAAAAAAGGTCTCCGAAAAAGTGAGTAGTGCATATTTACTTTATTTTATACGTAATGTTAATCAAGATAAGCCATGGATAACACAGTTTCGTGCTATGTTACTCTCATATCTCGGTTTAATGGAAACAAGACGTCAATGCCGTCTGCTGTACCAGCTTTATGACGTGAATCTAGTAATCATTTTAATGATTGCTACTTTTCCATGACTGACATACGTGGTTTTACAAAGAAAATCAAGCACAACATTAAATATCCTGGCGTTCTTTCAATGTCGAAACCAGTACCTCACAGTGAAGAAATACCTCCTCCTCCTTTCCTGGCAAAAATAAAATTGAGGTTTCAGAAGATCCAGATTAGCCAAATATTGTAGAATATCATGACGAAAGCAATGACGATCCTGAGTTTTTACCTTCTATAAGTTCTCTTGGCCGTCCACGTCAGATTAAACAAAATGAAATGAATAGTTTAATACGAGACTTGAATTTGGCAATTAGGCAAGCTGAATTACTAGGATTTAGATTACAAGGATAGTTATTGGCTCCTAACACAAAAGTATCTGTGTAATGGAAGCGTAATAAAGAAATTGCTTCATTTTATTTAAATTTTGAAAACGTATGTTACTGTAACGATATTGTAACTTTGATGAGTGAGTTGAACATTCCTTACGTAACACAAAACTGGCGTTTATTTATTGATGGTTCAAAAACTAGTCTGAAGGCAGTTTTGTTGCAACAATGTTGTTGGTTCTGTAACAAGTATGAGTCAGTACCAATAGCATATTCGATTGTTTTAAAAGAAATTTATGAAAATATGAAGTCAATACTAGATTTGATAAAATACAAAGATTTTACCTGGAAAGTATACTCTGATCTCATAGTTATAGCTATTTTACTTAGATTATAGGTGGATTTATTGAATACTACTGTTTTCTTTGTATGTGGGAAAGCAGAACCACTGAAAAACACTATTATACGAAAGTATGGCCTGAGAGGACAGTTTTTTTGCGAAAAATCTAATGTGAACATGTACCATTAATAGACCCTAAAATGTCATTTTACCACCACTACATATGAAGCTTGGTTTGATGAAAAATTTTGTCGAGTCTTTGAATAAGGAGGGTGATGGTTTTTTTACATTCAAAAGACATTTTATATATTAAAGAAAACAATTTATATTCTTTTTTTTCAATTAAAAAATGTATATTTAAGGACGGTATTTTCGAAATTAAGTGACGCAAAACTTAAAGGGATATTCGTGGGACCACAAATACGCACATTGATGAAAGACCCGAATATGATTCCGCAAGTGTTCCATTTTACCATTTTGGTAAAGGGAATATAAAAAGTAATAAAATATGTTTTGTGTAATTAAAATCATTCCTCGAATTCAATCAACGACAAAAATATGATGTTGCTGTCTTCTTAAAATAACAACATAAACAAGGAGGCCGCCAGAAAAAAAATATGTGTATCCGTACGTCTGGCGCCATTCGCCCAAAGATTATTTACTAAACATTCGCCGCGCGGAGTTGTTCTGATGCTTTATTAAATAACGTGACTTATTTTGAAAAATACTATTTTAATGTTTAAGATATGTCGCTAAGTATTTAGATATTTCGCTTTTAATGCGCTGTAGTGATCTTTCGTGACAAGTGAATGTTTAAAGTTAAATTCGATAATAAAAAATAACGAAACGGCGAAAATTAAAACTATAGTTTTTAGAGTCTTAGTTCTGTGTTTTAAATTATCTTCTGGTCAATTTAATTTCGAAGGTGAGGAGTTTCTTTTTATTAGTGGTCCCTGTTTAAATGCTTATTTGTTAATTTATTTATTGACATTTAAGAATGATTTAAAATATTTTTGTTGTTTTTGGGTTACACACGGTAAACATTAGGTCAACAAATTAAGATGTACCAAACAAGTGCAGTTTGGCAAAACAACTGGTATTTTCTTTTATTGAGATAAACTATTTAAAAGTTATGAGGTTTGTTTGGTACTTACACAAATTATTTATAATATAAAATTTATGCCAATGCTACGGATAAAATATAATTACAAATAAATTTAAAATAACATGAATGCAATTTAAAAAGAAATTAATTTTACGTTTTTTTATTGATATGACACTTAATTTAAATTAAATGAAAAAGCCAATTTACAGTGTAAATGCAATTTAGTACCAATGATCACTTCATTATGTTTCTTTTTTGAGTGTAGGAATATACATAAAAAACAAAGTATTTAACAAAGAGATGTTATTAAAAAATTGATTTTTAAAAATGGTTTTTACTACTCTTGAACGACTATAAAATATTAAATTTTAAACGCATCTTTTTGCTTATTTAAATGTTTTGTTTCTTTTATTGTCGATTCGTGTTTGTATTTTGATATCCAGTAGGAGTGAGCCTTGAATGAACGAACAGTTTTTTAAAACTGTCGATTGCTCATCGAGTGATAAACTAGTTTACAGTTTACTGATAAACCGGTTTACTGATAAACGCGTGAACTATATTTTGCGTCGCGCAGCGCGCCCGACGCCACCCGTCGAAGTTGTCCGAAACTGTTTCGCTAACCAAAATCAGCCGATCCGGGCAGATCAACAATTAAGCAATCCATTCGCTTCACATTTTTATAGTTTATAGTAATTCAATTTACTGCTAGGTCTTCTGAATATGAATTCGAAATGCGTAATAAAGCAATTATGAAGAACGTAAATCAGAACGATTAACACTGAAGATGACAAAGAATAAGGAACAAACAATGAATTTAAGTTATAATATGAAATATGCTTAATATCATTCGGGCTATAAGATTTGAACGTATATATTGAACTAAACAATTCACCTAAATAGGTAAAGTAGAAAGAACTAAATAACTAAAAAACACCACATTTTAACATTTTTCTTTTATTTATGTAAAATTTAGGTTTTAAATAAAAAAACGTTTATTTTGTGAATTTTAAGGTCTAAATGTTTTTAGAGTTCAAATTGTGTTCACGCAGGGGAAATGTCAACAAGAATTTCGCGACGAGAAGTCCAACGTACTGCATCTTTAATCGCAAAGTAATGTTATTATGAAAATATATTTACATTATTTTGGGATTAAATATATAGTACAATACTTATCTAACCAAACCTTTATCCCCCATCTTTAATCGCAAAATAATGTTAATATGATAATATATTTATATTATTTTGGAATTAAAGATATAATACAATACTTATCTAAGTAAACCTTTATCCCCTAACTTTAATCCCAAAATAATGTTAATATGATAATATATTTATATTATTTTGGGATTAAAGATATAATACAATACTTATCTAAGTAAACCTTTATCCCCTAACTTTAATCCCAAAATGATGTTAATATATCAATATATTTACATTATTTTGGGATTAAAGATATAGTACAATACTTAAACAACTAAACCTTTATCCCCTATCTTTAGTCGCCAAATAATGTTAATATGTCAATCTATTTACATTATTTTGAGATTAAATATATAGTACAATACTTATCTAATCAAACCTTTATCCCCCATCTTTAATCGCAAAATAATGTTAATATGATAATATATTTATATTATTTTCGGATTAAAGATATAATACAATACTTATCTAACTAAGCTGTTATCCCCTATGTTTAATCCCACAATAATGTTAATATATTTACATTATTTTGGAATTAAAGATATAATACAATACTTATCTAACTAAACCTTTATCCCCTATCTTTAATCCTAAAATAATGTTAATATGTCAATATATTTACATTATTTTTGGATTAAAGATATAATACAATACTTATCTAACTAAATCATTATCCACTATTTTTAATTAAACATTATTTTATAATTAGTGATACAGTACAATACTTATCTAACTAAACCGTTCGTACCGTCGACAGAAAAATGCACATGAATGGACTACGTTAACTGCTTTATTTTGTTGTAGTTCATTCAACGGCGCGGTGTTGTTCTGTCAGCGGTGTAAATCAGTAGAAAATTAAACTGTTTTGTAAACTAGTTTATCGTAGACGATAAACAGTGTCGTCTCGTTCATTTTAAAAGCAAAGAATATTAACTATTACTGTGTAAAGAAGCGACACTAACCTCCACCCGCTAGTTTAACGTCACACGCGATAATGGCTACGCGTTCCAAGGTTGCCGCTTGCTGTGTGCGCTTGTGATTTGTTCCATTTTGTTGTGTTTGGTCAAGTTTAACGTGTGTAATTCAGTCTTAATTGATAACTTTATAATAATTAAATTTAACGATCCATTATTGTGCTGGGTACGAGTGCTTAAAAAGCAATAAAGTCACTAAGGATTGTTTTGTCTCCAATTTTTTGTTTGTTGTAAATAATTTTGCTTTGTATCACCACCTTATTTGGGTAGTGTATGTAATTTTATGTCTACAACATGTCACTGTGCAGTTTTAAATTTCAAACTGTTTTTAAAAGTCATCGTTTTGTTTGAACGCGATGTGGTTGGGAAAAGTATCCTTGTAGTGCCGCTCACAGGCTAATTATATTGTTTATTAAAATATCTTTCACATGAAGCAAATCTAATCAAGTCAAAGGTACAATAAAAAGAAGACAATATTTCATTGTATCACATTTATAAATAAACAAAATTATTTTTCATTTAAGATTTTATTTCGTTTCTAGGATACACACTAAATACCTTTTTCAAATTCTAACATTATATTGTTATTATCAAATCACTTTCATACAATCAAATGTATAGTTTAAAATATTTATTTATATAATTACATTTTTACAATTTGCTGATAATAAAGACGTGCGCGCCAGTGTTATATCGAGACAGACTTTATTGGTTAGAAAGAGAAACAGCTATGTTGCTGACGTATAGCGTCAACTCGCTCGGTCGGCGCGATTGCCCGCCACAATCGGACCGATAAGTAGTGATAGTAATTATTATTTAACTAACCTGAACGCTGCGGATAGCCCTACATTAATTTACGCACACACACAAACGGATACGGATAGGCGAGTACGTATGTAACAGTGTAGGCAATTATATCTGTTCGCTTGTATGGAGCGTCGGAGATGTGGTAAAAGTGTCGACGACCCAACCCTGATATTCAGTATTTAGTGGTAAAAAAGCAGTAATTGATTCAACAAATTATAATAAGTAGAGATTTCATTGTAAAAGCACAGTTTGCGTGGGAAATATTCTATTAAATACATTTTTTTATAAAATAAATAGCAAGCTGCACCTGAATCACTCAAAGCAATGTTCAATTTGTTTCTTAAGTTAAAAAAAGAAAGAAGTAAAGTTTTCATTGGTTACAGTCACAGCATTTATTTCCGTTTTTTTCTTCTTTTATTCAATAAAGAACAAGCGTGACCTATATTTATAAATCAAAATTATACCCGTCCAAGTGCGTGTCGTGTAAAACTATAGAAATAACAAGGATGTGACAGAAAAGGATCGATAGACAGACGAATGGACATTATGAAACTATAATGGTTCCTTTTTGCCATTTTGCTAAAGAAGCCTAAAAATTGCGTATTTTCTTTATTACATTTTCTATATATTATGATTGAATATATATTAAAACGTTAGTTAAAAAACGGGATTTAAAAAAATGTTGAAAATTGTACTTAGTTTCATACAACATGAAACTCATTTCCTGTTCTCGAACCTAAAATGGACTCGACAACGACAAATAAGTTTCATTATCTATCTCTATGAAACTTATTCTATCGACAAATAAGTTTCATTATCTATCTCTATGAAACTTATTCTATCGACAAATAAGTTTCATTATCTATCTCTATGAAACTTATTCTATCGACAAATAAGTTTCATTATCTATCTCTATGAAACTTATTCTATCGACAAATAAGTTTCATTATCTATCTCTATGAAACTTATTCTATCGACAAATAAGTTTCATTATCTATCTCTATGAAACTTATTCTATCGACAAATAAGTTTCATTATCTATCTCTATGAAACTTATTCTATCGACAAATAAGTTTCATTATCTATCTCTATGAAACTTATTCTATCGACAAATAAGTTTCATTATCTATCTCTATGAAACTTATTCTATCGACAAATAAGTTTCATTATCTATCTCTATGAAACTTATTCTATCGACAAATAAGTTTCATAGAGTCTCCTTTTAGGATCTCACTTCAGGCGGTACAGACCTATTCAATGACACTTGCACTTAAATTCTAACCCTTGCAACTCTGTGTGTTTTGTTTAATGGTTGCTTTCATTTTTCGTAACTCACCTGGATATTCACTAAACCCATTAATTAAATCTAATTTAATGTAATAAATAAGTTATCAAGAAAGAATAAATTAATTAAGTTCCAAATTCGCTGTTTTGGCACTTCACTCCGATATGTGGTTATTGCTAACTTCATTGCAATATTGAAAATCAACTAAAATACAATTGTTACATAACTTGTACTCAAATTAGTATTATTTTGATTGACTAAAAGATTATTCATGAAACAATAACTTCGCTTTGTGTATTTGTATGTATTCCAATTATATATAAATGAATTCATCAAATATGTCCTAAACAGTGCCATCGGGATTGTCTTCAACTTATGATTTAAGTATCTTGATCACACAGCCTGTCAATAACAGATATTCGATATGGTGACCTCGTGTGATTTTGGTAAATAAAAAAAAAGCAATAGAATGGTATTCTCAAACTTCTCGACTGTACGGATGCGGTTTGTTTTCCTCGAAGAGTCGAGTAAAGGTTTTGTGTGTTTGTTTTCCTTATACAAATTTAGCCCGACAATTTAGCAGTCGTCCTTGTTACAGCAATTAATTGTTATTTAGAACAGTTTCTAGAAGCGTACGATAATTAGCTAGAATTCCTTACAAGACGCATATAAACTTAATACTTACAAGCGGTCAAGCGTTAATTGAACTCGTGAATTAAATTTTCCATAATTATACTCTGAGTGATATTATAAAATTGAAAGTTCTTTTATTTGTTATCCAATAAGTCTGCAATATATATATGTATAAATATATATATATATATATATATATATATATATATATATATATATATATATATATATATATAGTTTTGAAATATTAGACTTTTACGTTCTTTAATTGATAAATGTATATGGCCAACATTCTAGAGCAACTGGATTATAGATCCATTTTACAGTAATATTTTTGATGGGATTTAAATGTGGCCGCTTGCTTGCTTATAATTTCGACAAAAAACATAGCATGTTCAGCTATATCTGGTATGGCAACTCTTGAGAAAGTGACTTTGTTACCAGAAAACTCTGCAGATATGTGAACGCCAAAATCTAATATTTGAACCTTGTACTGTTAAAATATTGCAACAAAGATGAAGTGATGTACGACACACTCAATACGTCTATACCTTCCCATAATCTCTTATCTCAGCAAGGTAAGCGGCGGTGATTTCCCCTAATTTGACATACTTCTTTAGCTACAACTTTCCATAGAAATTCCGTTATTTGATTATAAAACTAAATATAGCAAACGATAATATTAATTAGACAAGGAGTCATTCCTTGTCTAATTAATATTATTAATACGCGGACGTTTGTCACTTAACCCTGTTTGAACTGATGGATATATGTAAATGAAAATATATCCAATACAATAACAAAAATGTATTACTGCAGTTTGTCAATAAATGGTGCAGCGTGTATATTTAATCAGTAAAATTTCTAACATTTTTTTAACACAGATGTTTTAATACTTTCATTTGGTAATTAATAATTCCCACCGTCTTAATTACGTGGGCGACATCTATTTGTACCATGTTTTAGGCATTACCTAACTCGGTACACTTCTTCACCGGGCGCTTAAAATTCACTTTTTATTTTCTTCCACGTGTAAATTTTACTTGTCGATCTATCGTATCCATCTGTTTAACAGATGTAAATAATCTCAAGATTATTTTCTTCAAAAAGAGTAATGAACATTGAACATCTGCGTTTCTAAGTGTGTCGATTAAGTTCTTGAAAAGATGACGACTAAGCGAGTCGGTAACAATTGTTTCATAGACGACACGGGTTAAGAAAAATACCTCTCCCGAGTTGCTGAAAATAAAAACCTAGCGTGTTTAAAGGAAAATTGATAGAAAACAGCAAATAACGATACCGTTTGATATAAAGATATTGAAGATATTTCTACACTTCTTCATTATATCGACACTATTCTGACGATTAAATATAGCCAGTAATCAAATCGTATAAGGTTTGAGGCGAGAGAATTAATGATCGGACTGAATACTTGGAGAAAACCAGAATTTTCCTACAATAGCAAGAAAGTTTTTATTCAGCAAGGAAAGAAAATATATTATGACATAAAGGTTGTGTCATACAAATAGTCCTGCAATAAGGTTCTGGAATACCTGTGCTTAGGTAGCATAAGCGTTTCATTTATCGAGGATAGTGTAGGATTCTATTATAGTTGTTTTATTAAATTCTCTGTTTTGATTTGCCCTCATTAGAGATTGGATATTGTTCTTGTTAATGTTGATTCTTGACTGTGCATTCCGTAGAGACGTTCAATATTTACATCGATAATTCATTGTTTTTAGTTACGTTTCACATATCTGGATTCTATATTTGGATCAAATGCAATTAGCCCTCAAGTATTTCTTAATTCCGCATTGAAGACTCTCGCAAATTTTGATGTTTTTATTTCCAAAATTCATCCTATCTAGAAAGCGACTATAGAATGTTTCGGTTGTTTAAGGTTTTAGTTTATTGTCTTTATCATAATGTATTTTATTTAATTTTCATCTTTTATTTTTATTTATGTTGTGTAACTTGCTTTTGTGATATTTTGTTTCATCCTGCTATCATAAATAAATATATTAATATAACAAATAAGTATATGGTAATTTCAAAGAATTTTATTATAAAACATTGAGTGATAAAATTGTAATATAGTTCAAATTATTGCTGAGCATATACATATACTTATATTGCGGTATATATTCATATAAAACATCGTATATAAGCAAAAGGGCGACTCAAGACCTAGAGCGCATTCTTAGAGCGATGAATAAGGTTGAGGCCGAAACAGGTAACGGAGAGGATGGTTTTTTTAGCGGACGAGATAGTCATGTGGCGCCAGCAGCGAGTTGCAGCGTGGGTTCTGTCCTTCGTACTTGTCGGCTGTCTGTTGAGCGACGGGTCTGCTGCCCTTACGACCTTCGGTAAAGCACCTAATCCGGCTTCAATCGTACCAGTGCCAGGTTCGTGAGTGTCTCTTATATTCTCTTTACAATATTAAACTATGTCTTTACCATATTAAACTAATCTGTTCAAATTCTGTAGTCAGCTGTTGAAACTTTTTTATTTGAAATTATCTGGGCTCGTACTATTTGATGTTGTACATTCTAAATCGGGAAGTCTTTGTATTTTATCGTACAACTTATATGAAAAGAAAGTTTCGTTGGTCTTTTTTTTTAATTTGACATAACAACATCTTATTCAATTGACTTATATCAGTCGAATGGAATGCTGTCGCCATCGTATAGCTTATAGAGTTCAGAGGAACACGGGGTTGTATAATATTGTTCTAGAATGTGTGTATAATGTGTAATAAAGATTTAAGTGAAGAGAGTGAATTTTTGAGTTAAACTATTAAACCATCACAGTTACGTTAAAATAATGTGCGAAGGTTTTGCAGACCCCATGAAATGGTATATTACATTAATTATTATAGCTTGTCTATTACGGTCCCTTTTACATTGTGACGTACGATTAGAGAAGTATTTTGTTAAATTAAAAGAAAAAACTTAATCTTTACTTTAATTGCAATGAAATCTACAGAAAAGTTCTAAGTGGTATATATACCAAGTCATATATATATATATATATATATATATATATATATATATATATATATATACATATATATATATATATATATATATATATATACATATACATATATATATATATATATACATATATCATTTTCGTACATAATTATACGTATTTTTAATGTTATAAAATAGGAGAGTAGAGTCGAATACCTACTCGACGAAAGCACAAAATAAGTGCTTTCGGTGAGTAGGTACACGACTCTACTGAGAATATCGGTAAAAAATTAACCGTAAATGAAAATTATATAAAAAAAGCTAGCAATGCTTTCATGGTCCATTTTTGCCCGGACAAAGGCGGTAATGGCAATTAACAATAAATTTTGTAAGCTGAAAGTAACCTTGCAAGTTTTTGGTAAACTTAGTGATATTAAAGTAATCTCACAAGCTGTTAGTAAATTTTTTGATTTTAAAGTAGTCTTAAAAGCTGTTGGTAAATTCTGTGATCTTAAAGTAATCTCACAAGCTGTTGGTAAATTTTATGATCTTAAAATAATCTAACAAGCTTTTGGTAAATTTTGTGATCTTAAAGTAATATTATAAACATTTGCTATAGCAAAATGAACATATACACGAGTTCCATTCCGAATAATTCATTCAAAGTTTCACTAAAGTACTCGAACTAATCCTTTGGTATTTGCACGTGACAGGTGGATAAGTGGACACTCGAGTAATTAAAGTAACCCCCGAACCAAAGAGTTTATAGACATATTTGTTTACTAAATTATTTTTGGAAGTTCAATAATGCGTGCGTAACAAATTGAAGGTAAACATAACAATACTTTCTTAATAAGAACGCGTTAAACCCGATAATGACTAAAACAGAACTGCCAGACGCGAATAAGGATAGTACCCATTCATTTTAATCAGTTTTATATATCTTCCAACGTAAGGATGGGATGCATATCCTAACATGGAGACAAAATAATATATCACTGCCGTGAATGTAGAGAAAATAGTACGAGAAATAAAAATGAGTAAGCAATAATATCATGATCTTAGTCGGCCAAATAATGAGGAAAGGGCACTTAAATGAGATTCAACCGTTTTATATGAGCTCGTTCTGTGTAAAGTGTAAACGGAGTCAAGATAGCTTTGGCAATTTTTGTATCACTTCATATTTGAGGATTTTTTTATCCAGTTCCCAGGTGACGTAATTTAGTAATTTATCTCAGAAATTTACATCGATAAATTATCATTGAAACACGTCCAGTAGTTTTAGCATAATATACTATATATTCATAAAAAGAGACAATGAATTGAAATATTGCACCAATTTTTTATTTATGTTTTTCGCTTTTTGTTTACAAAATTGATTGTGGTAGTTACGAAATAAATGTCTGCCAATAGTGAGCGATGTTATTTATGTCCTTTTAAATAAACTAATAATTTCCTTTGACTATGAAGTATAGATATGTAACTTTCGACGTGCGACCGAAATATTTAAAAAAATGCCAAAATAGCCAAAAAAATTTCCCGCACCATCTTTTTTAAAAATGTTCCCTCGAAATCTCAAAAGTAAAGATATGGTGCTCCATAAATATATTGTTATCCATCCGAAAATACATGCCTGCATAGCTCAGTTGTGTGTTTCCTTGCGCTTGCAGCTCGAGAGTGCGAGCAGCAGTCCGATTGCGCCAGCGTAGCCGCCACGAGCTGCGTGCGCACCGCTTTCGACCCGCATACTCGATGTCTCTGCGGTGACAACCTTCCGCCGATCGATGGACGGTGTAACTACACCACTAAAGGTAACGACGTACTACAGTTCTTCAGAGAAGAAAGAACTCTGCAGGAAAACTACTGTGAGATTTAACAGAGTAAAATTGAGATTTAACCTAGTAAAAATCATTGGAATCAAACTGATAAATTAATTATATAAAATATATTAAGCGCCTTAGTGCCAATAAACGTCTTACGAAAGTATATCACCCAACTATCATATATATTATAGAACTAGCTGTGCCCGCGACTACGTTCACCTGTAGACCCACAGAAAATGTTATTAAGTTAACTAATAACATTTTCTGTGGGTACAATTTTCTGTGGTAACAAGATTAGTAAATGTAATACTATTATTAATAGTGTTACATTTACTAATATTAAGTATAATATTAGTAAATGTAACACTATTATTATGTTGATTACAAAAGTAAACTTATTTTAATGTATTTTGTGTTGAAAGGTCAAATTATTATATTCTAGTTTTAGTTATTGCGATAAAGCCTGTGTGTTGTCCCAGACTCAGTAGAATCCACTTGTAAAAACTTCATCGAAATGTTTTTAGCTGTTCTTGCATGATTTGCTAACAAAAAACAGACTCGCACACAGACGGACAAACATCTGAAACACACTATTTTTGTGTTCTATTACTTTTGTTATATTTTCATTTCTGCCATATTAAAGATCACTTACCACTCTTCACTTTACCTCTGACTACTCACCAATCCTCACTTTACCTCTGACTACGCCCACTTACATAATACATGTTCGAGTGGAAATTTTCATTGTGCAATTTAAATTACACGTGGAGCCATTTATTATTGTATACAAATATACTGCACATTTGTGTAATTACTACGTGTTAAGTAGTTAGGAGCTTCTATGTTGTTGTATAAATGCAAAGTAAATTAATTTTAAAATATTAAATTCGCATCTCTTCTGATCGAGTGATCAGACTAATTGAGTCATTCGTTTTTACGGGATACATGTTCAAACAGATAAACAGACACTACTATCCAAAAATATTTTTTTTGTTCTATTAATCTCAGTAAGTGACCAATAATTTTTTTTAAGTAAATATCTTCAATGTGCATACCACAGACTTAGGTTTTTTTAGTTTTATTATACGTATGTTGGGTTGGGTTGGCTAATTTTAGGTCATTTTGGGTGGATTGGTTTGTGTTGGGTTATATTGTGTTGAGTTTGTTTATATTGGGTTAAATTGGATTGGGTTATTTGCGTTGGATTTGTGTCATTTTGGTTATGTCGAGTTATGCTTGGTTGTGTGTGGTTAGCTTGGACGATCTTAGGTTTAGTTGGATTATGTTGGCCCGATGTGGGTTATATTGTATTGGGTTGGATTATGTTAGGTTATACTGGATTCAGTTATGTTGAATTATTTTCAGTTGAGTTGCTTTATGTCGGATTATATTTGGTTTGGTTGGGTTAAGTCGGATCATGTTGAATTGGGTTGAAATGTTTTGGATTATGTTGGTTTGGATTGAGTTATGTTGGGTTATGTAGGATCATGTTCGGTTTGTTGAGTTGGGTTGGATTTTGTTGAATAGTGCTGGGTTGTGTTGAGTTCGGTAGGGTTATATTGGATTATGACGGATTGGATTATGTTATCTCGGGTAATATTGGTCTAGTTTGAGTTATGTTGAATATATTGGGTTGTTTTAGGTTTATTTTTGGTTGTTATATATTGCGTTGTTTTTGGTCAAGTTATGTTGGGTTGGATTGGACTATGTTGTATTAGATTAGGTTATCATATCGTGTTGTGTTGGTTTACGTCCGCTCATGTTGGTTTAAGTAGGGTTATTTTATATTTGCCTGGTACATCTGTTCGATTGCAGATGACTTACTTTGAAACTAGTACCCCTTCCACTCTACTCCACACTTCACACCGGCCCCGCCCATTTAACCAATTTATGTCCGGGTGGAAAATTTCGTTACCCGATTTATATACACGTATTACCTTCTACTTACGTCCATAGATACACAATTACATTTGTCTAATACATATATGTAAGCTAGGCACTTATTTTTACTAATTCGATAGAAATGTAGTTTTCAAAATGTTACATTCGCATATCCTCTTATCTAGCAAACCAATTCTAATAAAATACAAAAATTATATTACTTTAAGCCAACCCCGATATTTTTGTTTTCAAAAAATCTTCATCTATTTGGTTCAGTAGTTTCACGTGATGCATGTTCAAACAAACCGACTAATAGACAAAAGTTTAAAACAAACTATATTCTCGTGTTGTATAACTTTTATTATATCACCCTAAATCAGGAGTTCCCAACCAGGAGGGCGCGCCTCCCAAGGGGGGCATAGAGAGATGTCAAAGCGTTTGCATTTTAGGAGGAAAAAACAAAAAAATATACAAACAACATTAACAAATAACATTACAATGTAATGTTTAATTTACATGCATCAAATTAATGAAATTAAATATCGTATTCACTATTATTACCACAAACTTGCGAAAAATTTGACGTTTCGGTGTACATTTTTTATTGAGAAATCAGTTTGAGTGTGTAAAATTATTGTGTCTCTGTCAAAAGGTAAGTTTGTGTATTTATAAACTTCAGTTACCATTTTTATTTAATTTACTAAATCAAAGGGGGGGCATGAAAACATAATTTTTAGTCCGGGGAGCCGTAAATAATCTCAATCTACAAGCTGTTTTTTTTGTGTATAGATTATCATAAATTATTATAATTAATTTTTACGAAATTTTCACGACCCTGACGTCGCTAATTTTTTTACAACTCTGTAGATTGACAAGAGACTTGAAATCTCGTCACGTTCGGTCGTCTGCGGTACGCTGGTAGTTAAAACTGTAAACTATACAAGTTTTAAACCTATGCATTTCTTATTATCTTAATTAAAATGTAGTGAAATGCGACACATCTTTTATTATCCCCGTATATGTAAAACGAGGGCGACATTTTTTTCGTTTGTCCCATGACTGAAACCTTATGAAATCAAATCACGCGCCGTTTACCATTTTTTTTTATTTTTAAGTTCCATTTCGAGATGTTAAACTTCAACGTAATAAAGAATATTCCTCCCCGCCATTTTTTTATTCTTCTAACACGAAATCGACCTTTTCTAAAGTTGATCTTGAACAGTTTGTCGGCATAAATACTTGATTGAACACTCCAAAAATTATCTAACTTAATTTTTATGTCTTTTTCTCTTAGATCGTAGAAACACAAAATATATTGCCTTTATAAATTGTTAAGTTTTTTTGTAAAAGGTGTAGAAATAATCCTGTACTTTTTGTATTAAGAATGTTAATGTAATGAGACAGGCGGGTGAATAAATAAAATAAAAAAGGAAGTGAGAAATGACCCAATTTTTATTTCGAAATCGTTTGAATGTCTGGACAATTTAGCTGACTCCCGGTCATCTGACGACCCTTCTCTTATAACTTACTTGACTATATGAATTCTGTATATTTGGTAAATAAATAAATTGGAATATAGATAACCAATTGCATTCTGTTCTCACCTTTTATTTAAGTCCATTCTATCTTGACGTAGTGATATCAACTCTTAAACGCATGATGTAGCATTATGACTAAGCTAATACCACCAGGGTTGCAATTCTTCAAACTTTTCACTTTTTCTTTAATTTTTGTTCAAGGTGACAAGACGGTATTCATTTTTATCATCTGTGATGAGTGAGTGTGTTGTTTTCAAGGAAATATCAAAAATCGTACATTTATGGATTAACACTCGAAACATAACCACGATTAAGTTGTAATAAAATGCAAAAAAATGAATAACCATTACTAAACTTCAATTTGAAATAATACATAATTTCCCAAAAAAATAAAATGATACAGTAAGTTCCGTATGGTTCCATATGGCTATAGCTGTTACGTGTGTCGTTTAATCATGATACTTGATATCGATGTAACATTCGTTTCACAAAAAACAAGTTGACCTCTGTTTTGAACAAATATAATTTTATTTCTAATTGTACCCGGTGAACAGTACAAAAATATTGCGTGATTTCGAGTTGATCATATTTCAAAAAAAAAGAGGCAACTTTTTAAGAAATAGCGGTAAGAACTGTCAATAATTTATAACCCAATTGTGTCTTCCTATGACCAGGTCTACGCCACGTGTGCATGGACTCGGTGGAATGCGCCGAGGGCATGAAGTGCGTCAAACCCAACGCTATGACGATGACGAGCATCCCGACGGGACCCCAAGGCGCCTGGTCACCCCCCTCCAGCGACAAGCTGTGCCTCTGCGCCGAGGAGGACGGCTATATGGAGAAAGACTTCCACTGCAACGGTACGTAAATAGGTCGAAAGGTAATAACAGCAGGTGCCAGTTTGATGTGTCGCTGCAGTACAGATGAATTTATTATCCCTCATGCAGTAAAGCTAAAAAGTAAAAAAACGTTCTTTCGAAAATTAACTAGAAAATAAGGAAAGGCTCTAGAAGCCTCCATAATCGAAGGTATATCAAGGGTGTGGCACGCTCTCACAGTAGTAAATAAGACGCCGCACTTTTAACACGCATAAAATATGGACGACATTAAGATGCATGGGAGACACTGGTTCTTCTACGAGTACTAACCTGGTCATTCTTCTGCCGAAGCTACGCGTAACATATGTCAACGCATAGCTCCTGAAGCAATATCTGAAGCTACTGCAAAACGATGGTTCCAGCGGTTTCACGGCGAAGATTATTCCCTGAGTGATCAACCGCGCTCTGGCCAACTGGTGGAATTGAATAGTAAAAGGTTAAAATGTTTAATTGAAGAAGTTAGCCGATTAACGACTCGCTGACTAGCAACCGAGCTCGGGTGCTCCCACGGAACTATGGAGAATCATTTACACCGCTTGGGAAAAAGCTTCAAATACGGTGCGTGGCTAACATATGAACTTAGTCCGGACCAGCCCTAACCGTAGCTCGGTCCTCATATAGCTAAACAGACCCATAAGTTTTGCATTTTGGTTGCACAGTGATCCCCCATCCGCCGTTATCCCCAGACCTTGCACCCATTGATTATTGTTTGCTTAGATCGCTCAGCAACACCTTACGCAAAAAAAAAATTTATTATGAAGACCACCTACGACAGTTTATAGGTAAATTTTTTTATCCCGAACCACCTGTATTTTACGCGGATGCTATCCACTCTCTGCCAGTGCTTTGGAGACATGTATGAAAAATATGCATAAGAGCATGTTTTTGGTGAACTAGACGTGATATTGTGATATTTAATGAATTATTTGAGTATTTTTGATGATAAAATGTTCTTGCTAATTATTTATAATGACACTAATTCATTTTATGCCTCCACTGGCCTAGAAGAATATGTAAAAAGATATTGGGGATCTTATTTCATTAAGTTTTGTACGTGTTTGATTATAAAATTAATAACAATATGTAACCACTTTATGAATAATTTACCACTAAACGGCGCTTATCTCTTGGAAGACTCCTTATTACGCACAAAACATACGCTTCCGACTTCAAAATGCCGCGGCCGACCACAGCCGATATTTGTCGGAGAAGATCGGTCTCCAACTTTTAATTGAGGGCGCGCATAGGTCAAGAGACGCGCGCTGCCGACTAAACGTCTCTGTGTTGTTTCATGTTCAATCCTTTTCTCCATTAAAGTGTTTCATTCATTAACTCGGCTAATGCGTTAATCGGTGATAATCGGCCACAGCCACGCCACTTTTTTTGTAGAACCGACTTGTGTAAGAGGTGCGCTTTGAATATCGTGTATTCTGTTTCCTCTTATTAATTTTTATCTGTCGGCTGCGTTATGCGGTACACTAGATATTTTAACTTGTATACTACTCGCTTTCAGCTTAAATATTATTAGACTTTAAATCTTTTATTTAATAAATAAACGAATACAAAGAAAAAAAGTTTTTTAGGTAAACACGAAGAAAGTTTATAAAAAGTCATTAAGAAAGTTATATGTCCTCTTTTCTGAATTTCCTTTTGTAAATATAAATTCAATTATTGATTAAAGAAATAAAAAAGAAAATTAAGAGATCACAGTAGCAAGTGTGCCGCAACCGCTACACTGCTACTACCTCCCTTTCTTATATATTTTTTAAGAATAAAAGTTTCATTTTAAAGCAACTCATGTTTTATTTTAGTTGTTGGAGATGTCTTACCATTCCAGGTAAGACATTCGATCAGTAGAATTAAGTAATGCTACAAAAATCCATATAAAATAAGTATAAAAGGCGACGTTATTTTTCTACGAATCTTCCTTTTTATAAAACAACGCGATGCAAACTATATTCAATAGATGGCGTTACTTTCTTACACTGCTTATTTCTCCCACAGTACGCTGTACGTAGTTTCTTACACTGTTTATTTCTCCTACAGTACGCTGTACGTAGTTTCTTACACTGCTTATTTCTCCTACAGTACGCTGTACGTAGTTTCTTACACTGCTTATTTCTCCTACAGTACGCTGTACGTAGTTTCTTACACTGCTTATTTCTCCTACAGTACGCTGTACGTAGTTTCTTACACTGCTTATTTCTCCTACAGTACGCTGTACGTAGCTTCTTACACTGCTTATTTCTCCTACAGTACGCTGTACGTAGTTTCTTACACTGCTTATTTCTCCTACAGTACGCTGTACGTAGTTTCTTACACTGCTTATTTCTCCTACAGTATGCTGTACGTAGTTTCTTACACTGCTTATTTCTCCTACAGTACGCTGTACGTAGCTTCTTACACTGCTTATTTCTCCTACAGTACGCTGTACGTAGTTTCTTACACTGCTTATTTCTCCTACAGTACGCTGTACGTAGTTTCTTACACTGCTTATTTCTCCTACAGTACGCTGTACGTAGTTTCTTACACTGTTTATTTCTCCTACAGTACGCTGTACGTAGTTTCTTA
This sequence comes from Druceiella hillmani, assembly GCA_039881145.1. NCBI lineage: Eukaryota > Metazoa > Arthropoda > Insecta > Lepidoptera > Hepialidae > Druceiella > Druceiella hillmani. The sequence continues at coordinate 24,812,289 of JAYKKI010000019.1, read as the reverse complement.
CACTGCTTATTTCTCCTACAGTACGCTGTACGTAGTTTCTTACACTGCTTATTTCTCCTACAGTACGCTGTACGTAGTTTCTTACACTGCTTATTTCTCCTACAGTACGCTGTACGTAGTTTCTTACACTGCTTATTTCTCCTACAGTACGCTGTACGTAGCTTCTTACACTGCTTATTTCTCCTACAGTACGCTGTACGTAGTTTCTTACACTGCTTATTTCTCCTACAGTACGCTGTACGTAGTTTCTTACACTGCTTATTTCTCCTACAGTATGCTGTACGTAGTTTCTTACACTGCTTATTTCTCCTACAGTACGCTGTACGTAGTTTCTTACACTGCTTATTTCTCCTACAGTACGCTGTACGTAGTTTCTTACACTGCTTATTTCTCCTACAGTACGCTGTACGTAGTTTCTTACACTGCTTATTTCTCCTACAGTACGCTGTACGTAGTTTCTTACACTGCTTATTTCTCCTACAGTACGCTGTACGTAGTTTCTTACACTGCTTATTTCTCCTACAGTACGCTGTACGTAGTTTCTTACACTGCTTATTTCTCCTACAGTACGCTGTACGTAGTTTCTTACACTGCTTATTTCTCCTACAGTACGCTGTACGTAGCTTCTTACACTGCTTATTTCTCCTACAGTACGCTGTACGTAGTTTCTTACACTGCTTATTTCTCCTACAGTACGCTGTACGTAGTTTCTTACACTGCTTATTTCTCCTACAGTATGCTGTACGTAGTTTCTTACACTGCTTATTTCTCCTACAGTACGCTGTACGTAGCTTCTTACACTGCTTATTTCTCATACAGTACGCTGTACGTAGTTTCTTACACTGCTTATTTCTCCTACAGTACGCTGTACGTAGTTTCTTACACTGCTTATTTCTCCTACAGTACGCTGTACGTAGTTTCTTACACTGTTTATTTCTCCTACAGTACGCTGTACGTAGTTTCTTACACTGCTTATTTCTCCTACAGTACGCTGTACGTAGTTTCTTACACTGCTTATTTCTCCTACAGTACGCTGTACGTAGTTTCTTACACTGCTTATTTCTCCTACAGTACGCTGTACGTAGTTTCTTACACTGCTTATTTCTCCTACAGTACGCTGTACGTAGTTTCTTACACTGCTTATTTCTCCTACAGTACGCTGTACGTAGTTTCTTACACTGCTTATTTCTCCTACAGTACGCTGTACGTAGTTTCTTACACTGCTTATTTCTCCTACAGTACGCTGTACGTAGTTTCTTACACTGCTTATTTCTCCTAGAGTACGCTGTACGTAGTTTCTTACACTGCTTATTTCTCCTACAGTACGCTGTACGTAGTTTCTTACACTGCTTATTTCTCCTACAGTACGCTGTACGTAGCTTCTTACACTGCTTATTTCTCCTACAGTACGCTGTACGTAGTTTCTTACACTGCTTATTTCTCCTACAGTACGCTGTACGTAGCTTCTTACACTGCTTATTTCTCCTACGGTACGCTGTACGTAGTTTCTTACACTGCTTATTTCTCCTACAGTACGCTGTACGTAGTTTCTTATACTGCTTATTTCTCCTACAGTACGCTGTACGTAGTTTCTTACACTGCTTATTTCTCTTACACTGCTTATTTCTCTTACAGGTGGCAAATAAAATCGTGGGAAATAAAATACAATTTTACATTTTTTCCTTTTATTTAATTGGCTGAATTATCCGCTGTAGCTCGTATTGCTTTCTAGACTTTTCAAATCGCATTAAACATCAGCGCACCTACTCTGTCATTGTGAAAAACAATTGCAGCTTCGTAAATTTAAGTAGCTCGTTTCCGTTGCTTCGATCGGATAAAAAGGTAAATTAAAAAAAAATTGTTCTTTTATTTTTACAGGATCAGCCCCTCTCATGTCGAGCCTACTTCCTGTGCTCCTGGTGCCCTTCTTCAAGTACCTCAGCGACTCTACAGTCTACTGATACAATAGTTACAGACCGTGGACAAATAGTATATACTATTTAGTGTACCTCGTTCATTTGTCTATCGTACGTTTATTTGTACGCCCTTTCATTTCCTTTCGAATAAACTTTATACCTAAACTTTTACATCAAAATATTGATAGTATTTATTTATATGAACAATTTAAGGATACCATCTGCAGTGACGGATTTACCAGCAGGCTGAGTAGGCTGAAGCCTAGGGCGGCGGCGAATTTTAGGGGGCGGCAAATTCGGCCACAAAATTTTTTTTTTCTTACAGAAATAAAAAAATACCTACTTAAATGTTATTAGGTTTCACTGCTTAATTTGTCAAAGTGGGGTATTGGACGTTTGTCAATCTGCTAATACTTTTTTTATACTACGTATTTGCGGTGCGGTAACGAATGGCATGACCATTCGCTGAGTGTCTGGCCGAAATGACGTCGCGGGCGCACGAGCGCAGGGCGCGGGCAGGGGCTCTTTTGTGCATAGAGTCAGAACTTATGAACAATATTTCATACGACGATTTAATTGACGATTTTGCGAATATAAAACTTTTATATATAAAACAATAATAAAAAACTTTTATATATAAAACAATAAATATAAAACTTTTATATTTTAATTGATTTTATTATCATCATCAAGTGGATTCTTAATACATAATTTAATAGGAATATTGTTTTAAACTGCAAGTCCAATCAAAATATACAACATTTTTTAGTTTTTTAATTGTAAAATTTGACATTTTCTTCCACCTTATTTTCTCCGTGTAGGGTATCGAAATGCAGAGATCACAAGGGGCGGCAAAATTTGAACAGCCTACTGGCGGCAAATGTGTTAATCCGCTACTGACCATCTGAAATATTCTATTTAAATACTCAATTGAAGTTGAAAAATGGATTAATTTTTTTTTAATTTCTTTTATTGTCTTTTGACATGCTTCATTGAAACTACAATGGCCACAAATAATACAATCATAAAGGTTAATAAAATAGTAGTGAATAAAGGAAAATGTAACAAAATAAAATATTAATTTGTTTATTAAATATTTTTATAGTTTACTACAGTACTTTTAATATTCATTTTATAAGAACATTGTTATAAAATCTGATACTTTGAAAAGAAACCTCTGTAATATAAAATATAACAATTTAAAAAAATACTTTATTTTAAAATTTAGTAGTAGTCTAATGTTAGAAGACAGAAAATTTACAATTACACAAAAATATAAAAATATTCTTGTGTTTATGAGGTAAAACCCCCGTCAGCTTTAGGGCGAAAACATTGTAAAGATTGACAATTTTAATATTTGTATTTATGTTGTTTCATTTATGCCACAGAACAGACGTATGGAATGGACACTACGCGTACAAACCCTTATAATAAACGCATCACAATTTTTCACAGACTTTGGATTCACAGACGCTGTCAGAGTGACTTCCCTCTCCCTCCAACTTCATCCTCTGAACAAGTGTGCCATACGTAATAATTAACAATACTCATAGATGGCGTAACGTCTTACCCTCTTCTGCTCATAGATGACGTTATTAAAGAAAAAAGCAATTTTCATTTTTATATATTTATTAAAACTGTTATAACAAAAATATTTCATGACAAATGTTATGATAACAATCATTATTATACAAATATATTTCAAGAAATTTATGTGAATTTAAAAATACAGTTTTAAATATCGTTAGGGTTTAGGTGGTAATTACACATACGAATGCGGACGACTCGTAGATCTGAAACAGACAAAAGCATACACAAATATAGACACGATATAGACGACACTGGCGAATACATTTAAAATTAAAATACTACATCTGAATGATAATTATCTGATTTGATCACACGATAGCTTCAAGTACAATGGGTACAGGATATATTTTACTCTACTCTCAATTTCATCCCACTATATATTTAATACGTTTACAAAAAATTAGATTCCGATTGATGAAATATTTAAATTGCGAACATGATGTAATCAACTTATAATATTTCTGATTATCTGCAATCGTTAAATCACTTTAAGAGAATCAATTAACAACTTCGCAGAATAATCAACTGCAGACGAAATAACCGTGCCTATCAATAATTTCTAACGCTAATAATGTTGAATATATTTGGCGTTAATTTTGTAGAAATTCATTATTCACAATTAAATGAAACTACGTGATGCAGTATTGTTTCTACTTTCTTTAAGTTCTTTACCACGAACTAGGTTTCGTTGTATAACGACATCTTCAGGTGGGATATTAGCAAATAAAGAAAGCAGTCTTTGCTAACAGCCAACCTGAAGATGTTGTAATACAACGAAACCTAGGTCGTGGTAAAAAACTTAGAGAAAGTAGAAATAATACTACATCACGTAGTTTCATTTAATTTTGGCTAATAATAGTATTAAAATTTAAAAAATTAAAAACTCATGTTCAAATAAAGTATACGATTCTTTTGATGAGATAAATTTTAATATTTTGTTTTACTTTATCAATTTTTATACTTTCCAAATTGCCACGCCAACACTCCGGCCCCAAAGAACTTACCTCTAATGGATCTCTTCCTTTAAGTAACTGTAATCACAATCAGGCAGGTGCTATTTTAAAATTATACCTTCGTAACTGATGTTTATATAACATATTCAGTTATACAAGCAGACAATTGGTGGATATTATCTTATAAATAACCTTAAACCATAAACGTATAAACCACCTTTTTCCTTTCTTCCATTTGGAAGAAAACTTATGGCAAACGACGTTTTGAATAACTGTAAATACCGCTCACAATGTTGTTTAGACAAAATTTCAATTTGGAAAACCGTTTTACTACTGGCGAATACACCCAGTAACTATCTAAAATACTTTCAATGGATTTTCTTGCAAAAAAACTTCGTAAAAAAACTATAATTTGTATGGTAAACCTTTTAATGTCCATTTTCGTTTAAATTATGTCGTAACCGGTGCCTATAAATAAAACTTCCTTTAATTTAAATTTTCTTTCAAATAGCAGTGAAAATTCCTTTTCACTGAAATGCAATGGTTACACTGATTATTATTTTTATAATCATGTTATTTGAAAATATAATACTTTCTTCAAAACAGCACAAAAAGTAATAGGTACGTGTCAGGATTACTTTCCAAACATTTATTCAATTTTAGCAATATAGATCTTTACAATATCGTAAGAAGCAACAATTATGTTTTGCGTCAGTGTATAACATTTACAGTAATTTTGAAAAACACAAATATAAGAACACAATGGCTAAAGCACCCTTATTTATTAATTAACATACAAGACTTAGAATATTAAATATAATTCATTGCGCAATAAAGCTTTTCTGCCAGTTGTTTAAGTACAAAATCGCTTAGCGTTGTGCAGTTTGCACTTGGTTCATCGCGACATGTAGCGATGTCGCGATATAAGTTAGTGAAGACAGAAAGAGAGAGAGTTACGTTTTTGTATATTATTGTAAGGACAAGAGAGAGAGGTGCGAGCACACATTTTCTTTCTCGCTTTCTCTCATAACCAGTTATGTTTCGTATAACTAAGCACATTGCAAGCCTATTGTCTGTATCACACTATAGGAGCAAGAGAGCAGTGCGCGCGCACATTTTCTTTCTCTCTACCTCTCATAGCCAGTATCATATCGACTTTAACATAGAACAACTTCAATAGTCATAGCCATTTGCTAGCGTTACGCGAATGGTGATTTTTTTATTATTTTGTAATTTCATTTTGTTCTTGAACAATTTTATAAATTATTATTTTGTTCAATACAATAAATTTTCTACGTTGGAAGTGAATAAAATTGTAAATTCATTTTAAAGTACATATTTTGTGAATTTGAAGTTTTACTTCAGTCGTGTGGTCTAAAGCACACTCGTTCTTTTTTTCTTTTCTTTAATGGCTTGCTTAACATGGTTAAGTGAGCTTAATAGCGAATCTCTATTTATCTCACAGGTTAATTTAATTAACAACATTATATTATATATATGTTTTATATATATATATATATATATATATATATATATATATATATATATATATATATATATATATATTTACATTATTTCTCAATCTTTTAATTAATTAAATTACTGAAATTATTTAAATGCTATCTGAGGAACATTTGTATCGATGTGAAACATCTATAGGCGCAGATATAAACCGGATCGTTGGCGTGGCGACGCTTGCCGTGGCGACGGGTCGCCACCTTATACTAAGGTATATATAGTCTATATGTAGTAGAGTGTACGGTATGGCGACGTGTCGCTATGCGCAACCGACTACGCGACCCCCTCCTCACTCAGTGCGACGCTGTTGTTTACTATGGTACACATAACCTGTGCTTTATTATTTTTGTATTAATTGTAAATAAATGTTTATTAAATAAAGTCACCATTTTCTGTAAGAAATTCGTAATACTTTATTTTTTCATTACGCTATATTTAGTTCCTGTAATAATCTTGTCTTTTATGCATATTACTTCTACGAACACAATGTTTCACATCTGCCAGGCGTCCCGTGACGGCTCACTGTTTTTTATACATTAAATTTCATTATTTTATGTATCACTGGTTTCAAGAATTTTCGTTCCAGTCTTTCAGAATGTTATCCTCTTTGCCTCTCTGCCATTTTACCCTTTACTATATACTTACAAATCAAGGTTTAGATCGCAAAAAAAGTTTCCGTTCTGTCACGTGTTCTAAGTTGTACGCGATCAAATTTTTTTAAGTGGTTATTCTTTTGTACGTTAAAGAATGTTTTAAACTAAATAAAAACGAACTATTCCTATTAATAAATAAACTAGAAGGACGGTCGTACATATTTCAAAAGCAATGCTTCTAAAACACAGGCGTGGATAGAAGTAAATGCGTCTCGCATTATTTAGATTAAATTTGAAGTTTCCAAAATACTTGCAAGCATTATGAAATCTGGTTTTTGAACCTAGTATGTTTTCTTACTCACATTTGAAACACTTGGTATTTAATTTTACAAGTTCGACTCATCCCTAAAAATAACACGTCTGCATCATACGCTTTCGCAGTGCATAATAAATAACGAACACTTCTGCAGCTAGAAGGAAGCGGTAAGAGCGCGCCAAATCCCTTTAAATTGTCAAAAAAGACTGCTGTTGGATCTATTGGGATGAGACTTTTGTATTAATAACTTCTTTAATAAATTGGCGTTCGACTAATGTCATATAATGGATAAATAAAACAAACCTAAATACAAATATTAATATTGCCAACTTTTAAAATGTTTTCGCCCTAAAACAAACTTGAAAACCTCATAAACTCAAGGATATTTTTATATTTTTGTATAATTGTAAATTTTCTGTCTTTTAACATACATTTCTTAAATTTAAAAATAAGACACGTTGAAAAAATATTTTTATTTACCATTGTATTTTCATATTTAATATTACAGAACTTTCTTTTCAAAATATCAGATTTTATAAAAAGCTAAAAATAACTACATAAAATAACTACTGAAAGTAGTATAGTAAAACTATAATAATATTTAAACCCCTAAATATTTTTAAATTATTAAATTAAATTACCCTATTCCAATTTATTTTGCCCTATATGTGTGGGGAAACTTTTAATTTGGTTACACTGACAAATATGAGGATATTTTTTTAAATATTTTATATTATATTTTCCTTTATGATTATATTATTTGTGACTATTGTAGTTTCAGTCAAACATGTTTAAAAAAAAAAAAGAAATTAAAAAAAATAAATTCATTTTTCAGGTTCAATTTAAATAGAATATTTAAGTTACTGTCGGGAAATTGGTCATGTAAACACATACCAGCAATATTTTGATAAACAATTTACGTACGAAATTGAAAAAGAAAGGGCGTAGAAATGATTGACAAATGAATGAGGTACATTAAATAGTATATCTAGATGGTCTGTAGCTGGAATTAGCAGACCGTAGAATCGATGTGTTACTTGAAGATGGGCTCCAGGACACAGGAAGTAGACTCTATATGAGGGCCGCTAATTCTGTAAAAAGAAACAATTTTTTTTAAGTTACATTTTTATCTGATTGAATTAAATTTACAAAGCTGCATTTTTTTTTACAATAAATTAATAGGCATAATGATGTTTAAAGTGATTAAAAACGTCTAGAAAATAATAAAGGCAGATTATTAAGTCAATTAAGGGCTGATTTAACATTCCCAAGATAACATTTATCATTCGGATAATTTTGACATTTTAACAGATATTCCATAGAAAAACTGAAAAAAATTCAGAATTAACATCTGGATAAATTTTATATAAAGATTGAAAAATTAGTCCTTAATAAAAAATAGGACAGTTTATTTAAATTTGAAACGATTTTATTTACCGTGTTCTGTCGTAGCGGAAATAAACAGTGTCGTCAGAAAGTAACGCCATCTATTGTTTATAATTTGCAACGTGTTCTTTTAAAAAAGGGAAAAAGATTCGTACAAAATTAACGTCGCTTTTTATAATTATTTTACATGGATTTCTGCGGTATTACTAAACTTTTCTATTCATATATGTTACCATTTAAATCTCCAATAGCTTATATATAATATGAGTTACTTTAAAATGAATCTCCTATAATTCATATACAATATGAGTCGCTTTAAAATTAAACGTTTATTTCGTCATTCTTTAAAATATATAAGAAAAGAAATGGATGTGGTGGCAATGTAGCGGTTGCAGCAGTTTTGCTACTGTGTTCTTTTAAATATTTTATTTCTTTAATCAATAATTGAATTTTAATTTACAAAAAGAAACAGAAAAATATGACGTCTAACTTTCGCAATGATTTTTCATAAACTTTCTTCGTGTATAATCTAAAAATATTTTTTTATCATTTGCACATTACATAAAGCATTTAAAAACAAGAATCTAATAATATATTATATATTTAAGCTAAAAGTACGTAGTATAGAAGTCAAATCGTAGTATAGAAGAAATATCGAGTGTACGGCATAACGCAGACGACAGATAATAATTGATCAGAGGAAACGGAACACGCGGCATTCAAAGCACACATCTTACACAAGTCGGCCCCACAAAAAGGTGGAGTGGCTGTGGCCGATTCTCACAGATTAGCGCACTTATTGATTTGATGAATGAAACCCGTTAACGGAGAAAAGGATAGAATATAAGACTGAACAGAGACGTTTAGTCGGCGGCGCGCGGCCCTTAACACACGAACGCCTCGATCAAGTCATCTATCTTTTCCGACAAATTTCGGTTTTAATCGGCCGCCGAGTCATTAAAAGTCGGACGCGTATGTTATGCGCGTAACAGGTCATCAGCGTCGCCTACTGGGAGATTATTAAAAAAATGGTTACGTATAGTAATTTATTTTATAATCAAATGTATAATGCCTAAATATGGTGAAGCGGGTTTTACAAAGGGACACCCAAAGACGTATAAAAATTCTAAAAATTAAGAACCCTCAATACCCATACTCAATACCTATTTACACATTCCTATAGGCCAGTTGATCGGAGACATATAATGAATTAGTTCTATTATAAATAATTAACAAGTACATTTTATCACCAAAACATTAAAATAATTCATTAAACAATACCACGTCTAGTTTTTTTATATCATAATTTATCCGTAACCTCTTGTTTAGGAATAACAAAGGAGACTAGAAGATTGCCTTTGACATCTAAGTGCATACAAGTCACAAACTTTTATTAAAACTTGTCTTTCAATCTAAATATTATTGCGCTTTTTCGGAGTAAATTTATTTTAGTAAAATGTTAAATCTTTAACTTTTTTTTAAACTTTCATAATCTATGATGGCTTTATTTCGGCATTTAATTTCAATGAGGCGTTTGTCATTAACATTATCAACCCTTTGCTAGAAAGTTTAGTTTCCATTTAAAAATTAAATTAAGTAACATTGACGATATCATTAAATAGTTCCTCCTTTTCACTCGTACTTTTTCGTATTTTATCAATATTTATTGGCTGAAAACCATTTTACTTATTTCTTAAAAATATTAGCTGACATATACTTAATCAACAGTTGTTATGTCTATTACCTGTATTACTCTTTATCGATATCGTTGTTTTTTTGGGCTGTCTCTAAATATTACTTGTAACAATCAATGCATCCCTATTGCAGCGATACACCAAACTGGCACCTGCTGTTTATTACCCCTCCACGCTATTTACGTACCGTAGCAGTAGAAGTCCTTCTCCACATAGCCGTCCTCCTCGGCGCAGAGGCACAGCTTGTCGCTGGAGGGGGGTGACCAATCGCTATGTGGTGCTTCTAGGCCGTTCGTCATCACCGTGACGTCAGGCGCGACGCACTTCATGCCCTTTGCGCATTCCACCGAATCCGTGCATACGTGGTGCAGACCTGGTCGTCGGAAGACACGATCGAGTTATAAACAAGTTGAATCGCGCAATATATTTGTACTTTTCATTAGATCCAGCTAGAAATAAAATTATCTTTGTTCAAAACAAAGATAAATTTGTTTTTTTTTGTAAAACGAATGTTATATCAATCTCAAGTATCATTGATTATATATATATATATATATATATATATATATATATATATATATATATATATATATATATATATATATATTATGTGTATATATATATATATATATATATATATAAACGAAAATCAACATAACTCAACTCAAACCATTCAACGTAACCCAATCCAAACTAATATAAGCTGAGGTAACCCAACTGAACTCAATATAATTAAATATAACCGAATTCAATTTAACCAAACATAATCGAACCCATTATCCAAACCCAACTCACACCATACCAACATAATCCAACTAAAGACAATCCAACTAAGGACAATCCAACCTAACTCAACACAACCTAGCATAACCCGACATAAACCAACATAACACAACCCAATCCACATAACCCAATATAGCCCAACCCAAACCAACCTATCAACAAAACCAAACTCAACAAAATATAACCCAACATAAATCAACTCCACCCAAAATTAGCCAACCCAACCTAACATTACCCAACCTACATATATGAAGATGTTTGAATAACAAAGGGGTTGAATTGAAGTAACATTTCATTTCTATTTCATTGGAATACGTTCACTCAACCAGAAGATATTCTCTATAAGAATCTGTAATTTAAATCGCGCAATAAAATTTTCCACTCGGACGTGCATTGTGTAAGTGGGCGGGGCCAAAGGTAAAATGAAAAGTGGTGAAAGAGGGTTACGTACTTAAGTAAGTAATCCCAAAGTGGGCAGACGCATTGACACAGACAATTGTCAGTAGTCTTACGCACATCAAATTGTGCTATATTGTATGTATTTGTAGTCAGCTTACTATGTTTTATCAAATTGTGCTATATTGTATGTATTTGTAGTCAGCTTACTATGTTTTATCAAATTGTGCTATATTGTATGTATTTGTAGTCAGCTTACTATGTTTTATCAAATTGTGCTATATTGTATGTATTTGTAGTCAGCTTACTATGTTTTATCAATTGGTGCAAAATTTTAAACTGTTGCTAATATTTATAATTTGATAAATTTAGTATTCGCCTGTATAAATTTAATTGTTACCTACTTTATTGTCTATAAATATAATGAGACTATAGAAATACATATGTACATTGAAGGTATTTTCGAAAAAAATTATTTACAAGAATATAACAAAAGTAATAGAACACAAAACCACTGTGCTTCAAATGTTTGTCCGTTTGTGTATGAGTTTGTTTTTTTGTTAGCACATCATGCACGACAAGCTGAAAAGATATCTATGAAGTTTTTACAAGTGGATTCCGTTGAGCCTAGGGTAACATATAGGCTTTATCGTAATGGGAAAATTGTAAATCTTTGCTAATCGCCCACCTGAAGATGTTGTAATACAATGAAAGCTAGGACGTGGTAAAGAACTTAAAGAAAGTAGAAATAATACTACATGAAACACAATGTTCCAGCAGGACGGGGCCACAGCTCACACTGCTATTGTGTCCATGAATGCAGTGCGGCAGTTATTTTCAGAAAAAAGCATATCCCGAAACGGTACCGTACCGTGGCCACCTAGGTCACTCGATTTAAGCCCATGTGACTTTTTCTTATGGGCATACTTAAAATCCGTGTTTACAAAACAAATCCGAGCACTGTGACACAACTTAAAGAAAATATTCGAGCCGAAGTCAGTAGGATACCCCAGTCGCTCTGCAAACGCGTTTTTGAAAACATGCGTACTAGACTCGAAGAGTGTGTCAGACTCGATGGCCGCCATTTGGAAAACGTGGTTTTAAAAAATGAAATCCGCATTTGTTGTTATAAAGTTAAAATAAACCTACTTTGTATTAAAGGTGTAGTTTTTTTTACAATTTTTCAAACATTGAAATCTGCCACTGGACACCCTGTATTAATCTTACAGTCAGTTCTTACAGTAAGAAGTAACCTTACAGTAAGCTCAGTTAGTTCTATAGTATAGATGATACTTGGGTGATAAACTTACATAAGAGATTTATTGGCACTAATGCGTTTAATGTCTTATTAAGCATTGTAATTATTGGTATCTATTTGTATTATTATTTTATTAGTTTGATTGCAATAATTTTCAGTAAGTTTCTATTAAATCTCGTAGTACTTTTCCTGTAGATTTCTTTTTCTTCTGAAGAGTTGTAGTGCGTCGTTACCTTTAGTGGTGTATTTACACTGCCCATTGATCGGCGGAAGGTTGTCACCGCAGAGGCATCGAGTGCGCGGGTCGAAAGCGGTGCGCACGCAGCTCGCGGCCGCAACGCCGGCGCAGTCGGACTGCTGCGCGCACTCTCGGGCTGCAAACGCAAGAAAACACAAATATGAGCTGGCTATACAGGCATGCATTTAAGGATGGATAACAATATATTTATGGAGCATCATATCTTTACTTTTAGGATTTCGAGCGAACATTTTAAAAAAAAAGGTGCTGGAATTTTTTTTGTCTATTTCGTTAATATTTGTTTCAATTCTCAAATATGTATTTTGGTCACACGTAAAAATATCTATACTACATAGCCAAAAGAAATAATTAGTTTATTTAAAAATGTCGTAAAAAATTCGAAAAATAAAAAAATTTTGCTATGATATTTCTGCAATCTATGTTCATCCTCACGTACAGTATTTCAGAATTTTATTTTAACTTTTATAATACTATTTTAGCGGATCGTTCCGAAGTTAAGGCAAACCAACTTTTTAAGTTACAATCCATCTTTGTACAAAATTGTCTTCGGTTTTTCTAAAAGAAAATTTTATTTTAAGTTTTAAGGGACTTAAAAATGACATCATGTGATGAAAAGATGAAGCTAAGAGTTGCCAACTAGCGTTACGTCATTTAACTTTAGTACGGAGCGCCTCGCTAAATTAGGATTTTTTTTTAAAATTCTTAAACTGCAAAGCCTGCTAGACTTTTTTAGATTTATATGTAAAACATGTTCTATGATTTTCACACATTTTTTGACAATGAGTTTACGTGATCTGACTTTTTTTATGCAGACACTGCTAAAATTTACGTAAACTTTCTGGTGTGTTTATAAAATTAGCTGGGATAATAAAAGTTTTTCTTCAACGTCCAAACACACTTTTTTCTATGTACACATTCAAGGATATCTACCATTTTTTAAGAAAATCATTCATACATCATAAACTTTCAATGATACCGTTCTCGATACGAGAATCTAACTATTAAATCTTATTCATACTAATAAGGAACAATAAAAATTACTAAAATTGTACACCAATGAAGTTGGACAATCATCGGTTTTATATAAAATCCACAATTAAATGAAACTACGTGATGTAGTATTATTTCTACTTTCTTTGAGTTCTTTACCACGACCTAGGTTTCGTTGTATTAAAACATCTTCAGGTGGACTATTAGGAAAGACATCTTTGCTAATAGCCCACCTGAAGATGTTGTAATACAACGGAACCTAGGTCGTGGTAAAGAACTCAAAGAAAGTAGAAATAATACTACATCACGTAGTTTCATTTAATTTTGAATAATGAATTTCTACAAAATTATGCCAAATATATTCAATAAAATCCACTTTTATGCAATGAATTCGTACTGTATATATTACTTTCAGTCACGTAAACTTATTCAATCATATTCTGACCAGAGGAAAGTACGAAACTCGCACCCGACTTCCGTACATTTCCGGTCGCCATTTGAAAATTATCACAGAGCTTATACAGATAGTAGGACAATTTTTGCTTTAATGGCGGCTGTCGTGCTATTGTTTTTTATACTATTATTTCATGAACCTACATTAGGTTCGTGTTATACTTTTTTTCGTAGCTTTGTCCCATTTTTAGCTTTTCATGTTATTATTAAAACTGTGAAACCGCCTTATATCTTAATTTTTGAATCGTAGATCTTTAAAGCTGTCGATATATCGGCATTCCAGATATTTATTCTGCGTAAATTCCGATGTTGAAGGTAACCTAAACCAAATTGTATTTATGGCTACTATCATCACCTATATGTTCCCGATATATTAATTATGGACATAACTGGATTAGAAATATGTACTTAAGAAAATCGATAGGATATTCATATAATTAGCGTTTCACTATAGCTAACGTGTTACTACCGATATCGTTCTTTTTTCCGAATTGCTAAATCCGAGTGTTCCAGGTACCACTTACACGTACAAAATATTAGCTTCTTTTATCCGATAGTTTGGGTTTTGAGCGTGTTTAACTCGATATCGGGGCTCATGTCAAATTTCGATCTATTTTTATTTCAATTAAAAATTATAATTTTTAACGTGACATAGCCTGCTAGTATTAAACGAATCATAACTTTAGAGCTGCTAAATTAATATTGATAACATAAGAAAATACATATATCTAAATTTAAAAACCGGAGAGATTTTTGTTTCCTCGTTCCATAATTTAATTGGATTTTAATAAATTATATTTGAAATTAAGTTAGTTCATTATTTTATTTGTATGGGGGTAAGGTTTTATCTAATCGTTTTCTAATAGATTACATAGAATCTTAGCGAATAAAAGTTCGATAAACAATGGGAAGAATTCACCTAAAAGACGCTGCCTTTTTGCTTATATGGAAATAATATTCTTTATTACAGGCAGTTTAAATTTTAGCTATTTCCCTTTTGTAGCTGGGTACAATACTTGCTAATGCGGAATGCAAGCATTTTAGTAGAACCACGCCGTCGTGAGAAATGACACTACATTAAAACCTTCTAAGAGCAAGGTCCAGCCATAGATTTATCGACCGGATTATGAAAACGATAAACCGGAAAAATGAATTTGTCTTTGGGGTCTGTCATAGTCCTAGATATTAACCCCTAATATAGATTCCTATACCAATTACATTTGGGGATGAAATATTTTATAATAGTCCTTGTGCGAAGGAGAAAATGTTTTGTCATCCCCTTGTTGAAGAAAAAGCGGATCGTGTGTGACCGGCCCTTACAAACTTTTTAAAATATGTGATATTTAACCAAACAGTCCTTATATATCCGGGACGTATTGAGGCTGAAAAACAAGGCCCTGTATTATTTGAAATGTTGTTCATTGTTCAAAATGTGTGTTTTTGTAATAAACTACAATCTTATAATTTATTTAAACAAATATGCCATCACAATTAGTCATTATTACAATATTAAGACAAAACAGTGGCTTCATTGGTACAAATCTCTGATCG
Organism: Druceiella hillmani; assembly: GCA_039881145.1. Taxonomy (NCBI): domain Eukaryota; kingdom Metazoa; phylum Arthropoda; class Insecta; order Lepidoptera; family Hepialidae; genus Druceiella; species Druceiella hillmani. The sequence goes on along the minus strand of JAYKKI010000019.1, from coordinate 24,796,633 downwards.
TATGAAGTCCGGTTCGCACTTTAAAGCGTTTGCTTCTTAACGAAAGGCAAAATATTGTGAGCGTAGGTATTTTACGCCGGTACAGAACCTGTTGGGTGAGTTGCCATAATTAACATGTTTATAAATCTTGAAGCGTCGATACAAACTAAACTCGACACAATAGTCTTAATCATGATTTCAACTTAGTATGTGTCGAGAGCGCTATGAGTTTAGTACGTAGGGGAGAGTAGGGTAATTGAGAACGGTCAACAAAATAGTGCTTCTCCGCCGTTTTCGCTGTCGCATACATCTAAAAATTGCTTAAGACCCCCTTCAGTTCAGCCACGAACTTAAGAGGAAGAGGTTGCGTGCGCGTTTTCCCGTAAACATCAAAATATTGTTTCACATTTGTTTTAATTTTAACCCTCAATGATAACTTTTGTAACCAACGTTTTATATTCTTCAATCAAAACGCATTTTGATATAAATTTCTCTGAAATATCGACTTTCAGAATTTATATAACTTTCAAGGTTATGGTGACTTTGTTTCCAATTGGCAACCAATTGTTATAATTGTCTGCTTTGGACAATTGGAACAGTGTGAAAAGGGCAATTGGGAACGTTCCCAAGTACATCGTGAACGTTCCCAAGTACATTCATGACGTCACTATAACCTCTGAAATTTACTGTAGGCTCCACAGAAATATTTTATAAAGATTGTTACAACATAAAGTATTGAGGATCTCGAAAGTGCTGTAGATGATAAAATGGCAAACAAATTTACCCTTAGTCAAACAGCTAAGATATATTGAATGCCAGACTTTTTAAGCAAACAATCAAAATTGGAAGTCATTAAGGAACCAGAAAAGGCTTGGTGTTCAGTTTTCAATATGGAACAAAAATATGAATTTTTGTAATATATATTAGTTTACTGCAAGACTTTTTGTGGAATTACACCAACAACACTTCAAAAAATTGGTTTTATAGGAATATTGTGAGCAATTCTGGTAACCCCATAACCGACGACGAAAACGAGGATGGAAATTTTTTTAGCATGATGTGTAGGCAAAGCCATCAATGGATTCAAAGTGGCTGGAATTTGTGCTATTGATCCTCATGCGTTTAAAGATTGCTTAGAAAATAAATCATTAAACGAGTCGAAAGTTATCCAGGCTCAAGAAAATAACTCTTCAGTTCACATGTCGCTCAACGAGTCCAAAGCCAATTTTCATGAAAATTTCAACGTTTAAGGTTCAAAAAAATGTTGCGACTGAAGCTATAACTGATCACGGTCTGATCGCCTCTTTCAATACTGTTTTTCCATATCCGATTAAACTATGTTGCTAACATAAAACAGCAATTAGAGGAAAAGCAAAAAAGTCAAATTGAAAAAAAAATAAGGAAAGAGAAACAAGTAGCAAAAAATAAAATGCAGAATAAGAAAATAATAAACATAAAGAAATCAAGGAAAAAAAGGTGTCACACATTTGAATGCCTCTGAAGAAGAAAAAAATGATGTTGCATATTCTGTAGTGAAAAATATGAAACTCCGCCGAAAGAAGACTGCTTCATGTGCATTGTGTGTTCTCATTGGGCATATGAGACATGCACCAGTGAAGAAGAGCTATATCGTTTTTATCCCAAAGTTCTCAATTACCCCACTTTTTCTTATTTCCCCCATGGTCTATTTTCATTTACCCCGAGGGTATTGGGTAAACACAAACGACATCATTTTGTTTTCTTTTTAGATTTGATAAAAGAACTGTTTGTTTAAACTATTTGACATGTTTATTTTCTAGTCAAACTACCAATATGTTACAATAAAAGTTTATTTAAATTTTTATTTTATTACGTTGTTTTTGATTACTTAAAATTACGTGTTCCCAGTTACCCTACTTTCCTCTCTCTTTTACTTCAAAAGCAAATTAACAACAACATAAGGCAGATGCTGCATTGATATAGTATTCGATACATACATAAATAATCGTCATTGATCTAGATTAGTAGGGTCAACTGTCCTATTTTGTATTTCAGTCGAGGACAAGGGTAATACGAAGGATCCTTTATTGCTCGACAATAGAATTTTATCGTAAACTACTGTGTAAAATAATAAAGCGTTTTTGCTTATTGATATATCGTAAAGTAAGTGGGAACAATATTCACAATATTTTCAGTTAAATAAGATTTTGCTTAATTTTACTTTATACGGTTCTCTGTTTATACTTGGTATATTGTATGTAAGAAATTTCGGAAAATAGTACGTAACTAAATAAAGTATCTTTGGCAACATTTTTCATTTATTGCAATCAGACCTCCAAAAACATGCCGTTAAGATAGTGCATTTTAACGAAGCTCTACAAAAAGATTCTTCGTTTGAACGTGACAAGTCTGACTCGGAAATGAAATGTTTTATTTGTGAATAGAATTTGTCTATAGTCAGAAGAAGTATGAGAAAATTTTGACGTATGCGTGAAGTTAGTTTAGTCATATTACGATAGAAATATAAATGACATTCAATTATTCCATACCGTATCTATACTTTTATACTGCGTTCTGTTTTTAAAACTAAAATATCCTAGTTTATGAATTTGAAACATCTAATAGCGTAATTGGATGGGAGTTAAAACGTTCTGATGGTAAGACGCATCTTGCCCCTTCGGCCAGCTTCGTGTATTGTCGGTTCTTTCCGACTTAATTCGGCTAACTTCGTGTCTTGTCTGCCATTCAGCCGGCTTCGCATCTTGCCTTCCATTCGGCCAGCTTCGCGTCTTGTCGTCTCTTTCCTACGTAATTCGGCTTGCTTCGCGTCTCGTCTGCATTTGCGTCACGTTTTGTCGGTTCTTTCCGGTTTATTTCTGCCAGCTACACGTCTTGCTAGTTTTTTCCGACTTAATTTGGATCAGCATTGTTTCTTATTTACTAAAGCTTAAAACTTTTACATCGGTGTATTGCATTAAACGGTCTTAAAACGTTAAAATCGTTTATCTGCAATTATTTATTAAGAAATATTTCTGTGATAAATTATTTCATAAGAATAAAATAAAATTAACATTTTATTATTAACAATTATTTGAATATCTTTTTTCGTTTTCATTTCGTTCAAATAAAAATACTTCAACGTAAAAATATAAAAAAACAGATGTTTCACATCTGCCCGGCGTCCCGTGACGGCTGATAAGTTTTTTTACAAATCCTTGTCATTATTTCCATCTCCTACCTCTATCTTTATAACTTAATAACAACACTATACGCTTCTAATGGTACTGCGTTTTCCACTTCTACTAATACCAATTAATAACCTCCAGCTGTATATAAGACCTTAGTTATTTTTAAATAAACAAAGTGAAATAATTATTCCTTTTTTTTAAACTATATTAATATGTGATAAAATAAATTAGGGAATGCAGTATTTCTCTCACTGAATTAAACACGTGGAAGGTTGCGACACTTTTTCTACTGTGCCTCTTTCTGTTTGACCTACATTATTTACTATTCTATATGTTAACATACACAGGACATAATTTTATGTTTAGTCTATCAGTATACATTCAACCATACTTTGTGATCAGTTTGATTTTGGTATATGTAAATAGGGCATCCATATTGTTTGTGCTTAAATATTCATGTGCCGTTTTTTGCTGCCTCCTAACCCGTTTCCTGTTATTATACTCATGTGACTGGTTCGCTTTACTTTGTTAATATGGTGTTAAGAGGATTCTGATTTATTGCTCAAATGTAAGTTTCTTTATGATATAAATTTTTTACTTTGTTATAAATACGTCCTCAGTAATAACTTACGTTCCACCACGATTTTACTTATTTTTAATTGTTTGCATTATGACAAATCCACGTATTTACTTTTCACAAATCTACACACGAATTATGTTTCGATGTATTTTGATTAAAAAATAAATAAAAATGTTTAACTAGCATATATAAATTTATTAAAAAAAGGCTAAATACAAACGGTGTTGTCTTAACAAAGTATTGCATAATAATGACTCTAAGCTTATTAAAGACTGCTTTTATATCTAACGATTTGTGGAGTTGGAATGCAGAACACTTCAGTTTTATGAAAGGGACGCTTTGTTCTACGTTGATGGCCAGTAAATCATCTCTGGATATTTAAACTTGCAATGGCACTTCCTTAAATTTAATGAAAGGAGTCCTTTGTATCCGTTTTAACCAGGATGTGCTGAGTGGGTGAGCGGGCAGTAAATCTTTCTTGCTATGTAAACAGGCAGGTCCTTCAAAAGGTAATATGATATGTTCATAACACACAAGAGGAGCACTTTACACAAATCTATACACAAGTTGAACTTGTTTTGGAAAAAATGATTCGAGGTTAGCATTCTTCATAGACTAACAGAAGCCAAAACAACGGTTTTTTAAAAATTTATGTCTCTTTGTTTGAATATATATCACGCTAAAACTACTGAACGGAAACTGAAACTGAACTTCAATGAAACCCAGTGTATTAGTAGTAAATTTCAAAAATAAATTATTAAATTACGTTATTTTGGAATTGGATAGAAAAAATCATCAAATATGAAGTGATACAAACATTTCCAAACCTAATTTGACTCCGTTTACACTTTATGCGTACAAACTCATAGAAAACCATTGAATCTCATTTAATTGTCCTTTTCTCATTATTTAATAATTTTTATTTCTCATGCTATTTTCTCCATATTCACGTCAGTGATATAGCATATCGTCTCCATGTTAGGATATTCTCCTCATGTGGGAAAAGATATAAAATATATTAAAATGAATGGGTACTATCCTTATTTGCGTCTGACAGTTCTGTTTTAGTGATTGTCGGGTTTAACGCGCTCTTATTAAGAAAGTATCGTTATGTTTGCCTTAAATTTATTACACGTTTAATTTATAATGAATAAATATTTGATATACTATGTTTATATGTTTAGACTATAGTACAACGTTTGTTCTACCAATTATCGTCCTGTACAGATATTTACTAACAATATTGCGCACGCGTTATTGAACTAATCCAAAATCCTCCATCCACTACGCCAAAATCAAAACTCCAAAAATAATTTAATAAACAAATAGGCCTATAATCCCTTTATTTCGGGGATTACTTTAATTACTAGAGTGTCCACTTATCCACCTTTGATTGAATTATTCGGAATAGAACTCGTATATATGTTCATTCTGCTATACTTGTTCATTCTGATACCAAAAGCTTGTAAGATTACTTTAAGATTACAATATTTGCCAAAAGCTTGTAAGATTACTTTAAGATTACAAAATTTGCCAAAAGCTTGCAAGATTACTTCACGATCAAAAAAATTACCAAAAGCTTGTAAGATTACTTTAAGACAACAAAATTTATCAACTGCTTTTGAGATTATTTTAAGATTACAAAATTTACCAACATCCAGTAAGACTACTCTAAGATCACAAAATTTACCAAAAGCTTGTAACATTACTTTAAGATAATGTGTATCAAAAGCTTGTAAAATTACTTTAAGATCACGTAATTTACTAAAAGCTTGAAAGATTATTTCAAGATCACAAAATGTGTAGTTTAGTTGCCCTTTTCGGTTTTATCACTGTAAAAAAGGACCACGATAGCATTGATTTCTTTTTACATAATTTTTATTTAAAATATTACCAATATTCCCAGTTATTTATTTTGTGATTTAGACGAGTACAGAACTCTACTCTCATATTTTGCAACATAAAAAGAGTTATAACGCTCTACGAAAATTGTAAACCTACGACTTGGCTTTCCGTAGATTTCATTGCCACGAAATTAAAGATTAAGTTTGTTTAATTGAAATGTAAAAGGGGCCGTAACAGACTTCCTGTAAGAATTATCAATATATTACTTTTCATATAGTCTGCAACATTTACACACAATATTTTAATGCAGCAATAATGGTTTAATAGTTTGAATCAAAATTCGTTCGTCGCAGTCCGAATCATTTCCCTTAAATCGATATTGCCAATTATCAATAAATTCTAAAACAATTTTATAAACTCCATGTCGATCTGGATACTGTTATCTATACGATGGAGAAAGCGTTATCCAGTCGAATAAGCCGTTTTTTATGTCAAATCCTAGAAAACCGACAAACAACTTTTTTTCTTCTATATAAGTAATATGATAAAAAATAAAACTTGTCGATGTGTAATATCAAATAGTACGAGCCCAGATAACTTCAAATAAAAAAGTGTCAACAACTAGCTTCAGAACTTGAACAGTTTTCGTTCATAGTTTATTATCGTAAAGAGAAAATAAGTGAAATTCACAAACCTGGCGGCGGTGGCAGTGGATTTAGATGCGCTGCCTGCCAGGTGGCTCTGCCGAAGGTGGTAAGCGCAGAGCTGTTGCTCATCAGGCAGACAATCAGCATGAAAGGCGGAATCCATGCTGTAGCTCGCCGCTGGCGCCACATGACTGCCTCGCCCGCTACAAAACACAACCTCTCGGTTACCAATTTTCGCGTTCAATCTTATTTATTGCTATTGCTCTAAGACTGCGTTCTAGCTCTTAAGACACCATTTTGCTCACATGCGCTTTTGTATACTATATACACGTTATATACTACAAAACACAATCTCTCGGTTACCAAATTTCACGCTCGACCTTATTTATTGCTATTGCTCTAAGACTGCGTTCTAGCTCTTAAGACACCATTTTGCTCACATGCGCTTTTATATACTATATACACGTTATATACTACAAAACACAATCTCTCGGTTACCAAATTTCACGCTCGACCTTATTTATTGCTATTGCTCTAAGGCTGCGTTCTAGCTCTTAAGATACTATTTTGCTCACATGCACTTTTATATACTATATACACGTATAATGCGGTATATAAGTCACAGAAATGATTTGAACTGTATCACAATTGTACAACTCAATATATCATTATAACATTCTTAAAATTTACCATAAAATAATTTGCTATATTAATCTATTTATTCAAATGAAATGTTGCAACAAGAAGTTTAATTGTATAAATAAAAATGAAAAATAATAGCACAAGACATTTTGTTACAAACTAAATGTAACATATTATGATAAAGACAATGAACTAAAACTTTAAGTCATCGAAACACTTCACAATAACTTCCTAAATGGAATGTAATTTGTAAATAAAAACATCAAAATCTGCGAAAGTTTTCAACGCAAAATTGAGAAACGTTTGAAAGCTAATGCCATCTGATACAAATATTGGATCCAAATATGTGAAATGTAATCAAAACCAATGGATTATAGACATAAACACTAAACAACTTTTCCATGCCCACAGTCAAGAATCAACATCATTGAACAAGACCAAAGTTGAATTCGTAATGAGAACAAGTCAATGTCAAAACTCTGCTACGATGTAATAATGCACGACTAATTTGCAATTTATTGGGTTATGCATAGTGCTACAGAGAAGTTAATAAAATATCTGTAATAGAATTCTACACTCTTCCTCACACTCTTATGCTACCTAAGCACAGGTATTCCAGAAACTTATTGCAGGATTATTTGAATGACACAATCATTGTAGACATCATAACATTTTTCCTTTGTTTACTGCTTAATAAGTTCTTTGCTGTTTTAGAAAAATTCTAGCTTTTTCAAATACTCGATCCGATCATTGATTGTGAAATTGATTCTTTCTCTTCAAACCTTACATTATTTAATCGTTGACTACATTTATCCGCTAGAGCAACAAGTTTGCAAATATTTTCGATATATGTATTTTAAATGGTATACTTTTATTTTCAGCAACTCGGGACACGCACTTTTCTTAACCCTTTTATACCTACATCAGACTCTTACTACAGAATAACTCCATATTCGCTGAGTCATCATCTTCTAAAGAATTTAAGCGACAGTCTTAGAAATGCAGATGTCTAATGTTCAATACTCTATTTGAAGAAAATAATCTTGAGATTATTTACATCTGTTAAACAGATGAATCCGATAGATCGACAAGTAAAATTTACATGTGGAAAAACAGAAAAAGTGAATTTTAAACGCCCAGTGAAGAAGTGTACCGAGTTAGGAAATGCCCAAAACATGGTACAAGTAGATTTCCCCACGTGATTAAGATGGTGGTTTTTTATTGTATGAAATTATCAAATTCCGAGATGTAAATCTGTCCAGCTGTTCAGAAAATGTTGTGAAACAAACGTACAAACATTCACATTTAAAATATTAATTAGACAAGGAGCCATTTTACCATATTTAATTTTCTAATCAAACAAAAGACCTTCTATGGAAAACTATAGGTGAGGAAGTCTATTAAATAGGGGAAAATACCGCCGCTTATCCTATTGAAATAGGAGACCGCGTGAAGGTATAAATAAAATAAGTATGTTATATATCACTTTACTTTTTTATGCAATATTTTTACCAATACAACGGTTTATATGTTAGACTTTTAGTGTTCACATATTTTTTTTGTTTGAGTTGTTGTGAGTTTCCTGGTGACAAAGTCATCTACGCAAGAGTTGTCATACAAGATATATTTGAGCACACTACGTCTGTTACAAATATATTGATTACCTTTACAGAAAACTGAGGAGAAAAGCCTCACAGTAATTAAGATCAGGCAAGTCCTTTACATTTAATCCCATCAAAAACATTAATGTAAAAATTACCGATAATCTACTTTCTCTTTGGAATTCTGGCCGCGTGAAATAGTGAGATAAGATCAGTACATTTCTGGATTATAAATTAAAAAATAATTAGGTCTTTTCTAACTATCACCACATAAACTCCTTTGTTTAAAAAAATGGATCAGAAGTATTTGTTGCTCAGTGTCCACAATTTGGGCAGATAATTTGCTGGTCAATTTTACACGTCTAATACTTTTATCTTCTTTATAATCTGAACTTTGAACTTTGAACATTGCTTTCTTTCTGAAAAAGATATGTCTGGTAATTATTGTAAGTTTAAAGGAGTACCAAAATTTTTTTCCGGAACAAATCTTTGTCAATTTGTTGGGCCTTTTTATAATATATCACCTTTTTCTGCACTGCTTTCAGTTAAACTACTTTTTCCAGAGAGTAAGCAAAATTTCTTTAAAACAAAGATCGGATCGGATCGGAAAGGAAAGATCGGAAATATTTTACTTTGATGCCTATATTGCTAGTCATCGATCATCTCTGGAATGTAAAGATTAATCACCAAAATTTCTTATGACAGTTCACTCTGGAGCACGACTTCGGAAACGGAATAGCAGTATTCCACAATAGAAAGAGAATACCTCAGTATTATATGGGCAGTTAAATATTACCGGCCTTACCTATATGGCCAAAAATATAACGATCATAGACCGTTGACATGGTTTATGTCTCTAAAAGACCTCAACTCGAAACTCACCAGATTGCGCCTAAGTCTAGCCAAATATGACATCAACATTTTTTGCAAGAAAGAAGATCAGAACACGAACACTGACACGTTATGGCGAGTAATAATGTTCCGCAGTAATAAAGAATCCTTAGCCGTAAACTTAGAATGGACAGACAGACTTGCAGACCGTATACGTGACCTTTATAGACATATGTATATACATATATATATATATATATATATATATATATATATATATATATATATATATATATATATATATATATATATATATATGTATATATATATATATATATATATATATATATATATATATATCAGCATAACTCTGAATATGTGGCATAATATCATTCAGAGTTATGCCACCAAATATAAAGAGACTGAAAAGAGCCAACTTTATGCCCTGTAGCATTAAATGACACGCATTTTCCCACTGGATTGAAAAGGAGGAAAATTCTTTCTAGCTTCCGCATCGCTTGAAACTTTTCATATTTGACTGTAAAAGGAAAAATTTGTTGTTTTTTTTACCTTTTCGGATCTCTTTTTAATTTTTAACGTTCATTCTGCAACCAAATATTCATGTTCGCAAAGAAAATAAAATACAATATAAAAAGTAAAGCAAAATACAATTTTCAACAATTTTGTCCTTTGACAGAATTCGTGTCTTTTAACCAACGTTTTATTAAATATATTCAGACGAATAGAAAGTGCCATAAATAAAAAATACAATTTTCATCCTCCATCAGCCAGATGGCAAAGAAGGAACTATTATGTGGTTTCACCATGTTCATCCGTTTCCTTTCTCGCTACTTTTCTGCCCCATCCTTGTTATTTTTAGAGGTTTAGATGGCACGCACTTGGCTGCTTATAATTAGTGTTGTATCGATATGTAAATATAAGTGACTTTTCTTCTTTTTTGGATGAAAAAAGAAAAATAGTTCATTACGCTAACGAACATCATTAGCAAATATTGGATACTGAATTTCACATGTCTTCATTTCTTTAAAAATGTATTTTACTGTGACCATTTTTAAGTCAGGAACAAATTCTGTTTAGTGCTAGTGAAAATTTCTTTCTTTCTGTCTTTAAATTAAAGAAATTCAAACAAAGCTTAGAATTATTCAGGTGCAGCTTATAGTTTATTTTATAATTAAATGTTTCCCATACAAAATATTTTAATGCACTTTTGCAATGAACTATCTAAGTATTTGTTATAATGTTTACGACTTACTTGCTGCTGTTTTTTGTCACTTAATACTGAAATACAAACAAGAGTTAATAATAAAAGTAAAAAATGAAATAATCAAAGAAATGTGTGAAGATACATTTCAAATTGTATATTTTACAGCTGTTTATCAGATCGATTTTTTTTAAATAAAGTCTCTTTTTTAAGTAAATTCCTTCACTCATTCACTCATAAGTTTTTATGTATGTTCCTTCACTCATAGAAGACAAATAATGATGTGTTCATTGGTACTAAAGTGTATTTACACTTCAAGTCAATTTTTATAATGAAATATTCAAAATTTAAGCTCCGATAAAATAAAAAAAACGAAATTTTAATTATTCGTAAATTGCATTCACCTTATTTTTAATTTATTTGTATTATATTTTATCTGTGAGTTATATGTTTTGTTTAAATACTTATTAAACTTTTAAATACTTTATCCCAATTAAAAAAGAAACAAATAAAAGCATAATAAATACAAAACCAAATAAAAACAAATAAATACACCTCAATTGATGAATATCGTGCATAATCCAAAAACAATGAAAATATTTTACATCATTCAGCATTCAATAAACAAATAATTAAAAAAGCATTTAAAACAGAGGTGATTAATAAAAAAAATCGCCTCACCTTTGAAATGTAATTGACTCAGGACTAAGCTTCAATAAATATAGTTTAATGTTTGCGTGTTGTTATTTTTTTCTTTATATCGCAGTTAACCTTAATAATTCACTTGACATAAAACACCATTACAGGACTTTAAAGCGAATATGAAAATATTTTAAACATTAAAATAATACTTGTCAAAATAAATCACGTTCATTAATAAAGCTTCAGAATAAACCCGCGCGTCGAATACAGATTATATACTAATGGCGTCGGACAATTTAGAGTTAACGACGTATATTTTTTTACTGGTGGCCACCTTGTTTTTGTTGTTACGTCAAGAACCCAATCAACATAAATTTTTTTCGTTCATTATAATGAATGATTTCATTAAACAAAACAGGTTTTATTATTTTTCGATGTTATTTTTACCAAAATGGTAAAACGGGTACACTTGCGAAATTGGTGTACGTTCGTCGATATGTGTGTTACAGCCCTTTTTTTGTCGGAGACCGTTTGAAAGTTCAACTTTTGCGCAGTTGGAGTGATTTGTGGCCAATCTACAGAAGCGAGGTGCGAAAAGTACAATTTTTATTTTTGGCCATCAATTTGGTGGGAGAAAGGAGCAAGGCGGAGGAATATGCAAAAAAAATTATGGTCACGGGGTGTGGTTTTAAATAAAACCTTGTTTAAAAGCGGGTTTAAAAATATTTCATTTATTTTGCTAATAAACTATTAAAAACCGTTGCCCCCTCAGTCTATCTCGAAAAATGTCGCTTAAAAGAAATCTAAACAAAAATCAAGATTGTTGCTGATCAAGAAGTCTTTATTGATCAAAAAATAACAAAAAGATATACAATATATAATAACTGTTTTTAGTTATAGATAATGCATTTACTTATAATATAATATTTTTTTATATATTTGTTTTATCTATAAACTTATTTCAACATTAATAAAACAACGCGGTATATTCCAACGGTACGTTGTTAAGTGAAATATTTGGTGCGCATCACACATGAATTGTATAAACTACGCGTATGTTTGTATATGTCTACACAATATTACTGTATTTTTTATTTTTAGTTAACGTAATAAGCACACAAAGTATTGCCATTGTAACCTGGTGGCGATTTTGTAAACACTCCAAAAAAAATTCAAATCCCACCTGGTGCAAATAAGGTTCATGTCGCCCGTATCATGGAGATGAAAATAGAATATTTTTTATCCGTTAGTAGAACACTTATTTTCATCAACTGAAAATTACTCTCTTATAGGCAAGAGCATAGACATAAGTATGTATGTATATTTATGTACGTATCAAACTGCTTACTAACTTCCAATTCTTAAATTCAATATTTACACAAAAATATATTCAGAAACTACACCACCATTTTTACCCTTTTCCACGCCAGCAAAGCCACTGGTTCAAACTTAGACCGTTATATTGCTCAATAAATACAAAAGGGCCACAAAATAAATAAAACTCAAAATCGTTTTATTGCAAAAATGTTATCTAAATCAATGATATTTTATGATGAAACAAAGACATTCAACATTTGCGCTTAAATTATAACCATACTGCGCGAGCGCCTCTATTGCATTTTTGCGTTTTGCTGGTTTTGTACTTCAGTATAAAGTAGTAATTTTGTTAGTTGCGAGCCGACAGTCAGCGTAAACGCTTGTCATTTTTGTGAGAAAGGGCCATAATATAAAAAAAGAGCAAGTAATTCATTTTATTGTTTTATGCAAAAGAACTATATTTCTGAAATATTTCTTTTTGCATCAAAGATCAGGTAAGTGTAATTTTAGTATTTTGGATTTGTATACGAATCTACCTTTATTAATTTTAATCAAACCGCTGTTTTAGAAATGTTTCCGTTTTGTATAGAACTGTATATGAATGAATCTTTATTGTTTTTTCGATAAAGCGCTGTTTTAGAAATATTGTGTCCCTTTTGTAGGTAATTAGTTATAAACAAGTAATCTATAAGTAGATAAAATAACCAAAAATTTTAGGTTATTTTATCTACTTATCTATCTATATTCTTCCGCCAAGTCCCTTGAACGCTCTTAAGGGCTATTCAATTATAACTAGGTTGATTTAAATTTCGATCAATATAAGTATAATGTGATTTGTGCGTGTAATCCTATTGTCTACTATTTTACCTACCTACCAAAATAAGAATGTTTGCATGAAGTATGTATGTTTGTTTCTCAATCAAGCAATCATTACTAAATCTATATCAGTGAAATTTAGCGTGGAAATAGCTTGAATTCTGTAATAACATTTCTAACTTTATTTGAAAATTTGTCCACTAAAACTCGTTTTAGTATTTACAGAATGAGTAGCAGAACCAGAAATATTTTGAAAATGGTGATTAAAATTAGAAATAAAAAATCTGCTATTAATAATCAGTTAACCTCATCCACACAAGATATTCAACAATTTCCTCTTTCATCAGTCGTACAACAAAACACAGAACCTTTTATTCCACCCGTCGTTCAGCAAAATACACAATTCAATGATTCTTTTGATACTAACTCCATACCAGAGAGTGAACACAACCTGATCTTATCGTTGCTTAATGTTGAAGAAGAATTCTGTTGTATTGAATTCTGATGTAATATAACGTCCAAATAAGGAAAAGCCAATTAAAAACATTGAAGAGAGCGATGGCTCGAGTAGCGACTCTGATAGCGACTCCGGTCTCTTGTGATTCTACGTCATCAAGTAGTAAAACAATAGCTGATTTTTCCTCAGGTAATAGTGTTAAGGATTCAAATTATCAACCCAGTGATAAAACATTCGTATTCAGAGGAAGATGTACAGTCGAACCCAATTTCACCCTAACCTGGAACTTCTGGTGTAGAACGTAAATCATTCACTGCTATCACTGAACCTTTCAGTATGATTACCCAATCACCCTATATATACCTATTGCTGACACTTAGCATCCCAATATAAACACTCAGCCACCTAGCATTGATACGCAATCACTCATTATTGACATTCAGCCACCCTAATCGAAACTCAGCCACCCATTATTTCAGCCAGTATTGATACGCTATCACTCATTATTAATATTGAGCCACCTAGCATTGACAATTAACCACCCAGCATTGACACTCAACCACACAGCATTGAGACTCAGCCACTCAACGTCGATAGTCATTCATCTGGCGTAAGCTCTGAATGCCTATCGAGGGAAAGAAAAGCTAACCCAGCTGTGGAAGATAAATATAACAAAGGGTCTAAGAAACAGTGGTAAAGCCTATACAACTATGTCTAAATCAAAGAAAATGTTTGATACCAAAAAAATGGGACACGTTTGTTCAGATAATTGCTAACAGAAGTATTCAATGACCACATTTGGGTCACATTTGAGTAACGATTTGCCATATTTGAACACTATTGGCAAACGGGCGCTTTGTATATTCAGAGGCAATTGATCTACAATAATATCCCACGATACCGTGATGTCCGTGTTGGTAGCACTCGCGAAAACCCAACTACTTTATTATCTACCTCAAAATAATGCTCGCATTCGAGTATGCAGAGTGTATTTTATGCGTGTATTTCATGTGTATTTCATTAGCAATATCTGATAAAACGATTAGAGCTGCTGTGAAACGTAATTCTGCCCCAACAGGAATTCCAGTGACAGATAACCGAGGGAAACACGATAACGAGTTCAAATTAGAGACCACTTTAAAAGAAGGTGTTAAGGCCCACATTAACTCTATTTCTCGTATTGAGAGTAGTTATTGCCGTGCTCGCACAAAACGCGAATATATAGAAGGCAATTTATCTCTTGCTGCTTTGCCTTCGGATTATGAAGATAAATGTAAAGCTGATTGCAAACAGTATGCTTCTTACCAAATATACTACAATATTTTCGTAAACGATTTTAACATATATTTTCGGAAACCAAAAAAATATCAGTGTGAGGACTGCTTACGTAAATTCGGCTGAAAAATCCCTTTTACGAAAGAAATATGACTTGCATTTAAAAGAAAAATCTTTGGTTAGAGCTGAAAAGGAGGTGGATAAAGCGAACGTGGGGGATCATTTTGTAGTGTTAGTTCGATTTGCAGGCTGTAATGCCCACAAGGTGAGGTACGTTTCGAAATTAAAATTATTAATTTGTTTTGTTACTGAATTGGGGACAAAGAATACGAATTGTTTTGTTTGGCACGATGAAGAAGGAGCTCGTGGTGTAAATGATATTGGATCATGCGTGCTTATGTATTTAAAGAATCTAAATGAGAAATTTATTAACGATTTTGACGTAATTTTTTATAGGGATAACTGCTGACTGACTGTCAGCAAAAAAATTAATTCATGTTGGCCATATACTAATATGCGATTAAAAAGTCCTCGAAAATGAGAAGCACCACTAATAAATTCCTTATTAAAGGACACACGCAAAATGAGGGAGATGCAGTCCGTTTTTTAATTCAGACAAACATTTCGAAGGCTTTAAAATCTTCACTTATTTATGTTCCCGATCTCTCTACTTCCCATTACTCTTATTAAAACTGCCAAAAAAAATTGGGTGTGGCTGAGTCATGGATACGATCGTGTGTTGTACGTGAATACGTCTATGTAACGGGTTATATTTTTTAAATAAAATATTTTTATTTATGTATTTAGGATAAAAGCAAGGAAACAAATAATTATTGTGTTACAATAGCGTATAGGCCGACATTATATATTTTTGATAATATTTTTTTATTCTAACACCTTATTATATTCACTGTCACTACTTTAAGCTAATGTTTTATATACAATCGATAGATTTTGACGACAGCTGACGATTAAAACTTAAACGAACATCGTAGCTTTTCCGAATCAAAAGTTATACTAATTGCAAATCTCGATACGCAGCAAAATAACCTCAAAATGGCGGCGTTTCCCTCTCCACCGCGCGTGATGCGTTACTGCTCTCGCTTATCGTAATAAATTCTTTGATCCTTTAGCTATCCAGTGGTATAATTTAATTTTTGATGTAGAAGATAAATTCGAAACTGTAATGCCAAACTCTACCCCCCGATTTTGTTATCATTTTTGGATTGCCTCCGTATGGTAGCAAATTTAAAGACGTATTCACGTCAAAAAGGTACGTACTTCACAGTGCATGAAGTGCTGTTGGCAATTATGTCTTAACAGAAGATGGACAAAAAGTAAAATGATCTGATATAAAAGTTATAACATTACATCGAAATAAATAAGTTTTTGTTTAAGACTTCTTAGGAAAATGAGAAGTTTGCCTTGGTAGTTTAACAAAAAGGTCATCAAAATCTACTAATATTGTAATGCCGAAACAACTGTACAACCAAAAACTTAAAATGTTTGAAACCAACAAAACAGGGTATCCTTAAACTTATTGAGAAGAATATTATACCCAAATTCTACTAAAGTTTCTACAAAAATGTTGTTTCTACAGAAATGTTAACTTAGATATTACAGAAAATTTTCTTACTTATAAATTAAACTTGATTTCGTGCTCACTGTTTAATATTTTCAATTTAACTTTTAATAGCCATTATAGTTAAATTGAATATCTTTAGAAAAGAAAACATACTTCAAAATTGTCTTTTTGATTAATATTAATACTATTTTTTAATTTATCTCATGTAAAAATATTCAATAACGCGTAAAATTACTAGAAATTGTGTATTCGTTAAATAAATTATCTGTAAGATTGTACTAAATTTTAAATGAAAAAGGGTGTGGCTAAAAGCTTTCAAAAAGTTCTTATTATTCGTAGATGTTGCAAACAAAAACGCATCTAACCATATATTAACCCTATATAATAAAAAATAAAAAGATAACAAATTTTAAAAATCATGAATTAAATTTTGTTTTGCCCTTCCTGTATAAATTACAAATGTTGGTTTGTGGCACTTTTCTATTTAATGAGTGATATATTTGGCTATTTTTGAAGTGAAACTTGTGTGGGCGCGATGAGGTTAAATTTTGCAAGACCGCAACGTTTTTATGCAACGTTTGAAGTAACGAGTCTGTCACAAAAAGGACGGAAAATAGGTATTTAGCTAACGACCGAGAGAGATCGATGAACAAGATAAAATAAGACAAGAAGACGCATGCTCAAAAACAAACAAAAATGGCGCTCACTACCGCTATTAATTGTTCTGTAAGTTATACATGTTGTCGATTTATCTATCTATGTATGAAGTGCACGCAGAGTCAATAATAACTAAGTTTGAGTGTACTTCATCCCTTAGAAGACTAACAATATATATGCTTAATTTATTTGTAAATCCGCACATATAGTTGTCGTAAAAATATATATATTTATATAACAAAAATTAAACTCATTTGTCAATCTTTTGAATAATTGAATTACTTAACTTATTTTAAATATTTCTGGTTTGTAAAATTTATCTCTTTTTCTCCCACTCTCTCTACCGTTTTACCCCTTATTTATATACTTACGTTTTACCCCTTATTCATATACTTACGTTTTACCCCTTATTTATATACTTTCACTTCTTACACGTATAGTGAGTGAGAGCACGCGATCTTTTTTATTTTATTTAACCTTCATTCTTTACTCAAAGTATTAACGTTTCCAAGATAATGAATTTGCCTGTCAAAAAATAAATAGTATTGCGATTTAAATATAGTTTCAAGAGAGCGTTTGACGCGTAAGTCCATTTCGTGCTTCACTAATTTTATATTTTTCCCAACAGATAGGTCTTAGAATAAACACGAACACGAGAAAGATCGTGTCTGAGGTCAAGTGTTGGGAAAGCTACTCTCGAAGTTGCCGTTTACTCTGTATACCTAGAACAGACGGTTGGGTCGTCAGGTAAATCCAATTTCGAGAAACGTGTGGCTCGTTTGGGAAACTTCGGGAAACTTCATTATATTTTCCCTTTTAGAATAATTCCCTGTTTGAAAACGAAAGTCTTCATTCGGTTTACTATTCCCATAGGTATGAAAAAGGTTTATGCTCGGTGGATGACATGTATTAGAGGTGTGAAAATGAAATAATGGAGCTGAAAATGAAAATTGTGAAGGAACTCTAATTTAATATTATCACTCAGAGAAATGCGTAAAAAGATTTCTTTTCTTCCCCACATTAAATATATTTGTTATGTTTGGCTGCGACACCATGAAACGCTTCTAAACCTCCATCCGAAAATTAAAATCGCTAAAATATTAAATAAAATGTTATGGGGCTGTGTTACATTTGTAAAATTTAGGGATGTAAAAGGATAACTTCAACATTTTTTTCTTTCTATTTATTTATGTGTTACTCGATGAAGTGAAGTTTTTAAACGGATTTAAATAATATTTTACTTGCCATTCAATTAAAATTCGTCGATGACCGCGGACCGGAAGGTCAGCGCCACCGCCCACCAACATTGTGATTTGCGGACGATCTATCTTCGCGTTCGATGGAATTGATCTCTATTCCTAAAACAAATTTTAAACAGAATTGAAGGAAGTCGGTATATATCGCTCCTGTTTGAAGGAAGTCGGTATATATCGCTCCAGAATTGAAGGAAGTCGGTATATATCGCTCCTGTTTTAAATTCTATTTACGACGACTATACGTGCGGGTTCATTACGGATTTATAAATAATTAACGCATTATAATTAATATTCTATATTCACCTTCACGATCGGCGAAATGAATCTTATTTGCATCAAGTGGGATTTGAACCAGTGTAATTTTTCGAGTGTATGTAACGTCGCCACAAGGTTACAATAGCTATATTTTGTGTGCTTATTACGCTAATTAAAAATTAAAAATAACAATCGGAATAAAAGTCGAACTTGTACGATCATGTTTGTGTCCATCCACGAAAACATACTTGATAACGAACCGTTTCAACATACCCGTTGTTTTATTAACGTTGAAATAAGTTGATAGATAATATAAATATAAAAAAAATAACATTACTTGATTTCTATTTATTTTAAGCACTAGCTTTTTCCCACGGCCTCACCTCTTGGATTTCAATCAAGTCAGTGGGATTTACAAACTCTCTCATATAAACTTTCCCCTTTATAATATCACATAAATTCCCCTTTGTAATATTACAGTAGCATTATTTATTCCCCATCATAATTAATATGGTTGTTATTTAGATTTAAATAAAGACATTATCTATAACAAAAAAAACAGTCCCAGCTAACGCGGTGTTATTCTTTTTTGATCAACAAAGACTTCATCAATGACATTCTTGATTTTTATTTAGATTTTTTTCTAAGTGGTATTTTTCGAGATAAACTGAGGGGGCACCGGTTTTTATTAGTTTATTGGCAAACATTTTAAAAATAAATTTTAAACTCACATTTAAACAATGTTTTATTTAATACCACGCACCACGGCCACAATTTTTTTCCATGCCTATCTTCCCAATATGAAATTGATGCCCAAAACAAAAATTTTAATTTTCGCATTTCGCTTCTGTAATTGAACCACAAATGCCTCCAACTGCGCAAAAGTTGAACTTTCAAACGGTCTCCAAAAAAAAATGGCTTTGACTCACAAAGCGACGAACGTACACCAATTCCGCAAGTGTACCGGTTTTACCATTTTGGTAAAAATAATATCGAAAAGTAATAAAAACCTGTTTTATTTAATGAAATTATTCATTATAACCAACGAAATAAATATAATGATTGGTTTCTTAATATAATAATAAAAAACAAGGTGGCCATCAGTAAAAAAATATACGTCGTTAAATCTAAGTTGTCCGACGCCATTAGTATATAATCTGTATTCGTCGCGCGGGGTTATTCTGAAGCTTTTTTAATTAATATGATTTATTTCGAAAAATATTATTCTACTGTTTAAAATATTTCCATATTCCCTTTTAATGATCTGTATTTGTATTTTATAACAAGTGAATTATAAAGATTACATTAAGAAAAAAATAACGAAACGCAAACATTAATACTATATTTATTGAAGCTTAGTTCTGTGTCAATTAAATTTCAAAGGTGAGAAGGTTTTTTTATTAATCACCTCCATTTTAAAATATTATTTGTTGATATGTTTATTGACGCGATAGAATGGTGTAAAATATTTTCTTTGTTTTTGAATTGTGTGCGATATTTGTCAATTAAAATTGGCAAAACCACTATTTCTTTTTTTAAACTTACAAAGTTTGATAAGCATTTAAACAAAACACATTTTAATGCACGAATTATGCCAGTGCTTACAGATAAAATATAATTCAAATAAATTTAAAATAACGTGAACGCAATTTACGAAAAATTAATATTTTGAGTTTTTTTATTGTAACGGAGCTTAAAGTTGACAGAGTTTTAAATATTTAGTTTATTACAAAAATCTAAATAAAGTGTTACTATATTTTAGTACCAATGAACAGATCATTATTTGTCTTTCATGAGTGAAAGAATATGAATAAAAATAAAATATTTAACTTTATTTAAAAAAAAGACTTTATTTAAAAAAAATTGGTCTGAAATCGGTTTTTACTACTGATAAACTGCTGTGAAATATGAAATTTGAAACGTATCTTCACACATCTCTTTGATCATTTATTTTTTTTTATTAATTCTTGTTAGTATTTTAGTATTAAGTGACAAAAACAGCAGTAAGTAAGTCGTAAACATTATAACAAGTACTTAGATAGTTCATTGCAAAAGTGCAGTAAAATATGTTGTGGAAACATTTCATTAAACATTTTTTTATAAAATATACTGTAAGTTGCACTTGAATAATTCCAAGCTTTGTTTGAATTTCTTTAATTTAAAGACAGAAAGAAATACATTTCCACTAGCATCAAACAGAATTTGTTCCTGACTTAAAAATGGTCACAGTAAAATACATTTTTAAAGAAATGAAGACATGTGAAGTTCAGTATCCAATATTTGCTAATGAAGTTCGTTAGCGGTAAAGAAATGCGTAATGAAAAAAAAACAAAAGTTACTTATATTTACATATCCTTCAGTGTTGTATATATATATATATATATATATATATATATATATACAAGACTAATTATAAGCGGCCAAATGTGTGTCATCTAAACCTCTAGAAATAATAAGGATGGGGCAGAAAAGTAGCGAGAAGAGAAACGGATGAACATGGTGAAACCATAATGGTTCCTTCTTTGCCATCTGGCTGAGGGGGGATAAAAATGGTGTTTTTTATTTATGGCACTTTCTATGCGAATGAATAGATTTAATAAAATGTTGGTTAAAAGATAAAATTCGTACAAAAGGACAAAATTCTAATTAAAAATAAAGGAAAAATTCAGTGAGTCCATTTAATGCTACAGAGCATAAAGTCAGTCTCTTCAGTCTTCATCTGAGATTTAATGTGTATATATATATATATATATATATTTTTTTTTTTTTTTTTCTTCTTTTTTTTTTTTTTAGTTTAAAAAGACTCCACGACCACGACGAAAAATAAATTCCATTTGATGTTCATATCTCACCTGGATGCCATATAATAAAAATAAATACAATTAATAAATTATTAAAAAAGAAGAAATGACCTAAGTTTCAAATTAGCTGTTTTGACACTTCACCGGATATGGTAACTTTATAAATTAGCTGTTTTGATACGTCACCCGGATATGGTAATTTCATTGTAATATTGAAAACCAACTATAATATTAACTAAAATATTACTTATCAAATAATAACTTCGCTTTATGTATTTGTGTATATTCAAATGATATATACATAAACGGAATTAACAAATACATCCTCAAGGAGTGCCGTAGGAATGGTTAATTTTCGGATATAACTCTTTTGTCTTTGGTGATTCGACTTTTGATTTAAGCACTTCTATCGTATAGCCTATCAATAATAAGCATTATATTTGGTTGATCTCGTTTGATTTTTGTAAACAAAAAATTAGGCAATAACATAAAGCATCCTATAACTTTCCAACTGTACCTGCGAGGTTTGCCTTCCTCGAAGAGTCGAATAAAATATTTAGGTTTATTATTAGTTTCTTTTCCTCATATAAATGTATTCCGACACATTACCAGTCGTCCTTGTTATGGAAATTAATTGTTATTCGGAATAGGACTTACGTAAGCAAACGATATTAAGCCGGAATAAAAATAATATAAACATAAAACAACAACCGGTCAACAGTTAATTGTAATCGCGAGCTGGATATTCCATAATTATACTCTGAGCGATGTTATAAAATTGAAAGTTTTGTATAATTTATACGTTTAATAAGGATATAAGTGTGCAACCAAGCAACGAATAGCTACCAAGTTTCAAACGTGTATATTTCTTGTAATAGTCTTTTTCAAATACCAAGAAAAATGTGTGTGGATGTTTGATACACAATCATGCCTAAAGAGTTTAAAGAATTGTCTTGAAATCGAATTAACGTATAACTCGACAAAGAGTAATAATTATAATTGTTGTAAGATGATAGTCAATGTTTTTATTATATAATAAAAATGTATAAATTAACGTACATAATTGCTTATGTACATAGAGAAGACGAGGCTCGCATGTAAATCCTGCCGCCTTAAATCTACGGGCGTAAAGCCGCGGGCAAAAAGTAGCCCTTTAAATTGTGAAGTTGCTTAAATTTTATAAAACGAACAAAGGGAATAAGGTCCTCTTTTCAAATTCACGATAAAGAAGGCAACACTCACGTAAATCGAGTCAAAGACACGTTTTAGTGAGGAGAGAAACCAATAGATAAAGTCGCGCACTGTTGTTAGTGACGCGCTCAGTAGCAGCGAACACCCGTCTTTCATATTGTAATGCGCTCAGTTTTACACAATTTTGTTGGGAAAAGGTAACTTAATAATAGCTGCATTAAAATAATAAATTTAAAAAAAAATTGTGGATTTTTTCAACAAAATGTTTTCAGTGTCGTGTCAAACACAGGGAGTGAAACTCAAAATATTTTGGTCCAAAGTCAATACTGTTTTGTTATATGGATGCGATATATATATATATATATATATATATAATCTCCAAGTATCTTGGCCCAAGACAATGTTTAACGAAGACTTGCTAGAACAATGCAGAGGAGTTCATATTCAGGATCAAATAAGGGACCGCAAATGGAACTGGATTAGCCATACGCTTTGAAGAGAACAAGTCCATATCTTCAAACAGGCTTTGGATTGACACCCCAAAGAGAATAAGAATGGTGGCCATCCGAAACAGACCAGGTGTCGGTCTGTACTGGCGAAACTGAAAGGTATCTGTACTTCTGACTTGGGATGAAGCGATTCGTGATGCACAGGACCGATCAGGTGTCGGTCTGTACTGGCGAAACTGAAAGGTATCTGTACTATCTGACTTGGGGTGAAGCGATTCGTGATGCACAGGACCGATCAGCGTAACGACGCATCATGAATATGCTTGGTACCACCAATGGGAGATAGGATATGAAAAAAAGTGTTTTTGGTAGTAGCCAGCTTTAGATAACTTACCGCCTTAAAAAGATGTTACGACTCATCACTCGATCTTAAAATTTTGTGAGTCAAATAATATGTCCAACAATATTAATGAAAGCAATAAAATGGCTGGAAAGAACGGGATACGAGCATTTCTAACAAAGAGCTATTGAGGAGAAAGTTTAATTTAGAACGGGATTAGAAAACAAGTTGAATGAATACATTATAGAGGATAATTTTAGGAAACTTAGGGCAGTATTGGACTTTATTGACATTATTTCATATATATTTTATTGACATAAGAAATACATCAAAGACATGTTTCAATATAGACAAAAAGAGGTACATGTAACAATGCATTATCCGCATACTGAAATTTCGAGGAAGGGATATTTTTTTGGCATAGAATTATTTTCTTTCCAATTAACATTCTATAAAGGTCACGTTAATTGGTTGCGTACCAGCTATGGGAAACCCTATTCGAGGTTCATCTACAGAAAGCATATTTCGAATGTCACCGAAAATTTTCATCGTATTACGACGAATTATCCATTGCATTCAAAAATAATTTGGCTATTTCTAATCACCAAGTAAAATTATCCTACTATTTGTCGGTGCAGATTGCCACTTGGATCTTACCATTCTTACAGCAACTGGTCAGCCAGAAATCGTTATCTACTGTCTTCACTCGAACACGGCATCTGCATTACAACCGCCTAGATAAATATGTGGGTCATTTGATTGTACTTAATTGGGAAATTAAACTTAAAATATTAAGCTGAACATTCTAATTGAAAGATTTACAAGACAAGAGTTAAGTGGCGGGTGCCGCGAAGGCTTAGAAAATATATATTTATCATCATCATATATATTAATACGCTAAGGTTAAGATGTTACTCTTCCTTTTTAGAAAAAACCTCACAACTAATCCACATAAATTATATATCATTTTATAGATAATTGCTTGCTCTACCGGTATCCACAACTAAAAAAATTATTATTGCTATTGTTTTTGCAAATTAATTAATTATTAAAATTATATACACAAAACAGCAATGCTGCCATCTAACGGCTCAACGTCAATATGATTGACGGTCGGTAAAATTTTTGTTTAATTTCAAATCCACTCACGTATAAATAAAGTGGCGCTTTAGCTCAATGCTTTTGATACTTGCGCATCTATATGTCAATTTTAGTAAAATATTTGTTTGATCTGTCATCTGAGCTTCATAATGGAATAAATAATGCGAAGACTTCGCACGGGTCACGCTAGTTTACTATAAAGCTAATTACAGTACTACTCCTAAAGCGTAATCTGAAGTGCATGTGGTCAAAATAAATGGTTAAAGTTTGGGTATTGCAAAAGGATGAATTACACTTTCCAAAAGCATTCACGAAGATTTCTTTACACTTTCCAAAAGCATCCACGAAAATTTATTCACACTTCCAAAAGTATTCACGAAGATTTCTTTACACTTTCCAAAAGCATTCACGAAGTCTTGTGAGTGAACAACCTTGGCATTTTTCTTGACGCATTGCGTCGCGGGTTTTGTTAATTTTGCGAAATCTTTTATGAACTCTCGGTAGTAGCTAACTAAATTGAGAAAATATTTGATTTCTTTTTATATTTTTGATATGGGGGACTGCTGTACTACCAAATTTTTTTTTATTTGGCCCTATGTCTTCGCTGATAAATTCATGTCCAATAAACTCTATTTTTACGTAGAAACTCCGTAATAGAAGTATTTAGTTAAATTTTAAAATTATTTAATTTAAATCTGTTGAACACACGTTTAAGTTTTTTGATATGTTCCTGAAGAGAGGTGGAAAATACGATAATGTCGTCGAGATAGACTAGACACGTATCGTCGGGAAATTCTTCAAGAATTGAATCCATCGGTCTTTGGAACGTACAGGATGCATTCTATTGTCCAAAGGGCATTCTTAATAAGTCATAATGACCGCGTTTAGTCTAAAAAGCTGTCTTTTCGATGTCATTGTGATCTTTTTCACTTGACGGTAGCCTGAGGCGAAATCAAGACTTGTTTGTGAAGTATAGCGCACTTCCGAATTTGTTTAATAGGTCATGAATATTTGTATGAGGATATTTGTCTTCGATTGTACGTTCGTTAAGTCGGATAACGAGGATAACGAGGCTCCATTTTTCTTTGCGAAGTGCGTCTGTTTTTTTCCGGATTATTTGTATCAGACACAGCAAAGAGGAAATGCTTTCCCTGATAATTTCTTTCTCAAAAAGTGAATTGACCTGATTTTGCATTTCCTGTTTTAAAGCTTGCCGGTAGCTTCGCAAAAAAAATGTGTGTATAAAAGTTAGGGGTAGTTTCTCTGAATAAAATATGTCCTCGTCTTTGTGACATTCGCGCTTTTATTCCTCGTTCATGTGCTCAGTCGATAATCTATTTAGATTTTATTTTAATTTGGAGTCGATGTTTTCTGAATTCGGGCAGTAATTAAATTCTTAATTATTATTCTAATTTTGAGGTTAATTTTCGCATTGTTACTTATTTTTTTTATAACTGACGTTTATGACGGAAGTTCTGTAATTGCCGTGTTTTACTAATATATTCGTTTTGCATCGCGGTTCAACCGATGTACGTACTTGGTAATAGAAATGAATGGGTACATCCATGTTTATTGTATAAAGTACTCTATTTTTTAAACCGGTGTTTCATAATAGGCATACAGGTGGATCTCATCCTATTATTCTTTTATATTTGGAGTCAGAATAAAAAGCAGGAATTTGCGAAGTGATGTGGAATTAAATTCTGAGGGAAGGTATACTACATGTTTATTACGTGTAGTCGCGTGTGCTATGGTGATCTGGAATTGTTCATTACCAATACCTTCTTGAAAAATGATATTTTTGATAACGCTTGATAAAATCGTAGAACGGAAAGCTCTCGTATCTAATAAGAACTTTTCCTGAAATTTGGTTAAAGTAATATGCAGTAGATGCTCTTTACAATGGTGATTAAGGTTAACTGTGGTCCTTTGTTGAATGCACTTTTGATTTTCTGCTTATTGTTTGTACAAAATGTTGATTCTCCGTAGACTGTTCGGGGTCGATCCCAGTTTCATTACAAGTATCGTCCTGATAATATTCCTAATAATAATATTCCTGATCGTAACTATCTATCTCACGTTAGTCTTCGGAACTATCTTCCTGCGGCTGATAAATATGTTTAACTCGGTTGAGGTAAGTTGGGGTGGTTTTGTGCCTGTTGTACCTTTTAATTTGGAGAGTTCACTTGTTTCGATTTATTTTTCCCAGGTAGGTGGGACTAAACCCACTGAACCCTCTGGTTATTCGACCAATTATTTTGTCATGGTACAAACCATGACATATTGTCGTTGCAATTAGCATTGTTAATGTTAGGACAGTTATTAATTAATTTAAAATTTGATCTAAAGTCTGGCTTGTCTGCTGGGGTAACTATCGCTTCTTCGAGTGTACTGGGCCTATTTAGTTAACTGAATTTGATAACTGTTGTTCTAAATTATTAATATATTGGTCTGAAGCCGTTTCCTCGAAACTTTGTTGTCTAGATATTTACCGATAGTCCGATTTTCTGAAAGTGTTTGCATTTTCTATTTTCTTTTTTGTCATTCTATTGAGTTCCTGTATCGTTTGAATTTCGTTACGTGTATCGCCTAATCAGGTCCTAAGAACAGATATAACGTCTTTCCATATTTCTAAGTGCTCTTCTTACACGACCACGCCTAGGGCTCTGTTTGACAATTTATTCTTAAATAAAAATACTATTATTTTAGGGTTTTCGCCCTCTAGCCTAGCTACTACGTTATTTGTTTCACGCACAAAATAGTTAAGATTCCCGTCGTATTTAAGTTTTTACCCAAATGGATATTTTTATCCATTATAATTTAAGGCTAGTATTGTCTGTGAATTTTAACTGAATTGAGCCATCTCGTCTAATGGGATATTTCACTGATTCTAAGAATATACATCAAGTAGCAATGTCAGCAAATAGGGGGAATTCGACACAATATAAGGATGTAAGAAGGGACTCTCACAGGAATACAAGTTTTGTGACACTTACTGGGGCATCCGCATCACATTAAGCGGCCACACGCCAAGCTGCTTACAAAGTTCGACTGCCCGGCTACGGTACTTTATAGTTCGATAGTGAGGCGTTGATACCCGATAGTGCAAGTAGATCAGGGCGTGGTCACTGGTTGCTGCTCCCGCACAACCAGCCTGCTTGTCGTAGCGTCTGTCGACTACGCGAGTACTAAAGTACTAAACTCTTAAGAAGATGGCGAGTACTAAATTCTTAAGAAGATGGACAAAGCAGATGGACAAAGCGAGTGCGGAGTTAATCGGTAACAACAGTTCTATAGACAACACAATCTATGAAAATATCTCTCGCGAGTTGCTGAAAATAAAAACGTAGCGTATTTAAGGGAAAATTTATAGCAAAAAGTAAATAACGGTACCGTTTATATATAAGACAGATATCGAAGATATTTGTATACTTGTTGTGCTGACATCAGTAATAAAATCATGTAGGGTTTGAAGAGAGAACATCAATTTCACAATCAATGATCGGGCTGAGTACTTGGAGAAAACCAGCATTTTTCTACAATGGCAGGAAACTTTTTAGGCAGTAAGGAAAGGTAAAATATTATGATACAATGATTGTGTCATGCAAATAGACCTGCAATCAGTTTCTGGATTACCTGTGCTTAAGTAGTGTTTGAGAAATATTATAGGATTCTATTACCAACCCAATAAATTAGTCGTCATTAATCGCAAATTAGTCGTGCATTATTACATCGTAACTAAATTTTGACATTGATTTAACCTCATTACGAATTCGACATTTTTCTTGTTCAACAACGATGATTCTAGACTGTGCATTTCGTAGAGACGTGCAATATTTACATCGATAATATATTGTCTTTGGCTACATTTCACATGTCTGGATCCTATATTTGGATCAGATGGTATTAACCTTAAAATTTTTCTGAATTCCGAATTAAAAACTCGCCAATTTTTATATTTACAAAATTCATTTCATTTGGAAAGCAATTATGGGACGCTTTGGTGATTTGAGGTTTTAGTTTATTGTCTTTATCATAATGTAAGTTAAATTAGATTGTAATGAAATGTGTTGCAGTATTTTTATTTAAGTTGTGTAACTTTCCCTTGCAACATTTTGTTTCATGCTCTAAGTGTAAATAAATAGATTAACATCCATAGCAAATAAGTTTATAATAATTTTTAATTTCATAGTAAAATATTGAATAGTAAAATTGTGATATAGTTCAATTTTTTCTAAGTATTTACACATATATTGCGATGTATACGTATATAAAAAAGATTATAAAAGCAAAATGGCAACTTAAGAGCATTAACGCAATCTTAGAGTAATAACAACAGATAAGGTTGAAGGCGAGATTTGATAACCGAGTGGATGGGGTTTTAGCGGCCGAAGCAATCATGTGGCGCCAGCGGCGAATTGTGACCTGGATTCTGCCCTTAGTGCTGGTCGTCTACCTGACGCGCGACAGCTCTGTGGCACTCACGACCTTTGGCAAAGCACCTACCCAGATTCTACTCCCACCGAGACTAGGTTTGTGAATTACTCTTATTTTTCTTTATGATAATAAGCTATAAATAAAAACGTGCTCCATCTCTAAAACTAGTTATAACGGTTTAACCCATTGATGTGGTGCTATCACCATCGTGCAACTTACAGAGTTCAGGGGAACATATAATATTGTTATAGAATGTGTGGATAATGAATTAATTCATATATTGAATATATTTGGCGTTAATTTTGTATAAATCCATTATTCACAATTAAATGAAACTACGTGATGTAGTATTATTTCTACTTTCTTTAAATTCTTTACCACAACCTAGGTTTTGTTGTATTACAACAACTTCAGGTGGGCTATTAGCAAAGATCTTTGCTAATATGCCACCTGAAGATGTTGTAATACAATGAAACCTAGATCGTAGTAAAGAATTTAAAGGAAGTAGAAATAATACTACATCACGTAGTTTCATTTAGTTGTCAATAATGTCTTAAGTTAAGGGAGTGATAACCATTACAGCATTTCAGTTAAACAAATTTAATCTTTACTTTCATTGCAATGAATCTGTAGAAAAGTACCAACTCGTATATATTTATTTCATTTTCATAAATCGTTATGACTCTTTTTATGTTATGAAATAGAAGTGTAGAGTATTGAACCTATTCGACTAAATCGCGAAATGAGTAACTAAGCTTATCGGTAATAAATTAGCTATAAATAAATTAGCTATAAATAAATTAGCTATAAATAAAATGATACAAAAAAGCGATCAAAGCAAAATATTACCATGGCCTTCTTGCCCTGAGCAAACCACGAAGGGGAAATACTCTATAAGTTTTGCGACCTTAAAGCAAACTTACAAGGTTTTGTTACAGCATAATGAATATATATATAAATCATTCTTTTTTACAGCCAATGGTTTGTCTGCAAAGATAAAAGAAGTATTTTTGTGTAGAAATTTCGGTTTGGTTCATTTTTTAGTTCTCGGAGTCTCAATAATAACAGTAAAAATCTTATCTATTAGAATTATAAATATATTTTTATTTATTTAAATGGCAACTTTCGTGACGAGATGGGCAGAAATAGTGACATAGATATTTTGTATGCAAGTTAAAATTCATGACATAAACAAATGTATACATTATTATATTAAAAATACAAATTAATTTAATTTCAATCTCTCGTACAAACAATTTTTGTTACTATCTCGTGTCACGTATTTCATGAAACAAGTTTGTGTCTAAGTCGCTTTGACTTGGAGAACTCAGCAACAGACCGCTTTCCTCTCCACTCTCGAACCACCTCTTGCATTACCATACCCCGGAGAGCCTAGCTAGTTACCCAATAGTCGTGAAATAAGGTGCGTTTGTTTATTCAGAGACTGCTCTCTCCTGTAAGTTATTACTTTGAACTATTCGTAATAAATTGATATTAAATCGGAATTTTGTTCTTCCCCAATAGACTTTTCACGTGTTCCAATATTTCATTAATTTTGTAATTACTTTACTACTCAGAAATGTCAAAC
Source organism: Druceiella hillmani (assembly GCA_039881145.1). Classification (NCBI taxonomy): domain Eukaryota; kingdom Metazoa; phylum Arthropoda; class Insecta; order Lepidoptera; family Hepialidae; genus Druceiella; species Druceiella hillmani. The sequence goes on along the minus strand of JAYKKI010000019.1, from coordinate 24,765,952 downwards.
CTTGTTCTTTTACACTTTCATCAAGACACTCCTCTGTCGCAAAAAACAGTGTGATATATTTCACAACAGAGTAGTACCTTTTGTGAGAAATTTTGGCCCTTATTGAGATTTACGACAATAATATATATATTTTGTGCATGTTAATTACAGCGTTTTAAATTTTTCTATAGCTACGACATCAGTAGAACCGTAAAAACGTTATTGTTTGCAGCAGAAAAACAACGATGTTGTCGTCAGGAAAGAAAAAAAAGCCAGCTGGATAAAGCTGCAAAAGAAAATAACAAAATTTGGAAAGGTACCATACCATCATCAAGAAAGAAAAAAACGAGTGTGCTTTAGACCACACGACTGAAGTAAAACTTCAAATTCACAAAATATGAACTTTAAAACGAATTTACAATTTTATTCACTTTAAACATAAAATATTTAATGTATTGAACAAAATAATAATTTATAAAATTGTTCAAGAACGAAATGAAATTACAAAGTAATCAAAAAAATACCGTTCGCGTAACGCTAGCAAACTCGCATATATATATATATATATATATATATATATATATATATATATGTATATATGTATATATTTCATGCACTGGCTATGAGAGGAAGAGAGAAAGAAAATGTGCGCGCGCTGCTCTCTCTTGCTCCTACAGTGTGATACAGACAATAGGCTTGCACTGTGTCTTAGATATACGAAACATAACTGGTTATGAGAGAAAGAGAGAAAGAAAATGTGTGCTCGCATCTCTCTCTCTTGTCTCAACAGTAATATACGAAACGTAACTCTCTCTCTCTTTCTGTCTTCACTAACTTATACCTCCCTCTCAACTTCCGTTCGCCTCGCCCGAACACACTTTTCGTAACGCTCTTGTCACGCATTCACCAGCTTACTCCCCAAGTCAAGCGTGCGTAAATAAGTTTTACTTCAAAAAAACAGAAAGCTCTGTAGAATATTCCTAATCCTCCACCTTCAAGCCCTAGAATGCCATGTAATATGAGTGCTCCTTGTCCTTATTCAATGTCTCCTACCTCGTCAATTTTTCTAGCTTTTCATAACAATGTCCTTCTTCAAGACCAAGTTAAAAAAATACTGAAAAGGGTACGAAAATATAAGAAAAGCTTCAACGAAGAAATAAGAAAGTGAGAAAGAAAAACTGTTAAAATAACAGTGAAATATACAAAAAATATTTCAATATGTCAAATATTGTTAAGCAACATTACAAAAAACTACAAATTAAGACATAGTATTCAAAAAATATTTAACAACCCTTCAGTTGAACAATCCAAGGTAAAACTTCGATTAATAAAAGACAATTAAAGAATACAGAGAACTAGAAAATACCAAAATATTTTGCCAAAAGATTTCTATCTAAGGGATGGTGTGTCCAGTGCTACTTACGTAAAAAAGGAAAAAAATGACCTCCCAAAACACTAAAAAGCAAAAAATTAATGTTTTGGACACCGTGCTTTTTATAAGGGATACTTCATACGATTTTCCAGTGGGCAAAATATAGCCATTATTTATAAAGAATTTAATATATTTTTAGCAAAAATTATTAACGAAAAAAAATTTAATACACTTACTTAGGCATTTCCAAGGATGACGTTGTCGAAAAAGGAGATGTATGAATAATGTTTTGCAAAGGTACCGGCGGTGGTAGAAAATTGGTCAAATTAGTGAAAAACAGACCTGGAGTCCGAAAATTTGCTAACAATTATCCCAACTTCTAAGTAAGTTACAAGAGGATGGTATTTGTTATACAAATTCGATGAGCCAATAGAAATGTTTGTTTGAAAAGTAGATTCGTGACTAGTAGATATGGGACAATGAGTTATAATTGGTTTATCAAAGAACGGTTAGGTATATAGAAATTGATAAGAGACAAAAGCGTTTGTAACAAATACGAGAGTTTTGCTGACCTTATTTTAATATTGGAAACATATTTAAAAAGTTAGATAAGTGTCTTGAGTATATTACCTGTTGCCTTTTATTTTACTTCTTTAGTAACATGTTACCACTCTGGCAGAAGCTTTTCCCTCATATGAATGAGAGTCAAAATAATTTAGCCTTTTACTTTTAGAAGTTTTATGTAAAATTACGTTCTAAAACTAATATATACTTTGCACTGAAGCTGTTTATCTATACTTTCACGTAATTAACTTTGTGATTACAAAAGTATTTTAAACTTTGCTCTTTCAATGCCAGAAAAGTGACAGATTGGTATTAAGTAAAAAATTTATATTTTCTTAATAAGAAAAAATAATACTGGATTTCTCAGAAGTCCTTGCTTTATAGTTTCAATTGTATCCATTAAAATTTAATATTTGAATAATATATATTTGTGATCGAGATGTTCATTTTTTATCACTGTTTCTGTAAATCTTAAAAATTTAAGAATAAGTCGAGTAATACATCGATGCTGAGTTTATTGCCGATAATCTACCATAATTCAAAACTAATTTTAAGTATAACGAACTTATAAAATGATGAGTAAATATTATTTCAAAATCAAAATAATTATGGCTCCAATTGCCAATAAAAAAACGTCCCAAATCGCGTCACTTCTATTCCGAATAATTTAATAAAAAAATCATTCAAGTATGTTGAACTGATTCTTTGGACAGGCGAGTAGGCGGACACCACATACCGATTGGATTATAGGCACATTTGTATATTAAATTATATGGGAAAGGTCAATAATGCGTGAGCGATTTGGAATCGCTAGTAAACATTTGTTTATGACGATGATTTATAAAACAATATTTGCACTACAACCCAGAGATAGTAGTTATTAAACAGAGTAACTAGTAATTCAAACATATACCCGTTGTCAATCAAGCCTGTGATAAATTTAAAGCAACATAAGACCATCTTAATAAGAGTATATTAAACCTGAAAATGACTAACATAAAATTGTTAGACGCCGGTATGAATATAATCAGTTAACACAATTAAATGAAACTACGTGATGTAGTATTATTTCTACTTTCTTTAATTTCTTTACCACGACCTGAAGATGTTGTAATACAACGAAACCTAGGTCGTGGTAAAGAAATTAAAGAAAGTAGAAATAATACTAAATCACGTAGTTTCATTTAATGGTGAATAATGAATTTCTACAAAATTAACGCAAATATATTCAATATAATCAGCAAATATATTCAATACAATAAGAAAGACGATATGTCGAGAGCCTTTAAAAATCTGCAATTCAAAAATTAAAATATAAGCCCATTTCACAACTTTAAAAATCCCGACGGAGATCTGTTAAAATCTACGAAAAATGTGTAGTAAAATTCTAAAGTACGTTCATGAAACAATGGAATAAAAAAAATTGGAAATTAAAGCAAAACTTTTCCTACATGAACTCCATGATAATTTTCAAATGACGGTCGAAAATGTATACTGATATTCGCGTCGCACTTAAAGTCGCCCGCGGGTTTTTCACTTCCGTTTCCTTTTATAAGACTACGATTAAAGAAGCTTACGTGAGTACAATCACGTATGAAAGTAAAATTTACCCTACGAATTTATCGAATGAAAGTGGATTTTATGTAAAACCAGTGATTGTTAAACTTCATCGGTGAACAATTTTAGACATTTTTTTCTTCCGTATTGTATACGAATAAGATTTCATGGTCAGATTGTTCTATCGAGAATGGTGTCATTGAATGTTCATAATATATGGATTATTTTAGTAAAAGATGGGCGATATCTTAGATATGTAAACAGAGCAAAACAATGTGCGTGTCAGCTCCGACTCGCGGCTGGAGTCTACTCCTTAAGTACGATTTTCATGGAGTGTAAAATAAGTTACACTGTATATAAATATGTTAATATCATTAAATGTAAATTTATTTAATAAGAAATTGCTGGTAATATAATTATTTTCAAGTGAAACACAAATAAACAAGATCAAATCTGTGCAAAAAAATTAGAAACATTTAGTGACGTCAGACTAAGTTCAAATTAAAAGAGACTTTTTAATTTTATAGGATAGAAGACTCCAAATATTCACACATAATGACATTTAATGATTACATCTTGATATAAGCGAACGATAGTAAACTATGTGTGTCTCTGAACTTCTGATTTTACTCCTCAAAAAACTTCATACCGGGCGCTACATTTGAAAATTGATTCTTAAGTAGTAAATTCCAACAAGAAAAGTAGTGGAAAAAATGTTCGGCATTTGGAAGAAGCAAGTCCCATGTCTAAGCTATGGTATGAGTAATAAGATGATTACTACAGTCAATATAATTGTTACATAAGTTGATTACCATAGTCAATATCATTGTTATATAAGTTGATTACCATAGTCAATATCATTGTCACATAAGTTGATTACCATAGTCAATATCATTGTTACATAAGTTGATTACCATAGTCAATATCATTGTCACATAAGTTGATTATCATAGTCAATATCATTGTTACATAAGTTGATTACCATAGTCAATATCATTGTTACATAAGTTGATTACCATAGTCAATATCATTGTTACATAACATGGCTATTTATATAATGACCAGCTTCCCGAAAAAATTGAGCAGGTATTGAAAGAAGGTATCAACGTTCCACTTCCCTTGGAAATCGATTCGGGATTTGCGAGGCGACAAGCTTTTATTTATTCATATTTTGCAATCGGTTAAGGCTTTTGCAAACTGCAAGTGACACTAGTAGATCATATGTTACTTTTAAATACCGATAAACATTAAACTATTATGTATATTACTTGAATCTGTTTATGGAATATTTTTAATTTTTACACTTACTTCATCTGTGTACTTTACTTGTTATATTACTAAAGTACCTTGTGCTTTTTTATTTGTATTAACTCTTTATCAACTGGAATGACATCACCTATAACTGATATTTATATGTATTGAAAAGGTTTGAAAACGGTATTATTTGTGACATTTTTCCTTTGTAATAATCTCATCCCTCTAACATTTTTAAACACACAATTCATTTTTATAAATAATATTACAGATCCCTATATCCACAGAGCTCATATCAGGGATAAATTGCCTTATCACCGCTTTAATTTGCAAAGTTATTAATACTTTTTTATTTATCACATTTGGTAATTTAATACATTCTTACAAAAATATATATAGCATTTTGAAAAGTTATTTATTAGTTTTCTAAATTGGAATAAAAAAATTCCATTATTGAAATTCAATCTGACTAGCGACATGATTCCCTTCATCTACAGCTAGAATATTAAAATGTGCATTAAAATTAATTTCCACTGGATGGTTCACTTTACCTGTAACCAGAATCATAAAATGTGCATTCAATTAGTTTGGACTAGATGATATAAGCCAGTGACTGCTTTAATTCAGAAACTTATTAATACATATTTATTCTTCATATTTGGTAATTTAACAAATACTTGCAAAAACATATTGTATTCTGACAAATTGAATTCGAGTACAAATGCTGACAGAACCTACATTAAGTAGAAATTCTGTTATTGAAATGCAATATATGATCCAATTTATCCATAACTAAAACAAAAACGTGCATTAAATTAGTTTGGACTAGATAATATAAACCATTTTTTAATAGATATTATAAAATTTAATTGGTTTTAGCACCATTTCATTAAACTTTTTTTTACCAAACTCTCACCAAATTGTAGTGTACATCACTTATACATCATGTACATCACGTAAGTGTACATCACTTATAGACCCTTATTAACTAAGTTTGACAATGTAAATGAGACTTTATCAATTAGTAAAAAATTTCTACCATTTTTGTGTACGATCAAAAATATAAACATTAACATTTTTTAGCTTTTAAATGTTTAAACCACGTACTGTACTGTCTTTCTACACACAACAAAGTAATGGCTATATGATTTCTTATTGAAAATTGAAAATTTTATTCTATTTTGTGTTTTTAAAAATTGAAAAAAACATAAAATAGAATAAAAACGTAAAAGTAAAAAAATATAATCTAAAAACGTATTTCATTTATTTTTCAATTCCCTCTCTGAGCCTTCCTTTTTCGAGCTTGACTTAATAAAATTTCCTTGCGGATTTCCGCTCGTCTTTTCTTCGTTGTCTCTGCTCCACGTTTCATGCTTCATGCAATTTCTTTTCATTTCTTTCGTTGGAAACAACTGATATCGATTGAAACTGAGCCGGATATCCGAATGCTGGCTGCTGGTGGGTGTCTTGTGTATTGATACTTTTGTGTCCACGTCCAACATAGTTTTCTGTACCTAACCCCTGGGCGGACCAGCAGGAATTCCTTCCGTTGCCTCAGACGATGTGGACAAAGTTTCCGTGACTTAAAAACTTCACTTTTAGTCGTCAATTGTTGCTCAGACTTATCTGTAGATAATTGACTCTAATTAATTCATTGTCTGCTCATGAATATCACAAATTGACAAATTTTAAATATCAACACATTTTCACATATTACTAGAAAGAAAATAAAATAAAAGTCCAAATGAAAAGTTTTTAAATAAATTTTACAATTTATAATTTTAAATATGATTAAATTAGAAACTACTTTCATTCGTAATTCTTCGGTATTAAATATCAATTCGAATAAAATTCACTTCAAATAAATCAATCTAAATCTTTCGGTGCCACGTTATTATATTAATCAGTTTCTAAAAACACTATTTACACTTACGCTCCTAATTTACACTACTAATTTTACACTTACTGAACATCACGTTGTTTACCTCGATTGAATTCCTGGACAGAATCATTTGTTGGGAGTTCCACAATAAGCCCTGGCGCTATTAAGGAAACGACGAGATCAATTTGGATGTCGCTAATCGTGTCTTCCGCCGGTGGCCATCTGCTGCTGTCTTTCTCTTGCCAACGTAAAAAGAAAGTGTGAATGTGGAAAAATATATATAAATATATTATGGAATGTGGATGAATCCGTATGTGGCTTATATAGACTGTACAGATATTTACAAACATTTAACGACACTGATTTTTTTTACTTTTAGGACATCTACATTTATTTGCACTTATAATTTCACCATTTTTACGACAATGTAATAATACAATTGGACGCGAATCTGTCTAGAGTTCAGTTGGATGCGAATGGCTATCCTGAGTTTAATTGGATGCAAATGGCTATCTGGAGTTCAATTAGATGCGAATGGCCGTCTAGAGTTCAATTAGATGCGAATGGCTGTCTAGAGTTCAGTTGGATGCGAATGGCTATCCAGAGTTTAATTGGATGCGAATGGCTATCTGGAGTTCAATTAGATGCGAATGGCCGTCTAGAGTTTAATTAGATGCGAATGTTTGTCTAGAGTTCAGTTGGACGCGTTTGCGTGGAAATAAACACCCATAATCATATCTGGATGAGAGTGCGATAGGAGTACGTTTGGAGTATCTACGGATATATGACTTTATCAGTAACAACGCTGCATTTATAACTCTAAAATCAAAAATATTTCATTGCGACAGTCATATTTTCTATTTGCGATACGTTTATTAACTTAATAGAGGAGCTTGAACTAGATACTCCATCTTGTGTAATCAACATAGGCGTTTCGACCTCACCATCATTAAACACATGAATCGAATTCATAAAGGGACTGCTAACGCCGGTTTCCAATGTCGTTATTAAAATAGACGTATTTCGCCAAGTTTCCCTTTAAACCGTTCGGAGCTTACGAGAAGTACTTCTATTATCTTAGCTAATTTTAAATACACTCCAGAAACGTCAAGTATATTTTAGCAGCGTCTGCATGCAAAAACCCAGAACAAGCAAAGTCATAGGTAGGAAACATATAAAAATAATAAAACATTTTTTACGTATGAACGTGAAACAAAAGTTATATTTCTTTGTTTAACAACCAAAAAATTCCTGACTGAACTAAAAACTCCGTACCATCTGTTGAAGGGCGTAACGATATTTGGCAACTTTTTGGCTTTCCTTTTACATCACATGATGTCTAAGTTTTTGCAAAACTAGTTCATGTTTTTAAGTTCCTTACCTAGAGATGGTAAAAAAACTTAAAATAAAACTTTCTTTTAGAAAGATTGAACACAATTTTGTGCAAAGATGGACAGTAACTTAAAAAATAGGGATGACTTAACTTCGGATATCTTTGCAAAGGAAAATGTTTTTGTTTTGAAATCATTTATAAAATGACTTCTATAAAACGATTTTACAAATGATAGACATATTATAGCAAACTTTTCATTTTGTTTCATTTTTGAGTACGAGATATATAATGGTAGTTAAGAAATAAATTTCTGATAATGGGTGACGGCAGAATAAATGTCTTTTTAAATAAACTATGAAAACTATGATTTTTAAAGAAACAGAATATGCTTTTGAAAAATGCCAAAATAGGCACAACAATTTCCCGCACCATTTTTCTTGAAAAATGTTCATTCGAAATCCTAAAAGTAAAGATATTGTATTTTATAAATATATCGTTATCTATCCGAAAATGCATGTCTGTACAGCTCATTTGTGTGTTTCCTTGCGCCTGCAGCGCGAGAGTGCACGCAGCAGTCCGACTGCACCGGCATAGAGGGCACGAGCTGCGTGCGCACCGCTTACGATCCTCGCACTCGATGCCTATGTGGTGACAACCGTTCGCCGATTAATGGACAGTGTAACGACACTATTAAAGGTAATGACGTACTATAGTTCTTCAGAGGAAAAATAAATGTATAGGAAAAATCCTATAAAATTTAATGGAAACTTACTGAAAATCATTGCAATCAAACTAGAATATATATATATATATATATATATATATATATATATATATGTATATATATATATATATATGTATATATATATGTATATATATATACATATATATATATATATATATATATATATATATATGTATATATATATATATATATATATATATATATATACATATTTACATATTATATGTTATCCAAGACGCAACCGAATCCACCTGCAAAAACTTCATCGATATATTTCAAATATTCTTGCGTAATGTGCCAACAAATGAACTAACTCACAAACAAACGGACAAACATGTGAAACACAATATTTTTGTGTTCTATTACTTTTGTTATGTTCTCCTAAATATTTTTTTGCGTAAATACTTTCGATGTACACGTGTACCCATTCTACAGTTTAATTATATTTATTAACAATAAAGTGCGTAACAAACAACATACCATTTAATATAAAAGAAAATATATGCGTAAGACGACTGAAAATGATGTCTGTCCTCATTCCTCTACCCGCTTTGAGATTACTTACTTAACCCTGTAACTCTCTTTACCTCTCTACATTGTACCTCTGACCTACCATACCTTTGATGTTTATAAGTACATCGATAGATGGTGCTACGTGTAATTTAAATTATCTACCTGAACGTGCTTTGGGCAAGTGGACGTGGCATAAAGACATATATAAATGCATAGTGCATTTGTATAATAACTACAGGTGGAGTAGCTAGGCACTTTTTAGCCTGGCTTGGCTTAGCTTATGTTACGTTGGGTTGAGATAATTGGGTTATTTTAGGTTATACTGGATTCGATTACACCGGGTTATGTTGAGTTGGATCAGGTTACGTCGGGTTATGTCGGGCTAGGCTAAGTCGAGTTATGTTGGGTTGGGTTAGGCTGGGTTATGTTGGGTTGGGCTGGGTTATGTTGTATTGGAATATATTTTGTTGGGCTTGGTTGTGTTGGGTCAGTGTGGGTTATGTTATATTGTGTTGGGTTGGCTTTGGTTGTATTGAATAGAGTTATGTCTAGTTATAATGGATTAGGTTGGGTTATGTTATACCTGCCTCATTACGTTTCGGTGAAAAATTTCGTTACTCGAGAAAAAATACTCGTAGTGCATTCTATTAATGTAAATAAATACACTATACATTTGTGTAATAATTACGCGTCGAGTGGCTAGGCAGTTCCTTGTATTAATGTAGTAGAAGTGCAAAAAAAATATGAAATCCGCATATATTTGAACGAGCAAACCGATTCTGATGAGTAACTTCAAGTCAGCCCTGCTGTTTATGAAGAAGTTACATTACTTCAAGCCAAACGCTATGTTCTTCAAAAAACTCCATCTTAATCGGTTCAGTAGTTTTCATGTCATGCGTGTTCAAACAAACAGATGAAAATTCCAAAAACTCTATTTTTGTTTTTTATTACCTTTATTATGTCTCCCTTAATTATTACTCAGAAATAAGTTCAATGTACATCACGCCAATTTTGCAATTTTGTTATATGTACAGATTATCATAAACTATTATGATGAGCTTTACGAAATTTTCACAAAGTTTTCGCCGCTGTTTTTTTTTTTAATTTCGCAGTTTGACAAGATGCCATACTTTACGTTTGTTTATGTTGGTTATTTTGTATAGTTGGATTTTATGTAGTTGGGATACGCTGGATTAGTACGCAACAATCCAATCATGCCCAACATGATCCAACATAATCCCACTTAACCCAACCAAAAACTGGTATCTTAATTAAAATGTAGCGAAAGGCGACACATTTTTTAGTCTCTCTGTACGTGTAAATTGAGAGCTAAAATTGTTTCTTTGCTTATCCCGTCAAATGGAATAAGATTAAAGAGGTCTTCTGAATTCAAATTCAGTTACCGTTTACCATCCCATTCGAAACATTTAGGTTCAACGTAACAAAAAACAACGTAATATTCCCCTTCACCATTGTGTGATTGTTCAGACATGAACGGTCAAGCCGTTTTTCAAAGATGATCTTAAATTGTTTGTACGTACAAGTACACGTTTAAACACTCCAAAAATTTAATAATTTTATTTTGATCTCTTCTTATCCTCAACCGTGGAAACGGGAAATGCATGGCTTTCATAAATTTTAATGTTTGTTATAAATATTGTGACCACAACACTGTACTGTTAATATTCAGAACGTTGACTAATTTAACCTGACAGGCAGGTGTTTAAACAAATAAAAAAGATAAGTGGAAAATAACACAAAAATAAAAAATCCTAATCCGGTTCCGGGTTAAATTACGAGAACTGCCTAAAATAAAGCTATTTTACGAACAGTGACATTCTAGGGAATGCAATTGAATAAAAATTTGTGTACGTCTCAGTCCTTCGCATAACGTAGTCGACAGTATTAGTTTATAGAAATATTTGTCAATCATTTTCTCTACAGGTTTAATAACAGAAAAATTGGTATACTATGCTGCATTTATTGACATAATTATTAAAAAAAGGTAGTCTGAAAATCATCTATGTATTAATGTTTAAAAAATATGAAATGTTGTTAATTAGGTAAACTTTCAAATCACAAAAGTGGCCACAAAATATTTATGAAACGCTATCCACGCTACTGAATAATATAATGTGCAATCTTATTTGCAATTAATCAACTTAGTCTTTATTTCAATAGATAAATGTTTGAGCTCTACTAAATTGTTAAAAGTATGTCGAGGACATCCTTTTGTGATCATTTGAAGTGTTATTTTCACTTGGGGGAACATTTATTTTTAAATCGGGGCTATCTGAATATCGTGTTGAATGTCTGGATAATCCAGCCGACTCCCAAACATCAGGCAACCCTCTTCCTATAACTTACTTGATTGCTTGAATTTGATATACTTTGTAAATAAATAAATTGGAATATAATAAACTTTTTGCATTCTATTCTCACCTTTTATTTAGGTCTATTGTACATTGGCGTAATGATATCAACCCTTAAATGTATAATCTAGCAAATCTATTGACTTTAAATTTGTCCCTACAGTGTTGCAATCCTTCAAACCCTTTACTTCTTCTTTTACTTTTGCTCAAGGTGTGAGTTATGATCGTGAGTTTTTTGTTATTAATATTTTCAAGAAATTATAAAAAATCGAACATGTTTGGTTTAACACTTGAATCATAATCAAGAGGATGCAGGTTTAAGTAATAAACGCCAGGAAAACCACTCTAAATTTCAGTTTTAATCATCTAAAATTTTCCAAACAAAGAAAACGGTACAGCAAGTTTCACATGATGTGGACTATAGCTTATAAGCCAGCCGATGCATTGATACCATGGATATTAATTAAGCATTATGAGCTCGGTACAACGCTGGTTTCACAAAAAAATATCTCTGTTTTGAAAACCGATAATTTCTAACTGCATCTAGTGGACATTACAAAAATATTGCATGATGTCGAGATGAACAAATTACAAAAAGGAGAGGCTACTTCTTAACAATTTAAATTGATCACATCGTCCGATGACCGGGACCGCGCCACGTATGCACGGATTCGGTGGAATAACTTATTTGACTACTTGGATTTGACATATTTTGTAAGGTAATAAATTTAAATATAATCAGATTATGATGTTCTGTTCTCACTCTTTATTTAGGTCCATTTCTTTTACCTTTTATATCCTTGGTGTAATGATATCAACCGTTAAATGCATATGTAACAAATCTGTTAGCCCTGTAACAGATTTGTTACATTTGTCTCTTCAGTATTGCAATCAATTTTTCAAACCTGTTACCTTTTCCTTTACTTTTGTTCAAGATGGCAAGACTGTTATTATTTTTATCATTTGTGATGAGTTGTGATCATGAATTTTTATTATGAACATTTTCAAGAAAATATAAAACATATAAAACTGTTAAAATGTGTTTAACCTACAACACTCGAATCAAAACCATGTTGTAAACATTGTGTTAACCTACAACACTAGAATCAAAACCAAGCTTAAGTTGTAAACATTGTGTTAACCTATAACACTAGAATCAAAACCAAGTTTAATTTGTAAACATTGTGTTGACCTATAATACTCGAATCAAAACCAAGTTTAAGTTTTAAACATTGTGTTAACCTATAATACTCGAATCAAAACCAAGTTTAAGTTGTAAATATTGTGTTAACCTCTAATACTCGAATCAAAACCAAGCTTAAGTTGTAAACATTGTGTTAACCTATAATACTCGAATCAAAACCAAGCTTAAGTTGTAAACATTGTGTTAACCTATAATACTCGAATCAAAACCAAGCTTAAGTTGTAACGAAATCCAGAAAAATGAGGCACTCTTAATAAAATTTAATTTGAAATAGTCTATAATTTTGCAGAAATAATAAAGTAAGTTTCGCATGGTGTTGGCTATAGCTGTCGTGGGTCCATGGGTGTTAATGTGCCTCAAGTGCATCATGATACTTGAGCTCGATACAACGTTGGTTTTGCAAAAAAAAAACAAATTTATCTGTGTTTTGGACAAAGATAATTTTGTTTCTAACTGGATCTGGTGAACAGTACAAAAATATTGCATAATTTCGAGATGATCACATTTCAAAAAAGAGAAGTCACCTTTTAAAAAGTAGCGGTAAGAACTGTTAATAATATCTAACTCGATCGTATCATTCGACGACCAGGTCTGCGCCACGTGTGCACGGACTCGGTGGAATGCGGCGAGGGTATGAAATGCGTCGTGTCCAACGTCACAGCGACGACGAGAGCCCCGACGGGACCCCAGCGCGACTGGTCACCCTCTTCCAGCTATAAGTTATGCCTCTGCGCTGATGGCTATATCGAGAAGGACTTTCACTGCAAAGGTATGATAATGGTCTAAAAGTGTTGTGGCATACGTATTACAGTAGTTGGGAAATTTATTGTTATAAATAATATCTAGGGACAATGCATATTTGCATAGATGTCGAGAAATAGGTAATACAGGTAATAGACACAAGAATTATTGCAGACATAAGAATTGTTTATTATCATTTTTAAGAAATGATCAAGCGATATTCAGCCAATAAGTAATGGTAAAATTTGAAAAAATAGGAGTGAAAAGAAGAAGCTATTTAATGCTGGCCATATCGTCAATAACAAACTTTAATATATATGTATATATATATATATATATATATATATACACACATATACATATATATATATATATATATATACATACATATATATATATATATATATATATATATATATATATATATATGCACTAACTCTACACCCACATACATCTTCTATCCTTCTTGCAAACATTAAGCAAAAGGTTACGAGTAATTTATTAGAAATATTTTTTAAATTATACATTTTATTGTTTTAACGATTTATTTGAATTTTTTTATATTCAAATGTATTTATCAATAATTTATAATAGAGTAATTTATAATATGTCTCCAAGCGCCGGTCCATAGGAATCTGTAAAAAGATATTGATGGATCTTAATTTTTTTAATTTTCATACGTGCTTGAGCATCCTTTTGTAAAAACCTACTTAACCATATTTAGACATAATAAATTTGATTACACTAATAATAAATTCGGGAACTTTACTTAAAGAAAAAACGGAAAGAGTAGCTTGCTTTCCATTTATTTGTTTATTTGTATATAAAATCCATTCGTCGACCTTTTTGACGAGAGAAAACACCATTTTTTTGTGAAAATCGGAAAAGGTTTAATCAACTATTAAACCTTCTTCTATGCTTACCATAAACAAAGTTTTCAGGTGATTTTGCTACATACATAGTATTGCATGTAAACGTGAATAGCGTCAATACTAATATATCATAGAATAGTAGAACAGTAGTAAGTATGCTAAAACGGCTACGAAATAAAGAAATGGACGTTTCGCTCTGAAGTTACTCACTTTATATATAAGTTGTTGGAGATTTAAGTGGTGAAACATTTTATTAGTAAAATTTAATAATGCCGCAAAAATCCTCGTAAAATAATTATAAACGATGACATTTATTTTCTATGAATCTTTTTCTTTTTTATAAAAGAACACGATGCGAACTAAATCCGACAGATGGTGTTATTTTCTTTCAATACTGTCTATTTCTGTAGTCTATACAATAGAATACGAAAATACAATACTCTATTTCTTCTACAGTAGAATACAAAAAATGGAATAGTGTGAAATTTAAAAAAATTGTTATTTTTTTTTATTTAATTGACTTAATACCATTGCTCATTTTATTTTCTAGATGTTTATAAACCACCATTGCTCATTTTATTTCCTAAATGTTTATAAATGAATATAAACAGCATTTTACCTAAACATTTGTTGTGAAAAAAGTACAGTTTTGCAAAATAAAACGGAACTTAAAAACATTGTTTTTTTGCTTCTTTTTACAGAATCAGCCGCCCTCAAATAGAGTCTACTTCTTGTGCTATTGACGACCTTCTGCAAGTGCCTCAGCGATTCTGCGGTCTGCTAATTCAATAGCTGCAGACCGTAGATAAATATTGTAAAATACTTAGTGTATCTCATTCATCTCCACGCCATTTCGTTTATCTTAAAATAAATGTTGTAAATAATATTTACGTTTACATCAAAATATTGCTAGTATTCTTTCCATTGTCTTGTGACATGATTCAATGAAACTACAATAGTCACTAATAATATAAACATAAAGTTAATAACATACATCTTTACATTTGTCAGTGTAGTCATTTTAGGGGGTTTCCCCTAATATAAGGCAAAAGAAAGTGAGTAGGGTAATGATAGAAAATAAAATTATTCAGGGGTTTAAATATTGTTTTATTTTTACTACACTACTGTAATAATTATTTTCTACGAACATTTTTACAAAATTCGACTTTTTCAAAATAATGTATCTCTAAAATAAAATATAAAAATTGCCTTGAGCTTATGGGGCTTTCCAGTTTACTTTAAGTCGAAAAGTTTCTAAAAATTGGCTACATTAATATTTGTATTTATATTTGTCTTATTTATACGTTATATGATATTAAAGGCAACTTAATTTATTAACAACATTTATAAAGATATGAGACTTATTCCAATAGGTCGGATAACGGTCTTTACTGACACATCAAAGGTATTTGGCGTACTTTTGTTGCGTCTTTCTGGCTCCACTAGTGTTTATTATTAAACATTGGGAACGCGCATAGTCTTGACGCATTTTATATCAGGATAATTCGATTGTAAAAAGCACACTACGGAGTGTTCTGTCTAAAAAGTCTGAGGTTTTAAGACTGTTATAAAAACAACCTTGCTTTTGGGATCCTCGGCAGAAAGATTATAAAAATCGTAGTACTCCTATGATGCTTGACGGTGAAGTATTCAAGTGTTACAAATAGAGAAATATCTCAATTCAGGTGTGGGAAAGAGCTACATATGAAGAGTACACAGAAAGAACAGGGAATATCCTAATAAGTTGATTATGAGAAAAAAGCAATTAAAATTTTAAAAATTATATTTTTTTATCGAGATCAAAGAAAATTATAACTTATATTTGAGACTAAATATTAGTTATTATTTAACATATTTTTGGTAAAATTCATTTAAAAAATTAAATTCAAGGCGTGAAAAAATAAGTCAAACATAAGTAAAATGTAAAAAAAATTAAGAACCTTCTATAACAAACGTTTTAAACTTAGAAAGGAAATAAATTACTGTAATCGTTGAAATAAATTATTCGAGTTTGTTTAAAAGAGGGTTTCTTTAATTATTTATTTTTTAATCATCCTTTTGCACATTTATATGCAGAATACTGATCCATCTCATCAATTTTATTACATAAAAAGTGATAATCTCTTAGAAAATACTACGTATTTGATAGACAAGGACCAAGTACATGGCTCCACATATGGGAAAAAAATTTCCACTTTTTCTCCCCATGGAGTAAACATTTTTAAAGTCTAAGTAAATAAAACATTAGTTCAATCAAAAAAATTAAAGACCTTTTATAACAGATATTTTAATGATTTATTCCTAAAAAAGGTTACAAAACTTATTGTAGTACAATATACAAGTCCATCGCAATAAATTTGTCGACTTAAGTACCTAATTTTTTATATATATTTTTTTAATCCTTTCGTAATCTTATTAAAATTTATAAGATGACTCGGTGCTATGCTTATTCATAAACAATTTTACTTTTACTCTATATTCTAAGCAATTTTATCACATAAAAGTGACAATTTATTAGAAAATATTATGTATTTCACAGATAGGTACCAAGTGTATGACTATTGGAAGACTTATCAGAAAATGTTTGCGCTTTTCTCCTCATTTAATACACACAAACTTTGGACGCAACATCAGTGTGGTCCCAATATTGTCTATTGTGTTTTTAGGTTTCTGCAAGTAAATTACCTAGTAATATGGGATATCATTTTTGTCAGCATATCCGTCCGTCTGTCTATTGTATTCGTTTGGCTTCAAAAATGTGGATATAGAGCTATAATTTTTGCTGTGACGATATTTTAATTGTAATCATATTGAAAATTTTTTTATCAATAATTGTACTCTCCTGACTGCTTTTTTAAATATTTAAATAAAAATTACAACAGTAATTTCTATTAATTCTAATGAAGAAGTTTAATTGAATATAAACACGTATCTAAATAAGATAATTCGCCTCACTTTGAGTGGAATACCTTTGTATAAGTTGCTTACAAACAAATTCAATTTTCATTTTAAATTAATAGTTCCCTATAATTTTACTATTCAGCAATTCTCCGCTAGATGGGGCCGCGTTGATTTATATCGCAAATAAATGCATGTAGTTTATTTTGTAAAGCTAATATTTATCGTTATTAATAAAGTTAAAAAAAATCAAAATGCATACTGAAGTAGTATACAATTACAGATCTTTCATCTTACGAAGGTTATTATCAATAAGATGTTTGCTCATATAATTAATGAAATGTTTTATATAGTAAATGTTATATACAAAACTAACCGAAAAAATATGATAAGGGTATTTATAATACTTATTATATTTTATGTAATTGACAGGAAACCACAATTACGCATAGATACATAATATAGTCTTCGTAAGACAAAAGATCATTACAAAATCTGAAAAGTTACCTATGGATGTGGAATTTGTTTTATATTCACTTAAATTAATAAAAGTACCTAGTTATATGGCGTTTGTTGAAATTTACTTTATTCAATATCGTTTACTTACGTTTCCTTAGAAATTTATCCTTTAACTATAGAAAATTAGAATTTTTTAATTATAATTAAAACACGATACAGATACAAGGCTGCAGAACAAGATATTACAATACGCAACATTTGTTCCAATCTTTAAATTTCAATACCACTGTTCTACATTGGGTAGACTTATACAGTCAAAGTGAACAAATGTTGCTGGAGCAACATTCGATTTGGAAAATGGACGATGGTTTGAAAATGTTTCATCTACATGAGTTTTGTTTAACAAATAACTAATCATGAGCACAAAGAGCTCCACCAGACTGTACCTGCATGAAAAAACTTACAACCTATCCACAGTCGAATGATAGCGTGCAATAGCTGTTACTGAATGAATTTTTTGCCTATTTCTATCTTTTTCTATTGGCATTTTTCATACCAATATACAATCTTTGAATCTTCTGTCATTTAAACAGATAAAGTATGATACTAATATGATTTTGTTATATGCAGGTAGAGAGACTTAATATCACAAATTATTTCGTGGCAATAAAAAGTACAGTAATCCCTCACCTAATAGCCGCGAATAAAGAAATTGCGGTTGGCGAGGTTTCCAATGTATATAAAAGTATAAATGTACTGCAACGAGAAAAAAATATATTTTGAAATAAATTTCAATGAACTTACTTAAGTACTTCAATTATATTTTATTATTTTTTTAAATTTTCTTCACATATTTGTACAATATATTACATATATTTGGATGTATTATATCCGAAAAATTTATATTTTCGGTTTGCAATGCAACATTTATTGCAATAAAATGTATTCTGGTACTTTTGTGAAACTTATTCTATTTTATCAGTTATAAATTAATAATCGTATCATTTTATTTGTTATCATTAAAAAGACACTGGGAAAACTATAAAAATATATCAATTAATTTCGTATGTAATTAAATTTTGGCCAATACTAAATATGGTGTCATTCACTTAAAAGGTCTGCGCTTTACAATAGAAGATTGCATTTTCTCAGATTAATTAAAATTAAGACGAGGGTCATGTTGTCTCCAATAATACTGATATATTTTTTTTATGAAATGTAGGAATATCAAATTAGTTCTCATTGTCCGTTATAAAAAATTTAAACCGGGCGTGAGTGCCATGATTAATTTCAATCTGTCATATCCTGCGATTTGTGTCAACAAATAAAACTATAATTGAATAATAGTTTAGTCCGTTCCTAGTTTTACATTTTACGTAAATTTATAAAACATGTATCCACAAAATGGACTTTGAATAATCATCCACCGCATAATATTGCGTTTTGTTAATGTATTTCTCGTCGGTGCGAAAGGTCTAACTCATAACTTTTTGGAAGATAAAGTATAATTGAATTTTGAACGAGATGTCTGTGAGTGAAAAAGTATCTCTTTCGGACGCTTTAAGCAATGTAGACGTACTTGATGAACTGACTTTGCCGGGTAAGCAAAGATGTGTAATAATGTATATATTTATTCCTATTATTATGTATCTATTTTTATGTAAATATTTATTCATGTTTTGTTGCTTCACACAATGTGCCTTGGTCTTGTCCCGAAATGGTATCATATTGTATGCATGGCCTTAGAAATTATGCTGCATTATCATTATGAAAATTTATTGTTCAGTTTATATTCTTTTACGACTTAATGTCTCTATAATAAATACTATATATATATATCTCTATAATAAATAATCTTCAAAATAGCAATGAAGATTACATTGTAATAAAATGAAGCGAAACGAAGCAACATTGTGGTTACTACAATCTACTTATATGTAGTATTTGAAAATACACATGCCTTTACCGTGTGATTAAACTAAGAACAATACTAAATTAATATTTTTTATACATTGGAATTCATTTATTATAACCGCATGTATTAACAAAACATTTATTGTAACATAATTGTATTAAGCATTTTTGCGTTCATAAAAACTTGTATGAATTTTACTCCGCTTAGAATGACTTCACTTCGTGTGATATACCACTTAGATTAAAGTGTTTTTGGATAGATTAGTTTGGGTATTATGACGATCACTAATCATTGGTCGTGCTCACTTTTACTCACTCCTCTCCATCCAAGATAAAAATAAGAGATTTATCCTTGATAAGCATTGCCTAGCCATCCTGATAATGGTTATACTCTACTGTTAGCCCATTGAGTAAGGATGATAATGATATTATGATAGCTGAAGAATTCACAAATTAAGTTATTACGCAAAACGTCATAGATGAAGAAACGTTGTAGGGAGTGAAGACTGGACGAGTAGGTAACATGCGAAATTTACAATGTAGGGGAAGCCTTGGAATAATATATATTTTGACCGAGTTCACGCACACAAAAGTATTGGTAACAGAAGGATACAAAGTGTTCCATCGTCTTCGCATATAGTAATAAAAAACTGTTATTGCATTTAAAAAAAATAACAAATTGAGACACATAATTTATATCTGCTTTCTATAACATCCACTCTGAATGTCTTTTCAGTAGCACGCAGTGCTTGTTGGGTAGGGCTAGCTACTAAGTGAAATAACAAAAAATATAGATATACATATGCATACATATTATATTTCTGTTTTATTCTTACCAAAAATCCCCTTATTAAAGTTCTTACTGACCTCATTCTTGCCAATTTCATGCTTGTTGCTTCAATTTCTCATTAATTCATCAGTTACGATGACCGACAGGCAAAAACAAAGTCGTATAAGCACATATGTTAACACAAATTGTGTTAAATTGTGAACCAAACGATTGAATTGAAGATCACTACATCCACGTTTTGCATTAATGTGTTATCAACTAGAAATGTCCTCAAAATATTTAAAATATACTTAAATTGGAACAAATGTAGTTTAACATAAATGGAAATTTCCTGTTTGTTGGATATTAAACGAAAAAATATATATTCAAAATAACATAATTAACAAAAATAATTTTTGTTCGTGATTATTTCATAATAAAAAATTTATTTCAAAAATATTTCAATACAATTTATTATCAATATTGTTTCGACTTAATTGTCATTCTTAGTGGCAGTAAACACTGAATAAACAAATACAAATATGAACTTCTTAAAAAAAAATTTACAAACTTAAATAAGCGAGAATGAGATTGTATAAAGATAGGTTATAAATTTGATGTTTGACGGCCCTTTCTTCATGTGAAAAACACTTCTCAAATATATTTTTTCTATTAAAATCATCACGAGCGGAATGTTTTTATCAATTACATTGTTATTTACGAATATTGTCTTATTTACAAAAAGAGAAATTATCACCAAGGCCAGGCCAACATTTTATTAAAAATCCAACTGTCGGCTAACTGCAAACACAATATGAAAATGACGTACAGTAAATTTATTAGGGACTTACAGTTTTACAATTTACTTCAGCTTATCATTCTCACTTACATTATTTTTTCAATAAAATGTAAATTGAAAAATCTCATTTGAATGACAAAAACAAACAATGAGAATGAGAGCAACAAACCTTCCCATCATAATGAAAATGCCATTCGCGATAATAAGCTAATAAGATAACGCAAACTCTCTGTCAAATATAATGATATATTTTTGAAATGGAAAATTAGCTACTTTTACTCTGTTTTTAATTTGTTTACTATGAATGACAGATAATCAATGATTGACACACACAGTTGTCATTTATTATGTTTCGCTCGGAATTTGTCTCATTTTTTAATATAGCCATAAGCTATCTGGAGCCGGCTTGCCCTGGCATCAAACGTCAGGTACAAATCAGTTGCATAAATATGTCATTTTAAGCAGCCGATTTGTACCACAAAGACAAGTTAGCTTTATTAATGAAGTTTGTCCATTTCATTTAAAATTGCGCGGACTGGCAGCATTCAGTTTGCACATTCTGACTACAGATAATATGTTATAGAACATAGAAATTGCTAATTTCGCTTGAATACCATTAATTAAATGTATTTAAACATTCATAAATATTTGACATATATATGTCAGATGTTTAGGGCAAGCTGCATGAAATTGCTTATAAGGCAATGCGCACCTTTAGCCCCTCAATGTCATTACAAACTGATTCTACTGTAATTATAATTAACCTTATAGATATGACTCATTATTTATCATATATTGAATCAGATGACTCATGGATTTAGCAGTTGGCTTATCGAGGATAAAAAGAGTTTAAAAAAAGTTTGTAATTGCGGTAGATGGAATAAATAGTGTCTTAAATAATACTGTAGTCCTAAAGGATTTATGTTAGTTATTAGGTGTTGAAGTAAATCATATATTTGTATATATAAAATACTAAACATATATATATATATATATATACAATAGGTTCTGTCTACTATAGTTGCAACAAGTAGTATCAGTATATTCAATCTTAATCCAAATACAGAATAATCGGTGTGACCCTTACTGAACAGCCGATACATGAGCAAATGAGCAAAACTATTCAGCTGAATTTTATGTCATGTAAAATAACAAAAATTGTTAGTTCTGACTATTTACACATACCATGTTGTCACTAAAACAGGACCAATGTATCAAAATCTTACAAAATGTGGCAGAGTATCTGAAATAGTAAATAGATGCAATTGCATGCTCGTTGCATATATGCTATAAAGTTGAAATTTTACACCACCACATTTTGCTGCCTCTAGCACGTAGAACAAATCTACTGAATATGGTGGAAAGTCACAATTAATTCTGTACTAGATATTCGTATTGCAAACTAGAAATGATTATGTAAGTGAGGATCAGATCTTTTGTACCAATACAAACAGCAGAGTTTTTTCATTTAAGAAATGGAAAATATTTTTTACAAATAAATTTTAAAAAATGGGAACCGGTTATGCCCAGGAGTTGTCGGGGAGTAAACATAAAATATTTTCTCAAGTACAGATATCCAAGGACCTTCTTTTGAACAAAGTAAATTATCAGAATATATTTGGTTCCAAATTCACTTTAGATTATTTAACATCGAAGTGCATCGCGGCGTTGATATGTACTAATAAGCAATTATACTTGAAACATGCATTGAGTATATATTTCAGCATTACACAACAAGAATTCAAACCTTCTAGATGTCCTGTTACAACTGCCAAATAACCACTTAACATCTGATGTTTTGCATGTTTCTTTCCATAATAAATACATTGTATATAAAAACAATACATCCCTCTACTTGCAAAGTCCACGAACGGCATGTGTATAAAATTTGTCGAAACTGTAACAAGTAATTGTGGTTAGTCTTCAATAATTGTTGACTGATTTCTCATATGTTTCTTTCCATAATAAATGACACATTCCGCTACATGCAGCACTCATATACTGCGAACATTCTAAATTTGTGAAAATTCTACCTCTGCGACTACATTTGACTAACTTGAGCAACTGTTAACTGGTGTTTGCATGTTCCATTCCTTAATAAATATCACGTACATAAAAGACATGTTGCTTACTCGTAACTCTCACTATATTTGTGTATTATCAAAATTTTATAGATAAACTTAGTAACTGTTGACTTTTGCATTTCTGTACAGATGAACAGCCATGCATAGAGGCAGCACCATGTTCCATCCTGTACCAAGCCAACTTTGACACCAACTTTGAGGACAGAAATGGTTTTGTAACCGGTATCGCCAAGTACATTGAGGAAGCAACAGTGCACGCCAACCTTGTATGTATTATGATGTCCTTTACCTTAATGACTTGCTTGCACGTATCATGACATTAGTAAATTAAAATGTATGTGTATATTTGTAAATCTTGCAAAAATCATGAAAGTAAAGTTGAGTTCGTAGGAAATTTTTTGTATAAAACCAAGTAATATATTGAGGGAAATAGCTTTTCCAAGAAAGCCTAAATATATATGTATTTCATAATTTTAATAAAATGTGTTAATCTGTCAAAATCTTTGGAAAATTTCACAGCGTAAGTTTATATACAACTCTCGTTTCTTCTGTGTCTTCCAGAATGAATTGCTGGAGGAGGGCAATGCACATGCTGTGATGCTGTATACGTGGCGCTGCTGCAGCCGTGCCATACCGCAGCCACGCTCAAATGAACAGCCTGATCGTGTCCATATCTATGAACGTACTGTTGATGTACTGGCGCCAGAAGTTCACAAATTGCTGCAGTTCATGTATTTCCAAGTAGGTATCAGCTGTTGAAAATCAAGATATTCAATTTATATATAATATATTCTATTCAATTTATTCCCAATATTCAAACATTTCTTTTATTTTATTGTCTTCCAAAATATTAGATGGCTAATTATGAACCCTCATATACCCAGTCTGGATCTCCATTATACACTGCTCTTTCTGTAATACTATTGGATAACGACATTGCAACTGCCTGTACCGCTGACTTGTAGCAGGTGTTACTTCCATATACGAAAGAAAGAACTACCTTCGAGACCCTACATACACAATTCCTATGGTACATCTTGTAACCCTGGAGGCAAGATGGAGATAGTTGCATTTCTTTGCCTGTTCTAAGCAGAGTATCTTGCTTTGGAGCTGTATCTGTATGCCTGTTGTCAAATTACAGATTGTAGAATATTTTTAATTACATTTGACTTATACAACATTTATATTGAAGAGTTATAATAGCTATAATTTCCATGGTGACTTTAGCAGAACAACTTTATCTAATAGTCAGATTATATAAGAAAGTAATAATATAAGAATATTCATGAATTAATATTTGAATATCATTTTTTCAAGTTTCGTTAAGAATAGCTTTATTTTGGGAATAGAAATAGAACCAATTTCAATGTTAAGATTCAGAACTTAATCTTTAAAGTGAAGTTCCATCTCCAGAATTGGCCATACTCTTAAAAATCTAGCATAATTTCTAACTGCATTTTCGAAAATAAAATCAATTACATTGCATCAACATCACTTCCGAAAATGAAGCTCAGTTTCGAGAATTAACCACACTGTTGAAAATCAGACTTCATCTTGAAATGAAATGCGTTTTGAAAACCAAACCAATTTTGAAAAACCCCTGCATTTATGAAAATCAAACTGAGCTGTTTTCCCATAAAATTGAGCTTGGTTTTCAAAATCACTTAAAATTAGTTAGAAAAATGAGCTTAATATATACAGAATGTTAATGTTTATACTATCTTCAGCGCAAGGCCATAGAGAGGTTTTGCGGCGAGGTGCGTCGACTGTGTCATGCAGAGAAGCGGCGCGACTTTGTGTCAGAGGCCTATCTACTTACTCTGGGCAAGTTTGTTAATATGTTCGCCGTGCTCGATGAGCTGAAGAATATGAAGTCATCAGTGAAGAACGATTACTCTACTTATCGGAGGTTGGTTTGACGTATAGTTTTTTTTAAGGCTCTTTGAAGTACCTCGCTGTACATTGAACTTAGGGATGGAAATTTTTTTATTACGGACTCCACCAAGTGAAGTGTGTGATCAGAAAGATTTTTAAAATGCATTTTAAATTTTTATTATGATAGAGTATGTAAAAATTCACATCACAAGTTAGGATGTGAATTTTTGATATTATTGTAAAATTTTAATATTATCAAATACAGTGTTATTTGTTCTTTATACCTTACCTGGTATTAATACCTTACCTGGTATTAATACCTTACCTGGTATTAATACCTTATCTGGTATTAAGAGCTGTTTGTTCTAAATTTAAATTGTATATACAACAGAATCTGTTCAACTTTCACGATGCTATTTTGTCATCTATATCACTATATCACTTTAGTACATTGCCTTGAAAGGGCGACGTAGCTATGTGCTTGATGGTCATCAACAACCATCGTATTCTTTGCATGAATTGGAGTAATAGTGAAACGTAACACAACGCAGCACCAGCTAATGACTTGTTGAAAGAACTTTCATGAAACTCATCTTACATGTTTGTGTCATTGAACCATATAAACATGTTTATAATTTCTCCATACGAGTATCACTGAGTGAAGTTTTTATGATTTTTTCATGAAAATAATTATCATATAGCTTTATAGGTTTTTGCCTATTAGATGTACTTTGTACAAATTTTTTTTGTACAAATTACTGGCTATCAGATGTACTTAGTACAAATTTTTGTTTGAAAGTATTAAAAATTAGTTATTAGACATTTTTTTTATTACTTCTTGGTGATTTGCTTGATTAATCCCAACACATCGAAATTTTAAAAATCAAACGTAATTACCCTTATCAAAGTTGTCGCTGTAGTTCATATGAGAATTATGAAAAGAAAGCCACATAAAAGAGACGTAAAAATAAATAATGAAGTTGGTTTCTAATAAATTTTTAAAAACTTAACTGATTTGAAATAAAATGAAACAGTAAGCAATTTACCGTGGCAACCATTTTTAAAAACAGTTTTGAAAAAAAAACATTATTCACATTATTTTTCCTTTATTTCTAAATTCGTGGGCTAAAATGGATCTTCCTATTCGTTTGATTGTTATAACAATTTTTTTATTAAAGATTTTTTTAATGGCTCTCAAATCTATAAAAAATTTCCTTTTACTTTACTATAAATTCTTAAATTTGGTTATTTTTTAACGGAATTTTTAAACGCGGTAGCAAAGTGCTTTAAAACATTCACCTTTTTAACGGTGCCTTCCTATCCCTAGTGCGTGTAAAGGTTAGTTAGGTGGTGCTCCACTATTATGTTTGCTTGCCTGTATTCAGTTCGCTATATCTCCCTCAGCACTCCTTGGATGGTCACCTTCCACATATTTTTTATGGAGCCGTCTAAACAATTCGTAACCGATATTTTTTAACATTTTGTAATCTCCAAAAATAACAGATAAATAAAATATAACAAACTAACCTCTGGTGATTAAAAATTAAATGACAATTTAGATTAAAAACTTTCTTTACTCCTGTTTAAGAGCCGCCCAGTTTCTGAAGGTGATGTCGGACAGTCAAACATTGCAGGAATCACAGAATTTGTCTATGTTCCTGGCCACACAGAACAAGATACGCGACACAGTAAAGGATGCTCTAGAGAAGATACCTGGTGAGACCTATAATTGTATTTTTTTAGGGTTTCACTAAGGAATTTGAGAAACACTGTAGCCTTCACAATGGATAGAAAACAAATATTTCTATATGTGTTTACAGACATGGTTTATAATGTAGGTTCGTTATTTTTGCTCCACAATCACTTCCAATATTCATCGTTAATAGCGTCTTGTTATCTAGCATGAGGCCTATGTCAACACATCTTAGTTGTTGTTTCAAGCCTCCACGGTTCATTAGCCATTTTTCTTAATGGACCGCTTCGCCTTCTACCGTTCAGGTTTTTAGCTATTAGTTCAAGTCGTCATTTAGTTATCTTGTAGCTATAATGATTATTCTTGCAACTTATAAACCACTCTGTCTGTTACCATTTCAATACATGGGAGGAAAGGGAAACTGATGTCACAAACTTGTGACATCACTTTCCCTTTCTTCCCATGTATTCTATATGAAGAGGGATATTCAGAGTATTGAGCTTTTTACGATGGCTTGTGGTACTATCACCCCTGATGTAATTGTGTATGTCATAGTTCACATATTGCATTTATGTATTAACTTTCATCAAATTTACTAGGGATTAATACCCGATAAGGTTTTTTTAAATGGCAGTTTACCTTCTATTTCTCCAGGCATGTGCTTCCTCTCAAGAACCACCAACGTGCGACATTTTTTAAAAAATTACTTATCAAATTAATAAACATTGTTTTTAATGACTTAAATGTTATTGTTAATGTGTCACTGCAGCATCCCAATCTGACACGTAAAATGTTGCAAGTCAAATTGTGACGAGGATAGGACAGAGTTACCAGTCGATTATCATACTAAAAAGTTAAAGAAGTAAGGGTTTACTCTTTTGCTGCTAACTCTGCACATGTCCAGAGTGCGAGGTGAAAAGCAGAGTGCCAACCTTGGACGTGTGCAGACCGGAGTCATTTTGTTTTATGACTCAGTCTGCAGTTGGCTCTCCACTTGGCATATTCTGTATTAAGTTGGCAGCAAAAGGGTTAATATTGCAATGTGTAAGTTTTGAGAATTTACCGCCGTAACATCCATCATAATTTAAACACAAATAAGTTATAACACAAGTTACAAATAAAGTCAAAAAATGGTAATTTGAACATCACAATCGCTTGCATCTAATTAAACATAACAAACTGTATTTGTAACTTTCAGCACTGAAACGATCCATCATAGTTTAAACACAAATAAGTTATAACACAAGTTACAAATAAAGTCAAAAAATGGTAATTTGAACATCACAATAGCTTGCATCTAATTATACGTAACAAATTGTATTTGTAACTTTCAGCACTGAAACGATCAATCATAGTTTAAGCACAAATATGTTATAACACAAGTTACAAATAAAGTCAACAAATCTCAATTTACATTCAATGTGATTACATCAAAATAGTAATTTCAACATCACAATAACCTACATCTAATTAAACTTAACAAACTGTATTTGTAACTTGCAACACTGAAAATTTTACTAAATGCTTTATTGTTGGAATACAGCGAATAGTTGCTAAAATTGTTAATAATCCATGATTATTTGATTAGTGAAAGCATCTTTATGAATAGTTTTAACTTTATA
Organism: Druceiella hillmani; assembly: GCA_039881145.1. Lineage (NCBI taxonomy): Eukaryota > Metazoa > Arthropoda > Insecta > Lepidoptera > Hepialidae > Druceiella > Druceiella hillmani. The sequence continues at coordinate 24,737,451 of JAYKKI010000019.1, read as the reverse complement.
ATGTTGATATTACAAAAGATAGTGCGAAATTTTATTAAGAGCGAGATTGAAATGTTAGTTCGGTCATGTCATTCCAAAACTTAATATGATTAATCCGTAATCTAACGATGTATGGGTGTAGAAAACGATGTTAAGACCATTCAGCGATAATACAATTTATTCATCAGAATCGCCACTCACGTTTTCCTTTTTGTTTTGATAATAATATTGATGAGTAAGCAACTCCATTAATACTATAATTTACCTACTTAATTAATATCTTGAAGAATTCTCAAAATAATAAAATCTCAAAAAATAGAAATAATTTGACTACTAAAGGTCAGACTGATAGAAACTTAAACAGTGCATAGCCACGCGGACATATTTCAACTGGTAACATACGAAGAGCATTTTAAACTATCCAGTCTTAACCTGAAAAAATAATCTACAGTTTAAACTTTCACCAAAGTATAAACCATTGATCATATGAATTTATAAATAAACCAGTGTTTAAGCTCCATCGGTTAAACTGTGATTGATTTTAAAGGCCTCAGAAAAGCAGGAAACAATTAATTGTTTCGGTAAAATACTTTTTCAAGTTCGTGTCCAAGTTCAAGAAGTGTTCATCATAAATTTGATAGGCAAACTTTCCCTTATTAAGAATAAAAATGAATAATACTTTTTAGGATTTCATAATCAAATGAGAAACCTTTATAATTTCATAATATCTGTCTATCTGCCACAGTCTCGCAGTTTATTTAGTTTTATACCAATATGCTTGATATTTTGCAAGGACATGCTTTGGGTAGTTCTTTCAATCAATATTAATTATTATAAAAGGTGAATAAAATTTTTTTCTTCCTGATAAAGTTCTAGGTCTTAGTACGTACATCTGATTAGAATTATCATTTAAAATTATATCAGATTATTTGTATAAACAATTTCAAAAGGTGTAGACGACTATGGAACCTTGTTTTTTCTGTGATCCAACACGCATTTGGCCATTTCTTTTTCACTTAGAATCTTTATATTGAACACATTCATTAAGCGAAAGCCAATAGATTGGTTGGAGTGCTTACAATCAATATTCTTGCAAAAATCTAATGTTTCTTTTAAATAACAAAGACGGGCAGTATAGAGCATGAAAGTCCAGGATCCTCGACAAGCAAAATCAGACTTCGACTTGATTGGCATTTATGATTGGTTCATTTTCTTCCTTAATTTTTATTATTAATCAAATGTTAACATTGTGATATATAATCTCATCAGGTTACGAGGATCTGCTCGCGGATGTTGTTAACATCTGTGTACACATGTACGAGACGAAGATGTATTTGACTCCCTCGGAGAAGCATATGCTGGTAAAGGTTAGTGTAACAAATTTTACTTCTGTTTGATTTTTGGTTGACGTCTGCTATAAAATTTTCAATAGGAAGTAAATTTTCTATAGACAAAGAAAGACGCTATTTGTTGGCTATAAAGGAATAAAAATGTCGTTGAAATAAAACGTAAAACACGTCCTTTTTCTAATTGAGTGTAAAAAAAAATATTACACAACTCTTTTTAACCCATCTAATACTATTAACGCACGCACACAAGCTCACGCTAGCTGCTGATTCACATGCACAAGTATTGTGTATATGAAAAAATTACTAATAATTATGAATATTATTTTGAATTTTCTAAAGAAAAAGTCATCTTTTAAATTTTATTTTGACGAAAATCTAATACTATAACTATTTTTCAGTCAACGAATAACGTCTTTCTTTGTCTGACATTTATTCCCGGACACCGTTTATTTGTTTGTGCTGTATAAATATATTCATTTCTGGTTTTAATTTATTTCTAACTAATACTGGAAAAACTTAGTTCTGGCTTAAGTAAATAAATGAAAATGGAATGTTATACGACCGGAAATATATAGGATGTAATAATGATAGGGAATTGACGTTGAGCTTATAAGCCAGGCCATTTGTCAATTCTTTACATGCATTAATAAGCACCTAAAACATGTGTTTGTTATTAAAGTGGTTTTTTTTATATTGGACGGCAAAGGCACAACATTGGCATAAACCTTTTCCATATGATGGCACCTGTGTCGATCTGTTTTTAGCAACTTGAAAAGGCAACGAAATGAGTTGAAAATTTTTAGAGCAATTGGGTACAATCTTTCAAAATCCACCATCATCCCATTTTTAAATTGAAATATTCCATAAACTCTTGTTATCTAATAAGAGTTTTTTGAATATTTTAATTTAAGCCGAGAAGCTAATATCATTTAAGGAAAAGTTTTGCAATTTTCATCAATTTGTATGATAAAAGACATCTAATTACCTGTTAATGAAACTAACTAAAAAAAAATTAAAAATACATTTCTACTAATTAAGTTTAGTAAACAATACCATATTGAATATATTTGGCGTTAATTTTGTAGAAATTCATTATTCACAATTAAATGAAACTATGTGATGCAGTATTATTTCTACTTTCTTTAAGTTCTTTACCACGACCTAGGTTTCGTTGTATTACAACATCTTCAGGTGGGCTATAAGCAAAGATATCTTTGATTTTAAAGATACCTGAAGATGTTGTAATACAATGAAACCTATGTCGTGGTAAAGAACTTAAAGAAAGTAGAAATAATACTACATCACGTAATTTCATTGGATTGTAAACAATACCATGTTTAAATATGATTTTTTAAATACACTATGTAAAGTAAGGAAACTTTAGGACTTTAATCTGTAATAGTGCATCATGTGTAAATTGCAATACACCTATTTTTTTTTAAATCATACCACTTTTTTTTATATTTAAAAATTGTCGTAAGTCATTAACATGAAAATGCAACCTTATATTTCGATAAACGTAAGAAATGTGACAATATTGCATGATTACTCTTCTTAGTGATCGATAGTGAATTTGACTTGTCTAACTATCCCTTTCATTTGCATAGTTTTACCGTAAAAAGGATAAAAAAAAAGAAAAATATATCAAAATTAATTTCAAGGCCAACTTTGTTGGACCAGTGAAAATGGACCTGGCGTTACAGAAATAGAATGTAATTTTCGAAAACCTGGTATTAACGATAATACAATAAAACAAACAATTCAGCAATTGACAATCAGGAAAGGGTAAAACATAAAATGTAGATTGTAACCATAAAACAAGGCAAAAAAGCTGCCTTCATAAAAGCTGCCTTCATATATTATATTTTTAATATATTAAGAGTTCTTATTAAGAAATAAAAATAACAGTTAAAGTCCATAAAAATACATAATTTTTTAAAAATTATCCATACTTGTTGCTTTTTTAATTTGTAGCCATTGCCTAAATAAATTAAGAATAAACTGTTAACTGATGTTGATATTCAGTCTGTTGTCAAAATGTGAATGAATGTCTTTTTCTCTATCCATTTTTATGTGGCTTTTTTAGAGTGCTGTCGGGTCAACTAATTTCGCTACATGTTACATCTATGTACGGAGGATGGAACCTGACACAATGTGTGCTTTGTCTCATTTACTGATTCAGACAGTTCCATAGCAATGTTATTTACCAACTATTGTGAAAAATAATCTGACTATTTATAAAAAACATAAGATTCCTCATTAGTCCGATTGACGATTTAAATAAAACTTTTAAGGAGGTTATTTTTTTAATTTGCTCTATTTAAGAGTGTGATTTTCACTCATGAAAGATCAGGGCTCAACATTGTGTGGCTTTTCCTGGTCTCCTTTATGTAAATGAATAGTATTCTGATATGATTATATTTTTTTCTTTTGGTTGATCATTTTGAAGGATGTGGAAACATGTAAAATTTCGTTCTAGAAAGTGATATTGCAATACTAAATTATAAAAACTGTAGTATTGTTTTATGCCTTAAAATGTATGTAGTACGTAAATAAATTCAGTTCAGATTAACATCAAACAATTTTACATTCAAGGTGATGGGTTTCGGCTTGTTCCTAATGGATTCGGAGGTGTGCAACATCAACCGGCTGGATCAGAAGAAGAAAATTCGGTTAGACCGCATCGATAGAATATTCAAGGTAATTTTTTATTAAAGAGTGGAATATTCTACATTTATTTATTTTTAATAGCTCAAGAAAATTTTAATGATAAAGTACTTAACACAATATTTATATTGGTAAAAATAATTTCTGCGACATTCACACTAAGTGAAAATTGCATAATACCAAGTTCATCTGTATGACATACCAAAGGTTAAAAATTAACTTAACGTAAGTGATATGGAAAAAACTAAGTAAACATAATTAACATACTTATCAAAAATCAAGAGAATCAAAATTATATCTCCTCTTAAATTTGTAATTAGCAGTACAGACTCAACGAATATAAAAACAATAGTGTTGTTTAAATTACAATTTTGAACTTTTCAATTTTTTTTTAATATATCTAACCTCATTCTATTTTGGATTGTTGTTTATGTTCATAGTTCGATAAACGATTCCGTAATAAGGAAATTCCAATATGCGTTGCATAAAGTAGTTTATTACTATATTTGAAAAATCTTTTGCAATGAAAATACTATTTTGCATAGCCAAATTGTGATAATAATGAAAAGTAAGTGAGCCGATATCTCGGATGGCCAGCCAGTTAACGTCTGTTGCCTTGATGAAACTAAAATCATTAAAGCTACTTATAAAAACTTGTTTATATAAAACTTTGTGGGGGAAAATGGTGTTAGGCCTCGGTGGTGCATAATTATGCTAGTAGGTATGTACCTAGAAAAAGCTGAGTTAGAGCCGGTAGCGTACGCCTAAGTGTGCATGATTAGGCTATCAGACGCGCATCATAAAGTCCTATCTTACACGTCCTCGCCACTGCCAAATTGCCGCCGCAGTCTGGTAGTGGACTCACATTTGTGAGTCGTCCCACTCCCCGGGCAATGTCATTGTCAATAGCGAGTCTTGCACAACACATCTACCTCGTGACCTTGATAGCAAAGTAAGAAGGGCGAAGGCGAGTTGTCGGCGCCTTAAAACCTATAAATCTAGTAAGGGAGACAACCCTGACAAAAAAACCAGTGTGCAGCCCGAAAGGGGTGCCCCAGCACCGTAAGCCTGTGGTCATGTCTCGCAGGACCGGGAGCCTGAGCTTCGCCACTTGGGCTACGAGGAAGGTAACCTCTATAAAAAATCCCCTAATCCCACGGTGCGGCACGCGTCCAGGGGATGTATGACTGGCAGGTTAGTCAGCCTCTAGCGACCAAACTCAACGTACCAGGCGACTCGTCGTAGTAAATAGCCTTCTGCTGAGAATGGGCGTCACCTCTGTAGTGACCATATATATCGGCCCTTCTCGTGGGAACCATCATGAATAATTTACTCAATAAAAATACACCTCAACATACAGATACAACAAATACCAAAGGCACTCCTTCAAGAGTATTTACTCAACAGATATTTCATAAGGGAATGTTTGAAAGTAAACCTCGATCCAACTCTATTGGTGAAATTCCAATCTCCATACTCCAACAACCTGAAGATGATATTATCACTCCTCAACAACCAGAGGATAATACTTCTTTAAATGACTCTCAAGACAGTAACCACATGAATTGGACAGAGGTTACAGGAAAGAAAAGACTGCGCTCTAGTCCCGATGGTACAAAAGGATCAGCCAAACAAACAAAATTAGATACATACTGGCTGGCTCAACCCCAACCAATCCCTACAACAAACAGATTTTCTCATGTGGAGGACGACAATATGCAGGAATCAAGTCCAACAAAAAAAGAAAAGCCCATTAGACCTCCCCCTATTTTCGTTGATAAAGTTGAAAACATTTAACCACTTATCAGCTTACTGAGAGAACATAGTACCGATAATTATGAACTTAAGGTGATTAATAATGAGCAAGTCAAAATTCAAGCAAAAACATCAGAGGCTTATAGAGACATAGTGAAACAGCTCGAAATAAAAAAACACAGAATTTTATACATACAAGCCTAAACATGAAAGAAACTTCAAAGTGGTCCTTAAAAATATACATGCATCAACAGACTTAAATGAAATCAGAGAAGAGCTTTTAGAAATGGGTCATGACTGTGTTAATATCTGGAATATTAAACAAAGCAAAACTAAAAAGCCATTGCCAATGTTTATAGTCGAACTTAAACCAAATGACACAAATAAAAATATATACCAAGTAAAGAGCCTCCTAAACTGTAAAATAGCTTTCGAACCCCCCCCCACCGCCCTAAAGGAGAAATACCCCAATGTGCCAAATGTCAATAGTACGGACACACTAAGACTTATTGCCATCGAAACCCAAAGTGTATTAAGTGTGCAGGAGATCATCTCTCAATTGATTGTCCTCGGAAGACTTGATCCGACCAAGTGAAATGTGTCCTTCGCGATGGAAATCATCCGTCTAACTACAAGGGATGTCAAGTGTACAAACAACTGCAGAAACTTAAACTATCCGGCAAACCCGAAATAGTACACAAACGTCAGCTGCCACTACCCGCACCTTCTCAACCAACTGAACAGACAACAAGGCCTCTGAAACATCAAACTCAAAGAAAATATAGTGACATCCTGATTGGAAAACCTAACGAGCCCGATGAACAAGAGAAGATGACACAAATCAATTCTGACAGAAACGACATTCAGGAATTAATGACTATGATAAAGCAATTGATGCAACAGCTAACTACTATGACCAACCTACTTATAACACTTACGACGAAATTTACAAATTCGATTCACTAAAAATTGTAATCTGGAATGCCAATGGGCTGTCACAACATACCCTTGAGGTGAAAGCTTTTTTAGAATTACACAAAGTAGACATACTTCTGATATCAGAAACACACTTGACTGTAAAGAGTCATTTTAATTTACGATCATACACATTTTACCATACGATGCACCCTGCTGGCAATGCACGTGGAGGTAGCGGCATACTAATAAAAAACAATATAAAACATCACGAGACTGCTAATTATTGCACAAATGAAATACAAGCCACAAACATAGTGATTGAGGACTGGGCTGGACCACTCACAATCTCAGCGATATACAGCCCTCCGAAAAATAAGATAAAACAGGATGATTATGAGAAATTCTTCACCACCTTAGGACTCCGATTTGTGGCTGGAGGTGACTACAACGCCAAACACTCGTACTGGGGCTCACGTATAATAACACCAAAGGGCCGGCAGCTACTCAGAGCTGTTGAAAACTTAAGCCTATCTTGCATATCTCCTGGTGAACCAACTTATTGGCCCACTGACGTAAACAAGAAGCCTGACCTTTTAGACTTCCTAATAACAAAGGGTATAGGTAGCACATATTTCACGTGCAAATGTATACCTGAACTCTCTTCGGATCACTCTCCGGTTGAAATACTGTTGAAGAGAAATATAACACAAATAACTAACACACTCCGGTTATATAATAAAAAAACCGACTGGCACTGCTTCCGAGAGTCAATATCAGGATCTCTGAGCATGAACCTACCACTTAAAACACCGGCTGATATAGAAGAAGCTGTTGAACATTTCAATTATTGTATCCAGCAATCTGCCTGGCTTGCTACACCTGGAACCACGAATAAAATACCCAACGCACTAAGGTATCCAGCCAATATCAGAGAAATGGTTGCAAAGAAGCGAAAAGCTCATAAACTCTGGCAACAAACTCGTTTTCCTAAAGACAAGGCTCGTCTTAATTCACTGGCCTCTGAGCTGAGAAAACTATTATGGGATGACCGAAATCAAAATATCCAGGAATACCTTAGAGAGTTAGATCCCACTGCTGCGACCGACTACTCATTGTGGAAGGCAACTAAAAAACTTAAGCGTCCCATGATATCCCGACCACCAATACGCAAAACAGATAACAGCTGGGCTACCAAAGATTCTGACAAAGCGCAGACATTCGCTGATCATCTCCAAAATGTTTTCCTGCCAAATCCCGATCAAGGTTCTACTCAGACAAAATCTGTATCGAAGTTCCTAAACGAAACACATCAAATGAATCAATTATGCTTTCCCATTAAAAGTTTCTCTAAACATGAAGTTCAACAAGCAATTAAAAAACTTGATGTTAACAAGGCTCCTGGGTATGACTTGATAACTGCTGGAATTTTGAGGGAATTGCCTGACAACGGTGTAACTTTCTTAACTTACATTTATAACTCTATCCTGAGAACTTCATCAGTACCAAGCCAATGGAAAGTTGCTTCAATTATTATGGTACCTAAACCTGGAAAAAACTCAGAAGATGTAAAATCCTTCAGGCCCATTAGCTTGTTACCAATTCCCTCAAAAATAATGGAGATGCTGTTTCTAGGCAGATTGATGCCGATAATAAAGGAAAGAAACCTGATCCCAGATCATCAGTTTGGCTTCAAACGGCAACATGGTACAATAGAGCAAGTACATAGGCTGGTTAACAGCATTAATAGCGCTTTTGAACAAAAACAGTATTGTACATTTTTGGACATATCCCAGGCCTTTGACCATGTGTGGCATGACGGACTCCTATACAAAATTAAAAAAGCCCTTCCAATAGAATACTATCAGTTTGTCAGGTCATACCTGGAAAACCGTTACTACTTCGTGAAGCAAGGTGAAGAAGTAACCCCATTATACAAAATCCATGCAGGCGTACCACAGGGCAGTGTATTGGGTCCCACTCTGTATATTCTATATGCTGCTGACTTACCTACCTCTGATGTGACTATAACAGGCACTTTCGCTGATGATACTGCAGTTCTGTCATCAGATATTCTACCAGCAAGGGCTACTCAAAAGCTTCAAAAGTCTTGATAACATTGTGAGATGGCTTAGAGATTGGCGTATCAAAGCCAATGAATTAAAATCTGTCCAGGTGACTTTCACAAATCGACGAAGCATTTGCCCACCAGTCACATTAAATGGAGTTCACGTACCACAAAAGGACGAAGCGAAGTACTTAGGAATGCACCTTGACAAAAGACTAACGTGGAGGAAACATATTTTCACCAAACGCCTGGCAATGGGTCAACTGGTTCGCAAAATGTACTGGATGTTAAACAAAAACTCGCAACTATCATTGGAGAACAAATTATTGTTGTATAAAGTTATAATTAAGCCCTTATGGTGTTATGGATTGCAGCTATGGGGTACATCAGCAAACTCAAATATTGAAATCCTCCAAAGATTTCAATCTAAAATGCTACGCATGATAGCAAATGCTCCACGGTATATATCAAATGACAGATTGCACCACGACCTTAACATAAAGACAGTTAAGCAAGTGATACAAGATCAAACGAGAACGTACAATACGAAATTAGCTCACCACCCTAACGTACTTGCAAAGAACTTGATGAATGCACCAATAATACCATGGAGGCTGAAACGGAAAAACCCACAAGACCTAATAGTATAGTCTAATTGAGAGAAGCGGCCTTGTCAATGGACAAGTATCGCACAAGTTAATATATTTATATAAGTTCCGAAATATTGCTGAATATCGATCCAGATAGATTGCAATGAAAAAAAAAAAAAAAAAAAAACTTATAATAACTTTCTATATAATAGACAGTTTTGTCCCAACATTGTTTGTGTGAACTATTTATACAAGTATTAAAGATGGTAGCATGTATGATATTGTAATTGATAGAAGGCCGATGCTTTTTATTTGATTTAGCAATTTTCTAATGTCGTATCAAGATGTACCATCCTCTTTCCTCTACACTAATAAAGGCACCAGTGAAAATGCCTTAAAAATATATTTAGTAGTTTTTTCTACAAACTGATATTCAAGAATTCTAAAAATGCTAAATACAATCTTCCTTATATTGTTAGGAATATCATAGTAACTGATGAGTGAATTAAATTGACAGCAATAATCGCAACAAAATGCATGTTGTTCTTGCAGAATCTTGAAGTGGTGCCTCTGTTCGGAGACATGCAGATAGCGCCCTTCAACTATATCAAGCGATCTAAGCACTACGATTCGAGCAGGTAGTGTACTTAACACCAATAATTTTTTGCACCATTTATGAAAAAATATCTAATTAATTTTCGAGTTAAGAATAACACATTTCATTGCAATAAATTGGGTATAAATGTTTCTTATTGAATGATTGACGTCAAAATAATAATAAAATCAGGCTATTAATTAGTTATTATACTGGTGAATGTAAAAGAAAAAGAGTATGATAAAGCAAAATGTTGTTTTATAAATAATGGTTTCTAAACTATTTTGCTCAAACGAAACAAAATTTTACAGTAATATCCCTTAGTGAAATTCCAATTATTATGAAGGTTGATCGCCACTGACAACATAATGCAAAATGGTATATTCATACTTGTGCGTGAATAGGCAAAGATATAATTATACCTTCAGACAGTAGGTGATATTGACATAATGGCGATCTACAGAAAAAATAAATAAAAATTAGACATAAATAGAAGAATAAACATAATATTATCTTTTAAAATTTGCAGCTAAAAAAAACACCATTGTAGTGCATAATTTCTTGTTATGAAAATGTAAGTCGAGAGCACCCTATGCTTTTTAAAACTTTAAGGTTAATTTATTTTTTTATCAATTTATTCTTAGTTTAAGTTTATATAAAAAAAAATTAAGTTGTGCCGAGTTGTGAGACGTCCTTTCACTCTTGACTAACATCTATACATTCAAAGGATATTTTTTATTTTTTAGTCCATATTGCTGCAAATGTGGTTTTTTTTTATATTTTGTAAATTTTCATTTTAAATTATTATATTGTTTTTGATTCTTAAATATATCAAATAATTTGGACATTTGGAAGAGGGTGGAAATTTAATTTGAACGGTCCATTATATAGATACATAAGTGAAGCTATTATAAAGCGTGTTAAAAAATGCTAAATGTCTCGTGATCATAATTAAATTCAAGATGACTAAGATTTGAAAAATTGAAGGAAATTCTTGTAATATAAGACTGTAGGTATAGTCTATGGAGCTACTGCTTAGAGTTATTTTGCTATATAAATTTTACAAAAAAACAGTAAATTTTTTGTGAAAAACCTAGAGTTCAATTAAAAATGCCATAAATTGTTTGTTTTTTGAAATTTAAAAAAATTAGCTCAATATAATAATATAACTACAATATTTTATTAAAAGAGCCTTCTTGAATTTTCCAAGTTTATTCATCTTGAAAGAAGCTGTGATGCAGATATCGAGGCTGCATTTTTTTTCCAGCTTTGTGAATCACCTCTACTAGTATTGATTAACTAATGTAAAAAATAATATGTTTATCTTATATCTAAAGGGTAAATAAAAGAAATGTTGTTTATGTTTTGTTTAATTTGTTTTCAATATCCTTCTAAAAACATAATATTAACACCAATTGGATTCTCATTTGGTTAATTTTATTTATTTTTTTAAGTTATTATTTTTTGACTCTATTTTCTGAAATACCTATGCATTTATCTTTATCTGTTATAATTCGATAGAGCATTTTTTCTGCATTTTCTAGATGGCCTTTATCTTCCTCAACGCACCCTCCGTCTCCGCAGGCTGACCTGATGGTTCACCTACCCCAGATCAGGGACGACCATCAGAATTATATTGCAGAACTCGCTCGGTACAGCAACGAGGTGAGGAATATGAGACATACTATTGTGTAATACAGATTTTAATTAACAACTTTCGTTGACAGAGGACGACTAAAGCGACACAAAATCATGCAACTAGATAGTCTCGAGTAGTCGACTATAAATAATTTAAAGAGTTATGTCCTACTGAGGATGAACTCTATATGACAAGCTGCTCATCACACATCTGCTCATAGTCTGTGACTGATTGCATGATTATCAAAAAAAACAAAAAAAACAAAAATTAAGTTTGTCAAAGTATTTCGAATGTCTTTGAAAAAATAACGTTTCCTTTATAGGTGATTGTTTCTCCTTCAATTTAGTATAAAATTTGCCCAAACAAAGAAGTCTCAGTATTGTTAAATATAATATGCCTCAGTATTTGTTTTTTCCCTTTCTAGATAATCAATATAAATTACATCATAAGAACCCCAGAAAACAGTTTCCATGATTTTTCCAGCCGATTTAACAAAAAAAATGTATGCTATAAGTTGACCATCAAAGTCAACCTTTCATCTGTTAGAAACTAGTCGTTTTTTGTCTTTTACTTTAACTGACTTAAACCTGACTTGTGGACTAGGTGACAACGACATACAAAGAAGCTGGATCCGACGAGGAAAATCGTGCAGTGAGCGAACTTGCGTTGCGAGGATTGCAGTTGCTCTCGGCTTGGTGCGGTGTGCTTACGGAATTATGCTCATGGAAGCTGCTCCATCCAACCGATCACCAACAAAACCCAAGATGCCCTCCGGACGCTGAGGAGTATGAGAGGGTGAAACTTAGTTAATTTAAAATTTATAAATCTGTGCCAATTAGATGGTTTTTATCATTAATTTTCATCAATGAAGAGTTAGTCACAACAAGACCTGTTTTGACTTTTCATTTGCATCTTTCATAGGATATTAAGGTGTAGCATTTCTACTGTAGAAATAGCAGTTTTTTCAAAATAGGCTATTGACAACATAGGCTATTTGACAACATCGAAAATATACCACAATTCGAGGTCATCCTAATAGATTGTAACGTAAATAAGCGTATTACTTTTCATTTTCGAAGAATAAGTTTATATTTTATAAAAAATGTAAAGAAATCACAATATTTTTTTAAATTCAATCAGCGTCGCAAACGTCCATTATTAGTTAAAAGTCAGATGACGTCACAGGCGAGTAAAACGCATTCATACCAAAATTTAATGTTCTTATTCTTTTCGTTTCTAGGCATTGATATCGATAATAATATTTAAACCACAAATATTACTTAGATCGAAAAGATCTTCATAGTTAAAAACATTTTAGCGAGCTAAAATGCTGTTTGGGTCTCTTCGGACTAATTACAGCCACTTTTTTCGTCTTTTAGGATTCATTGACACTGAAACTAACACTTTGTGTGGATTTTTTGTAAACGTATTTGTACATTGTGGCTCTATACACCATTTTAATATGAAAATAAATAATAATTTCCTTCAGCAGGCAGGAATGTTTGTTTACATTGCGTGTGATGTCACGCTAGCCACCATTACAGAAATTGCATTTTTAGCATGAGTTCGAAAATTAAAACTATAATGTAAAAAATATGGTGTATAGATTGGAAATATAAATGTAGTATGCTTATAATGCAAAATAGAACAATTTAAAACAGTTTAAAAAATCAAGTCAAATAGCCTATTATGAAAATTTACTTTTTTATCAATCGTTATTTAAATGACAAACAATTATCAGAATTATAGAAGGCTCTGATCAGGATTTATTACTGGTACTATAACATTAAAAAAAAATCATTCATCCACTCCTGTTATTTGCCACTCTTTATCATCCAAAATGCACATCTTCCATTTAAAACATTCATTTTAATGACATCATATCTATTTTGTTTGTATGAAAAAGAAGTGAATTTTTAGAAAAATGTCTTAACATTTGAACAATAGCAAATTTTGTTTATTTAGTTGCATACAATACATTTTTATTGTATTGTAATAAACAAAAAACAAAAACAGACGTTAATGTTACATGAACATAATAAAAATGTTTGGAGCCATAAAAATTAGAGGCTTTTATTAAAAGAACCATGGATCGCGAGGGAGGTCAGCAGGTGGTGAAAGAGCTTCGAAAAATTATTTTGAAATTAAAAAAATAATTTAATCTCAAACAATTTTTCGAAATTGGTGAAAGTCATTTTTACATTCTGCAAAAAATGTGCCTATAATAGAGTATTAAAAACGTAAGTAATTATTAACAATTTTTAAAAAAAAAATTTTTTCACTTGGTTATAATTCATTGAAAATTTTTTTTCCTTAATTTATTTTGGTAACAGGGTTATGTCAAAATTTATACCTAATTTTATTTCTATGCCCGCAGTAGTCCTTTTTTCCCTTAAAATTTGGACAATTATTTCTAAAAATAGTTTTTTTTTCACTAGAAATCCCGTATTTTTGCAATGTGATATTTATAGATATAAAATCATTTAATTTAAATAATCTACAGTTATCTGACATTTGCTGTAACAATTTTTGTAATGAAAACACGAAGTAAAAATGAATTTTAAGGGCAGTATCAATTTTACCGTATTATGATCATGTAACTTTTGTATATTTTTCCAACAAATATAATAAATAAAGATGGGCCAATTTGAAAATTTATGAAGCCAAATTAGTCGATTCGTGTAAACCGAGTTGCAAACTGAATTGGTCAAGTTGATTTAACAAAATAACGATCATTGGATAGTTTCGTAAATCAATTTGGTTTATTTAAAAACTAGTTCGTTTTTGAGACATCTAATCGGGTGGTTGACAAATAAAGGCGGTTAAATAATCAAAACAATAAAGAATTTAACAAACAATTAACAACCTCCGCTAAGTTAGAAAATTCACCTGGACCACGTGACTCATATAAATAAGCAGTCAAGTAATCCGGATGCTTCTTTTTAACGTTTTTCTCAGAATATTGTAAGACAAAGAACATTTTCCGCACACGATTTTTCCATCTATTGGCTTTTCAAAAATGTTTCGAACTATAGACTTCGTTCTCGCACCGGCATTGTAGTTTAAAATATGTAAATTAAATAATCAACAGACTTGAAATAAAACTTTTCTGCTAAAATAAAAACACAACTTCAACAAACTAATGAAAATAATTTATTATAACTTATATGTAAGGAATGTACTCGTAAACTAAAATAATAAAATATGATTGAACAAGCTATTAGAAAATACATGGGAACCGAGTACATTTGGTTTGATTCGAACATACGAGTGATGAATTCCGTTCAAATTGAGTATGCATGCGAGCAATACACGGACTGAGCGCATAGATGGGGCAGTCCGTCGACTCCGTTCGTAATAGACATAAATAGATTTAACTCGGTTTCAATCGGTTTGCGAAATTGAGTCGTTACTTCTCTAATAAATATTTGGCCAGTATCTTGATTTTGCCATATTCAACTAAAAATAAGTCTGATGACAGTGTAAATTAAACAGCCTTCCCAATTCATTAGGGTTGAGACTCCATATAATTACAAAAAATTAACACGTATGAGACAAGTTTGGTGTTAAATCGCCTGCCTATATTTGCATACAAATGTGAACCAATGAATCTTATAGAAATGTACTGAAAAATCGTATATATAAAAATGTTGCTTATGTCTCTGTTATTTTGGCAGGCGACACGTTACAACTACACGTCGGAGGAAAAACTGGCGATGATAGAAGTGATAGCCACAATCAAGGGACTGCAGGTGCTCATGGCACGGATGGAGACTGTGTTTGCAGATGCAGCTCGGCGGCGAGTCTACGCCGAGTTGCAGGACTTTGTGCAGCTGTTGCTGCGGGAGCCACTGAGAAAGGCTATTAAAAATAAGAAGGATTTGATTCGCAGGTGGGTTGTTGGCACTCGATTGTCTGGACCACAAATTGTCACATTGTCTATTGATAGGCAATGTATGTTATGTGAATGGCAAGAGACCTGAAAGTAAGGAAATAAGTTTTAGAATAAGGTTATTATATATTCCTTGCCGGACGCAAAATCATGCAACTAGATAGTCTCGAGTAGTCGACTATAAATCATTTAAAGAGTTATGTCCTACTGAGGATGAACTCCACATGACAAGCTGCTCATCACACATCTGCTCATAGACTATGACTGATTGCATGATTATCAAAAAACAAAAAAAACAAAAAATATATTCCTTGCCAACTTTGAGAGAGTCAGATGATAAAAGTATAACACAAATTTTTTATGAGTTTACTTCCATGAGTTTTTATAATACTTTACAGCGCCTAAACTGCTTGACGGATTAGGATGATTGAGGTGTCAATAGATTCCTCTTAATTTCCTATCTTTTTGTATAATAAAAATAAGTATGACCATTAGCCGCTATTAACCTGACATTGAAAAGATTTTTTTACCTGTCAAGTTGGGTATCAACTAAAGTCTTGATAAAAAAATGTCAAACACCATTAGTATTAAAATAATAAATACGAGTAGAAATAAATAAAGTAGCCACTAGCACTTGCTTTTTTATTTGTCCGTAAGATAAATTTTCTAAATAAATAAAGTAGTCACTTTTATATAGATTAACGTACGCAAATGACCGCTTAAAAATTTTTTGACCGAGTTAGTTTGTTTCTTTTAAACTCATTTTTTTTTAATAATTCTTTTTATAAAACTTCTGGTAGTTGTATATCCATTTGTTGTTGTCATGACTGTAGATGAGGTAAAGTTAAATAGCCTCAAAAGCCTATATAACTGAAGGTATCAGGTCTGGTGTTTTTGCACTCTAGAAGAGTTTTTGTGATGTAATAATGAAGTTTAAAAAGGGATGCTATGATATTATGATAGTTTTTTTTAAACACCTTTATTGGATATGCATGATACAATCTTAATATACAATTAATTCATTATCATTGATGAAATGTACTCTCTTTTATTTTCAAGTAAGTTGTGTGCGGGTTTACTGTACCAATGTTAAGCTCCCAGATAAATTAAGTTTATTTATGAAGTTAATTCATGAGGTTTAACACATTTTAACCTTCTCAGTTCATGAGTAATATCCAAAAGTTGAATAGCTTCTATGTTGGTATGGTAGACGTGTCGTTTTTAATGTTTAATAGCATATTCTTGGATAACTTCATTAATCTATTTTATGTCGTTGTGAATTTCTTGATTGGTAACATAGCGATATGCATTGGTAATTATACACAAGAACTTGTTTTGGATTTGACAGTTTGGTACATCCCCAAAGCTGGATATCATACACCCAAATCGATTTGACAATAGAAAGGTAAATTAGTCGCTTATAATAGAGGTTTAGCTTGGAATGATGTCCAACCAGCCACAACATTTGTCGTTGTTTGCTCAGCTTTTACTTTAACGTGATGTTTCCAATTAAGCCTACTATCCAGATGAAGCCCAACATATTTTGCTGTATCTGCTTGCGGGACTTGAATTCTGTTAAGACAAGTCTGTAGATTGCTGTTTGTTCATCGTAATTCAAATGTGACATGAATGGATTTAGACTTGTTGAGTTTGATTTTCTTAGTTACTTCTTGTAAATTTTTGGTGGCTTGACTTTGCGTGTCTGCAGTTGCCATTACTACTGTATCATCAGCAAAGGTGCCTATGAAGGTTTTTTCTGTAGTGGGGATATCAGCGGTATACAATAGATAGAGAAGAGGTCCTAAGGCGTCCTTGCGGTACACCTGCTCGGCCAGGATAAAAACCTGAATACGCTTCTTCACGCGATACTCTGAACCTTCTATCAGATAGATAGGACTTAAGTAATTGACAATAGTTTGCCGGTAGCAATTTGCTCATTTTATGAACGAGACCTTCGTGCCATACTGTGTCAAAAGCCTGTGATACACTGCAGGGCAATATTTTCTTTCCTCGAATGCCTTTTCGACTACGGTTACTACTCTATGCACTTGGTAGATGGTTGAATGTTTATTTCTAAATTCAAACTGGAAATTCGGTATATTCACGATTGGTTTTAGTAATTTCAAATTATGATAGTAAGCCAAACAATATTTATTTATTTATTCGTCTTTATTGCAATTTTTGTACGTGCAGCAGACTCATTGCTACAAGAACAAACTCTCCCAATCAACCGCAACCAAGTAATGCAATTAATTAGTTCCTGGGTGGACTGCGTAAAAAATTACATTATGTTTCAAAGTTAGTTAGCCATATTGATAATTTTTACAATAAGTGAATGATTTAGTGTTATCAGAGTGGATTTCCATGCATTGTATGCTGAAATGGATTTTGGTCGCTAGAATGAACTTCATTTAAGTGCCCTGTTCAAAGGGCACCTACATGAAGTTTGTTCTGGCGACCTTGTTCCTTACCTTTACAAAGATTTACTACATCAAAACATCATTTTGTATGTTGTTGGTAATGTTAGTTAAATTTTTTTCCTCCAGCCACTGCATCAAAAGCTATATAATAAATGTGATAGTAAGTGAGAAGGCAAGAAACTGTGAAATTTCTAGATATATCATTCTTCAAAAAAATTTTGCTCTGTTCTTATTTGGAAAGGTAGTCTATTTCTTAAATTCTTGGAATATATTCCCTAAATATATTTTGTCGCAGATTATTTCAATCAACAATAAAGGTACAGCCACGAATCATCTGAAGTGCCCACAATGTTATCAAGTAGTATTAATCGCTTAAGACCAGAAGTGTCGCAAGCAATGCAATCAAAATTCCAATTATTAACAAACTTTCGACTCGATAATGTGAACCAGGTGAGAACTTGGTTAGCAAATTTTCTGCACACACCAAACACTTGCTGATACAGTAAAATTGGCTAAAGTGTATCTTCAATAGTTTCGTTGGTCATATTGTGTTATTTTATAAAATGTTTGTGTTTCAGCTGAAATCAGGCATGAGTATCTTATTGAGTTTTCAAAAAAAAAGTAACACTTTACTCATTAAATGTCTTTTGATTAAACATTAATTTCTTTATCGCCTCGTGGAATCTATTGAGTGCTGAACACAAGCAACAAAATATAATATTGATTGTGTTTACACAGGAACTTTATTAACTGTTAGGTTCACCATTTTTTGTTGTTGCTAAGCTGCTGATCTTGAGTCGGTGAGAAAGCCTTGCCGCTTGGGCAAGGCTAAACAAATAAAATGGAAATACTTCTTTAATTAATTTTAATTCACTAGTGAAGAGACATGTTATTAAACCGGAGGTCTGGTTACTTACAAGAAGTAAAAGTGGAACACAGTGTGATCAAGTTACTGAATGATGAAAAACTGAATTCATGGGAGTAGTCGGTTTTTCAGTTGTATATTTAAAGTCGGTTGAGTTTGTTGATGTACACAATTTTTACATCTATGTGAGTCAGAGTGACAACTTCTATGTCTTCAAAAAACTTACTAGGGCCTTTACTAGATGGTTAGTAAAGGTCAATATCACACAATCTATTTGAATGATCCTATATAATGATCCTAGATGCCTAGAATCGTTAATAGTTATAATAACAGGAACGGATGGGAATTAAAATAAACAAGTTGAACATTTTGCTTTTGTCGGGACAACTACAATGTTTTCTTACAAAGTATGATGTTTATATTTGTGTCAAAATATATTTTTAATTTCCTCAAGTATGTTTGTAAATCGTCCACTTCTAAATATCTTTCAACACTTGACACAAATATTTGACGTAAAGTACAAGACAATGTGAGATTCGTTTGGTGTTATTGTAGAATATTTGAAAAGCCTTAGAAACGCACATTTGTAATCCGTAGTCCGTTTATGGTACTGCTGTTTTAGGTATACCTTTATACTTTTGTTATAGCATAGGCTTATTTTTATATACAATCCCTGGCCAAATTAATACAGACATGCTTCAGTCAAGTACTTGCACGCCACATGTGCGAACGTGTTTGTTTGATCTGTTTGTGGTTTTTTTCCGAATTTTTAATTTTTCAACTACATTTATGTTTATTTTGAATGAAATCAGCAGTTTTTCCAACTGAAAAAATATTAATTTAACTTTGTCAGTATGGGCAAAAAGGAGAACGTCTAAATTATTAAACGTACACAACATTTTTTAGAATGTTAAAATAATTACGCATTTTGTGCTCAACTTTGTGTTATTTTACATTATAAATAGTAGTTATTAGTTAGAATAATTATTATGTTATTCCTTTTTAAACCTATTTTTGATTTATTATATTGTTATTTCTGTGTTTTGGTATCGGACCGTAAATAATTACAGACACGCTTCAGTCAAGTACTTGCACGCCACGTGTGCGAAAGTGTTTGTTTGATCCGTTTGTGGTTTTTTCCGAATTTTTTATTATTCAACTAGATTTGTTTATTTCAATTGAAATCAGCAGTTTTTCTAACTAAAAAAAATATTTTTTTAACTTTGTCAGTATGGGCAAAAAGGGGAACCTCTCACTGCGTAAAAAAGTGATGTCAAAGCCCTTCTTAATACTAAAATGTATTCAACCCCCGAAATTTCACGAAGATTGAATGTATCTCAAGCAATTGTGTGACGTTTAAAAAAAGTCAATATAGAGGAAGAATTAAGCCCGAAAAAAAAGGAAAAATGCGGAAGAAAGTCAGTTTTCACCCATAGCTCAGAACTATTTATCAAGAAAATTTGTGTGAAAAACAGATTTGCTACCACAAAAGTAATAAAATCTAAATTGACAGAAATTAAGAGTTATCACGTAGTGTTTGAAAAAATGGGAGGATTTATATTACAAAGCTTACCGACCTGCCACCAAGCCTAAATTTACTGCTATAGTGAACAAAAAATGTTTGAGGTCGGCTGAAAATTATAAAGAAAATGAAGTAAAATTTTGGTGATCAGTAATTTAATATATCATCTATATTGGTAAATTTTTGTTATTCATACAATTTAAGCATTTATTTGGTTTCTTTTAGGTCTCCTTCAGCGATGAAAGCAAGTTTGAAATTTTAAAGAAAAAATACTTAATTTGTTTGCCATCCTCAAGGTGAAAAATTTCACCCTGACTGCGTTGTGCAGCCGTTGAAACACATGACAAAGATTATGATTTGGTCCGTTGTCAGTGACAAGGGTACCTCTACAATAGTAAAATGCATCATGAGGCAGGACCAGTACAGAGAAGTCCTAGAGAATCATTTGGTTCCATAGTTAAGAAAATGGTTCCAAAATTCATAACCGTTTATTTTTTGCAAGATGGAGTGTCTTGTCACACTGCCCATTCAATCAAAGCAAATCTATGTGATCAAAATATCCCATTGTTGGATTGGCCAGGTAGCAGTCCGATATGAGCCCAATTGAAAATATGTGGGAGCTGATGAAGAGAGAAATGGTTAAAGAAGTGATCACGACCAAAATTCAGCTCATTGAAAAAATTATACATGTATGGAATTGTCATCCACAAATGCAGGAGAGTATAGATCGGTAATAATGCAATAATAGAATGCCGTGAAAGACAGAAGCCGCTGCAAAGGTGGCTTAATGAAATATTGATATAGAATTACAATAGTATTATTAATATTGTTCCAACATTAAAAGTTAATAAAGTTTCAATAAAAACTATGTTTTAGTAATAACAACACATATTTAATTACACGCAGCAGAGATACAAATTTGATTTATTCGAGCAAAATATCCCAAACCCAAATTTTTACAGCGGTCAATTATGATTTTGCATAAAAACTATAGTGTGTCTAATAATTTGGCAGGGACTGTATGCTGGATTAACCGTATCCTTGGATTCTTAAGGCCAGAGTGGATAAAAACTGTTCAATATCAAACAAGATTTCCTAAGCGCAATCTAAAAAAGTCTGAAACATTCATATAAAATGACTTTTTAGTATTCAAACACAAAAAAAATATAAAACACACTTACTGCCTGCTAGAATACACTTTCTAATATAAAATACATTATCACGCTACACGTCGTTACGTGTCCGCATTTTAGCACAGTAAGGTATAGCATTGGTTATGACCAATATTGTATTCCATGCAATATAAGGTTGAGTTTATTTTACACCCACCATATTACAAAACCTGCTTAGGTAAGGTATACACCACATTATATCGATAATTTTTTCTAGCGCTTTACTAAAGTTTTGTTGCATTATAAAAATATTTTTCACAAAAGGTGTAAAAACTTGGATGGAAAATTTTATGGAGATTTCAAAACAAAGTTAGAGTCATTAAAAACTTGTATTCAGACTATTAGATGGAAAGAAATACTCATTTCAGCCTTTTTGGAAAATTGCTATCACTAAATAAATAGACAAGCAAGACCAAGATGATGAGTGTGGACCGCGACAATAACAACTTGCCAGACAGACCCAGATTGCAAACTGCGATGTGGTTCAGTCCTACTTATACATTGGTGCTTTAATCTCAAATAATGGGGACTGCGTAAATGAAGTAAAGAAGCGAATGGCGATAGCCAGAACTGTGATGGATAAGCTGAAGAAATTATGGAAGAATCGCAACTTAATTAAAGCCACTAAGACCAGGCTCTTAAAAATACTAGTCTTTCCCATATTTTTATACATCCGAGACGTGGACATTGCGAGAGCTGAAAAGCGGAAAGTAGATGCCCTAGAGATGTGGTGTTGGAGGAAAATGTCGGAAGTGTCATGGACAGAATTTTGTACAAACACCTCCACACTTCAAGAACTTGGCATCACACAGCGTCTATCAACTTTAGTAGTCTTGAATTTTGAAGTTCTTTGGCCATGTTTCAAGGTGAAGCAATGACTCCATAGAGTGTTTGGTGATCCAGGTAAGGGTGGAAGGAAACAGACCGCGTGGAGTTGACCAGTTGGAGACGCTCTACATAAATGCCCTAGGATGTTTACCAATAGGTTAAGATGGCGAGAAATTGTGAGGAGGGTCACATCAACCACCAATGGTGATGTAGCCTCATCATGACCACGACCGCTCTGTCAAGAGCAACACGACTGAGAAGAAATAAATACACCTTTTTATTTTTGACAGAACAACTCTCCCAACATTTTCTTAAAACTACAGACTAACATTGGCTTCCCACATAGGGCACTTTCTGGTTTAATACAATATGTTCGAATGGTTCGCTGAATTTTATAAAGCCGGTTCTTCCGCAAATATTCCACTATCAATATTAAATTAAATCATATTGTACTGATTCTCGAATAGATGGTGTAAGCCATATCAGTATAGATTTGTTATTTTGATGGCATGCCGTTGTGATATGCGAGAAGCATCATATGATTGAAAGTGAACAGATACATTGGAGACATATGTCTAAACAAAACGTTAATGGCACATGTGCCCAATTTTAAAGATGTGTAAAAATAGGTTTAAACAGCCACAATAAAGATGTAGATCTCGCGAGTAATAGAATAATTTTGTTTGCTTATAGTATAATAGTATCGGTGCGTGAGACTTGCGGAGACTGGGCCCGAGGATGTGAGCCGCAGCAGGACCCCGCTTTGAGGGGTAAGAAGGATCAGGGCGACCAGGGATTCACTATAAAAGTACCGAGGAGAAATGTTGGTGAGAATTGATGTTTTAGTCGTGAGACTTTTTAAACCTTTCTTATCAGAATACTATCACTACCTACCACTTTTACCTATTATCCTCCTTTATCCTTATAAAGGCTTCCCCGCTTCTATGCGTGCTGCTTGTTATTTCGTAATCTAGTTCACCGATTCGTTTTATTATATATGATATTCCTACATGTTTTCAACTACACATTCATTTTGGTTCATTGGTGTTAGTAAATAAAACCTGTTAACTACGGGTAGGTCTGGCTATACAAGGGTTCCATACACCCTCAGCTACATACAGACATTTGAGGGTTCATATTATTTCTGTGAAACTTTTTACAAGTATTAATATAACCTCTCCCATGTCTATAATTATATTGTCTAGCATATCTTTCACAGTTGTAAAAATATTATTAATTTAAAAAAAAAATTGTTATACATAAATATTTAGAATCGTCTAAAATTGATCAGTAAATTTTGAATACCTAGTTACGCTGTTTTTTTTTCATAATTTTGACTTTAGCAGTTTTTCTCCACTTTTCATCACCAGCAACAATCCGATGTAAAAAACTTTTCCTTTTGTGCTGTTGAAGCAGTTCATAGGTTAAAAAACACCTTTCAACGTCCCTCCGTTTTAGTTCATATGGGACCCAATTTCCTTCCTTTTGCATAATTCCCAAAGCTTTAAGGCGTTTTTCTACACTTAATAAATCAACCCCCAACGTTGTAGATAACTCTTTAATTGTTTGATATGAGTTTTCTTGCAAGTAATTCCTCCAATTCTCTATCTTCAAACTTTTTTGGCTATCCAGGTCGTTCCTTGTCTTCCAAGTTAAAATCATCACTTTTAAAACGTGCAAACCACTTCCGACACCTTTGCTCAGCTAAAGCATGTTCACCATAAACTTCCTCCAAAATCCGATGGCTTTCTGTATCACTTTTATTCACATTAAAATAATGTAGTAACCCCACAGAATACTTTATTTGGTACAAATTTCGACATATTTAAATAAAAGCAACTTGTTTTTATTAACAAATGAAAAATAAGATGTATCATAAAAATAACACCTAATAACAGCTGATTTACGATAAATTTGTTTCTGAAGGTAAAACAGAATACTGTAATACCCACGTCATGTCTCATACAACGTTGTGAATTAATTTCAACACCTAATAGTTCACACGATACATAAAACAAAAAAATGTTGTCAAGTGTTTTACTGGCTGATCTATCTTACATATATCTAAATAAATAATTGACACGATACATGAAATAAAAAAAATGTTGTTGAGTGTTTTACTTGCCCATCCATCTTACATCTATTTACATAAATAGTCCACACAATACATGAAATAAAAAAAAAATTGTCGAGTGTTTTATTTGCCGATCTCTTTTATATCTATCTAAATAAAAAGTTCACATGATACAAGAACAAACAATTTTTATCGAGTTCTTTACTTGCAAGTGTAACTTACATCTAAATAAATAGTCCACATGATACATAAAATAAAAAAACTTTTATCAAGTGCTTTACTTGCTGATATATCTTATATCTGTCTAAACAAATAGTTCACATGATACAAGAAATAAAAAAAACTTTTATCAAGTGCCTCACTTGCTGATATATATTGCATCTATCTAAATAAATAGTTCATGCAATATATGAAGTAAGAAACATTTTTTGTTCACATATGAACACTTTTTGGGGTGTTAGCTATTGAGTTATGTACGGTTATATACTTTCTCACTATGTTAAATTTTGAGTGTTCTAAATCAAATGGTTCTTGAGAAAAATGGATGTGACAGATGGACACATGAGTTATGGCACAAGGGTTCTGCCATTTTATTCTATATATATATATATATATATATATATATATATATATATATATATATATATATATATATATATATATATATATATATATATATATATATATATAAAGTACGAAACTCTAAAAGCATTTGAACTGCAAGCAATCTTCTATGTGGCTATATTAGGTAATTTATAATTCAAATAAAAGCACAAATTTATATTTTATGTAGGAAAAAAGGACATTCCAACAATTTCAGAAATTAAAACAATTTTGAACATGAATTTTCCCAAAACAATGAGGTTTCTTACTGATAAATTCTTCTGCTAGATGCTATACAGGTGACTGTGATATGTGAACTGCTGTGTCACACAAGTGTGAGCCAAAATACATATTTTTTACAAAATTTTAGTGAATTAATAATACACACCATCTTAAATAGGCCTCTAGTTGCAATGAACAAGATTTTCATTTATTTTATATGAAAATTTTGTTCATTGCGACTAGAGGCCCACCCAAGATGGTGTGTATTATTCATTCACTAAAATTTTGTATTTTATGAAGATCCAAAATTAAGACAGTTATAATTATATTGTCTAATTATGTTGTGTGGTTTTGAACATTAATCTAAGTTAAAATTTCTATCGTACAAACAGAAAAAGTTGAACGAAACTTATGGTTATGTTTAGAGGAAAGTTATCAAAAATATTTTTATATATATAACACGTCGGTGTTTTGGTGTGTTGCGTTGATCACAAGGCTTACAGCAGTGGACTAAGACAGGCGGTTAACAATGATAATGATCATTTATTTATAACATCACAACCTTCGCTGGTGATGTTTAGAGTCATTTTTTCTGAACATCTGCATTATCTATGATCATGATGATTTAGTCGATGGTCGGACCATTGACAGTTGTGATCATCTCATGTCATTGTGATAAAAGATCTTCAAAATTTTTTGAAAAATAGTTTGGTGACAATGTGTGAAAATAACTATGAAATCTTTTTTTCGCTTAACTATTTCTTATTAGATATATAATTTTATCATGTCTGTCTGTACGTTTGTCACAGCCTTACAGTTTATACAGTGTTAGAGTGCATGGCATTTTCGAAGTAAATGCTTCATATAGAAATCTAAATTAATATGTAGCAAAATGTATTTCAATAACCAAACATTCCTAAATCATAACTAACAACCAAATTGTTATCTGATCGCTTCCTAATGGACCTGGCTTTCTTCGGAACTGACTTTTCAGTCGTTGAACATGTGATTGTATACAATGTGTGAATACCACCACAATTCCAAGTCACAATGCAAGCAAGTCCAATACAAAAAGTCAAATTTTAGTAAGTTATGTCACAATCGTGTCCAATACTCAGAGCCAATGTTGTTAGTACGAGAGCAACACGAATACGTGAAGATACAATGTAAACGAAAGAGCATAATGTACTACAGTATTATAGTATGCGAGCAGCGGCCACTACCTAGCTAGTGTAGCATTGCTATCCATCGCACTCACATTTGGTAAAATGGTGTCTATCCGCCTCACTCACACTATGTAAAAGTGACATCACAATCCGTCTCATTGACTGGCAAAATGGGATCAGTATCTGTGTCACTCACATTTGGTAAAAGTCGCGTGACTATCCATCTCACTCACACTTGGTAAAATGGCGTCACTATCCATGTCACTCACATTGGTTCCTTAAAATGAAAAAGTTAGAGAAAGCCTAGTGTTCATCAGTACCATTATCACTAAGTACGAGAATTAACTTGAAGTCAAGTTTCTTGGGAAAAAATTTATAATTTTTTTTTAAAGAAACACACTAGCATGTTTTATATCATTTTGGAATCTGGATTAAATATGCTAACTTATAATAGAATTTACCAAAATAGCATAGTACATTTTTTTCAGCACGAGCAGTCAAAGTTAGGTGATAGAACATTTTGAGTGCATGATTGAGCAAAAAAGATTATTTTTTTTAAAACTAAAGCAGTTTT
Organism: Druceiella hillmani; assembly: GCA_039881145.1. Taxonomy (NCBI): domain Eukaryota; kingdom Metazoa; phylum Arthropoda; class Insecta; order Lepidoptera; family Hepialidae; genus Druceiella; species Druceiella hillmani. Next base: position 24,710,556 of record JAYKKI010000019.1, on the reverse strand, counting down.
GTTTTTATTTTAAACAGTGATAATATAATGGCTATTTAGGATTACAGAACAAAAATTAGAATCAAGAAAAGTGAAAATTCATGGTCACAGTACTTTAAAGAAACTCGCAAGAAGGCAATTTTCCCGATTTTCTAAAAATACCTATAATTTTAGTACATGACCTAGATTTTTCTGATTTTCCGAAGAACTGTTACAACCTGGCCTATCTCTTGTTTTCGGCTTGATGTTGAATTTTAGTATGCTGTATATTTTAGAATATATTTTAAAGGATCATTGCTAAAAACTTATATCTTTACAATGTTTATTCCAGGTCCATCCTCAACTCAGCTGTACATGGTACGTACGCAGCTGGAGGCTCTGATCTCCGACAAGTCGGGAGGGCGACGCTCCCTACGCAAAGACCTGGACGCCACAGTCTTACAGCAAATTGAAAACTTCCATCGCGCTTCCTTTTATTGGAACTATCTGCTTAGCTTCTCCGGTTAGTTTTTGTAATGTTCTTATTTACTACTTAATTAATTTTGACATTATGTAAGACTTAGTTTACTAGCCTCCAGCTAATTTCTGGATTACCTGAATCTGAAGATATTGAAGTTTCAGGATCCTAATTTTAATTGAGCACTTTTTGCAGATTACTAGAATTTAAAGTAAAACCAAATTTTATAAGTCTATAGCCACTAACTAACTATGAGTGTTAGTATGAATTGCGAACTGTTAATTTGTATTCCTTTAAGTTTGTGAACCCATAAAGATTTTACCATGTAAATCAAAATTAGTTTGCATGAATTAAAAATTGGTCTGTTGCATCAGACGGGAATGAGATTTAAATCTTATATTCATTGACATCTTGATTTTATAAATCATTTGTTTTATGATCTCTCTAAAAAGTACGAAAAATAAAGTAAAAAACTTCATAAATTCCATTTTAATTGTTTGCTATTTATCCCTTTCCCTGTTCCTTGGTCTTCATCGCCATGATTAGGTCTTCATTACCTAATGTGTCTTTCAGAGTTGCGTTGGATATACCTTTCATTAATATCATCTCTATTATGTGAGCAATGTCCTCATTATTTCCCTCCAAAATATTTTTTAAAATTTAATCTATAGCTTATTTCCATTAAAACAAATATTTGTTCTCTTCAAATTAACTTTTAATTACCTACATATAAATAAATTAACTATAACTAACTTCGAAATAATTAGCGTAATTTTTAAAAGTTTAGTAAATCTTAAAGTTACCATTGTATTGTATTAGAAATTGTACATTACTTTAATGAAAGTGATGTAATGGATTGACAATTCCGATTTATAGTACAGTCAACGAATATGTTTATTCATTGTGATTAAATAAAAAAATTGCATTTCAGAGTCGCTCCAGAAATGCTGCGATCTGTCACAACTATGGTATAGAGAATTCTATTTAGAGATGACAATGGGCAAAAAAATTAATGTAAGTAATTCCCGGTATGCAATTGTAGATTGGTAAGAAGTGTAATTGGTTTCATAGGCTACGAAGCTGTTTATAAAGTTATGGGTACTTCAAAACTTTTATTCAAAAGTATTCATCAATCTGTCGTAGAAACTACAATTGGAATAATTTATGTAAACAAGGTAGATAAATTAAACCTCACCAAAATTAGTTAAACGACCGAGCAGCATATAATAAAACTAATTCAACAATGGTACCAATTAATCAGAAAAAAATATTGAAATCTGGTAAAATGCTCAATGAGAAAATCTACAAATTCCACCTCTCTTTCTATAGGCTTTTTTTTAAGTCAAGTTCTAAATAATTCAGAAATTTTCATTATTCCATTACGCTTATATGTTCTAAATATTAAATTAACTTAGCATATTTCACTTAAATATTACAGTCATAATAACTAGTAAATTAACGAAATAAAGTAAGGAGATGCGCACTTAATTCGATACATTTTCTTCCTATTATCATTTATTCAGTTATTAAGTACCCTGTTGTATGATGCTTAGTGACATACATATTTGTATTTGAAAATTAGTTTCTGCAAGCATACACAATAATTAAAATTAAAATTATTTTATTTTAATATGTATTTCTACACTTACCTAATTTTATAATAAGGGTTTCGTCAGTATTGTAATTGCATTCGGCATACACTAAAATCGTCGAAATATTCATTCGCACTAAAAAACAATATATTCACTAATTCCACTCACTTGAAAATGTTTTACAAATATTTAACAAAAACCTCTGATGCGCATTATACAATAACACAAATCAACTTTCGTTTCGAAGAGATTCAAACATTCTGATTGGCCGTAGATATTTGTGAGTGTTACCATATTGAAAAATAAATAATCCATGTTAATTTATTTTTGAAATCATAATTAAAATTAGACTAATATTATCAAGAAGATTAAGATTAAGAAGCAAGTAATAATTCATCTAAAAGACAAAAATGAGGTCATTTTAAAAATCGAAGATAGTATTTTTTATAATTTTGGATATTTGGGCGAATTATGGATGTTAAAGATTTTCAAATGACAATAACTTTTATTTACAAATAGTAAACGATCTTGTCTTTGAAATGAAATTGACCTTAAATTGTGTTCTCTTTTATCCTTTTCTTTTATTAACCTTCGTTTGTAAAAGTAAACAAACGAAAGAGATAGTTAAATGAGTCAAATTTACCATCGATCACTAAGAAGGGTGTTTATGCAATATTGCCACATTTCTTACATTTATCGAAATAAAAGATATAGGTTGATGCATTTGTATGTCAATGATTTATGACAATTTGTTTAAGTCATCGACATGGAAATGAATCATATATTTAAATTTCAGAAAAAGTTGTATGATTTCTAAAAAAATAGGCGTATTGGAACCTACCCACGTTCACCATTACGGACTGAAGTGTCGCTATTTAGTGATGACATGTACTGTATATGATTTAAATTCACATGCTCTTTTATATATATTTATTTATATAAAACGTATATATTTGAATTTAAAATAAATTTATATGTTGATGACTAGTTTCAATATGATAAAGTTTTATGTTCAACATATAATTTGTGTCAGAAATACAGATGATCAGCGAAACCGTCTTCAATTCAATGTTAGATTTGTTTGCTACTTATATCTACATTAAACAAAGTTTTAAATTGCTTAAATCTAATCTAAATATTATAGGTCATTAATGTGCAAGTGAAAGTGCAAGACCATCTATAATAATGTAAAAGTGGTACATTTCAATTTCTATGTTAATTAATATTAAGCACTATTAATTGCGAACTGAAGTGAACTGACAGTGATTCTAGTATTTTTAAAAAAGTTATATTAAAAAAAGTAATAATTAATGAAAAAGAAACGACATTGAAATTGAGAAAAAATAGTCGGAAAATCAAATTTTTTTAGGCAAAAAAATAGAACTACACTTAATTATACTCGCAAAAATAATTACATTTTCTAAAAAACTAAAAAACTTAGTACCTGACTATTTGAAAAACACTTATCTTTCGGGGAAGCTTAAGAAGATGATAAAACACCTTTATAAAGAGATAATAGAATCACCAAAACATAAATTTACTAATAACATGGTTTTTTACTCATATATACTTAAAAATGCCAAAGAAATCTTTTGTTTTTGATGTCATTTACTCTTGTCTCGAAAAAAAACTGTATCTCTGCCAAAAATTATCCAATTTTAATAATTTTTTCGGTGTTTTCTTAATAAAAACTTGTAAAAACTAAGGATAATAAAATACAAAGAAAATTATGGAAATATATATTGTGAACAAAACTGAAAATTGAATTAAAATTGAATTGAAAATGAAATTATAACAAACACTGAAATCAAGGTAACATCTTATTTTCGCAGTCCAGTACATCCTCCGTATCAGCAAAATAATTGTTATCGTCCCTATTATCACTATCACTCAAAATTTGCATTACGCCAAATTGTGAGCGCCCACAATGTCACTCCCACTATCACTTTCTTCACAACTTGAAAAACGATCATTTTCACTCGAATTGTTTTCGTATTCCGACATTATGGGTTAAACATTTTCTTTTCCTGGATCCTTTTTATATTTTAATTACTAATAATATTATAATTTGAACTTTATGTAACACATAGAAAGATAAAAAATTAGCGAGTGACCTCCCCCTACCGCACGCTAAAAAGCAACTGATTTCACGAGCGCCATCGCGCTCTTGGCAAATTTAGTAAGTACGCTCACGAGCGCCATGGTGCTCGTCGGCACTCAAACGGTTATTTCTAAATCAATAATTAGTAAATACAGGAAAAAAACTAACATCTAGAATCACAGTATCAATCTCTGCCAAGTCTTGTGTTTACAATTTCATTGTTTTGCCTAATTAACAATACCTGTTAATACTTGAATTTATATACATAGTAACAGTGGTGTGCAAGATAATCTGAGCATTTCTTATTTTTTTAATCTTATAATAAAGCACTTAAATTGTAATTAAAATCAGTTGTAATCACAGCATTTAAAATCTCCTTTTAAAACAGTCTTATTTAGAAAGTAAATCATAAAAACTGTGACAATCTCTCAGTATGACACTTTTAAGGTCTTGTAAATGGTCATACTTGGTTAATATATCAAATATAGCTTGCTTTGATTCATAAAATGAGGTTACATTGTCAATTAATGAGGATACTTTCTTGGATCTCTTAGGTAAATTAATAAAGTTATCTGAAAAGTGAAGTTTAAAGTCACCACAGTTACCACTCGGAATATACCTCAGAGCTCTTACATCAACGACGCAGTGATTACCCACCCCACTACCAGGTTTTATTGAATCATACATCTGGCAATTTTTAATACCAGTCATTAAAAACTTTTAATCTGGTATAATAACTTTGTAGGGATGCAGTTTACTTCTGGCACCCTTTGTGATACCAGTGTACAGTGAGTAAAAAAATTTTGTGACTTTTCAGCTTCCTCTCAATAAGCAAGTGAACGGAATCTACTTCCATCTGCGTATAGCCTTTTTCCAGATATTTTTGGGTTATAATTATCCAATATATTACCAGCTTTGTGAGATCAGCACTGAATATATGCATCATTTTAAGGTTGAAATAATCCAATATTACCTTTGAAATAAACTTCTCGAAGCCACAGGTTCATATCATTCAACTGAATAATTTATATATAGTTTTGGCAATGCGGACAAATATTTTTTAATCAACTCCTTTTTGGGTTTATTAACTTGGTTATCTCTCATTTCAGATGCGATAGCATTCATCTTCTCACCCAGCCAATACCGTACAGTCCATTCTTTTATACCCAATGTTTCTAAAAACGTTTTTAAACAAACGCTTTTTTATTATTAACTTTGAAATGGTAAACTTTGATATAACTCCGTCTTGAATTTAAGCTCGTAGTTTTTCGTTTTGCATGTTTCTTATCCATCATTCATGATACATACATTTTCTTTTCTTGCCAAGTAATTTTTCAAAAGGCCCCAAAAATTTCAGATCGAATTTCTGCTAATTATAAATGATACGTAGCTTTGTCACTGAAACATTGTTTTGACATACATTCATTTTGGACGAATTTATCACCTATTTTTTTAATCCAGCATACTCTTCTCCCATCCTCCTCTTTCATTTATATTTTGTTCTCTGCCAATTATTTTGATTACCCTTCCGCTACTCTTTGGTAATTGATTTTTTTGTATTTCTCTTTTGGGAAACAGCTTAGTATTTTCTGGCGATAATGGTCTCAAGTTTATTATTTCCGAGAGGGGGACAAAAGAAGGATCAACTACAGAATCTTCGAATGAAAAGTCAGTCGTGGTATTATGATGCTCGATTATATTAACATTTATAACAATATGAGTAGGAAAAATATCAACTTCATCTGCTGTTGTTACGGGATGGAAAACTGTTGTAAATATAGCAAACTCTCGTGTTAAATGTTCATATTGATTTCCTTCCTCGAATATCTCTGGCAAAGGTTCGACACCTAGATTTGGATAAAAAATACCAATTGGGTAATAAAAATATTAGAGTGACATATAAAGAGGCAACATATAGATAGAAACGCATTCATGCATACACATACACAACTTTTACAGTTCTAATGATAAAGTTTATTTTATCTGCCATATTTGCGATGCAGGTTGATTTACTTTTTTGTGATTACTTAATATTTTACTTCTCTTTAGCAGCAATGTCATACGCCTTTCACTGCTAATATTTACATACGCCTGTCATACGCCTTTCACTGCTAATATTTGCATACGCCTGTCATACGCCTTTCACTGCTAATATTTACATACGCCTGTCATACGCCTTTCACTGCTAATATTTGCATACGCCTGTCATACGCCTTTCACTGCTAATATTTGCATACGCCTGTCATACGCCTTTCACTGCTAATATTTACGTACATCTGTCATACGCCTTTCACTGCTAATATTTACGTACATCTGTCATACGCCTTTCACTGCTAATATTTGCATAAGCCTGTCATACGCCTTTCACTTCTAATATTTACATACACCTGTCATACGCCTTTCACTGCTAATATTTGCATACGCCTGTCATACGCCTTTCACTGCTAATATTTACATACGCCTGTCATACGCTTTTCACTACTAATATTTACATACACCTGTCGTACGCCTTTCACTGCTAATATTTACATACGCCTGTCATACGCCTTTCACTGTTAATATTTACATATGCCTATCATACGCCTTTCACTGCTAATATTTACATACGCCTGTCATATGCCTTTCATTGCTAATATTTGCATACGCCTGTCATACGCCTTTCACTGCTAATATTCGCATACGCCTTTCACTGCTAATATTTGCATACGCCTATGATACGTCTTTCACTGCTAATATTTGCATACGCCTGTTATACGTCTTTCACTGCTAATATTTGCATTTTCTAAAAAAAACTGATTAACTACTTGGTCTTCCATGATTATTAGAGTGATTTGAGGGTACTTGATCATCTGATGTATTCATTTATAAATAATAACATGTTCAATTAGTTATCTTGCAATACCGTGCAAAAGGCCTGACTAATGAAACCTTCTAATATCAAGTATATAAATTGATGGGTTGAACCAATAGATTATTTAATAATTACACGAGATTTCACTACTAATGCATAAAGATATTCCTGAACATATAATATAAACAATTAAATGAAACTATGTGATGTAGTATTATTTCTACTTTCTTTAAGTTCTTTACCGCAACCTAGGTTTCGTTGTATTACAATATCTTCAGGTGGGATATTAGCAAAGAAAGATGAAGATGGTGTAATACAATAAAACCTAGGTTGTGATAAAGAACTTAAAAAAAGTGGAAACAATACTACATCACGTAGTTTCATTTAATTGTGAATAATGAATTTCTACAAAATTAACGCCAAATATACTCAAATATAATATAAACACATTTAGATGATAATTATACATTACAAAATAATTATTTTTGGGAGCATGCATTAACCATGTTGTGTCCACTTACTTGATGCAGTAAATACGTAGATTTGCTACAAATTTCAGTGTTACGCGGTATTGTTTTGATGGCATAAACAAGGTTTCCTATTGGCTTGTCAAACTCCTGTGATCTCTAACATAAGCCAATCAACGTTCAAAATCCGTAGGCACAAAATCTCAAATATGCCAGTTTTGCATATACGCGGTATTTACAAACTGCTCATAAGCGATTTTGTACTATCACTGACGATATGTTCTTTTATTTAAAATATTCATAGAGGTAACGTTGTCCCATAGGCGCAATGTGATACGTAGCTTGGTTGGAGATGGGTTCGTAGTTTCAGGAAAATATTCAATAGTTTCATGTTCAAATATTACATTATATCATTTGATTTAAAAATTATCATATTACGTACTACTCAGTAAAAATATGTAAAACAAACCTATCCATAGCAACTGTTTTAAAAAGAGATTTTTTTAACATTTCATTCAAAATTTTTAGATTATAATAAATTAACAACCCAAAAACATATGAGTGTTATGAGAGGGAATTGCTTGACACAAACATTAACCGTTAGAGTACCGACGAGCGCCATCGCGCTCGTGCGCGTACTAACAAAGTCAAAGAAATCAGTTGCTGTTTAGCGCGCGGGTAGGGGAAGTCGCTCGTACGCATCGCTAAATTTTTATCTTTATACGTGTTACATAGAGTTCAAATTATAATATTATTACTAATTACATTATAAAAAGGATCCAGGAAAAAAAAATTTTTAAGCCATAATGTCGGAATATGAAAATAATTCCAGTGAAAATGATCATTTTTCAAGTTGTGAAGAAAGTGATAGTGGGAGTGACATTGTGGTGCGCTCACAATTTGGCGTAATGCAAATTTTGAGTGATAGTGATAATAGTGACATAACAGTTAGTTTGCTGATACGGAGGATGTACCGGACTGCGAAAATGACGATGTGACCTTGATTTCAGTTTTTGTTATAAAAATGTTTATTATCCTTGTACAAGTTTTTATAAAGAAAACACCGACAAAATTATTAAAATTGCATAATTTTTGGAAAAGATACAGTTTTTTTTTTCGAGACAAGGGTAAATGACATGAAAAACAAAATATTTCTTTGGCACTTTTAAGTATATATGAGTAAAAAACCATACCATTAAAACGGTTAACGTAGTAAAATTCATCAGATCCAGTATATTTCAGAAACAAATCCCATGATTTTTTATGTTATTATAATCTTACCGTAACTACGAGAGAAGGTCAAAAAATGTGCAGAACGGGGTGGAAGGAAGGTCAAAAAAAATGTGGTACTATTTTTCCTTTCCATATATTTCGGCCTTAACCCTAATACATTTCCCAGATCTGTTGATTAATTTATTTGCACCCTCAAAACAATTTTTGTTTTTATCTTGAAAATAAACTGAAATTGCAGATCATCATCACTAAAGGTTTTTTCACTAAGTTCGTTTTTCATTTTTGGGAAGACATAATAGTCGCAGGGGCCAAGTCTGCGCTGTAAGGTGGGTGTTGCAATATTTGAAAACTGCACTTGTGAACGGCAGCCATCGCAACGTGGCTCTCTTGTGTGCAGGTGCATTGTCATGCAAAAGCAACATACCAATGTAGCACTCTCCCATTATAGAAACACCCTTATCTTTGAAGTCAAAGAAGGATACCTCTGTGTCCCAGAAAACTGTCGCCATGATTTTTCCACCTAATTGCGACACCTTGAATTTCTTAAGGGATGGAGTACTCTTTTATGCCACTGCATGGACTCCTACTTGGATTTAGTCCCTCAATGATGAATCGAAATCTTATTACCTGTAACAATTCGGCTCAAAATTTCATCCTAATCCTCTCTACAGAGATCCAAAAAGTCACGTGATCACTTGACACATTGCTTTTGTAGGGGTGTGAGCATTCTCGGCATTCATCTTGCGCTGACTTTTGATATGCCAAGATTGTCATGAAGAATATTCAAAATGGTCGTAGAAGATACTCTAACCATGTTTTCCAACTGCTTCCTCTTTAATTGGGAATCTCTCAATACAAGTTTTTCAATTTTTCAGTTTAAAATGGGCAAATTTCTTTTATTTATAAAAGCGTCTTATTTCATTACTTTGCTAATCGAATCATTTAAAAAAAATACAAAACTCACTCACCCTTTCCTTCAGGTTTTACATAGAATGCCTCTTATAATTAATTTATATAACATTTTATAAATTATTTTTATTTTTGGGTGAAAGCTATGAATAAATTTGACGCATATAGTTTTTCCATTTAAGAGCTAGAACCCTCTGACATATAGAGAAAAAGCAGTGACATGGGCAGCGTTCCATTCGGTTTATTTGTTTACAACCCCTGAAATGTGCTTATTAGCCTTAAATTTTGCATTCTTACGCATACTACTTATATTTTAAAAAGCAACAGTCATACAAATCAAACGTAGTAAAAACTGTCCTAAAATTTGGAAAGAATGGGGCTTTGTTCAAATTTATTAATTTTGCCTTTATATGTTTAAACACTATTTCCATGTCTAATTTATTATTTGTAGGACTAGAAAAAGTACCGCAGATTTTAATGACATTATTGTCACAGTCTTTGTCAAAATATTGTAACTATCTTAAGCGCTAGAGAAGATACAAACATTAGATTTAAAGATTTAACTTTATTGCAAGATATGAGAGGTTCAAAAGTACACAGACTCGCCAATAAAGTGCATCACAGCACAGCTTGCTTGATTTAACCAGGCCATTGCCATCTCCTAGATCTATTAACCCGTTTATTGCCGAGGTTCAGATTGAGGTGTTAAACCAGATTAGAAGAGAAATCCAGATCTGATTCATTAAAGAAACCAGTAACTTCTTGGTACACATCTTTTTTGTACACAAATCTACTAGCACTGGGTCTTAGTAACTTAATAGATGCATAAACAAACAATAGGAATGTGACAAACCATTTAAAATAAACCAGATGATAAGTGCACTTTGCAACAATAAAAATAATGTACATCTCAAGAGCAACCCCACTTATTTTAAGCTTGTATCTTACCTGAGTGGCTACTGGCGAAATAGACAATCGAGCTCATGTGGTTGGTGAAATATAGGTGTTTAAAATTTGTTCGAACTCAGTTGGCCACTCTTTTAAAGTGCTTAAAAAAGTGTGTTTTAAAACAGATTCGTTGGCGCCAACATGAACAGAGGCTGCTAAAAACTAAATATGGGTCTGTGGAGCTCACAGCTTCACAACACAATAGTAATACAAGCTGTATTCTCATAGATATCAAAGACGAAACATTAAATTGCATGTTTATGCCTTTCCATAGAAATGCACGGTTCGTCATCAGCACAACGAGGAGTGCAGCGACCTGGTGACGATGGAGAAGCGCATCCAGTTCCCCATAGAGATGTCCATGCCCTGGATACTCACTGACCACATACTCAAGACCAAAGAGCCCAGCATGATGGAGTGAGTGACATTTTTTAACATGCCATTTGAGATGCCTTTCCTTTTCGACCTTTCATTTCTTGTTTTAATTATTTATTTGTGAATGTTAAGTGCGTTACGTTAATCGAAAATGTCTTCCTCCTTAAAGTTTATGCAGCCCAGTAGAAAATAACCGATCGGTACAAAAATTTGTGTACGACATTAAAAAAAAATTCAAAAATACCAAGCAGAAAATCAAAAAATTACAGTACAATACATTTTTTTACGTGAAAATGTCTTTCCTGGACGAAGCAAGTTGAAACAAGCTATTTTAGAAGGTTTTGTAAACTGTCACCAGCACAATTTTCCACTCGAAAACTTAATTTTTTCCTGCTCAGCATATTTTTTAAAGCTATATCTACATAACAACCTATAAATTACTTGTGTAACCTTTTCCATTGCAGAGTTATGACTAATTCTTTGCGCAGAGTAAATTTCGAGCCTCTTTTTGACTCCCCTCCCCGCTCGAGGAAGTAAACACACAATGGCGTAAAACCACTAATAGGCAACATACAATGGTCTATTTTCAAAATGTATATACCACTTTGTGCGACAACCCTTAAGTCACAAGATATAAAGATATAAAAGCGGACAAAAAAAGCGTTTCATCGCTACCTTTTGCGAGACCTTCATATGGAAGCTTTTTTAAAAATATGTCTACTTTTATGACATTTGTAAAATGTCTGGGACATCTGGGAGTTGCATTTTATAAAAAGGGCGTTGTGAAGCCAAAGACTAGAAAAATTATAAAGAATTAATAACATCAACTGCATTGCGTCAAGGGTAGTGATAATAAAAATGCTTACTACACAGGTACGTGCTCTATCCGTTGGACCTGTACAATGACTCGGCGCAATATGCATTGACAGTATTCAAGAAACAGTTCCTGTACGACGAGGTGGAGGCAGAGGTGAATTTGTGCTTTGACCAGTTTGTATATAAGCTATCAGAACAGGTCTACGCACACTACAAACAGTTAGCTGCCAGGTATGTCATATTTTGCCTAACATTCATTTTTAATGTCTATCTTCATAATAATATATATTTATTTATTAAACTTTATTGAAAATTAATAAGCCGAGTACACAGATGACCTATGTATTGGTATAGTCGCAATCTCTTACTATGGTTAGCCAACTATAGTGTAACAAGCAAGAAGTATTAATACAATGATAGACAGTAAAAATTGACGTGACCGACATTTGTAAACAATGAACAAATAAAGAAGTGAAATATCTTTACATGTATATCAAAGAAACAAATGTAAAGAATAATTGGTATATGAGGGGGTAATTTCAGATGATTTTTAATGAATTAAAGGAATATTTATTATTTGGGTAAAATCGTCAGAATCTGTCAAAAGTTCCTGAAAAGTCTGTCTCTTTCGGATATTTAATTAAACACCCTAATTGTTTTGTGCCCAGTTTTTCCTGAAATTTGGCAGATTTTTTTAGTACAAAAGTTTGAAATCTTGCCTTATTTATTTCAATTTTAATATACCAGAGTAAATCTGAATTACACTCAAAAGTGGTCATTATTCTATGTTAAGTTCGAGTTTATTTTTCACTCATATTTACCTCTATGAAAAAAATATTTAACTTTCCCCATGGAAAAACCTAAACATATTTTTACATTATTGATTTCTCGGAATTGCCCCACTCGGAGTCAGTGGTACTCAACCTTTTACCTCTTTCAAGTGTAAATTACCAGATAAGTAACAAATTAAAAGCATTGGATCCAAATGAAGTTTTATTTTCATGATTGCAAAACCTCGTAGCTACTGAAAATAATTATTTGTGTTTCTTTTCTAATTATAATCTATATGCCATTTAGTTGTTATATCGTCAAAATCTTATTTCTTGGAAAGTATAAATTTAAACTGTGATGTGTTTTTAATTGTTTTCAAAAGTTTACTGTCTAGTATATCTCTTCATTAATTTTTTCAATATTCTCAATAAATCCAATAAAGTATGTCCATTTCTTCCTCTTCTTCATCTACTTCCTTGTTTTCTCCATCTTCTTCGTCTTTGTTATTATTTTCAATCACTTCGTCCGCATTTTCTTTTTCACCTTCATTATTTCATTACTTTCAAGTACTGCCTTATTTCTCAAGCCATAGCCTTGTTTCTTGTAATTGGTGTCGCCTTCTTTAGTCTTATTATCATGATGAGTTAAATTGTTAGTTTTACAATTGTTCAATTTATGACTGTCTTGGAGTTTGATTTCATTTCTATTAGATATATTGCATAGTACACTTTAATCCTTGTTTTTTTGGGCTTTGTCAGGTAAGGGACCTTTGTAATTTTCTATTCGGGCCATCATTTTTTGAAATGTCCGCCCCGTCATTAGCCACAATAATTTCCATTTTATCAGTTTCTTTATAACAGACTTTCTTCACAAAAATACACTTTCTTTCCTTTCCCTCTTTCTACTTTCTCGAATTTGTGCCATTCATTATATCTATATCGGTTGCAACTTCGCATGTTAACTAACATTCATCTTATCTTCTTTACTATGTCAATTATATTCTTCTATGTCTATATCGAAATCATTATTATTTCATAATCAATCAATCAATTATTATTTCATAATCATAATGATTAACAACATCAGTGTCGATGTAAATACTCATTAGGCCTGAAGAGAATCAACAGAGTCTTATTGTAGTCGTTTTAACTTATTGCTGCTCTGTTTTCTGTTGGCCTTATTCATCCTGAGGTTTCTGGTGTTGAATCATCATGAAATGTAGTCAACTTTCTAATTAAACTTCCTTCTTTAGTTACTTTTCTCTTGACTTCTTGTTTTTTAGTTATGTTTTCATTGTCTTCAAATAATTTTTTACCCATAGGGGCAGTAATTACCTCGGCACTTTTAGCCACTCACTTCTTTTTTTGTGAAATTACTATCTTTTATGTTGGAATTTTTTTTTAATACTAGTTCTTCGAAGTTTAACTTTATATCTGAATATTGAATATATTTGGCGTTAATTTTGTAGAAATTCATTATTAACAATTAAATGAAACTACGTGATGTAGTATTATTTTTTAATTTCTTTACCCCTCCTTTAAACTAGTGGTAAAGAAAGTAGAAATAATACTACATCACATAGTTTCATTTAATTGTTTATATCTGAAATTATGAAATTATGCACGTAGTTTCATTTAATTGTTTATATCTGAAATTATGCATATTTTTGGTGTTTCGTTTTCTTTCAGTTTAATACAATGACTGCTCGAATTGTAGGCATTCTAATAAACTCATTGTTTGGTTTGCTACAAAAGAGAGGTTTTGGTTGTTTTCTTTAGAAAATTGAGTCTGAAAGGTGATATTTTTAATATTAGAATCAGTACTTTGTTGGTTTAATGTGCTCAGTTCTTCGTGAGTAACTTCAGTGATTAGATATATTTTTGAAGATCTTGGATTTTTGCATTTTGGTTTTTTTTTGTGGATAAGTTTTTGTCAGTTCCCGTTGAAACCTTTCGAAATCTGTTTGGTCATATTTGTATTCCGGTATTACATGATTTTTAAATGGGTGAAACCCACTTTTTTTTTAACCCACTGTGGGATATATGTGGATTTGTATATACGCTTTGGCATTTTTGTGTCTACATTGTGGCACGGCCATGCTAATTTTGCATCCCACTTACTTTTAAATGATTTGAGTACTGCTACGATTTGAAAACATCTAGGGGCTGTTGCAAGTGAGATGTATTTGAATGCAACATGAGCATTGTTATTCTATGTTGATTGGCCAATTCTACAACATTAGCGTCTACATGCGTAGAATGTCAATCGTTAATTATTAGCACCAGCCGTTCTTCGCCAAAAGATGGAATCAGGATCTTTCCCATGAAGTTACAGAAAATCGTTGACTCCATCCATCACTAGTGGTTGCCACGTAACATAACCCAAAGTCGTAGCTTTCCGTTTAGACCATCCACTGGTTCCACACATTTTTATCTTTGGACACTAATGAATGCAAAAGCTTTTCATCATTGGCACTTTCAGTTTTTAATACTGTTATATTATCTTTCCTGGTCCCGCAAGTAGTTCTTGAGTCTGGTTTATTTATCGTACCGACTAACTTTATTCTCATCTGGTCCAGGGTCGACAAAGTTTCATTCAAATTAAATATCAAGTGTGGACTTTCAAATAGATTTAAATCAGCGAAAGTATATTCTGAAAATTGAAAATATTTAAAAATCACAAATAAATCTGTCGTTTTCTTTCTTATATATACTGCTTGAAGTTTTTTAATAGAAAAAGGCCATCAGTCTTTCGTAAAAATTTATGAACCATTCTGGACCAGGGATGTTGTCTTTAAATAAGATTTCCAGTTTATTATGTATTACGTATTCAGCAACTATATACAGTATGTATATGAAGGAAACTTTGCCACTTCAAACATTTGTCCCATTAATCATGTGTATTCCGACAATATGTTATTTTTGTCAACTAGTCGTCTAGTTTATAAAATAATTAAAGTTTAAATTTTGTATGAAATCATAATTATGTTTAAATTAACACCCTATAATCTTTACACTAAATGTCAGTTTGGCAACGTGTACGCCTATTGCAAATTGTCAAGTTTCAAAATGTAATGTCACTTATTTGTTTAAAAAAACCTAGTTTTTTAAACACATTTTATTTAAATTATCTACATTGTGCATCTGGTATTCGAATTTTGCTTCCTTCAGTAGAGATATCAAGTATTACTTGATATCACTGAAATGACAAATTATCTCCTGTATTGAATTGATCGTAACAAGACTTGGTTGTCGGATACGATCGCTGTACATTATTAGGGTTATTAAAATGACATTTTCATACTAATACCATGTTCCATCAGCACGAAAATACGACATATTCGTAATTTCACTCATTCATTTAATAGAATAGAATCGTCTTAAAGCAATCAACTGTTATGTCAACCTAAACTGAAAAATATTCTAACCAGAATAAATGTGTGAGGGTTGCCGTATTAAATAATAAATAATCCATAAAGATTGAATTTGAAATAAGCAATTAAAATTAATATTATTTTATTAATAAAAAGCGAATAATAATTTATCTAAACGACAAAAAAATATCATATTAATAGTCTTCCGTTAATTTAATTCCGACAGTTTATTTTCAAAAATCAATAATAATAATTTTATAATCTTTAATATTTGAGGGAATAATGAATGGATGTTGAAGTTTTTTAAATGGCAATCATTTTTATTTACGAAATGTAAACAAAGTTGCCTTGAAATTAATTTTGATATCTTTTTTATGGTAAAACTATGCAAATGAAAGGGATAGTTAGACAAGTCAAATTCACCATCGATCGTTAAGAAGAGTAATCATGCAATATTGCCACATTTCTTACATTTATTGAAATATAAAATATAGGTTGACGCATTTTCATGTCTTATGACAATTTTTAAATAAAAAAAAGTGGTATGATTTTAAAAAAAAATAGATGTATTGCAATCTACCCATGATGCACTATTACAGATTAAAGTCTTAAAGTTTCCTTACTTGTGTAACATGTCTTGTCCTGATAAGCCAAATCATAGCATTAAGAATACCATTTTACCATTATAATATTACTAATAGCTCTCCCTCATTCCATGGAATAGCCGATTCATAATTTTCATTCAATTTGTCAAAAGGAATAGATGTTGGGATATTATACTGCTTGACTGCAGCATATAATGTCAACTTGCCATCTTTTATGTCTTTAATAGCATTGTTTACATCTTCCTGCATGTATGAAGTATTTTTTTCTTATATATTTATATACTATTAGTGCTCTAAAAACAGATATTAATTGTTAATATTCTTAATGTTCTACTGTATCAGAAAATAATTTCGGTAAATTAAAACATTTCTTAAAATATACTTAGTCCCTGTTGTGGCACTTTGGATTCTTGAATTCAAAATATTTGGTTTTTTAGATTACTATCTGTCTTTTTAAATAAGCAAACTTCTGATAAAAACTCCTAACCGATTACAATGTATTTTACAATGTTTAAATTCTTTAGTTCCGAGTTAAAGTCTACAATATACATTATATCGGCATTTATGTGTGTCTCAAAATTCTTATTTCTGTGTGCGCAAAGCCGTGGACAAGAGCTCACAAAATGTGATTTTAATTAGAAAAACTCAAATTAAAAATACTTTCAACTGAAGCAACGTAGCGGCGAACTAAGCTAGCTTTTAGGTGAATGTTACCAATGCAACAAATTATATAGTGTTTAGTAGGAATTTATCATTATCAGGATAACAGCATTTTTGAAATAACTTCAACTTCAGATATAGGAGGGCAGCGAGTAGATTTTGTTAGATAATGTTTTTCATACAAGTTTTAAACACAGACGCCGAAGGTGCATTGTATATTTAGTAGGTTCCATAATCTTGCCACATTATTCTTTATAAAATGCAGTTCTGCACTTGGGGCTTAGGGCAGTCTCGTTATCTGTGAAGTGTAATTAAAGCCCAGAAGCCGAAAGTTTTAGAACTTAGGTGGAAGAAGTGATGGGATGAGATGAATATTGGGAATAATATACAAAAATGATCAAAGATGTAAATCTCAGCAGACGCGAATCTCTAATGATTTTATTTGTGACTGGTGCTCGGAAATTTGGCATTTTTTCTGAAGCCGAATATGAATGAAGTAGTTTCAGTTTAGATAACACACATTTCCATAATCCTGGATAGGTTGAAGCAGAGTTCGATAAATATACACATTGTATTGAAGTGATAGACATTTTTTGAAGACGTTTGATAAAGTGTATCTTTTTACTTAGTACCATTAGAAAGCATTCGCTTAAGCTGTGTGTGACGCTAGAGTTGTTTTAGGTTGTTTCAATTTCAGGCCTGAGCTACAAAAACTAAACGAAAGCTGTAAACGTTTGGCAGCTGTAGATGTTCCTTTTAGTACAAGAAGCATTTATGCCAGCATTATCTGTTGTGTATTACCTACTAAAGCACCCTACAACCTTTTACAGCAGTTACAATAGGTTACAATATTGGAAAATCTAGCCATCAAACAGCTAAGAGGTCACCGCTCTAATCTCTTTACAGCAACGCATGAACATCCACAGCATCAGTAACTGCCTTAAAATTGAAGGAACTACAACTCCTTATCGCCCATTTTTTTCGTAGTCGCTTGCATCAATTGATTTTTAAAAGTTTAATAATTTTTTTTCACAATCAGAAATTAATTTTCCAAGGTGCAGTATGTATTATCTTCAAAGAATTTGTTGACTTCCCTTCAGTAATAGGTTTTTACAGCAATTGCATAAATCAACCGCTTTCAAAATTCTGGCTATCATATAAGTCTACTTCAAGTAACCATTGGGGGATTTTTTTCTGGCTGTTTACAATCAAACAAGTGTGACTTAAACCATTCCAGAAAAGGCTGTGAAATTTTGATTGATTTCTATTTAACGACAAAGTTAAATGCGCTACTGAAGTCAATGAGGATAGACCTGTACCACCAATTTGCTAGGTCAATTGAAATAGTATAATCAGATCTTAAAGCAAATTGAAAGGGTTTTGAAGACAAGACATTTATTTAAAAAATTAACTAATTGAAGGTGAATAACCTCAAGTATTTTGGATAAAAATTATTAAATGGAGATTGTCTTAAATATCTTAATCCGAGTTACAGTAGCTACTTTAGAGGTATACTTTGAGTATGTATGTAATGGTTGCAGTAACAGTGTTTAAAACATCAATCTTGTTTTAATTTTCTAGATTATATTGAATTTTTTAAAAATTATAAGAAATTATTACAAATTAATAAATTGTAATTATTTGAAATTATAACATTGTATTCATTTTGCATCATGTTCATATTTTTCAAACTTTCATTGGAATGCACCCAGGACTCTAGGGTTCCCCGCTTGAGAATCAGATAATGGTGATACTGAAAACATTTATTGAACATAAAATAAATACTGCCATCTAGTGGAGAATTAGAAAACTACTTACAATTTTCCAAATTATTAATGATCCGATGACTTTATTTCTACTCAAATAGAATTTTTCAGAGTATTAGAGAGTTTCATAATATTATATGGGTATTATACCCGTATATTTTTTATATAAAAATCTATTAAACTTTTTAATACCTTCTTCAACATAAGTATATAAGTTGCTTCATTTAGAGACCAGATGATTGCAGTGTTTCAAGGACACTATGGACTAAAGAATTAAACAAGGTTACCATTACACACTCTATCATGGAAATCATGTGAATGTTGCATGACAAGTCCTAGCATCCTGTAGGCTTTCTGACAAGTTTCAGTGATATGATCACATGAAATATTAGATGTTTATCTATAATTATACCGAGATCCTCACAGATGACACCCTTTCGAGCATTATTCCCCTGCATCAAGGATACACGTTGACGTGAATATGTCAACATTGCGCATTTGCTAACATTAAATTGAAGCTCGTTGCTCAGGCTCCATTGAAATGCTATGTCGATATCACTTTGAAACAGCTCACATTCAAATTGCTTTCCTACACCTGAGAATAGTTTCAAATCATTGACAAACAGAAGGCAATGAGCAGTGCTGACAACTGAGGACAAATCATTAACTGTAATGAAAAAAAAGATGCAAATTATTACCTTGGCTGACTCCAGACTGAGTGTGATATATGTCCTTGATTTGAAATTTCCAAACTGAACATGTTGCTTTTGAACCCAAATAAATTTACTGGGACAACATTATGTCGACTCAGTCAAATGCCTCCTAAAATCAAAATATCTATCTACCATCCACCATCTGACTCCAAAATTAGTGACGGTAGATGACGCTTAGGACGAAAACTGTGCTGACAGCCTGTCAGCTGCTACTGGCATATATGCGGTGATATAAAACTGATTCAAATATTTTAGCAACTGTAGATAACAATGCTACAGGCTTATCTTCTGTATAAAAATTACCTGGAATTGTAAAAAAAACCCACAATTTATGTTTGTTCATTAAAATTTATTTCACCACCTTCAAAGTAATCCTCATTATTTGAAATACAACTATGATAACACCGAACCCACTCTTCCATACACTTCTAATAGGCCAAAAGTGGTATGACCTTTAATTCCTGCTGCGAATTCCATTTGATGTCTTCAATCGAGTGAAAATGGGTTTAGAGTAGCAATTTCAGTTTTCGAAGCGGCTTTCAGTCAATTATTGGCTCGTTAATATATCGTATTCATAGACCCATATCTTGTCTCCAGTTATAATGTGTTTCATGAAATTCACGCCTCGAGAAATCGTGTGTTCAGATATCTGCTTTCAATACTCTTTTTACAAGAAATTAAGCTCTTTCGTAACCAGTCTGCCGGCGACAAGTCTCATGCGTAAAATAATGGTTAAAATTCCATGAACGCTTAGTTTATCAATGTTCATCTGTTGAGGCAATTCTCTAGCACTGAAATGACGATTTTCAAGCCCTTATTCTTTCATTTTTTCGATGTTATTGTTAGTAGTAGATGTCGAAGGCCATTCGGTATGAGGCAAGTCTTCGATCACTTCACGCCCTTTTTTGAATGACCTGTACAACTTGTATGCCCATTTTTTCAATATGTTCGAGTCACCATAGGCCTTTTTTAACACTTTTAATGATTTGACTGTAAACACACTAGTTGACAGATCGTACTCAAGTTTGACTTGATAATTAAGAAGGTTCTACTAACTTAACAAAAAAAAATTTACTGACACCTTTTAAGCGGTTCATTTTTTTAATAGTTCCAGGTAGTTTGTCGACAGAAGGTATAACTTTTTACAATGTTCTGAAATTCCTTTGTCTATGTATGAAATGAAATAAATATTGCCACCTAGTAGAAAATTATAAAAGTATACATTTAAGATTGGTGCTGGAAACGGAGATCACTATTAATTAATATACTTAAACACTCATATGAGTATACGTTTCTTCTTCTTAATTCCTATGAGGAACAAAATAATTCTTTTCATTGCAGATGTTGACCAAACTTTTAAAGTATAATACTAAATTTCATAAATATCTACTGATTGGGTTTTCCATGATACTCGCACAGACACTGCCTCATTATCATTTTATTATATTAATAGATATACTTTCTCACTTCCACTTTGGATTGCTATATGTACTTTTTGTTGAACTGTGGAATTACTGGTATAATGGCGTGTGGGTATTTATTATACAAATGATGATGACAAAAGTCTTCAAATTTGTCTATCAATATATCTGTAGCAGACAGATACCGGAGACACCACAATTGACTTGTTTTGTTTTATATTGACAGCTTAATCTCAAAATTAAAAAAATAGGATGTAGTCAATGTGTAAAATAAAATTTCTTTTATATAAATTATTAAATTTTTTTGTTTTATGTTTATTTGTTTACAGTATGCTTCTTGATAAGCGCTACCGCGCGGAATGTGCAGCACGTGGTGCATGGTCGACGGCAGGTGGCGCTGGCGCAGGCCGCTATGCGTCCTTGTTGCGACAGCGGCACGTGGCACTGCTCGGTCGACATGTGGATCTGTGTGCGCTTGTCGCACAGCGCATCAACGCTGATGCGCATCGCTCACTGGATGCGGCAGTGGCTAAATTTGAGGCGGGAGATGTGACTGGTGTGGTGGTGAGTGTCTGCCTCTATATTTTTTATGGTTCCATACCCAAAAAGCTGAAAGATACTCGATGCTCTCGCTTGGTTGTCTGTCGCCGTTTGCCTGTCATCATCGTCTAGTTTCAAAATGCATAACATTATTAAATTAATTAATTAAATTGAAGCTAGAACTGAAAATGAATTTGATAAAAACAAATTTCTGGAGCCATCTCTAATCCATGCAAAAGCGATGACAAAAAACATTTCTACTTTATATATGCTTGCGATGCCTCATTGGAGAGAAAAATATCTCCCTGCAGTAATACAGATCCTTAACAAGGTCAAATTAGTATCACTTTGATGTGTTATATTGTTTAGGGGAAATGGTCATCAAATCAAAATATATTTACATTACTATTGAACTATTTACAAATCTATACTAATATATAATGCGAAAAAGTTCTTTTGTTTATTTGTTTGTTTGTTGTAATCTCTCAAACCACATATCTGATTTTAAAAATTCTTTTGGTGTTGCAAAACCTGTAATTTGAGGAAAGTTATAAGCTATTTTGTGATTTGTTACGATTTATTGCGACAGAGCAGTGGTAGAAAATATAACAGAAGTTGGGAATCGATACTTAAACGGTGCAAGATGGAGAAACACCAGTTTATTTATTGACTGATCGTCTCAAGTATTTCCGCTGATATACTCCTGACTGCGACGGCTGATCTACTTAGATGAACAAACTAAAGCATTCAGAGATCACGGGGAGACAACAATATATAACTAAGATAATTCTACACGGGTGAAATCATGGCGCACAGCTAGTAATTAATAATTAAATTAAAGTGTTATACACTCTTAGATGTTTAAATTTTTATTTCTTTATAGAAACTTTCTAGTGCAAGTTCCTTTTGTATATAAAATTTTTTTTAAACTACTGTTGGAAACTATCCTGGGAACTTTACATGTAAATGTATATAAAATCAAAATGGCTAACTTTTTATGTCATTTTGTTCGACTTTAAAATCAAAAATAGTAGACTGTATGGCTCCATCAAATTGACAGTAGATAAGACATCATCTTGTCAGTCAAAAGACAATCTATTTGATGTCATTGAGGCCACAAGCAACGCCTGTAAGGCTGTTGCAATGTATTACCCATCTTACAATTGTAGTTCATCAACGCTGATACCTACAAGCTACATTCTAGTAAGTAAATTAGCACTAGAGGTGCATGCAAAATATAGTTGATAAAAATATAAATAAAATGCACTGCTTTAAACTGAGTAAACATGTATCTATATATAAAATGCAACATCCGTTTGTCTCTCTACTCACTTGTAGCTAGCGTTCCACTAAATGAATTTTAATGTCAGAGAGTATTTATCTAGAAAAGTTTTTATGTATAAAAAATTAGTGTAGATGTGCGGGTTACAGAGCTACATATATTTGTATGGTGTGTGCTTCACCATGGATATGTACAATATGCTATAGATGGTGCGATAATGGTAGCGATGCTGGTGAGCAGCGGGTGAAGTCACCTTGTCAGAGAAACGTTCAAATTAAATCGTCAATCGTGTTGAACAAAACTGTGGGTAGAAGCTAGTAAATAATAAGTTATCAATATAAATTCGGAGATGACATACAGGATATATAATAGTGAAAAATTAAAATGGGACACAAGTCAGTACGGCATGCAGTGGGTTCTATTTTCCTTGGTGATCTCTTGTTTGTCCATATAATAAATTTTGATAAGTACAATAAGGGGTATCCCCTTAAGTCTTGTTGGCTTCTAAAGCAGGATGCTGTTTGATTTGATGAAGCAAAGTATGGGGACATCTTCTAGTGCCATTAGAGCTGCAACGGATGGATGCTAGTTGGTCATCAATATCGTTTCAACAACAAATTGGAACACTGGCAAGTTGGAAACCATGCATAATTATTTTGAAATAATTTTTTTTAAATACATCCCGCAGCGCTGAATGTTGTTAACTATTATTTGCAGATAAACATTTCATTGCAATTCATAATATTTTTTGTGCATCATTAAACTTTCTTTAGTTAAAAACATTTTATTCTGACTTCTAACACATTATTAACCCGTCGAGTGTGCAGGTCCCTTTCACGTAAAGTCGGCATTCACACCATATTGAGAAAGTAATGTGACTTCAAAAGTATTGATTTTATTGCACTGAAATTTTTTACATAAGCAGAGAAGAAATATAGTTATGTCATAGTCGAAGCATTTGTATTTTTTTAATGTATTTATGAGTGTAAAAACTAATGATAAAAATGAAAAAGAATATAGCCGTAATGGCTATATTCTTTTTCATTTTTATAATTTTATGTAGCTATATCGAATAACGATATCAAAATTACTTGTCGAAACGAAAACGATTATAGAACAATTAAAAATTATCTCCAAACCAAAAATAAGAGGATTGCCGTCATCAACAGATATCAGTGATATAAAATTCGCAATCAGTAAACTAGGACGTAATGTTCTTAATGTCCTAAATATTCAGAAAAAGACAACAAATGACGCTGAAAAAAGATACAAACATTTTCCATTATTCTATGTATATATCAGACAAAAAGAAAACAATAATTCTGTAATTAAAATCAATAACTTGCTGCATTGCAAGGTGACATTTGAACCACCTAAAAAGGTAAAAGTATTCCACAATCCACAAATTGCCAGCAACTGGGACATACCAAGAATTTTTGTAATAGACAACCAAAGTGCATAAAATGTGCTGGCAATCATCACATTACACAGTTCAAAAAACAACGCAACAATGTAGCGATATGTGCGTTATGTAACGAAAGAGGACATCCGGCAAACTACAAAGGTTGTCTAGCCTATCAAAAGAAATTGAAAGCTCTACAACCGATGAAAATTACTGCTGTTCAAAGAATGCAAACCGAGAATATAAAATTGTCTGAAACAGATGAACCATCTATTTCAAAAATGTCTTAGGCTCTAAACCTTTTTGTCTAAACTTTAAAAAAATACAATTAATCCAAGTAATGATAATAAGAAGCAAGCTGCATCTAACAAGCCTACCATCGCTGACATGATGAAAATGCTCACTTCATTTCAGGCTGAAATTAAATTAATTATTAGCCGGTTAGCTAAAAGAATGGAAAAATTAAAGGAAATCCAAAGGTCACCAACCAAAAAGTAAAAAAAACTTAAAATGATTAACCAGTTCCCACAAATTATAACATGGAACGTAAATGGGCTTACCCAACGAGCACAAAAACTAGAAGTATCCATGAACACTAATAACATAGATATTAATGTTCATGAATACTAGATAATAGTGTTCATGAAAACGCACACTAATATCTAAAACTCACTTTTCACAAAAGAACCACGTTAAAATGAAAGGATATACGCTAGGATGAGTAGTCCATCATCCTAGCGAACATGGGGGAACAGCCCTGTTAATAAAACGAAATATACCACATTTTCAGCAAGAAAAAATGAAAGAGCCACATATTCAAGCCACCATAATTACTGTTCAGCATAATGGAGCTGACATAAGTATTGGTGCTGCCTATTGCCCACCACGTCATAATATTTCGAAAAGTCAGTATGTCAACATATTCAGAAAACTTGGTCCAAGATTTATTATTGGAGGCGATTTCAATGTCAAACATACCGCTTGCGGATCTCGATTGATTACTCCGGGGCAAGGGAATGAAATGTTAACTGCCATTAATGAAACAAAATGCGAATTCCATTCGCCACATACTCCAACATATTGGCCTACAGATAGCAATAAAATTCCTGATCTGATAGATTTCTTTATCTCACGTGGAATTGCATCCAATTACATCGAAGAAGAAGGCAAGGAATTTCTAACTTCTGATCATACTCCTGTCCTATTGACGCTGAGTGCAACCACAATTAAGAAAAAAAGAAAACCAAATTTCACTAATGAGTGTACTGATTGGGAACTATTTAGAAATTACCTTGATAACCTGTACAGTTTAAAAGCAAGATTCTGCACTATTGATGATCTGGAGCAACAGGCACAGAAATTTATTGAATATTTATGCCTGGCAAGCAGTAAGGCTACTGCCATCCTAAGAGATAAACCAGAATAAGAAATAAATTATCCTGCCGACTTTAGAGATCTAATCAAGGAGAGGCAAAAAGCACAGAAAAGGCAAATGGATTTTTAATCAGGAGAGCAATCGAGTTAATAGGTTAATTAAAGATTATGAGCAGAATTGCATCGAAGTCTATCTGAGTGGACTGGGTCTTGATGCAGACAAAGACTATTCACTGTGGAAAGCAACTCGTAAGTTCAAATGACCCCTTGTTCAATTTCCCTAGCAAGAATGCACACGGTCAGTGAATAAGAAAAAATGATGAGAAAGCTCTGAAGCCTTTGCTCAACACCTGGCATCAGTATTCCAATCTCATGATATTCAAACCAGCATTGATCCAACTCCAATATATCAATCAGTAATAGCAATCAAACCAGTAACTCCAATAGAAGTAGCACAAGAAATGGATAGAAATCTAAACCCTAAAAAAGCACCTGGCATTGATGAAATATCTCCTGGTCTGTTTAAGGAATTATCACGCAAAGTTATTATCATGCTAACCTACTTATATAATGCTTGTTTTCGGTTAAAACATGTTCTGAAATGCTTCAAAACATTGCAAATAATAATTTAAAAAAACCTAGTAAACCAGCGGAACAGATAACATCGTACAGACCAATATCACTATTATCCTCAATATCCAGTTTCAGAAATTATTGCTTAAACTACTTCAACCAATCGTGAATATCCCGGATTTCCAGTTTGGATTTAGAAATGAACATTCAATCATCGACCAAGTTCATAGAGTGAAAACCATAGCCGAAAAGAAATTCGAGTAAAGAAAATATTGCGCTACACTGTTCCTAGACATATCACAGGCTTTTAACAGAGTGTGGCACGAAGGTATCGATCATAAAATGAGCAAGTTGCTACCGGCAAATTATTGTCAATTACTTAAGTCCTATCTGTCTGATAGAAGGTTCAGAGTATCGCATGAGGAAGCGTATTCAGATTTTTATCACGCCTGCAGTTGCCATTACCACCATATCATCAGCATAGTCACCTTTGCTGATGATATGGTGGTAATGGCAACTGCAGACACGCAGTCAAGCCACCAAAAATTTATAAGAAGTACTTGACAAAATGAACAGATGGACCATTGATTGAACAGCAATCTACACACTTGTCTTAACGGAATTCAGAGCCCGCAAGCAGATACAGCAAATTAACTTGGACTCCATCTAGATAGTAGCCTTAATTGGAACATCACGATAAAGTAAAAGCTAAGCAAATCAGGTTGAAACAACGACAAGTGTTGTGGTTGGTTGGACATCATCCAAGCTCAACCTCTACTAAAAGCGACTTACTTACCTTTCTATTGTCAAACTGATTTGAATGTATGGTATCTAGCTTTGGGGATGTACCAGTCAAATCGTAATGTAATCCTACGAAGACAAAACAAGTTCTTGCGTATAATTACCAATGCATATCGCTTAATTTATTAATAAACTTAATTTATCATGGAGCTGAACGTTGGTACAGTAAACCCGCACACAGCTTACTTGAAAATAAAATCAAGTACATTTCATCAATGATAATGAATTAATTGTATATTAAGATTGTATCATGCATATCCAATAAAGGTGTTTTAAAAAAAAATATTTAATCGGTTAAAAGAAATAGTTTTGTTACGTTTGTGTAATTTCTTTAGAATTGTGTGAAAGAAATGGAACAAAATTTCGTAATGTCCCGCTGTATGTGAAGAAGTATAAGCGAGAATAAAAAACATGCCAGGTTGATAGTTCAGACAGTGATCAATTCAAAAGTGCTACCGATTACGGGCTCACAGAGAGCAGAAAGAACCTTTAGGGTAAATCTTAATGATGAAACTACAAATTTTGTCAAATGTATCGTACTTTTTGCGTCATTAACCTATATTTCAATAGATTAATGTAAAATAATGATCAATAAACGCCATTAAATAACATTCTGCATTTATTTCTAGAGCCCTTAAAAATATATTTACATAAGATCTAGCAGTGGTGACACAACACAGCTTATCACATTTTCTTTTAAATAAATCATTTTTTTACACTTTACAATTATAAATAGTTATAGTAAATTTTTGCTTAACTTGTAAGTTACATGAGACTTCTCGTCCATTTTACAATTTTTATTGCAAAATAATTTTATCTCCGCTAGAGCAGAGCCAACGTTTTCTATGTATAAACCAGTAACACCTATATCAAAAATCCTCTAATCTACTCCAACAAAGAAATTTAAATATTAATTGTGTTTTTATTTGACTTATGCCTAGGAACTGGAAGGCCTGATAGCTGTAAACCGACTCTGCCACCGTCTTCTGAGCCGGTACCTGGCGCTGGACGATTTTGCGTCTATATTGCGAGAGGCAGACCACGGAGTGCTTGCACCGTATGGGCGCATCACGCTGCACGTCTTCTGGGAGCTGAATTATGATTTTCTGCCCAACTATTGTTATAATGCCGCCACTAACAGGTAAGAAATGAGAGAAGGGAAAAGTATTCTTTAATGAAGTGCTCATGAAATTGCATTAAATACTTATATTATTAGTCATTCGTCAAGGGGTGGCTGAATATTTACGTCTTAATTATAAAAACTCAAGGTAAAAATCTGAAAGAACGCTACTCACACCTTTTTTAGAGCCCTTTAGATCCATTGAGTGTTGTGGACTATGATGTAGGCGGTCAGTTCCTTGGAAGCCTCAAGACTTGCCTGGAAAAAACAAGATTACTTTGTTGATTTCATCTCTTGTTTTATTCTATATATCTTAACGGACCTTACTCAGTAGACTAGTGTTTAATGTTCTCCATGCATTGTCGAATTTTTTTAGAAGATCATCTATTAATAAAATTCTTTCATAATCCCAAAAAATGGTGACCATAAGCATACAAGCTCACTTATTGAACTCCTTCAACGGTTTTTCTCCTTTTGCTATCTACTTCACTATTGATTTGATTCTGGGATATCTTGTCAAATCTATATTTTATCCAAATTGTCCTTGCAGAGCTCCAAAAACCACCGTAAAGTTTCATCTCCCACTGCCTGTCGAGCACATTTTCAGCACCGTTATGTGTTTTGTACAAATTATTGCCTTTTATAAGACGTCCAAAGCGGTGGAGTAAAGATTTTTAGATTTCCAGTTAGTCCATTTGTCCAATTACAGCATCATAGCTCTGTCAGTTTAAGACCGATGGTGGTGAAATTTGATAGAAAGGCATAGTTGCAATATATGAATACGAAATATTTATAGGCAACCATTTTATTCGTCTTTGTCTGCAAATAATATAATAGATACTATGTTTAAACAGTCACAAATGCTATTAATATTGGTAAATAGTTGTTTAGTAGAAAAAGCGGTTTCACTTCTGCTACATTTTTCATTGTTCAAACTCCATTTTCAAAATTTAAAACTTTAAATTAATGTGGAATGCGTCATTTCCAACTCAAATTTTAAATTATTACAAAAATAACACCTTAACTGTGTTAATTTAGAAGGTGAAACAGAGTCTCCTTACAGTGCCTTTTAACCATGCAAACTGGATTTATTTCAGTGTGACTTAATAAATAAATCAACTCGTACACTGACAGGTTTGTCAAGTGTCGCGGTCTACAATTTGCTGCACCGGTACAGCGGGAGAGACCACCACAGTGTGGACACGCTCTGCTGTGGGGTTCCAAGCAGCTCAGTCTCGCCTACTCGGCGCAGTACGCACAATACGCAGGTGAGTATATATACTAAGGCACTGTAGCAAAATTACTAGCTGCACCTGCAGTTCCATTAGTGATAAATTATTTATGAACTCGTGGAGATATAGACTTATTTTATAATTGTTTTTGGTAAACTAATGAATGAAAGAATGACTTTAAAGCTACCGAATCCATATTTGATATGATATATTTTAAAATCAAGTATACAATGTGGCCAACCGAAGCAAAGAATGCTTGCTTTATTATGGGGGGGGGGATTTGTTTAACCCTTTTAGTGCCATGGTTTTTTACTCATATGTACTTAAAAATACCAAAGAAATCTTTTGTTTTTGATGTCATTTACCCTTGTCTCGAAAAAAAAACTATCTTCCAAAAATTATCCAATTTTAATAATTTTTTCTGTGTTTTCATAATAAAAACTTGTACAAGGATAATAAAATACAAAGAAAATTATGGAAATATATATTGTCAACAAAAATTATAACAAAAACTGAAATCAAAGTCACATCGTATTTTCGCAGTCCGGGACATCCTCCGTATCAGCAAAATAATTGTTATTGTCACTATTATTACTATACTCAAAATTTGCATTCTGCCAAATTGTGAGCGCACCACAATTTCACTCCCACTATCACTTTCTTCACAACTTGAAAAATGATCATTTCCACTCGAATTATTTTCGTATTCCGACATTATGGGTTAAAAATTTTTTTTTTATTTTGTAATTACTAATAATATAATTTGAACTTTATGTAACACGTAGAAAGATAAAAAATTACCGATGCGTGCAAGCGACCTCCCCTACTGCATTCCCTACGCTAAACAGCAACTGATTTCGCGAGCGCAATCGCGCTCTTGGCAGATTTAGTTAGTATGCGCACGAGCGCGATGGCGCTCATCCGTGGACGGTTAAATTTTTGTAATTAAAAACATTTTTGTAATTAAAAAAACAATTAATAAATACAAGCTTAAATTTATTTACAGTTATTTATTGCCTTTTGACATACTGCATACAAATTTTAAAAAAAAATTCAAAATTAGTTAAGTTGTAAATTTTTTATTACGTCCAAGTGAGTTAGTTGAAGTTGTACGGTTGTATACGGAATAATTAAAAAGAAGCTATAAAAAAGACATGGCAATTAGTAGAGAAGTTTAATGGTTAAATTTAAAAGACATTTTCAATATGTTTTCTAAATTTAACCAATTGACAAAATTAAATTAAGAAGGAGATGCTTTAATTCTGATAGCGGCTATGGACAATTTAATTACAAATTACCATTTTTTTAAAGATATCATCGCAACCAGTTTGATAATCTTAGGTTAAACAATTAACGTTTAGGATATTTTTTATTGTTACGTTCATTACTTAATTCCTGAGCAATAAAGGATATCTTCTAGCTCATTTGAATGTTGTAGAGATTTTTTAACTCAAGCAAACCTAGCAAGCTTTAAGACAAATTTTAGATTTTTGTGTTTTAAATTGATTTCCTTCTATATGAATTTCTAAAAATGTCTCATTTTTCAAGGCCAACATGTGAAAAGGTGCCTTAAAAATTTCACAAATTGTCATATGTTTTACATGTACTGTATATATATCATAGATAAATAACATTTCAAAAAAAATAAATTTTTAGTGATCCATTTAATGAGAGTAACTTTTTATGGAATGCACAGGGTATACGATTAGAAAAGATACCATATTATGGTAGCTAAGAGTGCAGAGGAAACAGGAAGACCTCCAAACTTTTACCTCATAACAATGTTGACAATAACCTTACATTTTTGGTTATAAAAAACTGGAGAACTGTAACACCATATAGATTTTAATTGTGAAGATTGAATGGGGTTGCCCTTGCTTGTTCTGGGCTTCAGTGCTGAAGAAAAAGAAGAATACTACCAATAAAATATATGTTTACAAAATATGGGGAAGACTGTATGCAGACAATTGAATGAATTAACATAAATATGCCAGGTGCAGTGATGTTCAGAAAGAATGCACAATATTGTAAGGTGATTTCGATTCTTGTTTTCTCTTATACTTTCTGTATAAAAACTAGCCAGAATCATTAAAAAAACACAAATTTAAGTTTATTCGTCACAATTTGTTTTGTCACCTTCAAAGTAACCCTTTGTTTGCAACACAACTGTGATAACGCCAAACCCACTCTTCCATGTACTTTTCATAGGCCAATCGAGTCTTCAATCAATCAGTCAATGTCATCAATTATTGCTCTTTTTGCAAGAAATTAAGCTCTTTTGGAACTAGACTTGCGGCACCGCGTTTCATGGTCAAAACATTGGTTAAAGTTTCATGACGGTCATTTTGTCAGTGGTCAACTCTGGAGCCAATTCTCTAATACTCAAACAACGAATAAATAATAATTATTTTCAAGCACTAATCGTTCGATTTTTTCGATGTTATTGTCATGGTAGACACTGAAGGACATCCGTCGATGGTAGACTCTGAAGGAAATCCATGACAAGGCAAATCTTCGATCATTTCACACCCCTATTTGAACGATTTGTACCACTAGTCATGCCTGTATTTTCAAATTTTCATGCCTGTATTTTCGACATAGTAGAGTCACCATAGACCTTTTTTAATATTTTTAATGATTCGGCAAAAGAAATTTGGTTTGAAACACAAAATTTAAGGCAAACACTTTGTTCAACTAATTTATCCATAATAAAATTGGCAGAGCAACTTTGAGGTCCACCTATTATGATAGCAGCTGTAAACACACCAGTTGACAGATTGCGCTCAAATTTGGATTGGTAATTCAGGAAGGTTCTATTAACTTATTTATACCGAAGATATAGTGATAAATTTAGAATTAATTAGCCAATTTTGATGACATTTTCATTTGCATTTATCTAAATATTGTAACGTTCAGTATTTTTTCCTCATTTTATATCAAAATGGAATTTAAATATTATTCACAGAAATAACAGATGTGTGAAAGAAGTGTGAAGTTTGTACAAATGGAAAAGAAATTATTATTGTATCCATAAGAGATTATAAGCTTTCTTATGTTTTGTGTTTCTGATAAAAAATCAAGTTTTCATAGAAATCTGTTATTGTGGGATTTTAATTGAAACTTATTAAAATAATTTCTTATTTCTCATGGAAACCAAGCAAAAATCTGTGCCCAACTGGCAACAAGGTATTTGAATTCAAAATAAACTTTAAAATATATCAGGAAATTAAGTTATTTTACGAAATCTCTCTGCTCTCTTTGTGTTTAAAGCACCTGCCCTTGGTGATGGCTATAACAAACAAAATATATTTTTGCTTGTTGGAGTCCCCGGATATATGTTAAGCCGCCATGGTGAGATTTCATATGTAATGCGATTTTCTCTATAAAATGCTCTGGTATAACATAAGATAAATGGTATATAGGAGATGCATGACATCTCGTGGAACCTATTAAACTACCATCTGAGCACACAGAATCTATCAATGTAACATTTTTAATATTCTACTTCCTTTGTTATATTTATTAGTACAAAAAACTTTAGATGTTAGTTTTGTAATGTTTTTTAGAACTATTCACTTACGCATAATTAATAGTGTGGGCACCACATAGTACACTATTACGAAAATACCCAACAACACCAGACACCAACCTCCAGGCTGAAAAGGCTATTGTCACACAGTTGGACATTGTTCTGTGTTATTCATCCTATCTGGATACTGTCCCCCAGGTTTTGTCGGTCCTCAACACTTGCACGCGTTAGTACGCCTCCTCGGCTATCAAGGTGTGGCGGTGGTGCTGGGTGAGCTGTTGGGTGTGGCGCGAGGATTACTGCACGGTACGCTCGCGCAGTTCACTCGCGCACTCATAGCGGCACTGCCACGGGCGTGCAAGCTGCCGCGCTACGATTACGGTTCACCGGGTAAGCTTTTGGAGATTAGATTGACTATCTGTTTCTTTTTTATAAGATAGAACCAAAATTGTTTTTTGGTGGTAAAAATTTGATTTTTGCAAGTTTCTTATCCATATAAATAAATGTTGAAAATATGCATTAAATAGTACTCTGTAAGTTGGTAAACCAACTAAAATATCTTCAGGATTTTCTGAGATGTAAATAAAAACAGATAGACTTTGTTTCTATCTAGAGGTTAATTTTACAATTAGTAAATGTAATTATGTTATATTTTTTTCTTTTTGAAATAAGTTTGTAGATTGTGTGTTTTTTGGTGTAAGTTTAATTAAAATGAATCCAGTTTTGGTGTAAGTTTAATTAAAATTAATCCAATAGACCTTAATAATCCGTCTATTGGATAAAAATTAATCCAATAGATGCATGATCAACAGCGAAATACTAGAGTGATATGACAGAGATGTCATTTTGCAATTTGTGTGATAAACTCAGGAAATGATGTAAACGTATGTGTGATTTCCAGAGTTTATTACAGCAATAAAGCCTACAATTATTCCATAAAATTTTTTGTAATGCTTAATGATTAATAAATGAAATAGGCTATTTGTAATATATATATATATATATATATATATATATATATATATATATATATATATATATATATATATATATATATATAAAAAGACGTCTAATTAATTTGTGTCATAGTTTTTGAGGTAAGAATAATGAACAATGTTTTGCAGGAATAAATTGAGGTCAATTGTTTTTACTTAGTGATGGAGATCATAAAATTAAATTTGCAGCTAAATATTGAAACACAAATTGTCTACAATTCAGAATCACACGGATTATAATATCCTAACATAAATTGGATTCCATAAACAATATTTATCTGTCACTATAGAATAGCGTTGAATAAATAGCAGGCATTTTTCAGTTCACGGAACGGGAATAAGGAGTGAGAATAAAAATACAAATTTATTTTCCTTTTTCAATATATTCACCTGCTATCCTAATATATTTTACCCATCTTTCAATTAGCTTATGTATACTTTCATAAAAAAATGTTTTATCTTTGTCCGAAAAGTAAGCTGAAACTGCGTCCTTCACCTCATCATCGCTTGAAAATTACTTCCCAAAGTTCTTTTTTTAAGTTTGGGAATAGAAAATGATCACCGGGAACCAGCCAGGTCAGGACTGCAGGACGGGTGATCCAAAATCTCGAAGCCCACTTTATACAGAAAGGCCAGTGCAACATGATTTTTGAGAACAGGCTCATTGTCATGCTGAAGAATGACACCTATTTTTCTCCTTCTTTTTTCGTTGATGGATTCTTTCAACTGGTCTAGGATTGAAGTATAGTATTCTCTGGTTATGGAGACACCTTTATCTTAATAATCTAACAATAGGATCCCTTCTAAGCCACACGATGTTGTTTTTGAGGCCGAGTAAGCATTCTCGGTATCCACCTTGAGCTGATGTTATTCCAAGATGATCGTGCTCATTCCAAGATGATCGTGAAAGATTTGAAAAATGGTTGTTTCTGGCACTAACCATTTCTGCGAGCTGTTTCTTCTTTAGTCTAATATCTCCTAATATTAATTTTTTCTACTTTTTCTACGACTTTGATTGGCCATCCAGGCCGTGGGTCGTCTTCAAGTGAGTCCCTGCCTTGTTTAAAGATACTGTGCAACTTATAAATCATGATTTTACCCAGGCAAGAGTTCCTGTAAATCGAGTGGCACACTTAATGCGCAAAGGTAAACAGAGGTTCTTATTCACACTTACACTTTTACCACACTTCCAGTATGGTTTGAACCGACTTTCCTTGCTTGGTAACAAACTTTATAACAGCTCGGTACTCAAGTTTCTCCATATTTCTTACTATCTTCTCTATTGAGTTGTTCACTAATGACCTAATTACCAATTCTGCGAACCTTAAAACTCTCCCTCGTTAAGAGATAGGACTTCCACTTCTTAATTTAATTGTGACATCATGGAATTTACATATGCGGTGAGTAAGTGGTTTGGCATAAACATTTTCATGACTGTAATAAAACTTTATTTTTTCAACTTAAAACATGTTTTTTTGGGAAAATGTCATGAAAGGATTATTAACCTATTTTGAATAATTTTGAATACTTTTTTAAAAATTGTCAAATATCTTGTTGTAGGGATTTTGTAAAAGTATTTCCTTGTTGTGTAAAGTAATTTTCAAGTATTGGTAAAATGTTTGGATAGAGGCGTATTTACTGAAAAATTAAAATGTGTGTTCTAAAATACCACTTTAAATATTCAAATGTCGTAACTGTATTTGTGATCTTCGAGGAATTTGTGATATTTGTCTATTTTTATTTAAATATACTTCTATTGTAATTAATATATTTTTATTTTTATTATAATATACATTAAATTTCTTAATTTTTGTTTTTTTTTTTTGCTACATTTATTACAATTTTCCCTGCAGGTGTCCTTGGCTATTATCACGCTCAACTGACGGATATAGTGCAGTACCCAGACGCGCGCACTGAATTGTTCCATGCTCTACGTGAACTCGGTAATGTGGTTCTGTTCTGCCTGCTTATAGAGCAAGCTCTTAGTCAGGAGGAGGTGGCCGATTTATTGCACGCAGCACCTTTCCAGAATATACTACCAAAACCGCATTGCGCTGGTTAGTAGATTCCTTATTTTATAGATATCTTTCTTATTTAAACCATGTTTTTGTTATTATACTGATGTTTATATAGCGAGTTGAAGCAATGAAAAAGACATGAGATTCTTCCAAGTAAATTGGCTTTAGTAGATATATTTGGTGTTGCATGTCAGTTTAATTGTGTATTTGACTAATTTTTTTTATTTCATTAATCATACTTTCAAGGTACAAGCTGAGGAAGAGTGAAAAAAATTTTATTTAAAAAATTGACCGAGTTATAAAAGTTTAAATTTAACCTTTAGAGAAGGACGGCAATTCTGTGTTGTGAGGTCATTTTTAATATTGCACATTATATTCTACGGGAGGAAAAGAGAAAGGGATATACCCAACTCTATCCGTATCTTCAAATTTAGAAGCCTACAATTGGCTTATTTTTCAATCAATTTTTGAATTTTTTTCAAGACTAGTTTTTAATTAACTTATATTTCACAATATTGTACGACAAATATTGTATTACCAAAGATAAATTCGGTTATTTGTATGTGTACGTATAAAAAAATGGAAACAAGGCTGTATCTGTGGCGAGCATGACGTAAGCGTCACTGGACGTATTTTACTAAAACTACATTTTTTTACCTTAGAGACTTATAAATATCTGTAATAGAAATCATCAAAGTTGTTGCTCAACTGTACTTCTATTGTAATTCACCATTAGATGGGAGTTTCTACTTCAATTTTAGAGACTGTTTTTAATTTAACCCCTCGAGCGTGTGTGTTGCTTGTAAACAACGGTTGCACTCGCTTTGTTCAAATGTATATATTTCAGTTAAAATGAGATAACATATAAACAATTATATATCATAAGAGAGAGAACGAAATAATGAATTGAATACTGATATGTTCTTCTATGGGGTACAGTTATTTTTGCTACTATGATTTTTGCTCTTCTCAAAATGGCTCTTGTTTAGTTTTTGGTTTTCCAAAAACTTTCTTTTTACAATCAGAAATACATATGTAAGGTACAAAACATTCAACTATATTTTAACTACATTTCTTATCTATCTATGTAAAAAATTTCATTTCAATAAAACCAATGCCTTCGCTGTCATACATTATGCTAATGAAATGGTACGAGCACCCCTAGAGTGCACACGTCATTTTACTTAAAAATGACATGTGTACTCTAGGGGTAATAACGCATTTGTATATATTAGTAAGTGCAGTATCAAGTAAGAAGAAGCAAAATATATACGTGTACAACTATATATATTTGGGTAAACAGATATTGTTTAGCAAATCAAGCAACAAAGAGAAAATGGAAAGAAGATCAAAAACGTAACCTGGAAAAAATTCTGGTCAATCAAAGAAATTTTGAAATGAGATTAGCCTATAAACAAAATGCCTTGTTTATTATATGGATGCAAAACATGAATTTTAATAATAAGACAAAACAAAAGTTACGACCAACAAAGAGTTATGGGGAAAGCATACTAAAAATAAGAAAATCTCATAAAATAAGAAATAGAATAAGACAAAAAACCAAACTAACCGCTGCTCTTACACATACTCTGAAGCTAAAATGGCAATGGGCCGCTATTCTCACCATTCACCCGGATTGTCTCAGGGCCTCTCCTGGGATACATAACATCCCCCTTCGTACAAAAAACCTTTGAAGGTCCCCTAATAGTGTCTCATATATATAATCACAGTGTTTCCACCCAACTGGGTGGAAACGCGTAATGTCCCATTAAAAACTGTGAGGTATAGTAGTCGGTCATGAGGCAGTAATTGCGTAACCACTCTGTCACATTGGGGAAGAATAACTTAGTCTTTTCACCCTTTGAATTGGGGGAAGACCACCTAAATTGCCAATGAGCATAGATGAGCTCAATATATGCCTCTTTCTATCAACAAGGGTGCGTGGCAATGGGCCAGTCACATATCACGCTATACTGACAACCAATGGAATATTCGAACAACAAGATGGAAGAGACCAACAGGAAAAAGAAAGATAGGCAGGCCAAATAGACGGTGACAACATAACTGGAAAAATAGAAAGACTGGTTGACCTAAGGTACAGAGAGAAAGTCATGGAAGAGGTTGGAGGAGGCCTTCACCCAAGAAGGGCTCAGAAAGTGATAATTAACTATATTAACCTATAACAGTAAGCAAAATACTAACAAATACCAACTAATAACATAGTTATTTAAATAAAGCATATTATTTCATATCCTTTATAGACTATTATTATTTTTATAACTGTAATATCATTGTTATCTACCAGACTCCGGCACCCCCCTGGCTGCACATAAGAGAGAGAATGTTTAAAGGTCTGGAAATGTAAAAGAGTAAAGAATGGGCAGAATTGCTAGTTAGAAATAATCATATTTCTAATGTATTGAAACATTGAACTGGCAACTCGCTGACAGACAGCTGTAGAAAATTATTGTAAGCTACAGCTCAATTGTAAGTTTGGCCAAATGTTCTATAGTTTCTAGAGCTTTTTCTTATGGTAAAACTGTGAGAAAAGAAAGGTGATTAAAAGTCTGGTAACATTTTTCTCTTATTATATCTTCTATGAATACATTGCATGTTTGACGTATTACCTAGTTTAGAATTTAAAATGACATAATTTAACGAGAATGCTGTCTCCAAGTAATATATTTATGAAGATGGAAGTAAATGATATTCACATATACTCACCTTTAGAGAATATATGATTCCTCTGAAGGGGAAAAGTGTAACCTAAAAAATATATATAATAAAAACCTAAAAAATAATCAGCTAAGTTCAAAATGGACATAAAGTGATGATTCTTTAGTAGTCTATATTTTATTTGAATACTTTAATCATGCTAGAAACTAAAATTTTTTTAAAGCTTCAAAATTCCTGTTAAATAATTTGAGGGGATTTTACATTGCTTTAAAACTGGCTATTTCATATAAATGGGTTTGAAAATTAAAAATAATAAACGACACTTCAATTTTATTTTAACATGTCGATTGTCATCCAAAGCGAAAATATTTCAGTAAATGACTGACTTTTGGAA
This sequence comes from Druceiella hillmani, assembly GCA_039881145.1. Lineage (NCBI taxonomy): Eukaryota > Metazoa > Arthropoda > Insecta > Lepidoptera > Hepialidae > Druceiella > Druceiella hillmani. The sequence continues at coordinate 24,671,583 of JAYKKI010000019.1, read as the reverse complement.
CCTTTCAACAACGCCAACAATAACTGTTGGTCCTGTTACCAAAACTCAAAAGTACAGTTGGCTTAAACGAAACAGAACTCAAGGTACACATCAGAACTCAAGGCTGAAACAAGTGTTAGAACTTGGTTGGCTCCTAACTATTGTCAGAATGATGCGCAGGTGCGTAAAAGACACTCATGCATCATTGCTGACTTATTATGTTAGAGACCTACCGAGTCCGTTAATTAGGATTAACAAGAGGACAGAAAAAAGATAACATATGGAAGAAATATGTGAATATTTCAATTGGGCAAAATTGTTTTCCTGACACTCATACTTTCAGGGACACGTATTTGAAATTAAGGAGATTGTAGAGTGGATGTGAAACTTCAAGATCTGATTTCAAAATCAATAATGGTTGACGTCTTGAAAAATTTATTTTCATATTTATGATATTTTGCTTCAATTTACAGAGGGAGAAAAACCAGAGACGAAGCAAAAGCGATTAGAAGCGAGCTACGCTGCTCTCCAGATCGTACCTAACGTGGAGAAGTTTGGAACGGCAAAGGTATTCATTTACATCCATCTCTTCTATACCTTTAAAGATAGAGTATCTTGGAGGCCCTGATTCCCTGATAAAGGTGTGATTCTATTTCATTTTGCATTGTAAAAGGTTTGGAATCCTGCACATTAGGCTTTCTTTCTCGGTGCATCTGATTTTGAAAGATATCCTGGTTTAGCAGATAAGGTCAACTTGCCCAACTGTTTGACATGAGGTCTTATTCCAAAGAACAGTGTAGCCTCGTTATAATACAGTTTTGGAAATAGATCTGTGTTGTTGTGTTGAACCATTTTTTAATAAGCAGATATAAAAACAGTGGTTACATTTAATTTCTAACTGTTCTCATTGCTATTAACACTTTTTATTGTCTGTTATTTTTGATAAATATTGTTTACTGCGTCTCCATAAATGCATCGTCTCAAAGTTATGCCTGTTAATTCTGACTTTCATGCACAAAGTTACTTTGCAAAGTGTCCATCCGAACTGCAACCAAATACACAGCAAATCGAGTAGTGGTATAAGTCATGTAAACAAATTTATAAGTTATTGCTGTTGATAAAATCAAACACGAGGGCAAGTGGTAATTTAAGAATGGGAGTATTTTAATCAGAGTTGTCACACACTTAAAAAAAATTCATAGAATTCTCATGAATGTCCTAGAATTTGTTTTAATAATCTCTTGTATATAGAAAATATTATTTCTGTTTTGTTATTCGTTGCAACAAATGTAAATATGTTGAAAAAAAATGTAATGCTGTCTATACTGTTATCGTACAAGGTGCACACTGCAAGCTATAAATTGTTTAATGATAAATATGAAATTTTATATCCGTTCCTTCTATATCACTAATTATTCAAAAAATGTTTTGCCTGCATAACTTTGCTTTTGTAGGTGTAATAATGAAATTACGGATCCTATTTTCATACGTTTATTGTGTGCAAAAATAAAACAAATTTTGTTTTGAATTTCGATCAATTTTATTAAAAAACAACTACTATAACAGAATGTGTAAGAGTTTAGTAATGAACATTTAGTGTTTTTCTTCTGTGATCGTATGTACTTTTTCCAATTGACCTCCAAATATCCTCATCATACTCTCAATGTGTAGTTCTTGAAAAATGATATTATCCTTTTAAAAATTCACCACGTTTTGATGAAAACGTTTACTCCTCCGAATTGGTACGCATGTTTTCTTTAAATTAGTCCAAATGAGCATATAACATATGCACTTTCAGAGACGTTTTGCAAACCCGTGAGTCTAAAGTCATAAAGTATATTTGAAGTTAGCTCTTTGTAATTCTCTGTTCACAATCAAATGAAACTACGTAATGTAGTATTATTTGTACTTTCTTTAAGTTCTTTACCAATACTTAGGTTTCGTTGTATTACAACATCTTCAGGTGGGCTATTAGCAAATAGCTTTTTGAATAATGAATTTCTACAAAATTAACGCCAAATATATTCAATAATTCTCTGTTGTTTCCAAGAAAACTATGAACAATATTCCAAAAGTTATCTTTGGCTCGCCTTTTGTAAAGGAAGAGTAGCTGTGAACATTCATTACTGGACGTTCATTGTTTTCTTTATTTGTGGTCGAACGGTTAACTTTGACTTTGGATAATTTAGGAGAACAGTTCTCTAAATATTGAAAAGCTTTAAGAAATTAATGAAAGTAAATTGTTTAACTCTTGTTTTGATAAATTCGTCACAAATATAACAGAATAAGTATACATTGTATTTACTATTTTTTGAAATCTTATTATTTATTTAACCCTTACTCCTAAATTCCACAGCAGAAGCTGTTCTCAAAGTATTGTTTATTGTTGAGACATTGTCATGCTTACCAAATTTCTGTTACCTGCTTTCAAAATTATATCAAGATTTTTGGGATGGTAGATAAGGGAACCCTTATCTATTTTTACCGTGATGGGGCAAAACCATAAACTAGGAGGATAGGATATGATTTCCTTCCAAATTTCTTTTTAATATGAGTATGAACACATTGTGTATGTGTTAGGTTGTCACCTACAAATATATGCCTTTAAAAAATTTAATGGGATTCAATCTTTTATCCCAATGTTTATTTAATATTAAAATCTTATTACATAAAATTGTTTGCGCATCTATTAGAGATGGTGTAACTTCTGAACGATTTGACCGATTGAGATTATATTTACACAATATACATTTTTTATCAAGACTTTGGAGGTATATATGTAGGTAGGTAGGATATAGGCAGGAATTGATAGGGAGTGCTGTAGTTAACTTATTAACAAATTATTTATTTATGGACCAAAGTGACTTATGTCCACATATATGTCGGTGTAGTGCCAAACAAGAAAATCACAAAATCAGAACCCGACAGGTGGCGCTGTGTTTCAAAAGGCAAAACAACGTCTATCCAGTTAGAATAAAATAAAAAGATTATTTTTTAATAATCTCCTTTGATGTACATTTTGACTATGGCCTTAAATGATGGTATAAAAAGTTGTATTTGAATTTTTATTCAACCTGGAACACAGTCGCCTTTCCCCTGGTAATTGTGGAAAAGTCATAATATTTCACTTTTAGAAAGTACAGCAACCCATTTCATCTAAATTCCTTACAGATTGTAACATAATTTTAGCCGATATGATTTAGTTTTTTCCTACGTTGGTACTTTATAAAAAAGTTTACTGACTGATAAGACTTAGAAGTAAAGGCATGTCAGAATTAATTTATAAGTGTATTTCCATTCTACGCCGGCAGCAAGCTCAGCTTGCGCGTGAGGGTGACCTCCTGACCCGAGAGCGGCTATGTTGCGGACTCTCTCTATTTGCAGTGGTGCTGAGGCGACTGAGGGCGTGCTTGGCTGCGCCAGCCTGGCCGGCACCTGCTGCACCTCCCCATGCCGCCCCTCTTAACACAGATGAATGTGTTGAGTTTCATAGGTGAGTAAGCTTAGGCCACAGGTCATATGTTATGTCATTATCAGCAGCTGTACGGCTATCATAATATGCACCGTGCCATTCCTATCAACACCAGTAGAGCAAACCATACAAAATAGGCAATTTTAAACAATTTACATGTTTTAGGGTACTCCCCTTTGCTTTTGCTGTTCTGTTGGGGTTTTATGCAAAGAGTTCTTGATAATTAAATCGAAAATTAGTTTATTTTTTGATGCTCAATTTATGTTGTTAGATTTGAAATTTAAACACTTTGCACCCATCCTGCGCCTTTTTTATTTTAGTTGCTTAAGAGACAGGGATGGTTGTTTGGGATGGTTGGGGCTCACTCAAACCATCCCAAAAATCTTGATTTAATTTTTAATATGTTAATGTTAATATGAAAAAAATAATAATTTTTTGTATTCTATATTTTAATCAACTGATTCTGTTTTCGATATCGATACACGTCTATTTATAGTGGTAATTTTTTAACTAACATTATTCTTTTCAATTTCAGACTTTGGTCAGCGCTTCAATTCCTCTATTGCATTCCAGTTGGAGAAACGCAGTTCACTGTTGAGTGAGTGTAGTTTATGTATATTTTTCTATTTCAGTAAAAGAAAATTCCCAATGCTCAGTTATGGAAATTCGAATTGTTAATTACTTATTGTCAATGTCAGTGACAAAGGAATATATTTCTTTTTAATAGTAAAATTTATCACATACGATTTTCCGCCGATAAATACTAACAAAATGTGAAAAAGTATGAGAGAAAGAAAGTATCATATACACTCTTGTGCATAAAAAACGGGCAGTTTTGATTTTGTCATATTATTAACAAAATATTATTTATTAAGAGGTTGCATTAATTGTAATTGTTACTGGCAGGTATAGTGTATTCTGGCACATAAAAACGAACGTTCCAAATATGAAATTTATTCTTTTTGAGTGAAAATTCTCTCTCACTGACAAAATCATATTTTTTATCTTGTTTCCGTCTGTCACATGTGATTTTCTTAGAAATTATTTGAGTAAAAATTTCAAAATTTGGCACAGATATCCAGTTATAGACATGAAGCACAAAAAGGTGAATTTTGATAATGGGGTTAATTTCAGGAAATAAATAGGAAAATTGGATAAAAAGATTTGTAGGGTTTACTGTGTAGGGTGTCAAATGAAAGCCACGAAATCGATCATATATATGATATATTTTTTTACGACTTTTTTAAAGATATTTTGAGAAAAATACTTAAAAATTCCTGTCCCTCACCCGTTTTATTAGATGGATCATTCAGAACAATTCACTAACCTTAGGAATTAGATATGAACTTAATGAAAAATTCCAGTGCTATTCATTTTTATAAACAATTTAACTGATTATTACCTTATAACTGCTATACAATTGTTTTTAAAGAAAAATTTAATCTACAAAAAATATTTCTCACAACGTAAGGAACAACTTTTTCCTTACATGTTTTTCAAAATTTTCAAGTTGGCGCAGCCGAAACGCTCCTCTCACTGATATATATATATATACACGGTGTTATATGACTGCCGGTAGAGCTGCAGATGTGCCCCTTTTAAGTACAAAGTCGGAGTGTATTACTGTTAATATTTAAGCGGGGTCTGATGGTGTGGAATGCTAATTGTCCAAGTATAGCTTGGATTTAACAGACTTTTTTTGTTGACCAAATGTCATCAGGCAGCTTTATACTAAAATATTAAAGCATTATGTAAAATATTAAAACTTTATGTAAAATATTAAAGCATTATATAAAATATTGAATATTATTTAGTATATTACCATTTAAAGCATAAATTAACTTATTCATTGCCAGCACCTTAAGTAAAAATTTCACTGGATGATCCTTTTTTTATTTGACACTCATTGGCTCTGAAATAACATTTTTGACATTGTGTCATAAACTTGTTAATGTGTAAATTGTGTCATAAACTTGTTGATTGTAAATCGATGTATGAATAAGTTTATGTATTATAATTGACGTTGGTGGCAAAGTCACAGAGTGTCAAATTATACATTTTACTCATTTCATTTTACAATTTCACCTTTGATTTGGTTATTGGTTAAGTAAATAAGTGAAAAACATAAATGTGAAAGTTTTTCTATTTAATTCATTAGAATATAGCAGTTCCATGAGAATATGAGAACCTGGCTAGTCAATAGTGCTTTTTGTCCCTCCGGGTTTGTCAACAAATTAATAAAGTTTCAAAAATAAAAAAAATAATAAAGTTTAAAAAAAAACAAAAAAGAATTATGAAGTAAAAGCATCATCCCTTTTGGTAAAATAACCAAAGTTACAACAAAAAATTATGTTATGCTGATGGCAACATTCATCTTTGGAAATCCTAATCACTGCTCGTGGAGTTGTTGAAGTATGCACAATTATTCTGCAGCTAGTGACCAAGATTTAAAAAAATCATCAAAAAGCCCCATGCATTGTTGTGGGTAGGGCCATACTGATCAAAGCCTATTCATGCAGCGTAAACTAAATTGCGAATTATTAACAAAAAATATTTTTCTTGCGGCGATGAAATTTAAATCTCTTTCATAACTCACACTCAGTAACAAAGTGGTTTGTCAAATATTCAATGTTACATGTGTTAATTACTTAGAATAGCGTACATTGAAATACAGCTTATTGCTCAAACTCCATCAGAAGTGTTAAGTTAAATAATAATTTCAATATATCATCTGCAGGGAACTCTTCGGCGAGGGTCTCCACTGGGCCGGCTGCACTATCATAGCTCTGCTAGGCCAGCAGCGAAGGTTCGAGGCTCTAGATTTCTGCTACCATATACTCCGAGTGCAGAGGGTAGACGGAAAGGACGATGTGGTGAAGGGAATTGTGAGTTTGCATTTTTTCTTATTTACTGTCTTCATATATATGGTTTTTGATTGACTTGTTCACTGGAACTTTATATTAGGTTGGCGACTTATAAATCCACCATATCTCTACACAGTCTTTTCAAGTTTTTATATGTAGTCAATAAAATCAGTCATTATTTATATAAGTACCATCGGTATCTAACACTTGTCAACTTATAGGCAGAGTTAAAGTTCCGTCCTTGTAGAAATCTTTGAGCCTTTGACTGAAAAACCGATGAAGTTCGATTTTGATATGACTTCGTCTTTAAATATTCTATCACATAAATTATTACACAGAGAGCGAAGGTTTTCATCTCCTGTAACTAGATACTTTAGCTTCTCATCATCATCACTATCAAATTAAAGGTCATCTGTAAATATTGTAAAGATTTCAGTTACTGCTATTAATTGCTTGTATAATTAATTAGTACTTGTTACTTAGCTACTACTACTTACTTTTTATTTTAAGAATAACATTGAATATGCCTGAATTTCAATGTTATTAGTTTTACGGAAAGTGTTTTAGGGTCATTCTACGTTTTTTCACATAATGTAATGCAATCAAATCACAAATCATAAAGTTGACAGTTTCATAATAAATGGGACTATAAAGCAGAAAATAAGTCAAACATTATGTAAGTCGGAGTACCTACAAATTCGTTTACAAATTGTATTAACATGTAAATTTATACATTACATTCTCAACTGGCTAATATTTGCTACAAAGAAAACCATAGATTATGGGAGTATGTAATAGTTGTAATTAAATACTTTTAACCCTTTTAAACTTAAACATTTTATGTTAAAGATCCTCACAATCAATTTGTTCATAAATATATCTTTTTTTTTTTGTGTACACAATTAAATATTTTTAAGAATTTCGCATTGAAAAAATTCAAACTTATCAAATGACACTTAATATTTTTAATATGTTTTTATGTATTGGTCTGCTTCTGCTGGCTCTCACACCGACTAGCGCTACCACAATGCATATATTTCATTTGAAATGAGATAAACATATACACAATTATATATTATAAGAAAGAGAAGGAAATAAACCGACAATTGTATACAGATTGTATTAGTCTAAATTGGTCCACCATAATGACATGTCGTGTCACATTTACTAATTTTGTGTTTACAGTTATGGAAAGATTAAACGTATATTTGTTATTTATTACGTGGTTTTAATGTCTTGTTTATCGGTGTAGTTTTGTTGTAAATAGTGATTTTTTTAAAGTGACTGGATATATGACATGGGTGTGAAAATATCAGTGTAACGCAAAGACATTATTTTTTTTTAGTTTTTAATTAAATTGTCTCCTTTTGAATGTTACCTAATCTTACTATAAGGTATAATTCATTTATGTACTATTTACATTAGATGCATAAATGAATTATACCTTATCAGAAACTACTTGAAACATAATTTTTTTTTTAAATAATTGGTCACTCGTGTTTTCATACTATTTTTGTGCCAGAGATAACTTAACTGTGACAAAAAAAATATTTTAATCAAATTTCACACCGAACAATTTATTTAATATTGTTTTTCTGTAAAGTACTAAAGTTAGTCTAAATATTTACAGTCTATCTATTGAAAGGGTTACCCTAAAATACTATTACAATTAAAAACTCATAAAAATCTTTCATTTGTGGTTGTGGTGTACATGAATTTAATACTAAGTAAAAAATTTTACCTTTTTCTTAAAAAAATCTTGTCTTGGGTATTACTTTGGATAATTTTTTTTCATATTTTTCCTAGAATGGCCATTAGTTCTATTATAAGCTATTTCAAAGTTATCCATTCATTACCGGACACCTTTATATTGAATTGTGCATTATTGAAATAAACAATTTCATCACGAATATGTGACAGCAATTAATTTGTGACTTGGGTAATGCTTGACACTTTTTCATGTTAATTTCGAGGTGTACAAAAATTTTGTAGAATTTTGAAAAATTTTTGACGTCCGCCGATTTATACCTATTTTAGGTGTATTATTTCGTTCAGTAGTTTTATCCAACAGTTTGTAACAGCTTATACTGTTGGAACTGTAGATTTATCCTACTCAAAGTGGTATATAATGTTTTTGGTATGGAAAATTCCTAAATAAACTAAATGAGTTATTGCGAAACCGTATTTATAAAAAATATTCGCCATTCACCATTGTTGAAATGTTTACTTTTATATATGAAAGATAGTATTAATATTATTGAAGCTTGCATATTTGAATAAACAGTTTCGTTACAAATATGTGACAGTAACTCATTTGTGATTTGAGTCAGTAATATTTAATAATTTTTATATTTCGTCTTGACCTATGCAAAATTTCGCCACTGTTCTAAATGGAGTTATACTCGTTTTAGACTTTATTTCGTTTAATATTTTTATTCAATTATTTTTTTCAGTTCGTACTGTTGGGAAACTTCATTTATCTAATTTAGAGTGGTGTGAAATGTTTTTAGTTACGACATTCATAAATAAAGAATTTATGCCACCTTTTTTGCGATTTTTGAAAGTTTTTAAATTATTTCCAATATGTTATTGCATTATTGTTTCACCCCAAATTGTTCAGATTTGTTACAAATGTAATTGCTTTACTTTTTACATTGTGTTTGGTTACCTGGGCCTATACCAATAGTGCTTTGAATTGTCATATTTTGTGGATGAAATGGATGATGGGTCACCAAAAACTTAACATAAATTTTTATTAAGTGAATGTTTTATTAATTATATTTAATTATTGATAATCGTTTTTATGGTAATAATAATATAGCATTTTGCAAGATTTTTTTGTTTATTTATAAGCCTTTTGTCTTTTAGAAATGGGTAAATTTTTTTTCTTTGTTTCATTATTTTTTACACTCACAACTACAAAGACTTTGACTGAAGCAATGTCATAACTTTTGTTTTCTGTCTATGTATAAAACTTCATTCCAATAAAATTAGTACTTTCTGAGTTATACATTTTATCGATATGGCGTGAACGCTGATATTAAAAGAATTGCCATATGAGGATTAATAAGTATTGCTATTTCTGTAAAACAAAGATTTTATTGTAAAAAATACATTTAAATATTCGAATGAAACATAAAAAGAATTAGCTGCAAATGAAATGAATAGCAAAAAAATGTTAACCACGCAAATTAAGAAGTAGACAGAACTCAATCAAATAAAATCACTGAAAATTTCAAATAATGTCACAATACTTCCAAAAGTTACGTAACATTTTTAAAAATACACACTTTTGTCACTACGAATATTTCCTACCTACCGACAGTTACGCTTTGGGAAACTGTCGGTAGGTAGGAAATAGCTCTAGTATTTGCACACTTTGCTTTCAGCTAGTATTGTTCCTTTCTTATAGGGTGCAAAGATGAAGAGGATAGTGAAAACCGTTTTTTAGAATTCGAAGTGACTTGGCGTTGAAAGTTGAAATTTTTCCAAAATTAGTGCCATATTTTCCACATATTTCATTTTTACCTTATAAAATATCATAATACAATATTATCAATAAAAAATCTAAATGTTTAATATATGTTTTTGTCTATTTCGTAAATTAGTTGACAGTTACATACGTAACCCTTAAGCGAACAAATTATTTTTTTTTATTTATTTTTATTGCCATAATTTTTTCATTACGGAGAATGTCAAAAAACAGTTCAGTCTGTTCTCTACAGGATATTGAAGAGAATTATCTCCGCCGACTTGTCATATTCGACTTTGTACACTATATTTTCTTTATAAAATATATAAGTATTCTGTACCATTCTGGCAATAATATTTAATGCACTTTCTTCCAATACTTAAATGTCCTTCGTTTATCAAGCTATATCACATTGCGGACACAATATTTTATGAGACTTGTCAGCCCATCTTTAGAATGTGAAAATGAATTTAAATACAAGTTCTTTCTCCCCTCATTGTGAGGTTTAACTTAAAACTAAATTTGTACAACCACAAATATGTTTGCAGATATTTAGAAATTTCTACAAGTTAGCAACAATATCTAACAGCTTAAACACAATGAAAATAAACCCCTAAAGTATGTCACTCGAAAAGCGTACTAAATGATATTAGGTGGCGCTAAATATGTACAAATGCAATTTATTTCTGCAAATATTTAAAAAAAATTACATCATCATCACTTTTGGCACGACAGCCCAGTGTGGGCCAAGGCCTTCTGTTGGAGATTCTTCCAGGAGGTTCTACTCTTCGTCTGGGTTTTCCAGTTCTTTATCCTGAGAATGTTAAAGTCTTCTTCCACTGAATTGATCCGTCGTAATTTTGGTCTGCCTCTTCTACGAGTTGTTAGAGGTTTTGCGATGAAAACTTTCTTTACCGGGTTTTCATCTTTCATTCTAGATACGTGGGCAGCCCAGTTCATTCTTTTGATTTTGATGGTTTTTATGATATCAGGTTCATCAAACAACCTATAGATTTCTGAGTTAAGACGTCTTCGCCAAATACCATTTTCCTTGATACCCCCAAAAATTCTCCTCAGAACCCTTCTTTCAAAGGCTGCTATTTTATTTTCTCCAGTTCTAGTCAAAGGCCAGGTTTCTGAATCATATGCTAGAATTGGCCTAATAAGAGTTTTATATATTAATAATTTTGTTTTTTTTGTAATAAAAGAAGATTTAAGGATGGAGCTTAGTCCAAAAAATGCTTTATTGGCCGATGATATGCGATTCTGAATTTCAGAGATAGTGTCATTCTTGTTATTATTGTTAACACAAGATCCAAGGTAAGTAAAGCAGTCAACCGTTTCAAATGTATGTGAGCCAATCTCCTAACGATTATGTACATTATTTGGTGGAGATTTTTGTATCGCCATATACTTAGTCTTGGAGTCGTTTATTGCCAGACCCATTTGATTTGCAGCTATCTCCAAAGACAGAAAGGCCTCTCTCAAAGCTGGTAGGTTTCTAGCAATTATATCAATATCATCAGCATACGCTAGGATCTGAACTGATTTGTAAAAGATGGTACCCCTAGTGTTAATATCTGAATCCCGAATAGCTTTTTCTAGTGCAATATTAAAAAGCAGACACAAGAGTGAGAGCCTTGTCGAGCACCATTATTGACACTGAGATCTTCAGAGAGGGCACCATTGAATTTTATTCTACATTTTGTCATCTCCGTAGAACACATTACAAGTCTAATTAACTTGCTCGGAATTTTGAATTCATACATTGCATCTTTTAAATGCTTTCTACTAACACTGTCAAATGCTGATTTAAAGTCTACAAACAAGTGATGAGTATCAATATCATACTCAATTGATTTTTCAATAATTTGACGTAAAAAAATGGTCGATAGATTTTTTTTTTGCCTTTTTTTTTTTTTTTTTCATTGCAATCTATCTGGATCGATCTTAACTTGTGCGATACTTGTCCATTGACAAGTCCGCTTCTCTCAATTAGACTATACTATTAGGTCTTGTGGGTTTTTCCGTTTCAGCCTCCGTGGTATTATTGGTGCATTCATCAAGTTCTTTGCAAGTACGTTAGAGTGGTGAGCTAATCTCGTATTGTACGTTCTCGTTTGATCTTGTATCACTTGCTTAACTGTCTTTATGTTAAGGTCGTGGTGCAATCTGTCATTTGTTATATACCATGGAGCATTTGCTATCATGCGTAGCATTTTAGATTGAAATCTTTGGAGGATTTCAATATTTGAGTTTGCTGATGTACCCCATAGCTGCAATCCATAACACCATATGGGCTTAATTATAACTTTATACAACAATAATTTGTTCTCCAATGATAGTTGCGAGTTTTTGTTTAACATCGAGTACATTTTGCGAACCAGTTGACCCATTGCCAGGCGTTTGGTGAAAATATGTTTCCTCCACGTTAGTCTTTTATCAATGTGCATTCCTAAGTACTTCGCTTCGTCCTTTTGTGGTACGTGAACTCCATTTAATGTGACTGGTGGGCAAATGCTTCGTTGATTAGTGAAAGTCACCTGGACAGATTTTGATTCATTGGCGTTGATACGCCAATCTCTAGGCCATCTCGCAATGTTATCAAGACTGTTTTGAAGCTTTTGAGTAGCCCTTGCTGGTAGAATATCTGATGACAGAACTGCCGTATCATCAGCGAAAGTGCCTGTTATAGTCACATCAGAGGTAGGTAAGTCAGCAGTATATAGAATATACAGAATGGGAGCCAATACACTGCCCTGTGGTACACCTGCATGGATTTTGTATTATGGGGTTACTTCTTCACCTTGCTTCACGAAGTAGTGTGGTAATGTATAGGAGGACGGAATTTTGTATAGGAGTCGTCATGCCACACACGGTCAAAGGCCTGGGATATGTCCAAAAATGCTGCAGTACAATATTGTTTTTGTTCAAAAGCGCTATTACTGCTGTACTTGCTCTATTGTACCATGTTGCCGTCTGAAGCCAAACTGATGATCTGGGATCAGGTTTCTTTCCTTTATTATCGGCATCAATCTGCCTAGAAACCATTATTTTTGGGGAAATTGGTAACAAGCTAATGGGCCTGAAGGATTTTACATCTTCTGAGTTTTTTCCAGGTTTAGGTACCATAATAATTGAAGCAACTTTCTATTGGCTTGGTACTGATGAAGTTCTCAGGATAGAGTTATAAATGTAAGTTAAGAAAGTTACACCGTTGTCAGGCAATTCCCTCAAAATTCCAGCAGTTATCAAGTCATACCCAGGAGCCTTGTTAACATCAAGATTTTTAATTGCTTGTTGAACTTCATGTTTAGAGAAACTTTTAATGGGAAAGCATAATTGATTCATTTGATGTGTTTCGTTTAGGAACTTCGATACAGATTCTGTCTGAGTAGAACCTTGATCGGGATTTGGCAGGAAAACATTTTGGAGATGATCAGCGAATGTCTGCGCTTTGTCAGAATCTTTGGTAGCCCAGCTGTTATCTGTTTTGCGTATTGGTGGTCGGGATATCATGGGACGCTTAAGTTTTTTAGTTGCCTTCCACAATGAGTAGTCGGTCGCAGCAGTGGGATCTAACTCTCTAAGGTATTCCTGGATATTTTGATTTCGGTCATCCCATAATAGTTTTCTCAGCTCAGAGGCCAGTGAATTAAGACGAGCCTTGTCTTTAGGAAAACGAGTTTGTTGCCAAAGTTTACGAGATTTTCGCTTCTTTGCAACCATTTCTCTGATATTGGCTGGGTACCTTAGTGCGTTGGGTATTTTATTTGTGGTTCCAGGTGTAGCGAGCCAGGCAGATTGCTGGATACAATAATTGAAATGTTCAACGGCTTCTTCTATATCAACCGGTGTTTTAAGTGGTAGGTTCATGTTCAGAGATCCTGATATTGACTCTCGGAAGCAGTGCCAGTCGGTTTTTTTATTATATAACCTGAGTGTGTTAGTTATTTGTGTTATATTTCTCTTCAACAGTATTTCAACCAGAGAGTGATCCGAAGAGAGTTCAGGTATACATTTGCACATGAAATATGTGCTACCTATACCCTTTGTTATTAGGAAGTCTAAAAGGTCAGGCTTCTTGTTTACGTGAGTGGGCCAATAAGTTGGTTCACCAGGAGATATGCAAGATAGGCTTAAGTTTTCAACAGCTCTGAGTAGCTGCCGGCCCTTTGGTGTTATTATACGTGAGCCCCAGTACGAGTGTTTGGCGTTGTAGTCGCCTCCAGCCACAAATCGGAGTCCTAAGGTGGTGAAGAATTTCTCATAATCATCCTGTTTTATCTTATTTTTCGGAGGGCTGTATACCGCTGAGATTGTGAGTGGTCCAGCCCAGTCCTCAATCACTATGTTTGTGGCTTGTATTTCATTTGTGCAATAATTAGCAGTCTCGTGATGTTTAAATTGTTTTTTATTAGTATGCCGCTACCTCCACGTGCATTGCCAGCAGGGTGCATCGTATGGTAAAATGTATATGATCGTAAATTAAAATGACTCTTTACAGTCAAGTGTGTTTCTGATATCAGAAGTATGTCTACTTTGTGTAATTCTAAAAAAGCTTTCACCTCAAGGGTGTGTTGTGACAGCCCATTGGCATTCCAGATTACAATTTTTAGTGAATCGAATTTGTCAATTTCGTCGTAAGTGTTATAAGTAGGTTGGTCATAGTAGTTAGCTGTTGCATCATTTGCTTTATCATAGTCATTAATTCCTGAATATCGTTTCTGTTAGAGTTGATTTGTGTCATCTTTTCTTGTTCGTCAGGCTCGTTAGGTTTTCCAATCAGGATGTCACTATATTTTCTTTGAGTTTGATGTTTCAGAGGCCGTGTTGTCTGTTCAGTTGGTTGAGAAGGTGCGGGTAGTGGCAGCTGACGTTTGTGTACTATTTCGGGTTTGCCGGATAGTTTAAGTTTCTGCAGTTGTTTGTACACTTGACATCCCTTGTAGTTAGACGGATGATTTCCATCGCAAAGGACACATTTCACTTGGTCGGATCGAGTCTTCCGAGGACAATCAATGGAGAGATGATCTTCTGCACACTTAATACACTTTGGGTTTTGATGGCAATAAGTCTTAGTGTGTCCGTACTGTCGACATTTGGCACATTGGGGTATTTCTCGTTTAGGGCGGGGGGGTTCGAAAGCTATTTTACAGTTTAGGAGGCTCTTTACTTGGTATATATTTTTATTTGTGTCATTTGGTTTAAGTTCGACTATAAACATTGGCAATGGCTTTTTTGTTTTGCTTTGTTTAATATTCCAGATATTAACACAGTCATGACCCATTTCTAAAAGCTCTTCTCTGATTTCATTTAAGTCTGTTGATGCATGTATATTTTTAAGGACCACTTTGAAGTTTCTTTCACGTTTACGCTTGTATGTATAAAATTCTGTGTTTTTTATTTCGAGCTGTTTCACTATGTCTCTATAAGCCTCTGATGTTTTTGCTTGAATTTTGACTTGCTCATTATTAATCACCTTAAGTTCATAATTTTCGGTACTATGTTCTCTCAGTAAGCTGATAAGTGGTTGAATGTTTTCAACTTTATCAACGAAAATAGGGGGAGGTCTAATGGGCTTTACTTTTTTTGTTGGACTTGATTCCTGCATATTGTCGTCCTCCAAATGTGAAAATCTGTTTGTTGTTGGTATTGGTTGGGGTTGAGCCAGCCAATATGTATCTAATTTTGTTTGTTTGGCTGATCCTTTTGTACCATCGGGACTAGAGCGCAGTCTTTTCTTTCCTGTAACCTCTGTCCAATTCATGTGGTTACTGTCTTGAGAGTCATTTAAAGAAGTATTATCCTCTGGTTGTTGAGGAGTGATAATATCATCTTCAGGTTGTTGGAGTATGGAGATTGGAATTTCACCAATAGAGTTGGATCGAGGTTTACTTTCAAACATTCCCTTATGAAACATCTGCTGAGTAAATACTCTTGAAGAAGTGCCTTTGGTATTTGTTGTATCTGTATGTTGAGGTGTATTTTTATTGAGTAAATTATTCATGATGGTTCCCACGAGAAGGGCCGATATATATGGTCACTACTGAGGTGACACCTATTCTCAGCAGAAGGCTATTTACTACGACGAGTCGCCTGGTACGTCGAGTTTGGTGGCTAGAGGCTGACTAACCTGCCAGTCATACATCCCCTGGGCGCGTGCTGCACCGTGGGATTAGGGGATTTTTTATAGAGGTTACCTTCCTCGTAGCCCAAGTGGCGAAGCTCAGGCTCCCGGTCCTGTGAGACATGACCACAGGCTTACGGTGCTGGGGCACCCCTTTCGGGCTGCACACTGGTTTTTTTGTCAGGGTTGTCTCCCTTAGCTAGATTTATCGGTTTTAAGGCACCGACGACTCGCCTTCGCCCTTCTTACTTTGCTATCAAGGTCACGAGGTAGATGTGTTGTGCAAGACTCGCTGTTGACCATGGTCGATAGATAGACGTTTTTTTAGGTTTTCCTCTTCAAAAGTTCTTTTCTTTTTTTTGTGAAGTCTTTTTTCCTCTTTTCTGACTCTTTTATATTCTTCTGTATTGTTTCTGGTATTTCTATTTAGCACCTTTTTATATGCTTCATTCTTTTTCTTGATTAGTTCGGTACATTCATCATCATACCAGTCTTTATCTTTACTGTGTTTATTATTGCCTACTGCAGATTTAGCTGCATGACGAACACTTTCCTTTATTTCCCTCCAATGGTCGTCTATTATTTAATTATTATCTAAGAAGTCACCATATTCCTTTCGTAATTTTTGGTTTTTAAGTTTCTCACAATCAAAGGTCTTGAGTGGCTCAACACGTTCTTTCTTGGAATTAGAGAGCCTTGCTCTGATTTTAGCAATAATTAGATAATGATGTCTATGTTAGCACCTCTATATGTTCTAACATCGAGTAAGTCTGATCAGTGTATAGAATCAATCGAGACATGGTCTATTTGATTTGAACATACACCACTTGGTGCTTTCCAAGTTTCTTTATGAATCAGTTTGTGACAAAATAGAGTGTTTCCAACAATCATACCATGTTCTATCGCAAAATCAATCAGCCTACAGCCGTTGTCATTTGATCGATCATGCAGGCTAAATCTACCAATCGCTGTATTGTATTCGGGTTCTTTCCCGACTTTAGCATTAAAGTCCCCGATAAGCAGTTTAACATCATTTCTTGGGCAACCCTCATATATTCTAGATAGATCCTCATAAAAAGTCTCCTTTTCCTCATCTGATTTCTCCTCCGTCGGAGCATGGCAACAAACTATACTGTAGTTAAAGAACCTTCCCCTTATTCTCAACTTGCACAGTCTCGGGGAAATTGCCTGAAAATCCATAATTAGGTTTTATTCTCTTATTTACAAGAAATCCAGTACCTTCTACATGTTTTTTTGCATTGCAACTATAGAAGACTAGATAATTTTTGCTGCTAAAAGTGCCACTACCGGTTCTTCTCATTTCCTGAATTGCACATATATCAATGTTATATTGTTCTAGTTGTTGCATCAGTCGCAATAGCGCTTTACTTTTGTGTAAAGACAATACAGTCCAGTTTCCAATTCTCAAGTCCAAAGTCTGTTTACCGGGTCGTTTTCGTATAGCTTTCCGGTTATTTTTTCCAGTAGATTTCGAAACAAGTATTTTTTTCCGGAGTGGTGTAGTCAACCCCACGCCCAACCCCCAACCTGGAGGACCAGGAAAAAAAATTACAAATTAGTTAAAAAATTACAAAATGTTTATTATATTTACGATACTTCAATATTAAAATATTGAATATATTTGACGTTAATTTTTTAGAAATTTATTGTCCACAATTAAATGAAACTACGTGAGGTAGTATAATTTCTACTTTCTTTATGTTCCTTACCATGATATAGGTTTCGTTGTATTACAACATCTTCAAGTGGGATATTAGCAAAGATAGAAAGCAATTTTTGTTAATAGCCCACCTGAAGATGTTGTAATACGACGAAACCTAGGTCGTGGTAAAGAACTTAAAGAAAGTACAAATAATACTACATCATGTAGTTTCGTTTAATTGTGGATAATTTTGGACACGTGTTTGAATTACGGAAAATGTTGTCAGTGATTTCGACAGTGAAGAAATAATAAATACAATGGTAAAGTAGAGCACGATACAATGGAGAGTTGAAACATTACCTAGATGGCGCTAGTTCTGCATGACCCGAGCTATTCTTGCAATTATTTAAAACATCCTGCTAATTATAAATGAATCTGTACAGAGTATTTTCTAGAAACTAAGCATCATTTCATTACTCATCAATTATTTTCGTCCCTCACAGCACCTCAAACGCATGGTGGACCGCATTCGGCGTTTCCAAGTGCTGAACAGCCAAATATTCTCGGCGCTAAACCGCCACCTGTCGGCCGAGGCGTCACCGGGAGGTGGGATGGGTGGCACGGGTGGCGCGGGAGGCCCGCCCTCACCCGCTGCCGGCGTAGAGCATGTGCGCTGCTTCCCCCCACCACCCTTCCAGCCTCATCAGCTGCATAGGCAATGAGTGATACTGGATGGAGAATGTCTATAGAGTGAGGAATGGTATGAAATGAAAAAGATATTGGTTTTTATATATAAATAGCATATGATCGCTAAACAACTGGACAGAGACGTTACAAGATTTATCTGGCCAAATCTTGTACGTGACATCACCATTGTCAACCTGTACGTAGTTACGTGATTTATCCAATGTAATTTTTTTTTAATAAATGAGTTTTTTATTATTACTATGTAGGTGTTGGTTAATGAGTATAGTGAATTTTTTTTTCGAACCCCTCAAAAATGTAAAACAGAAATAATCTTCATTTTTTATTTGGCCTTTACTACAGAGAAATTACTGCTTGCGCTGCAGGTATCTTAACCCTTGTGTTAACGTGGAAATAGTATATCTTGAGAAGAAAATAAGGTATGAAAAACTTTTATAGATTATAATTATTAAGGTACCTAGCTGTATCAATTTAACGACATTCTGTATAGTTACGTATATTTATGTATAAGTTGATAATATTACAATACAGCCAAACAAACCCTGTAGCTTCCACTAATTATCTGAAAATACGCACGTAGAAATTAAATGATAATTAATTTTCTTTTCTTACTATAGTCACGAAATATAGGTCACGAATATTTTAAAAAGCCTGTGAAATTTCCATATGCAAAATTCTATTTATACATTAGAAGAGTATTCAAAAAAATTTACGAGAGAGTCTAAGCAATAAGCTGCATTTTAATGTAACGTACAGGTGTTTTACATTCCCAAAAAAAAAATAGGAGGCTCTTATTTATTACGCAATAAATTAAAATAATATTAATCAGTTGTGCTTGCTGTACGTATTATTTTACGTATTTTTGGGACTCTGTTGGAGAAAATGTCTTTGACGACGAAGTATAGGCAAAACAGATCATAAGAATTTTTTTTATATAGATTTAATAAATTGTAATTAACAAAGTTTATACTGATATGATATAGTAGTTGGGAATGTTTGGGAAGAATTCAATATTGTAAACGAGGAGATTAATGAATAAATATAGGGTTAGATTTAATTTTTGTTTTAGATTCATATTAAATAGAAGTTTACGTATGAAAAGAAAATCAATAATAAGAGACAAGAATAGAGCATATAAGAGTAATTATCATTATATCAGAAGTGTCTGTGATGGAGGATTCGCACTGGAGTTATGTAACTCTTACCTCCAAGTCGAAAGTCTCGTCTTTTATAATTATCACAAGTCTTAAGTCCATTTTGGGTTACTGCAACCCAGAACGACCCATTACGATATAGACTACCATTAAAACTTCATAAAATACTCGTCTTTCTCATAAAAATTCCAAAGAACTATAAGAAGTTAAAATAATGTCACGTATACTTTTACTGTGTGTAATAGACAAACACTTCTCATGTAATGTTTGTCTATTGTACAATGAACCATAAATAATAAACTAGTTTTAACTTGCCTAGACCATAGAATGTATTAAAGAAACAATTGGTTTTTATTTTTGTCATATCAATTTATTAATATATATTTTTAATTTATTGCAATTATAACTTCATAATTTTATAAATGTCAGGGATGGAAATGGATAATAAGGTATGCTTAGGGGGAAAAATGTGGATTCATATATCGGTATCACTGAGTGATGCCCTCTACATTGTTCTGTGCAGTTGGTAGTAAAAATGTTAAGGGTCATAAAGTCATATACCCTCAATAAAAAATCTCAGGTCTTTATTAAATTATCCATAAACTTTGCAGTTCTCTTAGGCATTCTTTTATCAGACTGTATATTTATAACTATTAGGTGAATTTCACAGAAATGCACCTATTGTGAAGATGTTGACTTGTATTATTGCCTACAAACACCGTATCCAATCTCTTATCAGTAAAAAGAAAAAGACTCTAAACCATATGCAGCCAGCATAAGTTACATGCTATACTTTATTATTTTTTGATAATTAACCATGTAAATCATCTCTTTACAATGTAATCATTTTGGTAAATATTTCTTTGAGAAATGGTAGATTTAATGCCACATTTAAAGAGCGCGTTAATAAATAAAAATTTCCCTAATCATTCAATTAAATAATTATTTTGTCTTGCGCGACGTAGATAGAACGCCATCTGGTATGAACTTTATACACCAAATGATGTATAAACTTCATGAACCACACAAGCAATATCTTAAGAATTGTATACTACGAAACGATTCGATAGCATTATTTTGCTACACGCTTAAGTTGGGATTCAAGGTTTTTAGGATTCCAAATTAGACAGGTCTAAGCCACCTTAGAAAAACTAAGTTTTGTTTACATGGTAATTTCTATTTTTGGAGATGTATAAACATTTTAAAAAAATGCTGAGCTAACGGTAAGCAAAAACAGACGAAAAATAAGAAGCTTCCAGGGAAGTAAATTTTGATTTTCTTTTTCTACTCCGAACATAGTAATAGTTGATTTGCCTATGGTAATATCTGTCATATTGTTTTCTTTTGTTTATGGATGAGGTATAAGAATGTATGTGTTAATTAGTGCTGTATTGATAATAGAATTATGGTTTGTATAGCTATAGGCTTGCATCATAGGGGTGTAAACTTGTAAGGTTTAATATTTGTCGTTATTATGAAACATTTTATGTAATAAATAATTTTTAGTACGCTTTACATGTCTTTTATTTATTAACTATATTACTAGTGATAGACGTCAAAGGATGAAGGTTCTTTTCTCTTTACCTGTATATATGTTACTTTCTATCTAATTGTAAGAGATCATTTGCCTTGTTCATTGTTGTACCTAACACATGCATGACGAGATATCTTGTAATTATAAATTTTGAGGCCTGTTATGAGATATCTCATATTTCCATATTATTAGGCAAGGTACAATATTGTGACAACTGGTAACAATTAGCTTAACGTATAAGAATGTTTTTCAAACTCTATCCAAAATGTAACTTCCTTAAGATTTCCAGGCTTCTAATTCAATTCACTTAATTTTTCATCGAAAGCCATGTCCTTCATCAATTTTCTTATGTCCGGGCTAAGAAAAATAACTTTTTTTTCTTTTAGCTTCGGATAGAGAAGGAAAAATTTGGTGTAGATATTTAAAGCCTTCTCCTTCTGTATTCAGCGCCTTCGCAAATTATTTCATCATTTCCAGTTTTATGCATAAAGGGGGTAGCAAAACTTTCACGGACTAAATTTAGAATCATAACATTTTTGGTTCCAGGAACAACAGGCTACTGGCAGCGAAGCGTACTTATTGCCATGATGCAAAAGGACTGCTTTCAAAACTTCGCTTTGATGAGTCTATGAACAATTTCCATTCGTTCGCGTCATATTCTATGTTAAAAATTTTCACTAAGGCACGAATGTCTTTGCAATACACTATATCACGATCTTCAGCAAAATGTAGGACAAAATCTTTTTCTCTGTTGCAATGCCAAGAAAATGAAGTGTCAGGAGCAAGCATATTCTTTTCCGATAGTCTTGATCCTATGAGTTCAGCTGGCAGGCTTAGATCTCTCGTTAAGTCGTTCAGTTCTGAGTGAAAATAACTGTGTTCCACTTGCGCTTGGCTCAAATTGAGCTTCAGGTTGAGATATCTCTTTGACATCACTGCTCATGTCTTCAGCTTTCACTGATTCCAAATATGGATGGCGGTAATGGCGGTGCAACGTTCGGATCGCGATGCGTTCGGATCGTTCGGATCGGACTGCGTGCGTTACCGATTGTACGAGTGGATATTTTTTGTCCTTTTTGTTTTAGAATTGTAGCCTGTAGTCTTGCAACAACAAAAATAACAGTGTTCATTGTGATTCTGAGATTTTCTCCATAATATAGGGGATATCAAATGCTCTGCCCTTTTGACCACTTCCGAAGTTCACGAATGTCGCGCAACCTTTATGTGAAACCCACTGTGCGATCTTTAATTTGTATGTCGCGCAACCTTTATGTGAAATCCACTGTGCGATCTTTAATTTGTATGTCGCGCAACCTTTATGTGAAACCCACTGTGCGATCTTTTTATTTTTGGCTTTTCGCGCTTGCGAGCAGCAAGCCAGTCGACCGTCAACCTCTGAGATTCGAATCGTACTCATTGACAAATACAGTAACGTTCGCGCATTATTATTGTCTAATCAGTTGTCCGTAACAATCTCTTAGAATTCATCAAACTAATCATTGCGTCAGTGCATCTGCCATCCGAACCCTGGACAAGAGGAGCCGACCGGCAGGCGAACAGGTCAGTGGATTGTATTTGCTTTAGTTAGGTTAGGTTCAGATCGCTTGTTGTATGCATATTCGAGTTATTGAAATTGTATTAAGGATAAGAGAATATAGTCGAATAAATATTGAGACAATTTACCGCCCCCACATTTGGTCCTTCGAGCCGGATCTGAACCTTTTTACATTCGTCCGTGACGGTAGAAAAATAAAATGATGTCACAAAGTGACGAGCCTAGATTATCAAAGCTGAACTCGCAGTCCAAAAACAGGTTAAAAATGACCAATTATGAAAGAGACAATATTTTCACAAATGCGAAAGGTTTATGATTTAAGTAAAAAACTTGTTTTGGTGCGCTCTGCGGAGATTAGTGATTTACGTAATAAATTAAAAAAAATTGGAAATTATATATTTGAACAAGAAAGTCCCGTTGATCCCTAGGTCGTGAATTTTAGTGAACTCGAACATTTCGACGAGTTACATTATCACGTAAAATTGTGCGTTTAACAATTGTCAGTAGAAAATGGTTCGTCAAATATTCTGAGATTACCGAATTTTAAATTATATCCATTTGACGGTAATATCGAAAACTTCCCACATTTTTTGAAACTTTTAGCTCATTAGACATAATTAACCTAATATAACAAACATAGATGAATTTCGTTATTTAATATCCTGCACAATGGGTACACCTTTAATTATCGTAAAAAGCGTACCGATCACATCGGATAATTATGAAGTCGTTTTATGAAGCCTTTTTAGACAAATATAATGATCACAGAACTCTAGCCGGAAAGTATTTGGATAAAATGTGGAACTTCGTACCGCTCCCTAAAGAGTCGCCTCATAACCTATCTAATTTTTTTAATGTTTTCAATAATTCTGTGAAGGCATTGGAAGCATTAAAAATCGAAAATTTATCTAGTTACATTCTATGCCATATCGCTCTAAAAGCCTAGGTGCTCAAAGGCATAAATTATTTGAATAAGGAATTGATAAAAAAACGATACCTACCTTCGAACAATTAAACATTTTTTTATAAAACCAAATTAAGGTACTTGAAAATTCCACTAATACAAATAACTTCACCTTTTACAAATCGAACAATTAAGAATTTTTTTTATAAAACCAAATTAAGGAACTTGAAAATTCCACTAATAAAAATAACTTCACCTTTTACAAATCGAACAATTAAGAATTTTTTTATAAAACCAAATTAAGGTACTTGAAAATTCCACTAATACAAATAACTTCACCTTTTACAAATCGAACAATTAAGAATTTTTTTATAAAACCAAATTAAGGTACTTGAAAATAATCAAAGAAATTACTGTTTGCGTAACGCTAGCAAACTCGCATATATATATATATATATATATATATATATATATATATATATATATATATATATATATATATATATATATATATACCTATATATATATATATATTTATTTTTTTTTTCATGCACTGGCTGTGAGAGGAAAAGAGAAAGAAAATGTGCGCGCGTAATATTCTCTCTTGCTCCTACAGTGTGATACAGACAATAGGCTTGCACTGTGTCTTAGATATACGAAACATAACTGGCTATGAGAAAAAGAGAGAAAGAAAATGTGTGCTCGCACCTCTCTCTCTTGTCGCTACAGTAATATACGAAACGTAACTCTCTCTTTCTGTCTTCAGTAACTTGTATCTCCCCCTCAACTTCGGTTCACCTCGCCCGATCACACTTTTCGTAACGCTCTCGTCACGCATTCACCAGCTTATTCCCCAAGTCGAGCGTGCGTGAAGAAGTTTTACTTCAAAAAACGTAATACATAGGTCAACATCAAGCTATGTGTCGTATACAATTGATAATGACTGCGTCAATAAGTCGCGTGACAGTCATTCTAATCCTCAAGTCACTGCAAAAACATACGTATCGAAGCATTATCGCGATGAAAGCGGTCGGTATGCTTCACCGTTATTGCTCAACCCTGTACTGCCACAGCTGGGTGACTCATACGACAGTTCGCTTAAACGTTTTTTGCAACTGGAACGTAGACTAGTGCGCGCCTCCGTGTTGTACAATTCTTAAATTGAGTTTATGCGTGAGTCCGAGCGTCCCGAATACATGCAGGTGTATTACACTCCTCACCACTATACAGCCCTGTAAGCATGGTCTTTGACGGTTCAGCAAAATCAAGCAATGGAAAATCATTAAATAACCTACTTTTAACCGGTAAAAAATTACACCTCAAAAATAATATTACAACTTAGATTATAAAAAACATGGTTTTCGGCTGATATATCAAAAATGTATAGACAAGTGTTAATCGATCCCTCTGAGCTTAATTATCAAAGCATCTTATGGCATGAGAATGCATCAGAGCCTATAAAATATTATGAATTAAACACAAATACATAATGAACTTCGTAGTGCACCGTTAAGTGCTATCCGCACTCTACGTCTATTAGAATCAGATGAGGAGAAGCAATACCCGGCTGCAAGTCGCTTGCTTCGTGAAGGTTTCTTTGCGGATGATCTACTCTGTTCTGTTGATAGTGAGGAGGAAGCATTAGAGATTACACAGATTCTGGTAACTTCATTATTAAAACTGGGCAGTTTCGTTTTACGTAAATGGACTAGCAGCGACATTATCAGTTATTTCCTGATAGACTTCATAAATCAGTTATTTCCTGATAAAAACATAAAAATTAATTTTGACGACGATCCATTTCATAAGGTTCTCGGCTTAGAATGGTCGCCGACAGGTGATTATTTTTGTTTTAAATTCAATTTTATTCAATTAATAAATTAATTAAGAATTAATACAATTTATTTTTGTTTCAAATTCAAAGTTCATTTAGTGATACCGTGTATACTAAACGATCAATCTTAAAATTGCTCGCTAGTATTTTCGACCAAGTTGGCTTTATATCACCTTATACTTCTATTGCGAAATGCTTAGAATAAAGAGTACTCCAGAAGGCGAGAACACGCGCAAAAGTGTGTCCAAAAAACTACGCATAAAATGCGTAGTTTCAAAACGCGGCTGTCAGTGCAATTTAAGACAGCTCTGAAAGGTTATGTGCTTTCTACGTGATGTATATCTATAATATATATAGATATACATCAAGTAGATAGCTTAAAATGCCGGCTTGTGCTGTTCCCACCTGCAAAAATACGACTGGACTGTAAAAGAAACAAATAGGCATTACTTTTCATACGTAAATACTATTACTTAATTTCATTTTGAATTAACCATGCAATTTTAAAATATCGAAGTAGATTATTATTAACAGAAGCGCGCCATTCTTATTGGTGTTGTCACCTCTGAAAAAATTATTTACCCAAATTAAAACATCTTAATTGCTCGATACTGAAAAATGTAAAATTTTATTTGTAAAAAAATCGGGATTTGGAAAATGTTGTAGAATTTGGTGTAACGTTTGAATTTTCGTTATCATATTCAATTTTAGAATATTTTACGTAATGCGTATATAATCACTATACGTAGGATTACGGCAAGAAACACGTTACATTCATTCATTTCCGCCGTCTTCTTTAATTTCTTGAAATATGCGAACCGATATTGTTTAAAATATGAAGAAATTTTATCACAACATTGAATACTAATTAATATAAATAATTGTTTCGTCCTATTTTTAATTTCTTTAGTCTGAGATCGAATATTTTCAAACTTTTATTATGGGCTTTTTCACATCTCTTTTTACTTTAAGACACTAAGCTAATTGTTTTCTTTTTGCATTAAAAGTGTTAAGTGATTAATAAAATGGTAAAATGTGACAAAGTTTTTAAATAATTTTAATCTAAATACTTTGGCCATTGGTTGTGGTCAGAATAAACATTTTAGAAATTTAACATGGCGGCCTTAATAATACTTCATATAAGCCAAGCCATAACCATATAAATTGATGAAAATGTGAATCCTATTACTGCAAGCAAATATATTTTCGTGGGGGGAGGGAGAGGCGCGTTGGGGGAGGGCGCTAGTAGGCGGAGCGCGGTGCCCCCTCCACTGATTTTTGGCTTCACCGCGACCTCGAAGTGATCTGTGCGTATGCGCCTTCTGGATTACTCTATATTCTAAGGCGAAATGTATTTTGCAAGATGTTTGGAAACTTAGCACAGGATAAGATCAACAGACACTTATCGAAAATAAAAACAAATGGTTAAAATTTATAAATGAACTTAGCGAATTATCTAACTTAAAAATCGAACGGCATTTATTAACATAAAATTCATAAACATACAATTTATTGGATTTTGTGACGCCTCGTCACGCGGCTACGGTGCTTGTATTTACGCTCATAGTGTAAACAAGACTGGCGAGACCGAGGTTCAATTACTGGTCAGCAAAACAAAACTGGCTCCCTTAATGCCACAGTAAATTCCGCGCTT
The DNA here is from genome assembly GCA_039881145.1 of Druceiella hillmani. Classification (NCBI taxonomy): domain Eukaryota; kingdom Metazoa; phylum Arthropoda; class Insecta; order Lepidoptera; family Hepialidae; genus Druceiella; species Druceiella hillmani. Next base: position 24,644,663 of record JAYKKI010000019.1, on the reverse strand, counting down.
AGAATTGATGGCAGCCGTGCTGATTTTGTTATTAACAATTGTAAGGATTTCCAATATGATAAATTCGCGCTCGCTGATTCAAGTGTTGTACTCGCGTCTTTACAAACGCCACCATTTAAACTTAAATCTTTCGTAGCAAGTCGAGTAGCTAAGGTTATCGAAATTTTATATCCCTTATGTTGGCATATAAACAGTAAAAACAACGCGGCCGATTTGTGTTCGCGCGGGGGTGTGGCCAACACAACTAGTATTTGACATTTGCGAGTGGCTTCATAGCCCATTTTGGACACTGATCATGTGGATAAGTGACCCGTATCACATTTCTATATATAGAAGAACACTGACGTTTCAGAATTAAAATCTAATATTGATACTTTTGCATTATCATCATACACTGATACAAATAGTATAGAAAACGTTATTTTTAAATTATCTTGTTTTAATAAATTAAATAACGTAATAGCATGGTACTTTAGATTTTTTAGTAATTGCAAATCATTGAAATTAAATCGTTATTATAGTAGAACTGTATCCTCTAGTGAATTAAAGTATTCACATAACGCCATTACGAAGGCTCTTCCAAATATTTATTTTAACTCTGAAATAATTAATATAAAATATAATCGTAATTTACGATATAAAAAATTATTACCTTTTATTGATTGCGACAAATACGTCAGGGTAGGGGGTAGGCTGTCTCAATCTGACTTACCTTTTAATCGTAAACACCTTTATTATTGCCTAAATTTTATTACATAACATTTTTATTAATTTAATATTATCATAAGAAGTTAATTGAATATTATAACTTCACGTTGGATCTCGGATTTTGCATAGCATCCTTATGAAAACATATAGGATTTTGTCAGCGCGTAATGTAATTAGATCCGTGTTATCCAAATGCATATTTTGTTTTAAATGTAAATCGGTTTCGAATCAACTGTATATGGCCAACTTACCTAGCAGCGCTTGTGGGCGTCCTGAAAAACCGTTTAATCACGTAGGCTGTGATATTGGAGGTCCGTTTTATACAAAAGCAAGAAAATACCTAAATCATATTTGTGTTTATTTTTTTTTCTACTAAGGCAGTTCACCTCGAAGTGATCAGTAATTTAACTAGCCAGTGTTTCTTAGCCGCAATTGATAGATTTGTGTCGCGTCGCGGGTTGTGCTCTTGCATTTATTCTGATTGTGGCACTAACTTTGTCGCTGTCGCAATACACTTAAATGAGGTTTCACAATTTTTGCGTTCGTCCAGTGACGTTATTGAGAAAGGTTGTACATGCTGTAACATTGAGTGAAACTTTATCCCTCCAAGTGTACCACAAGTGGCTATGGCAATGGAAAGCTAGCATTAAATCAGCCAAGTACCATTTACAGTGTAGTCAACCGTATTTTGTAAAATAGAATCAATCCTAAATTCACAACCTCTTTGCCACATTTCTGACGAGCCTAACGAATGTGAAGTGCTTACTTCCGGGCATTTCCTTACCGGATAATCATTATTAAGCGTACTAGAGAACAATCTCGAAAACATAAAATTAAGTAGATTGAATCGTTGGCAATATATTCAGCGGGCTTCCCAAACGTTTTGGAAGACGTGGGCAAATTATTATTTGCACGCTCTTTAACAGAGGGTGAAATGGCACCACCTAGTAGTGACATGAAGATTAGTGACGTCGTAATAATTAAATCGGACGTAGGAAACCCGCTTGATTGGCCTCTTGATAGAATACACCAATTAGATCCGGGTCATGATAACCACGTTCGAGTTGTTGCCTTAAAAACGGCAAAGGGTTCCTTAAAACGACCAGTTAATAAAGTATGTCCTCTTCCTAAGTCGACATAAAATTTTATTTTTTTTGTTTGTTTTCTGATTTATCATAATCTTAATGCATTAATTTTTTTTACTTTTTGTCGTTATTACTTAATTCATTTTTAGTAGTTTAACTTATTAATTGCATAGTTTAACATTTAATTTCTTTTGTTTGCCTTTGCATATGTAATTTAGAATATTCCTAAAGGTACACTTACCGTTAAATACCCTCATTATTTGATTATGTTTATTTAACTTGTAGTTTTGTGGCTAATATATTTACATAATTTTTTATTAAAATCATCGTGATGATTTAAATGGTGTGGAGGGATCTACTATGCGAGCTGGGGTTAGATGTTTTTAATTTTTGATTTGTCGCACTTGCGAGCAGCAGGCCCGTCGGCCGTCGACCTCCGAAGATTCGAGTCGTATTCATCGACAAATACAGTCACGTTTGCGAATTATTATTGTCATCAGTTATCCATGACAACCTCCTAGAACTCATCATTGTGCCATTCGAACCCTCGACGAGAGAATCGTAGGAGGAGTAGGTCTAACTAAAAATAACTAAAAATCCTGACGTAATGGATTTTTTTTTGATAGATTGTTTAAATCTATCAAAATCAGTCATCAAATCTGAAAGGGAAAAACCATTATAGACCTTTGAATTCATTAAATTTGCGTATATAGAATTCGTGGATGTGTACACTTAGTCAAGTACACAATAGTGTTTGTTTCCGAATTTATTATAATTATAATATTACAAATTCATAGTGGGAAATTTTTTTTTCTAGATTCGGTATGCTATACATTTTGTGATAAAATAATAAAAAATATGTTTCCAACCAAAGAATTATAACCAAGGAAGATATTTCCCGCTCGCATAAAAAGCGCCATGGAAAGACCAAAGCTTATAATTATTTTTGGCATACTTCCAGTTTTCAGATTAATTTAATAAGCTTATCATTATTTTTGGAATACTTCCAGTTTTCAGATTAATCTAATAAGCTTATCATTATTTTTGGAATACTTCCAGTTTTTAGATTAATGTAATAAGCTTATAATTATTTTTGGAATACTTCCAGTTTTCAGATTAATGTAATAAGCTTATAATTATTTTTGGAATACTTCCAGTTTTCAGATTAATGTAATAAGCTTATAATTATTTTTGGAATACTTCCAGTTTTCAGATTAATGTAATAAGCATATAATTCTTTTTGGAATACTTCCAGTTTTCAGATTAATGTAATAAGCTTATAATTATTTTTGGAATGCTTCCAGTTTTCAGATTAATGTAATAAGCTTATAATTATTTTTGGAATACTTCCAGTTTTCAGATTAATGTAATAAGCTTATAATTATTTTTGGAATGCTTCCAGTTTTCAGATTAATGTAATAAGCTTATAATTATTTTTGGAATGCTTCCAGTTTTCAGATTAATGTAATAAGCTTATAATTATTTTTGGAATGCTTCCAGTTTTCAGATTAATGTAATAAGCTTATAATTATTTTTGGAATACTTCCAGTTTTCAGATTAATGTAATAAGCTTATAATTATTTTTGGAATGCTTCCAGTTTTCAGATTAATGTAATAAGCTTATAATTATTTTTGGAATGCTTCCAGTTTTCAGATTAATGTAATAAGCTTATAATTATTTTTGGAATACTTCCAGTTTTCAGATTAATGTAATAAGCTTATAATTATTTTTGGAATGCTTCCAGTTTTCAGATTAATGTAATAAGCTTATAATTATTTTTGGAATGCTTCCAGTTTTCAGATTAATGTAATAAGCTTATAATTATTTTTGGAATGCTTCCAGTTTTCAGATTAATGTAATAAGCTTATAATTATTTTTGGAATACTTCCAGTTTTCAGATTAATGTAATAAGCTTATAATTATTTTTGGAATGCTTCCAGTTTTCAGATTAATGTAATAAGCTTATAATTATTTTTGGAATGCTTCCAGTTTTCAGATTAATGTAATAAGCTTATAATTATATTTGGAATGCTTCCAGTTTTCAGATTAATGTAATAAGCTTATAATTATTTTTGGAATGCTTCCAGTTTTCAGATTAATGTAATATTTTTCATTGTTTAAGTATATATTGGAGAATATGTATGTATAAATGGAAGTATACAATTGGAATATAAATTCTATTTCACCCAGGTTTTTTAGTATTAAAGTAATATATGATGAAATAAAATTTTTCCATGCTTTTTCATAGTTCACAAAATGTTAGCAAATTTGACGAGAAATTGTTCTTTTACAAATTTAATAACATTTTTTGATCTCTTTAAAAACTTCTAAATAAAAAAATTATCTATTTATGAAATTTCATAACCTTTTCGATAATCTATGGTTTTAAATAGTTTAAATTGAAGTAATTTCCACAATTAGTTGACAATTAAATGTTGGCGCCCGGGCCATGGATGGATTAACACTGTGATTATCATGTCTTTTTGTGATGTAATACTCATATTCATCATTATTCAGATACCTTGGTAAGGACTTTATTTGTAAATCCCCACATCATGCAACACCCAGTGGATTTGCACCGTATGATGTTTAACCCTTGCACTAAAGTTGAAATAGTATATCTCATCTTATTTTGTACTCCAGAATTCATAGAAGCCTGCTTGTAATACTAGTTCAATAACGCCTATATAGGATATACAATTGTTATTGTACTGGTGATAACATACATATTAATTGTACTCTGATAGACCTTTTAAAGTTACAGTTTTAATTGATACCATAAAACGTGTGATGGCCGCCATTCCTGTTAATCTGCTGTCAGATGAAGAAAACAAGATTTGAGTTAATATGTTTATTGTCTATTTCTTATAGGCGAACCACAAGGCCGAAAATACTTTTACCAATTCTCACTATCATCAGAGGTGCCGACCTATATAACAGACTGTAAGTCCCTTTTGAACTTTCGTCGTCTGTCACCGGAATCTAGTGTTTTAGATAAAATATTAATAGGTATATATCAACATTTCCGATTTCCACATTTTATTGAAATTGAAGTGGTTTATTCAAGTGAATACTTGCCGCAATTTATTTATTAACTTTCTTTAATAAATGCGTTTCAGCAAAAGTAAAGTTTTTACTTTTTCTATTTTTTAAGTCAAAAATACCCATAAGAAATAACCTGCTTACCAGTTATAAATGCTGCTCATCATTAATTTAGAAAAAAAAGCTACGGGAAAGGTGCTGTTACTGGTAAATTGCTAGGAAATGTTAAGTTAGAAATGTTTTATATGTATCATTTTTCCAGACTTTTTTGTTTTATTTTTATGTTCAATATTTCACAATCTTTGTTTTTATTTGTATATTAAGTGTCAATTGACCATAAAATGGGAAGATCTACAACAAACGCTTCATTGCACAACCATAACGTGTATTCTGGTGCGTGTTTTGACCACACGTATGAAATTATAACTTCTAATTTTAAAATTACATTCATGCTATATGATGGATATTATTTTGGTGAATCAGGAGCAATGTGAGATTATTATTTTAAAATATTAATCAAAACCGTAGCGCAAACAAAGATTTGAACCATGACATCAGTATAGCGCCATCTCTCAATAAATATTGTGAAAAATATTTTATACTTAAAAATAATTTTATTTTGAAAAATATGATCACCTATGTATATAAAAATTTTCGATAACCACTGCAACTGCTCGTTGGTCTAGGTGCATGATTTTAGCTTTAGGTGCGAGAGGTACCGGATTCAAATACCGGATAAACCCGACTATATGTAGATTTGAAGTTTTAATCAAGTTTAATGCAATAATCTAATATAAACGAACTGGTCAAAAGGAAGTCTGAAAGAGCAGACAATACAACATAACTGGCCGGATGGGGAATTAGTCGAAAAAATAACACACACATATTATATGAAATCATACTCAAATAAAATACTATTCAAAAATAGAATTCTTGAAGGGATGATGCCCTCTATGTTAGACAGTGAACTCGCTTATCGATGCCAATGATGCAAAATTTACCCGATCTGGCATCACCAACCTAAGCAAACGTCACTGACCCGTGCAGATACCTCAGATTCGTTCACTCCTCAGAATAAGTTTTCACTTCAAAGTGTAAAGCGAAAGCGCACGGAGTGGTCCTATCCAAAATTAATTACTTCTTTTTTCAATTAAACACGGTAAAACAGAAAAAAAATCACTTTTGTTAAAGTGCATTTCTAAAAAAAACAATTAAAGGAAGACTAATTGTTTCTTATTCTAAATATTAAACTTTTTTATTGATATGCAATATCAGATTAATTATATAAATAAAGACATTATAATTCCTTATAATATATATATTTAGAATAACGGACATACATTTAAAAAGATATTTAGTATAATAATATGGAATGGAGCAGGATAAGTATATTACAAAACATCTAAGTCTATTACATTACTTTATATTTAAATTTAATTAAGTTATTGCTGATTTTTTTAATATTATAAAAAGGAGATTATTACATAATGTTTTAATTATAGGTGACATTAGTTTGACAGCTTTGACAGGATTAGAATTTTTTTTTTCTTTGTGCTAATGTCACTGTAAGACGTGGCCAATAAACCTGACGAACAAGAATCGTAATTCCTCAATTTGTTTAAAATTCTACAACCAGTCAGTTTAAATATTTTTCTCCTAATGTTAATTACTCCAACCTATGCCTGAGGATGTTATGGTGCATGCGAGTTTTGGATGTTATGGTTTTTGACTAGGCTGCCTTTTCTCGATGGCATAATACACCACCCGAACAATGGAAAGCAATGTATAATACTGTGGGAATTACCAGAGATCTTAGAAGACTTGGACTATGCTGATGAGTTGTGCTTGCTGAGCCAGTATAGAAAAGCAGGCAGAGCTCATCAGCGTATAACAATATGAATATGCAATCCAAATTATAAGACTTACGGAAAGAGGCAGCATAGAATAGGCTCAAAATCAACACCCGGAACACTCAAAAAATGAGATGTGGTGATAGTAAAGAACAGATGAAGAGAGTTGCTGCTTGTGCCCACCGGGTCACGTATCTCGGGGGTATCATATCACAGACAGGAGGATTTGAAGAGGACAACCTTCGCGCGATTATGTCCCATGTGGCAATTGCGCAAACTCAAAAGTATTCTGGCCAATGTCAAAACCGTTCCATTATATGGATGCGAGACATGGAAGGCAACAAAACACCTCACAAAGCAACTTTAAGTCATCAACCGTTGCCTTATACGTATTCTCAGAATATCGTCTGTGAAAATATTTAACGAATACTTGCTAGAACGATGCAAGGAAGTTCCCACTGAGCACCAAATAAAACGCCACAAATGGAACTGGATTGACTATACGCTTAGGAGGGAACATCAATATCCACAGCAGACTTTGGATTGGAACCGTCAAGGGAAGAAGAAACATGACCATCTGAAACAGATTAACCTGTGGACTGTACTGGCGGAACTGAGGAGCATTAGCAAAACGTGACGTGAAGTAATTTGTGATGCACAAGGCCAATTAGTGTGGCGAAGCACCATAGATGCCCTCCATCATAGGGGCACATAGTATATAAAGAGCAAGTAAAAGAGCATCTGCCAAGACATCAGAATCGCAATCAACATTAAATATTAAGTTACTTGTTTTTAAATTCTATGTAATAATTTATTGTCAAGTGTATCGAAATAAATACATCATACTGAGTTTTATAAGTAATTGGAAAGGCCCAACATAACTTTGTTTTAACTTCAACCGTTAGTCTGTTTTAACTAAACACAGTAAATTCTACCTATATGCAGATTTGCTACAGTTCGAGTATATGCAGTTTGTGATTTTAAAAATTGCATTTATTAAAAATTGACCATAATGGTACTAACACAATAAGCACATTCAAAGGACCATACATGGACAAGGAACTTGCATGCGCCTTGTTTGGTATGGAAAATATGTAAAGAAGACGGTCTATCAGTGACTCAATATAAGAAAAGTTACAATATATCTGATTACCTTACTAAAGTAAATAAATAGATAGATTTATTGTAATTTTAGTATTACCGGATTTATTTGTACTTCTAAGTCAAAATACTGTGAAAGAAACGATTGAATGCAGTACAATCTTAATCATTATTTTGAACTTCATCGGGCCCCCATTTTTCTATTGGTTGGGAGTTCGCAGTCATTTTTGAGAACCCAAAACCGTCAAATACTGAAGGATTACCATACTTTATTTATCTTTATATTTTTTCCAATTTGGAGTCTAGATCTCAATTTGATTTCAGCGAAAATTTGACTATGCGGCGATTCTTATTATTCAAAAGCTGTCGAACAAAATGCCACCGTCTTAGCGTTCATTGTCAATATTAATGTACAATATTGATAATTATTATATTTTAAGTATATTAAAAATGATCTACACAGAGTTTAGCAGCATTAACATAATACTACGATAATAGTTAAATGGATATATTTACATATAGTTTAAAATTAACCTTATGTTAATTTTTGAAAAAGAAAGAAAACATTATCTGCGTTCATCATATACTATTTTTTTTTATTTACAAACCCGCTTTTTCATTCATTGCCTACTCGTTACAACCATTACTTATAATATATAAAAAATTTAGGTATTTTTGAAATATTGCTTTTGTTATTGTAAGCAAGCTAAGACTTGACTACAACCCATTTTTTAATTTTGTCATAAGTAATCATTAAAACTATAATCTACATAAACAATCAAATATTCCACTTTTTTATTTTGTACACCTTAAATTATTACGATATAAAAAAAAACTTGTTCCATATTTGTGTAATGAAAAGAAATTTATGTTTGCAAAATATTGTTTTAAATAACAATTATTTTCATTTACACATTAAATCGGCAAAAACAACCAATTACTTTTTGATAAATAAACAAATAAAAGACATTACATGTTTTTAACAAAATGTGACTTTATCCAAATGCTGTGTAATATAGCACCAACTATATTTAAATTCCTTTATGGTATTTTAATGTGCAAAGACAATTTTAGAATACACAAAAATAATTAACTGAACAAATAAAACTAATTTGCTTGAAAATTTTTATTGCCATAATGAAAAATATTTTTTTTAATAAAATCTTTTGATTTAATCATATTTTGCTTCTTTATGGTTTCGGGCCGAAGTCTATTAAACTATTCAAAATAATTTACAGCCAAACTAGCCAAGCAGCATTGCGAGTCTGTTTTTTTGGAATTTTATTTTATATAATCTATTTTATATATTTAAAAGTTTAATTCTCATTAGTAACAAATAAATCTTATAAACTAGCATCTAACAGACTTTTTGATGATATGCCAACGATTTACCTAATTATAAATATAATTTTTATATTGTTTTAACATTCGATTAACATTTTTTGTTAAAAGTAGTTTGGGAAATAAAAATAATGTCAATTTTATTAGCAAAATATATAAAGACTTGAAGCTTAAATCGCCTATTGAAAGCACAGAGGCCATGTCTAGTCGCAATTTTTGTATATTATTTTAACATCATTTTTATTCATTTACAGATTAAATATAAACAACAGTTTCTAAATACAGTTCTAATTAATGTTGGTTTCTTGATTGTTTTTTAGTATATTAAGAAAAAAAGTTTAAAATATGGATAGTGGTAAATATACAGAGGTGAATCATGAGCAGATTACGACACTATTTATAGCAGATTTTTTTGAGATGAGTGAGACATGAGAATGGAAGTAAATGAAGAGTGGATGATTTAGTGGAATGTAGGAAGTATGAATGAATATGGAGCCATGAATAAGAGTCAATTAAATTGGCCGATAAAAATATGTCAACCGCCAAATTATCGTAAGCTGCAAAATTATCGTAAGCGGTAATTTTTTTTTGCTTAAAATGTGTTCTACTTTTTTTATCAGGCTAATATTTAGGAAGTCATTTTTATTCAGTGTGAAGTACATAATATTATAACTGCATTTTTTAAACTTTATATAAAGGCAACACTTTTTCTTGATGTAAATTGGCTAAAAGTCTATGGTAGTGTTTATGATACACTGGCAATATGTAATAAAAAAAAATTAAAAAACGCATCGTCTATTATATTATAATGTTGTTACTAACAACAATGCACGGCCACATACGATCAATTTTACTGCTCAATATTCAGGTCCGTTACGAAACAGCGAAAATTGCAACTTCTATTTTCTTTTGCCGTAGAATTATTTTTAGACCGAATTACTCCAAAATATTTAGTACTTTGCTAAGTTCAAATTAAAGTCTTGCAATGATTTCCACTTGTCAAAAATTGTCGCTTACGATAATTTAGTAGGAAAGCTTGATGTGTTCACAAAACACCAAACGTTGAATTAGATACATATAAAACAATTAACAATAAAAAGAGAAGAGAATTCTACTCATCTTGTGCGAATTCTATTTGCGCACATAGGTCTTTATACATTAGAGGGAATGTTATTGTAAAAATGTGCAGATTTATATTTTTAAATAATTTTTACATATATTTTATAAATAACTGTGTTATCTGCAGAATTAAGGAGTAGCGGGTAATAAGACATAGGAGACGGCATGCTTATTTATATTAAATTGGTTAAATTGGTTTAATACTTCACGCTTGTATAGAATGGGACAGTATATTGGTAGCAAAGCATTTGCTGCCAGAACACTGCCTTAGAATAAAGAGTACTCCAGAAGGCGAGAACACGCGCAATAGTGTGTCCAAAAAACTACGCATAAAATGCGTAGTATCTATTAACAGAAGCGCGCTATTTTTGTTGGTGTTGTCACCTCTTAAAAAATTGTTTACCCAAATTAAAACATCTTAATTGTTCGATACTGAGAAATATAAATTTTATTTGTAAAAAAATCGGAATTTTGAAAATGTCGGAGAATTTGGTGTAACGTTTGAATTTTCATTATCATATTCAATTTTAGAATATTTTACGTATTGCGTATATAATCGGTATATGTAGGATTACGGCAAGGAACACATGTTACATTCATTCATTTCCGCCGTCTTCTTTAATTTCTTGAAAAATGCGAATCAATATTATTTAAAACGTGAAGAAATTTTATCACGACACTGAATGCTAATTAATATAAATAATTGATTCGTCCTATTTTGAATTTCTCTAGTCTGAGATCGAATATTTTCAAACTTTTATTATGGACTTTTTCACGTCTCTTTTTACTTTAAGACACTAAGCTAATTGTTTTCTTTTTGTATTAAAAGTATTAAGTGATGAATAAAGTGATAAAATGTGACAGTTTTTACATAATTTTAATCTAAATACTTTGGCCATTGGTTGTGGTCAGAATAAACATTTTAGAAATTTAACAAGGCGGCCGAATGGTGTAGGTCTCAGGCAAAATTACTTCATATAAGCCAAGCAAAAGACCATATAAATTGATGCAAATGTGAATCGTACTGCCGCAAGCAAATATATTTATATTCGTTGATTTCCTGAAGTTGGTGGGTAAATTTATTCTGCTGGCAACACCGTGCTCGTTGGGGGAGGGCCGTAGTAGGTGGAGTGCGGTGCCCTCTCCACCGATTTTTGGCTTCACCGCGACCGCGAAGAGAACTGTGCGTATGCGCCTTCTGGATTACTCTATATTCTAAGAATACTGCATACGACATCGAACTGAATCAAAGAATTAAAGATTGAGTCTTTATAAGACTTTCAACATTTTTAAGAATACAACATTTTTAGACATTAGAGTAGATTAAAAATTAAATCTACTCTAATGTCTAAATCAAAGGAAACATCTAAAAAATTACGTTATTTTATTTTATTTCACAAGGGACAGGATTTAAATAAATGCTTTGTTAAATAAGTATCGTATTATTTTTTTAGGCATATTTTAGTTTATCTGACGGCCATATTAGTTTATCATAGTTTAATAAGACCTACAAATGTTAGAGTTATTTATAAAAAATAGGATTTATGTATTTTTTACTTTCTTAATAAAACTAAATTTATTTTTAATACAGGTTATCTAATCTATAATTTTATTACTTTCTTTATTATAAAAAAATTTAATAATAAAGAAAGTAATAAAATGATGGATAAATTAGTATTTATTTCTGTCTTGTTTTCTTTTATTTACATATATTTAATTAACCCGTTTGCCCTTATGGTTATATTGTTTATCGTCATTATTTTAGAGAAGCATGTCACTGAACAATAAAAAAATTAATTAATTTAATTAATTTTTCGATTTCAGTAGAAGAGTATATAAATTGAATATTTCAATTATTATCAGAGAATTTGGTGATGTGAACACATATTAGCAATAATACTCATATCGATGTAAAAGTTTATAAACATAAATTTACGTTGAATATAGATGAAAAGGCATAGGGATGAATACACTAATGACAGATGAACGAGGTACACTATATAATTGTTGTCTATGGTCAGTAAGTATTGAATTAGCAGACTGCAGAATCACTGATGTACTTGAAGAAGGACGCCAGAAGTACAGGAAGCAGACTCGATATGAGAACGGTAGATTCTATAAAATTTTAAAAAAACATTATTTTTAAATTACATTTTTATTTTGATATAAGCTTTTTAAATCTTGTAAAATTGAATTTCTTTGTCACAGCAAGTGAATAAATAGACACGAAATTGTGTAATGTAATTTCAAAAGACGTATGAAATAAAGCTAGCAAAGGTGACTCGATTAAATAAAAAAATAATAAATTTTACTTAAATTTCGCAGGATATTATTTACCGTGTTCTACTGTAGTAGAAATAAACAGTATCGTAAAATATAACGCCATCTATCGGGTATAGTTTGCATCGCATTCTTTTATGAAATTTTCTATTCGCAGAAAATTAACGGCACTTTTTATAATAATGTTTTTACATAGATTTTGCCGGTCGCGGTAAGTTATTATAAAATAAAATATCTATTTCGTTTTGCTTAAAAATATATATTTTAAAAAAGGGTAGCTAAAAGTTTAATTGTTTATTCCTTTAATCATTAATTGAATTTTAATTTACAAATATTAAAAAAAATGCGACAAAAACTTTCATAGTGTACTTCATTAGTCATTAAATTAAGGATTTCGAAATAAGAATCAAAGCACTTAATTTGAAAGTGAGAATAATTTTTGGGGTAATGGATAATTCATTTTCACTTTTTGAAAATTTTCTGTACTTCCGAGTACAAAATACAAAAATAACTGTTAAAATATAGAAAAATGAGTCTTGTTCAATGACGGATTCGTTTTTCTACTTTTGTATTTATATATATTTTTTTATTTGATGACAAGTTACATACTTTTTCAATATAAAGCAAGTGTCAAACTAAGTTTGGTACTTTGTTATGTTTCATTGATATTTATTGGGAGAAAATAATGTTTTCAGTTTCTTAAAATTATGACATGCATATTGACATATGGTAACCAAAAACATGTCAAGCTGGCATCGGCTGTCACTTCATATGCCACGACGCTTCCACGCTATTAACTTACTGTTGCAGTAGAAATCCTTCTCCACATAGCCGTCCTCCTCGGCGCAGAGGCACAGCTTGTCACTGGAGGGGGGTGTCCAGGCGCGCTGGGGTCCCGCTGGTGCGCTTGTCGTCACCGTGATGTTGGGTGTGACGCAGTTCATGCCCTCGCCGCATTCCACCGAATCCGTGCACACGTGGCGTAGACCTGGTCGTCGAATAACATGATAGAGTTATTAGTTATTAATTGTTCTCACCGCTACGACCAGTTCTTGAGAAATAACCTCTTTTTTTAAATCTGCTCACCTCGAGATCATGAGAATAGTTTTGGGCTGTTCACTAAAATCCCCTTCAAAACAAATTTAACTCTGTTTAAAAGAGAGACAACTTTATTTTTTGGTGATACGTTGGGCCAACCTCATGGCACCGTGCTACTTAATTAGTACCCACAGTATCGACCAGCTTATAAGCGATGGAACACACCATATAAGCTTGTGCCAATTTCTCTGTTTGGATGGATTATAATTATAATAAAAATAACTGGAGTTTAATATTGTTCCCTCATTTTTCTGGTTTTTATAACTTAAGCCTTGCATCTTCTTCGTTATAATTTAAGTGTTAATCTTTAAATGCACAATATTTTAATTGCATTGAAAACATTCATAACAAAAAAATTAATTGTCAAACCAAAAAAAACTATGACAAAGTGGGTTTATGTAGGTTTCCTATCTTCTCACAAATGATTCAATTTTCTCATAAAAATGAAAAGCAATGTTGCCAACATGACAAAAAGTAAATTTTCAGGGTTTGAAGTGTGACCTGAAAGGACCGATTTGAAGTCATACAGTAAATTTGCTACATCACGTATTTAAGAGTTGACATCACTACACCAAGATGGAATATACGTAAGACGTGAATGCAATCATTTTTTAACTATACTCCAATTTATTTGTTTAAAAAATATATTGAATTTAAGCAGTTCGCGGGTTGCAAGATGGCCAGCACTCTGCAAGATTGTATGATTATAACATAATGTCCATAATTCAAACAGGCTGATGTGAAAGTGACGCTCCAAATGTTGGCAGGAGCATAGATTAAAGGCATAATATATGAATCCGGAAGTCGAAAATTTGAAACGCTAGTGTCGGATTCCTCAGCAGAGGGTTTAACACATTCAATTTGGCAGGCTTCCGGACGCCATACTTTTTCTCACTGTCTGTAAACACGCATGGTATTACTTCATGCAAAAAAGTATAATACTGAAAATTCTTTTGCGGTCTCCCATATATATTTTCTCCGGAGAACTTTTTTTTAATACTGCTTTTTATAACTATTTTCATATTTATTTAGATATCAATAAGTTATTTTGATTATATTGTAGTTTTTAATAATGGCGTGCATTTCACCCGGCTGTCACTTTAAAAAAAACTACTAGAGAACTCTTTTATTTTTAAGCCTCCGAAATGTGAAACTCAGTAAGTATCGTTGGTAGTATTATTTTTATTACCAAAAATAAGAAAGTATTTTTAAATTTCAGCAACGTGGACATTTACACCTGTATAACCATGTTTATAACCACAAATTATAACACAATATTTGTTTTGTTGCAATGGTAGCATTTCTATAAAGGAATATCTAAGGTAATTTATATTATTTTAATGTCTAATACAATCAGTCAAATTATTCATAGTCTAAATGAAATTCGAACTTATACTCAAGGAATTGTACTGACGACCAGGCACCACCTTTATCATTAAGTTTATATACATTATATATAAACTAGTGATAAAATTGATTGCAATTTGATTAAATAGGTATATATATATACATATATATATATATATATATATATATATATATATATATATATATATATCAGGATCATAAAAAATATCTTCACTTTATTTAAATAATTTTGATGCAAGTTCTCATCAGTGGGATATAAGTAAACACTAAGCACTTCACTAATTATAAATAGTGTATCTTGCAGTATACATTTTACATTTCAACAACAACTAATAAATTATATGAGAAAATATGTGTATTTTATGTTAGTCGCCGAATGTCCGAAGTTGCCAGATCATGTGAAAATAGTAACATGGATTTTTACTCCATATCATATATAATCATCACTTAACAATTTATATCCAAATATTACATATATTTGTGAATTGTTTATGATTGTAGAGAACATGCTTTCAGATGCAGCTTCTACCAGACTCAGCGTTTCAAAAAGAAAAAGCCAAAAAAAAACTGAAAAATTCCAGACTTGTTAAAAAAAATACATGCACTGAAGAAGACCAACGAACTGCCGAGACATAAATTAAGAAGATTGCAGAAACTTAAGCAGTATGGTAAATCGGAAATTATAACAATTCCTAAAATAAAACAAATGTTGAAACTTATTTTACCAAAAGACTCTTGTACTTTATTTGATCATCAACCAAGAAATTATTTTAGAAGATAAAACGCAGCGGTATATGATTAAAAAATGAGAGAGATTTGTATAAACTTGTATTATAATTCGCCATAAGGTTGTAAAATTTCGCTACCATTTTATAATTACCATCAGTTAGAAATATATGTCGCTGGAGTTGTAATTTTCCGGTTAAAGTAGAGATAAATGATTTTATATTGAACGCTTTTAGCAAATAATTAACAGTTTGTGGGTTATTGGTTAACGGCTGGGGCAGATAATAACTTATGTATGTATAAGTTAGTTATAGAAAGTAACAGTAAAATTTTAGATGCAGTATTAATGGTATATTTTGTATAATAAAATGTAGGAAACCGGATTTCAGTTAATTTTAAAAAAAATACTTAAATCTCTTTTATATTGATAATTTAAAAGAGAGTCTATTGAGATATTTAAAATGAGTTACTGCTGATTGTCAGATACGTTATACAGATGTTTTTTAAATTTATTAAACATTACATTAAAAAGAAAGTAAACTGCGGTCTTAGAAACTTAAATAAAATTAAAGAAAATAAATCAGTTGGAAAATAAAATCAACAATTACGCAACTTGTGCAATTACGTGCGTTATTTTAAACTTTTACTTTGATCAGAGGTAAACTTTGATATTATCTTTTTAGATCTGAACCTGGCTAACCTATTAATCTTCCAAGCTATTAATTGCAATCTTTTAAATTGAAAACTTTTCATTTTTCGGATCTGGTAAATCTCCATTATATGAATTGAATAAAATTTTGTAAGCCGTATTTGAATATTTTAGTGGAGTGACAACGCAAAGCCTCTTTACATGTCTATGATCAGTACTATCTATGTAGTCAGTGTTGCAAGTTTATTTGTCCTCATTTTATTTTTACTGATAACATAATAATATCGCTTTCATAAATTATTTTGATATTAATTTTTACCAGCCTTAAGAGTTAAAAAGTGTTGTTAGCCTTATTTTTCGCCTCTAATTGATCATTACTTTATTCAAATTAACAAAGCAAACATCGCATAAAGGCATTCTCTGTGATGAGATTTCAGGTTAAATAAAAGTATTTGCTGTGCTTACTTTTCTTTGATCTAATATGCCAGTGATCTAGTATGCTAAACGACAAATTTGTATATGCTAATGCTTATTTCTATATATTCACTAGATATTTTTCCAACTCCTTAACCTATCCGCTTCATTTTCCTTTCCTATTCTCGAGTTGAAGATTCTCCCACCACTTTCCCGTCGTTTCCATCAAGCAATATCACAGATTTGATACATTTAATTAATAATATAATCAGATGTTACTTTAGTACAAAAATGTTACTTTGGTATAGAAAAATTTGGTATAGATCAACCTACTGATTTTACCATAAATTTAATATTAATAATTACAATTCATACAACACTCAATTTTGTACAAAAAGTGTTGCAATAGCTGAGATTAGTAACAGCTTAAACTTTCAATATAGTGATAAAGTTAGTTATGAATGAAAAATGATTAAGTTTGGGAGTTATTATTTATAAATGCAAAATTCGAAGAGAAACTTTAAAAACTCAATTTTAATACAAAAGTCGATTTCAATACTGATTGAACCAAAAATTTTGAACTTGATAGAAGAATAATCCTTTCCTGACAAATGTTTGAATGTAAACGTTTTTATGAACACTGGTGGATACACTTCTAACTAATCAAATATATACTGTAATGATTATAAAAATATAGACTCGAATGGACAACTTTGCCAAAATTTGAGAAATCAATTCCATTCATATATATATATATATATATATATATATATCTATATATATATATATATATATATATACATATATATTTATTTAAACATAAGTTGATTGGAAATAAAATCGCATTCTTACAAATTTTTTAATGAATACACTATTGCGTACCGAATTTTCCTATTACCTAGCTGAAACGGTTAATGTCCCGATATAATATTTTCATTTCCTTTTCAATCCAGCAATTCTCGAGAGAAAACAAACGCAAACTACTTCTCAAACTAATATTGTCGACGACATTATGCGATGGACGGAATTCTACACTAATTTTTATCCAATTGCATTCAGGAAAAATACACTGCTCGTAAACTTGTCTTTAAAAAAACCAGTTCTAACAAGTTAATTCAAAAATGAGGGACCAGTTTTTGATGTTTTTGAATTGTTTTGCTACTTATTGTTTTTTTATTCAGTCATCCACCTACATTATTATATGCGTCAGGGCAGTTGTGACTCTGTTTGCAACAAACACTGTAATTACAACAAACACTGGATTTATGGAAGCAATTCCTATGACCAAGGGTAATAAGGGATCAGAAATGTTTTGTGTCTATACGTGTATTCATGCGAATATACAATTTAGGATCATTTTTAAAAAATGACTTACCAAATCAGACAATAAGAATGATCGAGTTAGAACATTAATAAATTGAATGTTCTATACATTCATAAATTGAATCTTTATACGTATATTCATGCGAATAAACTATTACGACCATTTTTGAAAAATGACTTACCAAATCAGACAATAAGAACGACCGAGTCAGAACATTCATAAATTGAATGGGAGCCATATTGTACGTCAAGTTTAAGCTCAATATTTGGAAACAAGGCTTAAAAATCGTAAATTGGACTTTTATTTTATAAGGCCTATGCGATAATGCTCGACTCATTGTGATAAGTGAAGAAACAATTTTTGCCCCCGTGTTACATTTATGAGGAGTTTCACACAAAAAAGACATTAAAAATATATCTTTCATATTTAATTATACATCTCGAGCCTTGAGTTCTTATTAAGCTTTAATCGTGACAAGACAAAACTGGATGTTCTGACTCGGTCGTTCTTATTGTCTGATTTGGATGTTCTGACTCGGTCGTTTTTATTGTCTGATTTCAAAATGAAGAGCGTGAGCCTTGAGTTCGAATTAAGCTTTAATCGTGACAAGACAAAAATGGTGGTAGTGGACGTTCCGACAACACCTCGCCAGAAGTTGTTCGGGTAGCGAATTGTGAGGTGATCCAATCCTAGGTATCTTGGAACTTTGATATTGAACAGTGTTATGAAATAAAACGATGTACGACGATAACTAGAACATATTGCAATGGAGACAAAATGTGGAGGAACCGAAACATAAGTGAAACCACCGAGACGCGTTTCGTTTGAGTCCTTGTGTTCTATATATTCCTGTATGCCTCAGAGACATGGACACTTCAAGGAATACACTCCCTGGAAAGATGTTGCACAAGAATACTAATTCCGAACTAATGTCTCCATACTCCTGTAGCATCAAGCAGCGTCTGTGGAATTTAGTACAATCTCTAAACCTCAAGTCCATTGGTCATGTATCATGAGTTCTATGAGGCGCCTTGTCGTGCGGGATGCAGTAAAGGGCACTAGAATGCGCAAACGGGTACCGACAAGATCAAATCTGTTGTGGACCACAGCTTGCACGATAGCACTAGATTGACGACAAACAGAGAGAAAGGCCGAAACGGTATCACATGATGACCCCGAATGCTCAATCAAAAGCGTCACGATGTAGAAGAAGATTTCGTTATATATGGAGCATCTAATTATAAAATTTCAAGCCAAGCAAATTTGTATAGCTATATAAAATTGTATAAACTACGAGGCTGCGGAGGACGAACGGATATGAAGACTGTAAGAGTTTATTGTTTATCCTCTGAATCCTAAAGAAGTGCTGGCAATTTTGTTGTTCAAATTTTGATAATTAATTTCAATAATTAATTATAATAATTTACGTTAATGATATAATATGAGCGAGAGTTTTTCACGTATAGTCGAGTGAAAAACTTTCGCGGGACGTTTATTGGCACCAACGCGCTTAACACGTCGCACCTTCATTTACCAATTCGAATACTATAATGTTCAGTTAATTTCTGCTAACAGATAAAAAGGACAAAACAGTTTTCCTACGAATAAATTTAGTGCATTACCTTTAGTGGTGGCCTGACACTGTCCGTTGACCGGAGAGCGATTGTCGCCGCAGAAGCACCGGGTTTGCGGGTCGTAAGCGGTACGCACGCAGCTCGTACCCGCTATACCGGCGCAGTCAGCCTGCCGCGTGCACTCCCGTGCTGCAAGCACAAAAAACACAAAAGGTAAATATATACACACGTATTTTCGGATGGATAATATATAACATATTTTAGGAGCACCACATCTTTACTTTCAATATTTGGAACGAAACTTTTTCGAGAAAATACATTGCGGGCAATCATTGCGACTATTTTAAAAAATATTTTAGTGGTGCTTGAATCATTCTGTCACGTTAAAATTATGTAACGCTTGAGAAGTCAAACGCTGAACCCGACAGGCGTCAGAATCAACCAAAAACCAACAACATGGCGATTGGAAATGTCAAAAGGTTTATTAAAATGCTAATCTGGCAATAAATCGACACATTGCCACCAACTTTTGAGCCTTTAGTTTTCTGTACAGTATAAAGCAAAAATTATAAGTGAGTGTGATATTATCATTTATTTAACAGCTTCGAGCGAAAGTTTATTAAGTATGTCACTATCAACGTACTTCTAGATAACTAACGATCATTATCCATCATTAACTAACTTGTACCCTTAAATAATTTTCACTTCATCCATGAGCTCATGTGGCACAACCCTTTTTTCAATTGTTTTCCAAATTTTAAAGTTACGCGTCTGTTCTTAAAACTCAAAGAAAATTATCAGTTTATTTCAAAAATGTTAAATCAAACCAGATATATTGTGCCGTCTTTCATTATCAGAAATTTATTTCTTAGCTGCCATTTTAAATTCCTCAGAAAAAAAATTAAAAACAAAATAACAAGTTTGCTGCATTTTTCCATTTCCATCCCATTCTCATATATACCGGAACATTTTTTGATCTTTTAACAGTATGATTTTTAGAATTAAGAACACAAATATTTCATATATTGTTCTTCAACTTTTCCTTAAAATATAACACAAACTATTTTAAACTAACTCAATAAGAACTATGACATTTTCTTCACGGCGCTTTCCGAATTTTAGCTAAATCTTTTGGTGAGTTACTATTCTATCGTTATGTAAACTCGTGGTCAATCTTTCTAGAACAAAGCTGATTTTTTCTTTTTTTTTCTTTTCGACTTAAGAAATTTACAATTAATTTAAAAATAATTATGACATTATAACATAATGACATTATGTAACAAAAGAATGGAGAGTCTCCGAATATCGTTACCTCATTGAACGACAAGTAGAACGGAGGGCTTCGCTAAATACGGTATTTTTGGTTTTTACGGCACTTGCACTCACTCAAAGGAGTAAATAATTTTTTTTAGATTCGTATAGAAGAATATCTCCTAATGGTTTCACATACTTTTTAATAATGGAAGGAATTTGCGTGTTCTGGGTTTTTATACGTTTGCTAAAATGTACATAAAGTTCCTTGGTCTATGTGAAATTCCTCACGACCATAGAAATAACTCTCGTAAACTCTGCAAGGTTTAATAGAAAACTTGAAAAAATATCACATCTATTTTAGTAACGTTATACGAGTTGGTGAACTCGATATTGGGAACCTATATTAGCATTTCTCGGAGAAAAACTCTGACAAAGTGTTGGTTATTCATAAAAAACTTTTAATAAGTTAGATTTCTTAAATAATTTCGAACTCTTTTAGAAAATTTATTCAGAGTTGGTATCTCTTCAAAATCTCTTAATAACTCTGAGTAACTTTTCTAGAAGAGTCCGAAATCTTGAACTATGACTAGAAGTTTGACTTCTTAAAAGTTTTACTCAATAACCAACACTTTTTCAGAGAAATATTTCAACCAGGGATCTCGTTATGAAAACTTATAAATACGCAATAAGCTACACACAAGTGTCTCACCATTTGAGAATACACACTATTTTCGTTAAACGGAAATGTATATTTTGAAAGTTCGCATTGTGGATCATTATTGAAAAGCGCAGTCGTTACTGTAAGAACCCGACACGACTTACTTAACAATAGTCTAAATAATCTAATAATCTGCATAATCAAGAACGCCATCAAAACATGTCCCCAAAACAGAGTAAACATATGGATGCGCATCAGGTATTCGATGTTTATAAACATTTTACTTATTATTTAGCGAAGTTAGCGTGTTCCATAATATTGAAAGTTATACTGCATGACATTTCAAAAAACATTGTGATCGAACACCAATGATATCGCTCAAAATCAATCGTCAACGTTTAGTTTAAGATGCCAAGATTTAGATCGAGAATGTTTTTTTTATTACGATATATAAATTTATTATAACGAAATAATTTCCACTGAGCTACATTCACTTTCGATACTACACTGTGTTCCATTGTTTTTTTGGACTACCCTACTTTTGGTTACTTTTTCTGGACTACAAATGATTTGTAGTCCAGAAAGCAAGAGATCGGTAACAACGAACGGATAAACCGACAACCGAGCGGAAGTTTTAGGACTCCGTACCTCAAACAAAAAAATGATTCGTTCTTCACTAGCTGTTATTTCTCTTAATCTATTGGTTTCTGAAGATCCGTTTTTAAAAATTTTCCAAATCCTTTGATAGTGTCAATATTTTTCACTAACTTTTACAACGTCTTCTTAAAGATTTGCAGTGTATTATTACTTTTTGAAACCGCTGAAACGTATTTATCCACTAGATTCTGCATAAAATAAACTTAAAATCATTAAAATATGTCACCAAGTTCGCTGATAGACGCTTTTAAATTACACAAGGCGACTACACATTACGGCATTCACATATTAGAAAATCAGTTTTATCGACGCGTGCGTGAACTTTTGCTCTACCTATATTACGTATGTATGAGCTACTTTACCAGGCGCCCGGTTTATATTTTACTGTTTGTAAATATTCCCCTTTTCAAGACTTTCGATTTTTACCAAAGTAATATCTTGATTCAGAGGATGTACTGACGCTAAAAGGAAATGTCGCACGTATTTTAGAAAAAAACTTTATTAATTGAGTTGCTTGGTTACATTTTTTGCGTGTATTTCATCCTGAATGTGATATGATTTCAATTTCCAAAGGCTTTTTCCGACCTTGGTATAAAGAAAATGGTATGCATTTCTAAACACTCTTTCCTATGATATGAACCTGTAATAGGATTTTTAAGTGTTTACACTTCATATTCTTAGATAAGTCGCCATTAAAAGCAGTAAGGTCTCAGTGGTATGATATATTATGGGCTCAAGCCCCAAGGAAACACTAGTTCTTTTCGGGCGAGTTTTTGGATATATTTTTTTGTTTTTTTTGTCAGTATACTTAGATTTACATATAAGAAACTAATTTTACAATCGTTGTTAAATTATTTAATATAAAAATGTCTATTTAACTTGATAATGCCAAACTTTTGCCTGTGTAATTTATCCACATCCATACACATTCTCCTTCCGCTTATATATCCAAGATGTCACCTATCTGCATTTTTTCCTGCCTATATATCTAAGAAATCACATTTCTGCATTCTTCTACAGCATACAAAAAGACTCTCTTGCCGTCTGTGTAGCCAACATATCACCTAACTGCATCCATCTTCCATATCCAAACTCACTCTTTTTCCGCCTATATATATCCTAAAATATCTCCTATCTTCATCCTTTTTCCTCATCCAAAAATTCTATTTCTCTCTAAATATCTAAGATGTCACCTACTTGCATCCTTTTATCACATCCAAATACTATATTTTGTGATAAAACCTAGGTTTTGACTATTCCATTAAAAAGTTCGACATTTTTGACAGTAAATAAGTGCCAAATTGCATTAACGGCCCGTTTTACTGTTACCCGTTTCGGCGTGCTATCAGTGCTATACTACTTAGTTTGAACGCATGGAAAATTGTATAAATATTAAAAGACTATATTTTGAAAAGCTGTAAATCCATTCATACCTTTGTAAAATGTGTTTTTGATACACACTGAAAAAAACTTATTCGAATACTCCTCCGTATGTCATTTTTATTAAACATTATTCTTTTTTTAATAAAATGATATATGCATTATCAACTTTCAACGATGTCATTCTCGATACGATAACTAAATAAAGAATTTTTATTCCTATCCAATTAGGAACGAAAAAATTAGTTAAAATGTTCACTGGTAATCGATGTAGGTACACAACTACTAGTTCCGTATAAAAATCTGCTTTCATTTTAATGTTACCTTAAATATTACATTAATAATGTATAAAGTCATGTCAACTCATTCAATAATAGTCTGACACAAGGCAACGGAAGTTAAAAAAACGCGCGTGCTACTTCAAATGCGACGCGGGTTTTGGCGCGCACCAACTTGCATTTCCGGTTGCCATTTGTAAATTACCATAGAGCTTATGTAGGGCAAATATTGCTTTAATGGCGGCTGTCGTGCCAGTGTTTTTTTGTTTCTATTGTTATATAAATGTGCTTTGTGCTTCTATTTACGGGTATGATTATGAATGAGACCTTATTTCGTGTCTATATCTGTATTTTATGCCTTTTCAAACGATTATATCAGAGTCGTAAATTGTGTTTACATTTTGGTTTTTGAACCACAGAATTCTTTCTGAACCGTTGGTATACATTTTGTCGCTAGATTGGAGAATCTATAAAAAAAATTTAGCGAATATATGGGTATTACTAGTATATATTACCGATGAAATTAATTTTGGGAATAATTGAACACTTCAATATGCATTCGAAAATATCGATACTTGAGTATATAGATATAATTAACCACATAACTATCGACAACACATTGCAAGGGATGTCGTTTTTTGTTTCAAACGAATACGAGGGTATGCATATTTTGAAGTACCGCTTTCAAGTACAAAAGTAAAAGTATTTTGGCGTAAAATTTTGACCTACTTTGCTTTTCGAAGTCAAATACGACACAGCAAATTTGCGACAAACGAACAACAACTTTAAAGCTATTGAATTAATATTGATATGAAAAAAATATAAACCTGAATGTGAAAATACAATCGATTTTTTCGTCTCATTCCGCAGTAACTTGAATAAATCAGGTTATTCGAAAATTAAGAAAGTTTAAATTAGTTTACGACTTCATGGAATTGTTTCACAATCGATTGATTACATGATACATTTGCGAATAAAAATCTTATAAACTATGGGTAAAACCCTTTAAAAGACACTTCGTTTTGTACATGTTATGTGAATCAAATTCTTTGTGACCATTACGGGGCGCTGTTAAGGTTTCTAAATTGACCAATAAAGTTTATGACATAACGTGACATAATTCAGGGCGATTTGAATAAAAATGCTCAGGAGTGCAGTCTACTATGCAGTCGTGTGAATTATAGACGGAAGTACACGTGACCTCGGCACCGGCTTGCATGTTTTCCGTTTTAAGGTTAAGGCGGCTACTCATATTCATTGCGCATTTACTGCTTTTATTTGATCAACATACTTTTTATATATTATGGTATACACGTAAATATAGAATAAGAAGTCTATCTTCTGTACGTTGGTGCCATCTCTCTCACTTCAGTCTCCTGCGTTATCCTTTACGCACTCTTCTTTTTTATGATTTACCGGATTATTTTTCAGGCATTTTTCTCGCTAATGCAGTATGTAACCATTTCTGTAGAACCACGCTGAAGTGAGGAATGATATTGAGGAGGATTCATTCCTTACGATGGCGAAGGCCGAATCACGGATACATCGGTCGGTCACAAAATTGAAAAAGTGAAGAAATTAATTTATCGTTGGGATCCCCATTGGAATTTTTGTCCCCAAAAACATTTCACATTTCCTTAATAGATGATTTTTCAAAGTAAAAACAATTCAAAGCTTGAATGAAATCTTACCTTTAACACATTTTCCTACTGAAGAAGACGCTGTCTAAACTTAGGAAAAGAAAAGTTACATTCTTTTACATAAGTATGCATCAAATATATTTGGTTTGATGCACGAAATCGCCTGTATGAATAAAGATTCAATATTTTTTCATATGTATATATATATATATATATATATATATATATATATATATATATATATATATGTGTGTGTGTGTGTGCGTGTGTGTAAGTGTGTAATTTCCTACAACTTATTTCACAGGGTGATTTGGAATGGTCCAATTCTGAATAATAAAAATAAAAGAAATATGAAATATTTTGAAAAAAAAATTTTAAAAACCATTTTTAACTTTTTCTATTCGGAATAAAAGAAAAAACGTAATGTTGGCATTGCAGATAGTCAACTGATCTTATTAATGACGTTTAATTTTAAAACGGATTTTCCAATAGCTTCTCAAGTTTTATTTTTGGGAGTTGTAGGATTTAATATAACAAATTCATTGAAGTGATTTTATGGTAAAAAAGAATTTATTTTTTTAATTTTAAAGGTCGTTATCACGGAAAGGGTTCGATTTTTTCCCACTGGCCTAAACATTTTACGGTCAGCTTGATTAAAGCAAGTTTGTAAAAATGGGTCGTAAGAAAAAGTAGAACCTGTTTGTATGTAGACATAGAAGAGTAAGGAAGGGACCACTTCTTATTGCTACATGTAGTAGAGATGCATTCTCTAATTATAAGTAAAGTTACTTCAATAATTGTGCAACATGTCCGTTAGTGTCAGATTAGAAGTTTCACGCCTTCATCGACGTAAACTAATGTATAATAAACGCCTTCATCGACGTAAACTAATGTATAATAAACGCCTTCATCGACGTAAACTAATGTATAATAAACGCCTTCATCGACGTAAATAAAAAAAGAGATCAAGCGGCAAGGTCGTATTATTTATAAATAAACTAAAAATGTTATGCAACTTATTGATTTATCAAAGCGTCGTTATAATTTTCTTGTATTATTATTATTAGTCTTTTATATTTCAAAGTATTTATAGATTGTTTACCTTAAAGTTATCTGATCTCTCGGTCACAACCTTACCGAGAGCTTTGTACATGGAATTTTGCAAGTATATGTTCTGCATGGAGGTCTTGATTAACATTCAACTTTAGTAACAAAAACTAAAAAAAAGAATTTTCAATGTACCACCACCCACTAGACATATTTTTCCGTACATCATATCTTGTCTGGTAAGGAATTAAAAAAATGTTATTGAGATTACATTGACTGTTTTTAATGTTTAAGTCGCCTTTTGAAATATTACGCCATGACGACTTGGGTTTGGGAAGTCTGGAAAATAATTCTAGATAATAACATGCAATTAAAACTTTCAATTAAAATTATGTCACTTGACTTACATTAACAACTTCAAGAGTATAGACAATTACGAAGGCATATTTTGCGCGATTGCCAAAACATAGCACGCGGTATTTTATTTCTATATGAATACAACATTTATGGTTCGTGAAATCAACTATTTACCCAATATTACACCGATAAAAGAATTATTATTTAAATAGAAATCTGGACGGTGCAAACACCACTCTCTAATAAAAACACAATTTTTATCACTACGCTAAACCAAATAAATAAAAACAAATCGAAATACATATAATAACTGACTGTCTCTCCTCAGAGCTGGTACTCTTGTGACCAGATCTGTTACAGATCTATTTTAAATCTAGAATTTTAAATAAATATATCGCATTGTGAAAAAATACTGTGCTGATGTATTTTTACGTGTGAATCAAACACCTATTATCGATAAATTTTTAGAAAGAACTGAATACGGTTAGAATAACAATAAACCAGAAGTTCCAAATAACAGCACGTTCTCCTTTTGGGGTGAACTCAGTTGTGTGCATAGAGTATGATAGTACTAATACCGTAGTTGTCAATATTTGAATATGAAAGCCTTATAAAATATAATAGATGTATTAAAAATACAATAACTATCGTCATCTAGTGGAGAATTTTAAAACTATACATTCATGGTGGTAGATTATAAAAGAAACAGACGTCGTTGTTGAGTAACAGTCTTGATTATTACCATTAAAGATTCTATCCAAGTATCTAAGATATAGGAGAAGCACGCGATGAACTCACTTCTCTATCCATATCCAACGGGTCCCTTCAACACTGCTGTCATAATAGTGCTGTCTGTTCATCCATCTGTCTGTCAAAGGCTTCAAGTACCTAACCGGAATAAGTTAGTCTTAATCTTTGCACGTGTTATGTAATTTTTGGGGTTCCACATATCAAAATGAAAAAAAAAAATCCTTGTCAAGGGTTTCACACCTAATGTGTACAAACTTAACACTGATGTTATGATGACGCTGTCCTTCCGTCGATCCATCTGTTGGGTACTTCTAGCTACTAAACGGATTAAGTTAGTCTTAATCTTTGCACGTGTTATGTAATTTTTGGGGTTTCGTACCTCAAAATGAAAGAAAAGAAACACTTGTCTAGGATTCCACACCTAATGGGTGCAAACTTAACACTGATGTTATGATGACGCTGTCCTTTCGTCGATCCATCTATTGAATACATCTGGCTCCTAAACGGAATAAGTTTTAAATTTTGCAAGTTTTATGTACCTAATTATTTAGAATTTCGTACCTCAAAATGAAGGGAAGGAACCATTACAAGATCACATACATATCCGTCCGCTAGTCACAGCCGTTTGTATCAAAAAGGTTTTACAGAGAAAATAACAGAGCTACTAAAATGTACCTAAACTTTACTGGAAAACTCAAGCAGTATTCACAACAATTTTATGCCTGTGGCAGTTGCTGGGCGTACAATTGTTGTGAATACTGCTTGAGTTTTCCAGTAAAGTTTAGGTACATTTTAGTAGCTCTGTTACAGAGTGATAAATAACGTTAAAATTTGTCAATATTATAGTAAACAATGTGTAGGATTTTTTTTATACTGTGAGGGTTTCCCGCAGACCGGCTCGAATTCTAATCGAGCTTAACAAGGTTTATTTTTTGACCCAAAATTGAAAATAGTATTTAAAATAACAATTGTATTTGAAGATGACTATGCGAGAATGTCAGAGTGGAGAGGGGAGTGTTGCCAACAATTTTTCACAAAGGCAAGGAAAATTTCATTAAAAGTAGCTCTTCGTGTACCCATGTCACAAATGAATTTTTCATAATCTATACATATAACAAAACTGTAACTGGGCCGTGTCTGTACACTGATATTTTAGGAAAATCTTATTCTTATAGTCACTATTATCAATACAAAGACCAAATTTACCATTTTTTAAAATTGTTGTCTGTCTGTCTTTGTGTCTTTCGGTTACCACATCACGTAAAAACTACTAAACGGATTTTTATGAAATTTGGTATGATGATAACTGACTATCCGGGTCAATATATAGGATACTTTTTATTTTGGGAAAATATTTCATTCCAAAGCGAAAATACAAAAAATGGTTCGTGCAAAAAAAACTCGGAATCTAGATATTTTTGCTAATCTATACATATCAATACAGATTTATGAATATAAAAAATTACAAAATGAGGCAATGAATAAATATAAAAACCAATAATTAAAAAAATTAAAAAATAAAGTAAAACGGTTTAATAATATTTAATTAAGTTCAGTTTAAAAACTTACCAATAGATGTCATTACAAGGTTTTTAAAATACATAATTTTAGCAAGTCAATTATCACTGGTTTGGATTTTTTTTATATCGCACGGTGTCAAATTACATAACGCAATGCAATATAATACCCATCATATCCAAACTCTCTAAATATTTTTAGGCTTAAATAAAGTTACAAGGTTTGTACTATTATTTTGCTTTTTTACAATAGATGGCGCAAGTAGCGATTTAAAATACACAACATAAATACGCGCTTTAGTTGTTTTGATTAATTCATATGTTTTTTTATTTCTACTCGACGGTATATAACGCTGAATATTTTCCATTATAGTCATTGTGTTTTCATAATCTAGCACTCTCCCGCGTCAGCAACGCTACCAATTTATTTGTTTATATCCCTGACGGGTCGACAGGAAACGTTCGTTACAGAGAAGTTTTGTGGACAATGTTCTAAAGCTCACGCGAGTGAAGTCACGGGCACAACTAATTTTTAATAAGACGACATTCGTAAATTTTTAGATTTATTTTGTGATCAGGTTCATTTGAATGAACTTGGTACTTAAGCATCTAAACTTTGTGGTTCACATTGCAAATATCCTCTATGTTTAAACAAGTACAATAGTTTTCGGTTATACGTAATACGAACGTAAGTTTGTATCCACATCACGCTCTTTAAAATAAAATATTGTACGTACACGGTATCGGTTAATCGTTACAGCAAGAATTTGTTTTCGGATACCTCTCGAGAGTATAGGACGAAAATAACCGATAATTTTTTTTGATTTGCATCTTTCATTCTGATAAAAAAAATTATTTTTTAATTACAAAATATTTTTTGTTCTTGACATTTTTTAAATCACAATTACATTTAAAGGTTTTATCATCAAAAACATAATATAACATACAAATTTAAGAAATACCTTTGAAATATTAGCATAATGCACTCTTCTATATTCCATATAATACTCGTATAACATATGCAAAGTTTCGTCACGTCGTTGCCAACTTTTTATACAAGAAAAAAAACATATTGAGATCGGAGTGTTGAAATAAACAGTATTTTAAAAAATAAACAATATTTAATTTTTTTGAAGTTTTAAAAACTTATTTTTTGGAGTTTCTCGCATAAATTAACAACTTATAACTCTAACTCATTTTTAAACTATTCGTAAGGCCCTCCACAATATAAATCTAAATTAAAATAAATGAGTAGCACATTTTTTATTAAATTAATTGAAGATCTATTTCTAGCATCCCGCCACTTTGTATTAATTACGGAAAACACTCTTTCTGTGAAAGCCGAAGTGTCAGGATCAGAAAGTGGATATGAGACAATTTTAGAAATATTTTTGAATTCTTGAGAAGTAGTTACTAACAAATGATTCCATTTTTGACCGGTATACATATAAAGAAAATATTTGTCCTCTGATATTTTTTCATAAATAACTTGGAATTGTATTTATTCCGAATGTAAATTAACCATATCAATATTAACCTATGCAAATTAAGTTTTTCAAAATGATCAAAGGTGACCAAAGACTTTAATGACAAATGGCTGATCTGGGAAAGTCGATTAGTTTGAATAATGTCAAACCATTTCTCCAACTATGAAATAGCTTTGTCAATGAAAAGTATGAGCTTATCAATAATTTTATTGAAATCATCTTGGGTGACTCTGCAATTGATGGCCAGTATACTTATCTTTTTTTTCTCTGTATTAATTCATTTTTTAAAGTGCTCATTATATTCTAAACATTTAAACTGGTTATATTTTTGCATTCTAATGTCTTAATTGATTTGCTGAAAAGGTAACAATAACCTTCATTATTTTCCATTTCTCTATCCAACATTAATAAATTTTTAATAACCATTGGACAGTCAACATTCAAACTGACAAAATAATTACAAATTGGTCTCCAATTAATTAAATGTGTATCTATTGCTCGTAAAAGTGGTAGCCAACGTGCTCCTATGCGTCTTTTGATTTCGGGAAACTCTCCTTCAGCAAGCGTTACTAATCTTTTTAATTCGTCCCGTCTGTATGCAGAAACAGAAAAATTACTATAAATATTTTACATAATATTCTCAATATCATATTTTAAATAACTCATGGCACGTTTTACTGAATTTTAATTGCCTCTAATTAAGTTGGGCACCACCTCCAAAATATTTGTGTATAAAGAATTATTTTGGCCAAAATTAGTATTAGTATTGTCAGCACTTAGACAAGACAGTTGGCTGAAAGAATGTTCATAGGAAGCTTAAAAGCTTTTGATGGCTGAAAGCATCCCATTTGCAGATTTATTTGCATATTCGTAAAAATCCAGTAATATCTGTTTAATTCCATTCTGTGAGGGGAAATACTAAACTACTAGAGGAAACAATTCTTTAAATGCCTGAGTTTATAGACAATATAACAAATAATCTTTGTTTAATTGATCAATAACACATTGCACAGTGTATGGCCAAAAACTTCTGTTATCAACGCTTCCATTTTTGTCCTACCCAATCTTTTATTAGTACCGGTTTTGGAATCATAATAAATAATCTTGTTTAGTTTCATATTGTAATCCTGGCTTTTTTATGATAAATTGTGTTTAACAGTATGAAATGCCGTTGTTAACTCGGCCGCTGTTAATTTGATATCATCACAACAACTGTTTAACCTAAACATAAGTAAAACAAACATTTGAAAAATAGGCAAGTAACAACTACTTACTCATCTTCAATTAGCTGACAAAAAACACCCATAATAGTTCCACACCAAGCTGACCAACACAATAACAAAGTAAATAATAACATTTATTTCAAAAATTAGTTAAATTTATTTTCAAAGTTTCTGACTCATATTTTACTTAAAGCATTATCATCCTTTTAAGATCACGCGTTAACCAATCAAATCGGCATTCCTATACTTGCTTGTATTTTTGTTTATCATTATTATATATATAGTTTTGTTTACCGTTAGCCAGTATTTGGCTTTCTTCCTAGATGTTGTAGGAACAGAATCAGGTAAATCTGAATATGAACCGTTTTTACTTTCCATCTTTTACGTTAAAAAAACGAAAACTATTAATACGAAAATAAAGGAAACACATGGCCACAAAAGGTTATGTTCTGCGTTCGTTGCGTGCTTGCGCGTGCGTGCGTGACATTGACAGTTTACTTTTTATATAACTTCGGATACCAGCGACGATGAAAACAGTATTTTTTACATTTTTTTTTATTAAAAAGTAAACAGTATTATAGAGCGAAATAAAGTATAATACTACTTTAACAGTATGGTTGGCAACCCTAATCGTATCTCGCTTTGATTATGCCAGGAAAGAATATTAACTATTACTACGTAAAGAAGCGACACTCATCTCCACCCGCTAGTTTAACGTCACACGCAGATAACGGGTACGATCAAGGGTACGCGTTCCTAGGTTGCTGCTTGCTGTGTGCGCGTATGATTTGTTCAATTTTGTTTAATTCAGTCTTAATTGATATTTTATAATAATTGAATTTAACTATCCGTTATTGTGCTGTGAACGAGTACTTAGAAAGCAATAAAATCAATAAGGGTAGGAAATTGTTTTGTCTTCCTTTTATTTTGTTTGTTATGAATAATTTTGTTTTGTATCACCAACTTATTTGGTTAGTACCTTTCATTTTGTATCTAAAAATATGTCACAGCAGTTTTAAATTTCAAACTGTTCTTAAAAGTCATTGTGTTGTTTGAACACGATGTGGTTGGGAAAAGTATCCTTGTAGTGCCGCTCATAGGCTAATTATATTGTTTATTAAGATATCTTTCACATGAAGCAAATCTAATCAAGTCAAATATACAACGAAAACAATATTTTAGTGTATCACATTTATAAATAAACAAAATTAATTTTCATTTAAGAATTTATTTCGTTTCTAAGTTCTACACTAAATACCTTTTTTCAAATTCTATCGTTATATTATTATTATCAAATCACTTTCACTCAATTAAATGTATAGTATAAAATATTTATTTTTACAATAAATAATAATAAAGACGTGTGCTCCAGTACAAAGTTACTGAGCCAGCGTGCTATTGAGACAGTCATATTAGTTAAAAAGAGAAACAGCTATGTTGTTGACGTATAGCGTCAACTCGCTCGACCGGCGTGATTGTCGCAATGATCGAAACCGATATGCACTAATAGTAATATTCTTTAACTGCATGCTGCATACAAACAGATGCGAAAAGGCGTATGTAATATAGTAGGCAATCAAATCTGTTTGCTAGTATGGAGTGTCGGAGGTGTGATGCCGGTGTGCGTGCACTGCACGACGCTTAACCCCTTAGTTAATGTTGAAATAGAGTATATCTCGAGAAAGATATAACATACAAAAATCATTTATTTACTATAATCGTCTTATTTTGTACTCAGAAACCCATAGAACTCGGCTTGCAACATCGATTAGTCTTTATATATGTTGCATGTGTGCCTTTAATAATCTCACTTGACCGATATTTTAAAGTTGTCTTAACAATTAGGCCATCTCTCAGAAATATTAGAATCCCACTTTCGGAAACAACTTACAAAGACGACCTACTTGAACCTAACGTATCGTAGTGTACACGCTCGTTCGTAACTCACGCGCGGGACAAGCGCCGGAAGGCAGGGGTCGTCGAGGCATGGCACGCGAGCTAGCCAGCGGTAGTCGAGTGGGGATTTTACGACGCAGTTGACCTCCTTGCGGCGGCGGCAGGAAGTCCGAGATGGACGAGTGATAAGCCAGGCCGACGCGGAGCTGATAGTTTCCTATTACCTACACGGAGAAGAAGTTGCGTGTTTTTGATTAGATAATGCAAAGTTACGGCTCGCTTGTTTGTTTGCCCAGTCGAAAATAATGTCCCCACTAATTCGGAGTGTTTTGGTTAACGATTTTACTCAAATTTTAACCCACTGATAACGACAGACGTAATAAAATACATTTATTTTTTATTTCAGTAACAATATACACAAAAACATACATGTCATGTTCTACATACATTCGTTTATGCCATTTATTCTATACGTATGATTGCAATAGTATATTTTTCGGGGTTTTGTAGCCAAATGGCAAAATCCATATACACGAATTTATATTTTGGGATGTCTATGTGTCTAATGTTACAGTATCTCATTCTGTCAATTTAAGAGTGATTCTAACAAAATTTTACATTAAGATGTAGTAGTGAATTTAAATATATTTTTATCTGTAAAAATTTTCAATTCAAATATATTTGTTTTCTCAGCATTTGTACGCACAATGACTTTGGCACATCGACGCATTCGCACGAGGTGGCGAACAGTTGCGAGATCATCATGGCAGCGAAATAACAGCGCTTAGTGAGTAACTGCATGTTTCCGTAATGTTTAACTTCGTTTTGGTTTGGGATGTTGACCCACTCGCCGCTTTCCGATGTGGAAGAGGAGTAATCGCTGTTACTCGCGTCTGTGTTAACGAAAAGGCGTAGAGTGTGGGTGCACGAAATAAACCAAAAACGAAGGAAGAAATATTTATCGAATTTTATTTTAATCTTACTTATTCTAAAATTCCAAATCACACATTGAAATAAGCAGAAAACATGTTTAATTTTTACAAAACTTCCCTGTGACGAATTTTTTCTTCGCGCGGACTCCAGCAAATTGTCACTCTTTAAAAAGTTTTTTCAAAGAATGACCCTAAAAATGGTGATTTCTTCCGTTTGAAGTAGCAATCGATTTAATTTAAATTGTGATATGAATGACACCTTTTGATGGGCACTAATCACAAAATATGATTTTAAGAGATGTGGAGAACCTTAATAGTAGAAATGGATATATGGATCGCAATGTTGGTTAACTGAACTTAATATGTAAAACTTTTGGTTACTTTTAATGTTTTAAATTCTCACCAGTTTACAAAATCCAAAATGGCATCTAATACCGCCATCATAAAAAACTTATATTATCGTTATTATATTCCTTGTTATGTGCAATAACGGTACTTGTAACAATACGTTAGTATATATTTTTATTAAGGAAAGCTTAAAAGGAATATTCATAAATTTTTTATTATAAATATAAAGCACGTATTTCGAAATTTTATCATTATGGCCACACAACACTTTCATAAAGAATGTTCTGTTAATATTTGGTATATTAACATAACATTCTTGCAACTTGCAACAAATTGTAATGTATGAGTCTATTTCTACTATTTGGACTTTTCGTAGCTCTGAAAGAGTTCCTATATTCATTTTTTTTTGTGATTTATGACTTATCATAAGACAGACCATAAATCAATTTAAAATGTTTGGTTCACCGAAATGGCCATCATACTTTAAATCGAAAATATTTAATTGTATTTTCGAAACACGTCAATCTCTAAACGAATATTTTAATATACTCTTCACTTTTTTCTAACTGTTTAACCATGTAAGTTAGGAATCTGAAAAAATGGTGATTTAGTTAAATACTCCCGCATACAATACAAGAGGGTGGATTGAAAAGTTCGTAAACTGAATGTAAAAATAAATGCAGATGTTTCCTTAATTATTTTGAGTTCTCAACATAGTCATCGTGTTTCATCAATACTCTCAAAATACACGTTGATTGAAGCTTCTACTTTTTCATTTTATAAATACCTACCTATTAAATACCTACGTCAATTCTTATTTTAATTAATAAAAATATAAAAGTTAGATGGTGCCAGATCAGATGGAATAAGAGTGTGCTGTGTCAGTAATTCGGACACACAATTATGAATTTCAATCATAGCTTCTAAGTATATGTTAGCGCGCACTTTGTCCTGATGAAACAAAACCCCTATCATTAACAATCCTGGCTGTTTTTTCTTTATTTCATCACGAAATTATTGTAAATGGGTGCAATAATAAGTGAAGTCTATTAATTTTATAGGTAATCAACAATAATGACTTCCTTCGAGCACCAGGAAACTGTTGCCATTAATTTATTTGCCGACAAAACCACTTTGGCTTTCTTTGATGCTAACGTTCCTCTTCTCCATTTTCAACCGCTGTTTTGACTCTAGAGTATAATGGTAGAGCCAAGTTTCGTCAATGATGAAACCTATGCAAAAAATCTCGTCAATCAACTTCAAACAACTCCAAACATTTAAGCAAAATTATGAGTCATTCGCTTTTTTGTTCGATTGAAAGAAGCAGAAGATCCATTTTGCAGAAATCTTAGAAAATCCCCTTTTCGTTATGAATAACTTTTTGAGATCACTCGTAAGATATGCTCGTGATCTCAGATAACACTCTAATTTCAATGTGTTGTCTACCATGACCAAATCGAAGGGTTTTGCAACCTTTTCTTCACAACATGCAGTTGATGGCCACCTTTAGCGTTCTGCCCGCCACATATAATTCCAGCTGACCACTTTTTAATAACTGTAAAGAACTGAGCAGATTTTTCTTGCATCTGGTTTGGTGTTAATACTTTCTTCAACAGGTACTCAATAACAAAGTGATGTTCAATTATATGCATATTCAAGAAATCCATCACCAGCAAAGTCGGAAAATCGACGTACAGTCAATAAAAACTTTGTACGGTGGCAACTAAAGAATTGGTGAATATAATGAGAACATTACTACAACATTACAATATTATAATTATATCTGTGTGACAGATAAACGTATTCTATCTTTTTAATCACAATGTTATGATTACATATGTACGCGATCTTCAATCCATCCTCACGTTTTCGTTAACATTCAAAAAGTAAAGAGATGTTTGAGGTTGCTTGTTTGCGTCTGTAAAGTGAAATATACATCAGCAAAATATTCATAAATTCACAGGACAAAAAATAATATTAACATTTGAAACAGTTTTTATAATACATGTAAGTTTAAACTTTTCTATTGAATATATTTGGTAAAGAGTGGTAAAGAACTTAAAGAAAGTAGAAATAATACTACATCACGTAGTTTCATTTAATTATCATTAAACTTTTCTTTTGGGTACGGAAACATCGTAGTGTTAGTTACACTCGTACTTAAGGGGTTTTCAAAATGGTCGTTTCGAAATTGTCCATTTTAAATTATTTTCAGTGGAATCTTTAATTTTATCATATAACCCTAAGGTTACCACAATCACAGAAATGCGTTTTTTTTCTGAAAGCCAACGAAGTAGTTGAAAATTTGTACGTTCATGAAGTCATTCAGTTGCTTTTGCATCATTCAGTGTATTGCTTAATAATATAACCGACATTTTGCTAATATAGAGACGATATTTTCTACAGCAGATAGTCCTGGACTTGTATAAAGCATGAAGGAAAATTTTCAATATTTCATACAGCATCGTTTTGTATAGACAGACACTGCTGGAAATCCCGGTTTGTAATAGAAACAAATTTTGAATACATGATATTAAATGTTTACGTTGCATACTCCCAACCGAACATCCATGAAGCAAGTATGCATACCGCGTACGGCCTAGTATTTTGGAAATGACATATGTACCTAGTATTTTGACAAACTCGTTACCTAGTACGAAAAAATACTAACGTCACATAGCTCTTATATCCTGGGTACACCCGACAGGGAGAAAATTGAAAGAAAAAAATATTTTTCTAGAAAATAAAATGTATGCATCTACATAAAAACGCTCCTGCTATACATAAAGGCTATTTGTAAAATTTTGGGTATCTTTAGTATAAATGATTTTTTTATATACTATGTTGAAATGTTTTTAAAGTTGAATCTCTAAATAGAGAGTATATAGATAACATATTGTGAAGTATAGCCTTTTCAACTCCGACTTACTAATATTTTACCATTTGATCCTGTTTTAACGCAGCCTAATGACACGCTTCTTTTTTTTGTGAAAGTAGGTACACCATTAAAATACTTTCAATTGAATCGAATACACTGTCAAAATTGTCAATTGTAAATTAACTTTTCTTCTTTAATAAAGAAGACACATCCCGGTGTCTACTTGAGTCACAAGACGAAAATCCTCGTCTTCATTTCGCGTATCCGATCCCGGTGAAAGTAACGTTTTTATTAGCTCACTTTGTTGTCTGTTTGTTTGTTTGTCCGGTACAAATTTTGCAAACGTTTTTAAACTAACTTCCCGTTAAACCGTAAACGTTATACATAACTCAGAAATGGATGACAATGTAATATTAACTCGCTTTTTTGTCTATCTCTTTATTTTTCTGTTCGACATAGGAAAATGCCCACGCGACTAACCTAACCTAGGCCTAGGGCGAATTTTGCCTCACAATGAAATCCACGTCATTATAATGGCTTTAATGTGTATTTCCAAATAAAAGAAATACCATTTATCTAATCCAGACTCCAGGAATACATAGAAATAGGCCGACTAATACGTGCAATATTAAAAATCATGTAAAAATTATTTACATAAAAACAATTAATTTACCACGTTTTTAAAACGGACTAACAAATTTAAAATGAATTCTCCTAGCCGCGTACATATTGTACTGAAAATTTGTAATTGTGAATTTTTAATAGCTATGAAATACAAGATATAAAAGGTGGGGCTGTCGTTGAGAAAACTCACATAACGGGTCACAGCATTTGTTAAACAATAAAATTATTAGTGAATTAGATGAATCGCGGCTCACGTTTTCCTTTTACTTCTTATAAGTATTTTCATAGCTATAAGAAACTTAGTCAGAAATTTCCAGAACAATATATATGTGGTTATAGATCAGAAACGGATTATAAATCTTTATGGGACAAGAAGGAATTATTTGAATTTTATTAGTTCATTTTAAAAACAGGGTAGATTAAAAAAAAGTTTTATGCAAATAATTGTTTTCCATGAAAGCCTTTCCTAATTTCGAGACAGACTTGTCAGCGTATATATTAGTTATTCGATTAAATAGATTACGATATGAAGGCCCCAAAATTTTGTCTGACATGGGTCATAGTGCCGCAATTTGGCGATGATCACCCCATTTTCAGTCTACAAATTATATAAATTTGGGGACTGAATTTTGAAAACCAAAATTTTGTCCGACATGAGTCATAGCGCCGCGACTTTACGACCGTCATTTACAGTCTCAAAATTATATCAATTTGAGGACTGCATTTTGAAATTCAAAATTTTGATCTCTTTGATTATTTAAATACATTTTTTTTACGGATACAAATCGGTTAGAACTCGGAATATAAACATCAAACTAAATGGAGCCATTGTGTTACCGTCCATTGTTGATTTTTTCACTAAAATAGTTTTGGTATAGAAAATATCTCATAGGGGATTTACGTTTAATTTAGGTAGACTTAGTGCTTGGAGGGGAAGAACGAGAGGGGTTGTTTGTAGACGATTTTTCTGTCTTAGGTGACGAAGGGGAGGGAGTAAATAATAACAAATCCTAAGTAAAGCAGCATAAGAGAGTAATTGGAAGCAATAATCAAACGTTTTAGATCAATTACTTCCCCTATGACAGAATATCTCAAAATGAACCATCTTTTGTAACTGATATTGAAACTTTAACACAAAATTCCGTATCCACAAAAGAAAAGATAAATATTTATGTAAAGATTAATATTATACAAATACATCAAGCATTTTATTTTTTTAAATTTTGATATCCAATAAAAGAATTTAAGGAAACATCTTATATATTTTTGATACTGCCCCATAGCTCGGGCCCTGTGAAATTTCATCGAATAAGCATTAGATAATCAAAGGTTCTGCTAGTGGACCATAGATGGCGGCTTGTGGAATTGGTTTTGCTATCGCGCCCGCTAGATAAACGAAAATGTAGATAAAAATTTCGTCTAAAAATATACTAGGTATTGATCCAAGAATAAAGTTATCATATATTCCATAGAGAAAGATATCCAGATTCCACACTATGTGAAAGTATATTTTACCTGCATTAGGTATGCAGCAATATCGGTTTTGTAAAGCGTATGCGTAAGTATGAGTCTCAATAAGTAAGAGTGTGCAAAGATGCTTCCTCGAATCAAATACCAACATCACCATCATAAGATACCACATTGAACCAAAAACTGAGTTGGTTTCATGTGTAATTCACATCGATAACACTAATAGTTTTATAGTTAAATACGTTCATTTCGAGACTCTCTTTTGAATAATCTAATATCTGTGAAAAAAAAACACTCCGATTCGTTACTTCGTTGCGACGCGAATGAAGAACAAAAAACACACTTCCGATTTTTTAATATTTATTGGGATTTTTATATTAGTAAAAATATATTTACCGAGTTAAAAAGTAGCCAATATCATTTCCTAGCTCACCAAATATCTTTATTCAAAAATCACATTGATCTGTTACTCCGTGAAAGAAGGACAAACAAACACAATTTCGAATTTTAATCATTAGTTGGGATTGTTCAATTCGTTAGAGTGAGAGTTCCCAGTTGAAAATTTGCAAAATTATATAAAAGCTAAAAATTAGCCAAAGTCACAAGCATGCGCCCCAATTTTATTTATCCATATGCAGAGAGTTTCTCAAATCGACAAAATAATACTTAACACTCCAACGCCTTTCACGCAAAACTATTAATTTAATATTAAGACAATAATCTAATTTAAATCTACCCAAATTACCTACCAAAAGCAGTATTTAGAGTAACAGGTAGAACATTTCTAAAGCAGGTCGTTGTTATTAACTAAAGCGGGTTATTATAGTTGTAGTGACGTGCTTAAAATTGTTTGTGACATGTAACGCGTTGTGTAAAACGTTTTTTGTTTTTATTTTGCTAGACAGCGTTCTTTGTTGAGTCATTATCGTAATGAAAGGCAACAATCGAGCTAGTTTTAGATCGTTCAACTATTTTAGAACGCTCAACGCTAATAGCTGTTATGAGTTGCTGTGTAAGTTTAGTTTGTACTAAAATATTGATAGAGCCAAAAGAATTTCATTATTACCTGACGTTAAATGAAAAATTGCTAAAATAAAAAAAAATAAACGAGAGGTGTCGTGGCACACCCGGCTGGAACGCAGTTCCTCTCGCTATATATTATGTATTAAATATATGTATTATCTACATGAATACAATTTTAATGAATATAATGAATTTTTGAATTGACTGAAACAATCTAAATAAAATTAATTTAATTAATGAAAATAAATGAAGTTTCCGAAATTTTTTTTAATTTATAAATTTTTAATATTTAGTAAACCATATAGCAATAATTTATAATGCAAATAAATACATACCGAATTGCAAACGGTCTAGCAGATGATTGGCTTACAATATAAAGTAGAATAAAAAAAATAAGTTTAAATAATATTTACCCTTGTTTAGAATTGAGGTTATACAGCTCACCGTGCACAATGCTCGCTGCTCGAATGTCGATACTCGCACGAACAAACACACGTACAACCGTATATAATAGAAAGAGACAGAGAGAAATAGAGGGAAAGATCACCTGTAGGGGGCATAGCGCTTTTTCCTCACGTGACGATTTCTGCCAGTTCGCTCTACTGGAAGCCGCGTAAAAGAACTTCGTTCCAAAAAGTTGACCGAATAAAACTTTAAAAATATAATCTAAAATATGTGTAATGAAATTTACATTAGACAAAAATTAGTTACGTATGAATGAATAGATACAGTAAATTCGTAATTCATTTTTTACACCGGACGTATTTCGTGCGAGTTGACCAATTTTAATAATTTGCTGTAAGACTTTTTAAATATGCTACAGCTACTGCGAACAAAACATGATAAAAAGAAGCAAAAGTAGCAGCCTTGCGATCTAATAACACGGAACTGGATATCTTAATGGCAGTTTGCATGATTGTTTGAACAGAGGCACGGGTATCATAAGACAACAATAAATCACTACTCCTTGACAACTGTTACTTTATGCCTAGACATTCTTCATCAACAGATAAAGTCAACAGAAGTAATCATCAAGATTGTCCTTAAAATAACGCTACGACGATGATATTAGTGTATTCAATATTTATTTACTAATTACACAAGTTCATACGTTATAAAAAAAATGTATGTATATATATATATATATATATATATATATATATATATATATATATATATATATATATATATATATATATATATATATATATATATATGTATATATATATATATATATATATATGTTTATATAATATTTTTAAACAGGCAATAGTCGAAGCTCTCAACAGCCACCTTCGTCACACCAACTTAAAAAAGCAACATGAAATGTCAAAATGGCGAAAAACATACTTCTCGAATACCACTATTTATATGGTAATA
Organism: Druceiella hillmani; assembly: GCA_039881145.1. Taxonomy (NCBI): domain Eukaryota; kingdom Metazoa; phylum Arthropoda; class Insecta; order Lepidoptera; family Hepialidae; genus Druceiella; species Druceiella hillmani. The sequence continues at coordinate 24,602,184 of JAYKKI010000019.1, read as the reverse complement.
AGCCCATTACCACCGACTGGTACCACTTTATTCAAATGACCGCAATATTTTTACTGTTTCACTTTATTTCGTTCGGTCTGATAATTACAGATATAAGGGAGCAATATATCGCGTGTGTTAGAGTCTAGATTCGGCGCCATTTTTATTCTATTTGTGGCGTTCGTTTTGCATTCGTAATAAATCTTGTTTAATTACGGGTTTTGGCTACATAGGAATCTGTACAGGTTTTTTTAAGGTTTATTGTCCTCGGGCTGTTAAATAACTTGACGCTTATAAGCAAGTTTTTGCTTCGATTTCGTGCTATAGTGATTACGCCATGTGCTGTTTCAGAAACTTGGGTCGAAAATAACACTGTCTGCTGCCTTCCGTGGCAACTCAGCCATCGAGTGAACCGAGTCCAGAATAATAATATGAAAATACATTTAAGTCTCAGTATTTATTTAATGGCTGGTCACGACATACCCTGTACGTTAATTTTTGGGCGAATAATTAAAACCAGATTATTTACTTTTGAGCTTAGAAATAGAACAAGAACTGAATAAATTTCTGACTTTATGGTCGTATTTTATCTGACAAGCAATCACGTCTGCTTGGAATCTTATCAAAGCTTCAACTAAAAAAAATACAGGCAGACGCTAGAAAAAGCGTCATTAGAGATTATCCCTTGGAACGAATCTTACCCAATGGAAAAGCTAAGGCGACTTTTACCGTGGACAGCGAAAGTGATATGTTTATCACTTCTTTGTACGAAATGCAAATAAATCCAAATTCACATAATTATTGTCTCAATTTTTCTCTTATTCGGGCATGTCAAAATGTAATGATCGAGAGCGAAAAGACAATTATAATTTACGCCACCTGCTAACATCACTTTTTCTGCCTGCCCTGGTACCCAGATACATTTTTGGGATAGTATCCCCACATAAAAAGCTAAATAATTATTTATGGCTAATTTATTAATCGTATTTTCAACTATTCCAAGTTATTCATATATATACAAAGTTTTGCTATTTGAAACTCACATGTCGATTGATGATCATCAAAATTCCAGTATAATTTTCGCGGTCCTATAAAGCTATTGATTTTGGTAAAAAGTATTTAAGGTGACTTGGATGTTACACATTTCATCGTTCAGTTAAGTAAAATATCGCGTGCGAAATGGCCAAGTCAACTGAAAACAATCAACTAAAATACAATCAAAAAATAATTTTCCCCGTACAAGTCGACGAAAACATAGTGTAGTTGGTTCTGAAAGAAACCTTGAATGTTTTTACAGCTTTACAAATAATTTTTAAAATTAATTTATTATTAAGTCATTATTATTTCTTCACCATAGCAAACGTATCCTAATAGAGATCATTGTTTTCTCTTTATTATCTAAATAACTTCTTTATCAACTATTAACTAACTAACAACTTCACAACCTATCTTTTTTGCTACCTAACTATATGTTTTAGTATTTAACTAACTACTTCACTATCTATCATTTTTACTACCTAACTTTATGTATGACTATTTAACTAACTACTTGACTACCTATCTTTTTCACTATTTAAATATATGTTTTACTACTTAACTAACATCTTCACCACCTATTTTTTACTATCTAACTATATATTTTAATACTTAATTAACTTCTTCCCTACCTATATTTTTTACCACCTAATTATATGTTTTATGACTTAACTAACTACTTCACTACCTTTCTTTTTTACTACCTAACTGTAAGTTTTACTACTTGACTAACTCCTTCACTACGTTACTTTTTTATTATCTAACTATATACTTTACTACTTAACAACTACTACACTCCCTATCTGTTTTACTATCTGACTATATGTTTTACTACTTACCTAAATTCTCCAATAAATATGTTTTTTACTACCTAAGTATAAGTTTTACTACTTAACTAACTTATTCACTAAGTATTTTTTTAGATAAATAGCTAAATGTTATGCTCTTCAACTAATTTCTTCACTACCTTTATATTTACTAGGTTTTATTATTTTTTTATGTAGATTATGTTTATAGTAAAACGTGTTATCGTTTAAATGTTAACGTGGTGCAAAAAATGCTAAAAATAAAAAAAAAAAATTTTTATAGTAAAATAAATTAGTCCTTGGCAATAAATAGCTCAAAAAAATATTGTGGTTTATTTTTGTCTTATATTTTTGGAAGACATCGGAAGAAAAATCTTGCTGTGCCTAATTGGTGTAGCAAAATTTTCAAGACCAACCTCTACTTGTGTGTGAGCGCAGAAAAGTAACATTCCTGTGAAAACTTTAGATTTTATGATTAGAAATAACTACTTACCTTTATACATGCATACAAACGTATGTTTACAGTTTTAACCCTAACGGGCGTTCTTTTAATTATCATAAAATAAGTACATTCCGGTATAAACGTTCCTTCATGGCACTGGTTAAATCTGAGCTTAATTTCACGGAGATATTTTGAGTAGTCGAGACTCGAAAGCGAGAGAAACAAACGAACAAATTAAATTTTGTGTTTACAATATCAATAGTATTTTAAAGAATATAAAGATGAAATTAAACCAAGTTTCAAAATAAACGAAAAAGTTTGATTAAAACTTTATTTCGTCGTTTATATGGATGGTTTAGTGTACCGCCGCCGAACTACTGGCTCAGTCAGCCGATCTTTGAACTCTTTCTTCTCTTGCAATACTTATTTCCATTTTGACCCAAGTCGGAAAACTGGTAAGCTGCTATTATGTATATTTAATGTAGTTTTGCTGACTTTCCAACAAGTTTAGGGAGGTGGTGTAGTGTGAAAAATCTATAATATATAAAATTCAAACCAAATTTTCTCTAACAAAATTGCATTGAAGTTGAAATACTGTCCATTAAATTGATAGCTCACCAGACCTATCAACTATATAACCACGACAGAGTGCAAATTATACTGAGCAAATATTTCTAAGGTACGCGCGGATCGTACAAAAAGTCATGGAATCACGCACGTAATAGTGTCCCCTATCGTATCTTTATTCCTTCACCTATTGAATGATCAATTTAAAATGTCTACCTTTAATACCTTTTAAACTATGGGGGAAAATTGTATCGAAGTGTTTCGTTATACTCAACTTCAGATCCACACTTCCGAATTCAAAGGATATTCACGTAAAAAAAAAACTAAAATTAAAATGGAATCCTGAGTATTGTTACACTGTAACTTTTATTTAACTCTTGCCGAATATAAAATCACGCCTGAATTAACGTACTTGTACTTGACCTCTTTTAATTTTTTTTAATTAACTGGAAAAAGTAAAAAGACGGATATCAATGAGACTGGCCACCCTGACATTTGCACTCGTGACTAACTTCACTTTGTCATTTTGACACATCCGGGGCACCATTTTGAATAATACATGAACATGGCGCCGGAGGCCGCGGCGACCGTGACCGTTTTCTACGACGTAAAAAATGGCTTCTTCTTTAAGTTAATTTCTTTTCTTTTTTAATTTACTTTATTCGGTTTTTAATTGTATGATTCGCGTTTTTAGACTTTTATAAAATGTATGTGTATCTCAAAGTCATAGTAAACGTTATGATTAAGCTGATCTTATCATTCTTACAGAAATATCAAAATGAATCCGCGAGAAACATTATTTTTAAGAAATTTCTTAATTTTAAATATATTTTGTACAATTCGAAACAAACAGAAGAAGTTTTTCTATTAGCCGCCAGTATTCTGATTGAAAATGTTTGACAATCGAAGACATTATTGGTGTGAAAAGTGGAAAATCTTCGATAATCATTAAATAATCCATATTAATAAAAATTATAATATGACATTTGTATATATTTGAATACAGATTTATAAAGTAAAAGTAAAAAGTGACCATTACAAAACAAATACCCAAATACTAGAGTCTGAATTCAGTTAAAACGCCTAACTTAATTATTAACAAAGAAATGTGAATACAAGGGAAACATGTGCACTCTTTATATTAGAAAAATATAACGGAACAATAATAATAAAAGTGATTTATTCGTAATACTTGTTTCGTATATAAATTATAACGTGCTGTAACATAATATTTATTTCGTATATAAATTATAAGGCGCTGTAACGCAATACTTGTTTCGTATATAAATTATAACGCACTATAACATAATACTTGTTTCGTATATAAATTATTTTCGTAATACTTGTTTCGTATATAAATTATAACGCGCTATAACATAATACTTATTTCGTATATAAATTATAAGGCTCTGTAACATAATACTTGTTTCGTATATAAATTATAACACGCTGTAACATAAACACTGCTTTTTTTTGACGCGACAGAGAAATACCCAAGCGCTTATGGAATACAGTATCGGTAGTTAAATTTTAATGAAACTTAATTCGTTTTACATTATTCAATCAATATATTGAAACAAAAAAAACTATTCCCAGTGTAAACCTCGGAGATAGCTAAAATGTTGACGATTAAAGTTAAGCCGTATCATTGAGGCCCGATCATTACTTTTTCAATATTGTTGTGAAATATCATTTCAGAATTATCATTAAAATTGAACTAACAACATAATGGAAAAATGTAACGTCACTGATTAATAACTACTAGGTTTTCAAAATATTGAACAACTCATAGGACTCCGATACCATGTTTTATTTAGGAGTTAAAAAAACAATCGAAAAACAGGTACGTCAAAAAAAAGTTAAAAAAACAATAGAATATATTGTTTTTTTACTTTTTTTAACTTGTGATTTATTTTATTTCATGCTATTCGAAATGAATTGAAGAAGTTTTTAATTAATATATGTTATGTAATTTTATATTTCATTAATCTAAATCAAGGAAATTAATCGTATTAGGTATTACAAAATTTATTTTACATGTCTGTAAAGCGGCCGAGATACCGCCAAAATTAAACTTTGACTGTGAACTCAAAGTTCAACTTATCGAACTTCTAAAATATATCGCAAACTATTTTCTTTAGTATATAGATGTCCAACCAATAAAAGGATTTACATTATAGTTTTGCTTAAAGAAACAGTTATACGAGAAATTACTAAGTGCTAAATTATAAATAATAAAAGGAGAACTGTGTTTCGGAACACGTATAAAGTGTACCGTGGTTATCTACAGCTCTTGAAATTGTTGACACAAGTTAACCAAAATAACTTTAATATAAAGCCCTAATCAATAGTACTTAAATTTTCGAATAAATGGTTGAAAGTTTGAGGAATGAAAACATTATGCGTCACATTCAAGCTTAATGTTTTGAAGAGAGAGCTTAAAATTAAAAAGTGAATAAAAACCTCAATTTCATTTAAAAAACCTATCCAATAATATTCCACTCGATGGAACAGGAGGGGGGGGGGATGTTTAGCCCCATTTTACCCTTATGTTTTAGGCACATTAAAAGTTTTCTTTTAATATTTTGCCGCATATTACGTGATATCTCGATATGAAGTATCTACATCTAAAATCTGATTCACATAGATCAAAAGCTACTAATACTTTTATACTGCGACTGTCGGGCGGACGGACGGAAATGATGAAATTATGAGAGTTCCTTTTTTCAATCCTATACCCTAATACAGCACCAAATTCTTGGATTAAGTGACCAAAATTAGTAAAAAACAATTTAAATAGCCTAATTTACAAGTAATAGTTCAAAAAGACATATATATTCATTACGTAACTGTTTTCGTAACAACCCTTTCTTTGCAGCTAACCCAAAACAAACCAAGTTATTGACCTACATACATAAACTCGTCTACTGGCAGTCGTCAAGACAACGACCGCATTGAAAGCCGCGGCCGTTACGTTAAAAGTACAAATGTCAGTTGTGCAATCAATGGTACCAACCGTACCAGCGCACCAACATGTTGAACTTTATGATTGGCCGCCAATTTCACTGTCATATTGTTTTATCGGTTCGTTTCGATCATTTTTATGGGAAGTTTTATGTTTTTAGGGCGAAGTATAGTCATATAAAAGTAATGTTGGTTGGATAAATAAACCTCATGTAAATACTATTTTGTAATCGTAAATTATGAATGTACGTATATTAGATATCATCGGCGTAATGTGCAGGAGAACTAGAGGTTAAACAAATATTTCGATTTATTTATCTTGTCTGTTTGACGTAATTGATTCGTTTTGGCTAAAGCTGTAATTCTTAATCTGTAATCAAAAGAGTTCAAATCTAATCTGCTGCGCATGAAGTTGAAATTTGAATAGGGGGAGTCCGGGAGAGTTGAACCACCTTTTACTTTAACCCGCATAACACTGCATTTAAAACCTATATGTATATTAATAGCTTAAAAACGTATACAAAGCACTGGGTAACAGGTGCCATTTTGTAATAAAAAAATTCGGCTAGCCAATTAATTGCATATAATATTCGATTTTTTTCAAATGAATTTGTGGTTGTAATCTCCCCAACACAAGGGTGAGTTAACCATAGTCTTGACCATGTTGTCCATATCTATTTGTATAGTGAAAGACACAGTGCAATAATCAAACTTGTTTAATAAAAGTAATACCAAACGTTAACAATACCTATTTCTTACATCATAACAACAGATTTTTTTGTGTACTCTCTAAATGAAAATTAATAACAAACAATATACTTCAGAGACAAATTTAAAAATGTCTCAACCTTAATTAAGCACCTTATATAAAGAGATCAATAATCAGACAATAATATTCTAAAGACACATGTAAAATTAGTCAGTTTTAATAAATTAATCATTAAGTCTGTGAGGCTTCATGGGATATGTAATTTTCATCGTCTCGTTTGGTCAATCCAACACATATCTCGTAAACATATCTATTGCAAAAAATACACAGTCTCATGCTTAGAGCTTGTTCTTTTTGGCATATGAAACAATTCTATCTATCTATATCCGGACCTTCTTCCGAATAATTATCATCAGAGTCATCAGCATAAGGAATGACGTCTTCGCAATCAAGATCAGCCTTATCCTGGTCATTTATAATTGATTCAGTAATGACAACGCAACTTCTGGATCAACTGGTGGAACGAAATTAGCAACAACATTGTTATTGCCACCCAAATCGTGCTGCAAACATGACGGTTCACACATATCAGCGGAGAAGTTAAGTTGACCTTGACGAGACGAAGTAGGAATTGCAGGAAATAATTCATCATTCGACAAATTTCTTTCAGTGAGTGCAGAGCACATGAAGTCTTCTTCCCCAAATATACTAGAATTGAATGGATGTATTACGGAACTCTTGAATTCACTAAGAATGATTGCCTAACTGAAAACTTGTAACATCATTGTTTTTATAAACCCAGGGATATTATAAATTGTTACCGTTTTACCGGGATTTGAGCATTTAATTGCTCATCACACTATTGTATCTTGATTAAAAACAAAGAGTAAACAGCTACCTCTAACGGTTGCATTTTATTACTGCAGTGAAGAGGAAGCGTCAGCATTGTTATACCGTTGTCTTTGGCAAACTTGACCACATCTACACTTACATGACTCTCATGATTATCGCGAATTAACAGGATAGTATTTTCTTTTGATGCACGGGAATGCTTTTTGAAATGACCAAGAAACTTGAAGAAACTCTTCGTAGTCATCCACCTGTAGGGTACGCATTACTGTCTGATCCGTCAAGCCCATCAACCACAAAATCTGGCCAAAATTTCACTATAATAATAAAAAAAGGTGGGTGGCATGACATTACCAACAGCATTGACCGCAAAACAGACAGTGACCAGAGTTCCTCATTGCAGAAGTAACCTATCACAATTGTTTCAATATCTTGCTTGCTAATACCTTCAGATAGGCTTGGGCGGTAGTGTATCCTATTTCGCAATTATAAATATTTTGTGGTTCAAATTTACTTTTTTCTAACTTAAAATTTTCAAAAAAGTTGCTTACGTTCTTTTTGTTGAAACTAGTTGCTCTCAATAAACTTGTAGCTTCAGGAGTCCGTAAATTTATATCTGGATTCCTTAGAAGGAATCCACTGTACCAGTCTCTTCTAGCTGAATTATTCCTTGACCAATTATTTGGAATGTGAATGGAATATGTTAATTTCATCGCTTGTGCGCGAGTAAGACCGTAGTTCATTTTACTGCAATTTAGTAAATATTCTACCAAAAGTGTCTCTTCGGCAATTGAGGATTTTTATATGAATTACCCTTGTCGTCAAGCTTCTGCAGTTTTTGTTCATTTTTGGTGTACCGACGTAATGTAGTCCTATCAATGCCATATTTAATAGCTGTCTTTCAAAGAGAGACACCCGAATCAACTTCTTCAATAGCGTTTTGTAATTCCTGCTTGGTGACTTTTTGCTGGATTTTTATTAGAACCAAGTGAAAATGAAAAAAATATTCAGATTAATATTTTATTAGGTGTCAATAATAAAATATTAATTTAATTTTATTATTTTAAATACTTACTTTTTTCATTTTGATATTACAAATAAGAAGATTTAAAAATATTTAGAACCAGCCATTTAATATTGCTCATTGTGGATACCTCATGCTGCTTTGACCTTTCACGTCTCATACATTAAGATTCCAAATTGTATACTTAACGCATTTTAGGCAATCACGAAGCAGATAAATGGTAACAAACAGATAACGAGACGTCAGTTTTAGAGTCCGACGTTCAACTAAAAATTATCGATTTCCGTCCAAATTTCTAAAAGCAAAGACGAATTCTTAACCTATTAATGTAAAATAAATAATACCAAGTTATAACTTAGCCTTAATACTTTGTAAACATTTTTCACATCCCGCAAATGCTATTTTTTTAATGAAATATCATCATTCATAAGTCATAAATTAAGAATAAAATATCTTAGAAATCCCAAATTCTAGTTCGAAATCATTTTATCAATCATACGTATAAACAACTTCAAATCAAATAAACAACATTTACATCAGTTTCTTACTTTGCCGATTCTGACATAAATCAAAGTAGCAACTTAGTAATTATTTGTGGTAATTGCAAACTATTTTCCATCTATGATTAAGAGTGATCAATGTATTTTTTTCCGAAACTCTTTACAACTATAAACAATTGCAGGTATTTTGTACTTATTCAAAGAGTTTTAATTCCGTGCTTCACGAAAATTTGAACAGCGAGCTTGTTTACATTTAGTTCAGCACACTTTCTTCTCTACGTATACTTCTAATAAACCATGACTGGTATTAAATGGATGAAAACAAAATGGTGAAGATAGACAATCTTCTCAAAAAACAGTATTTTTGCCCTCATGTTAGAATAGGTATCCTATACTCGTGTTGGAAAAGAAATAAAATATATTAAAATATTTGGATACTATCCATATTCGCGTCTAACGGGCTTTAGTCATTATTGGATTTATCGCAGTTTTATTAAGAAGATATGGTTATATTTGCCTTAATTTATTACAGGCTTACTTGACAGTCCACCTATATATTATGATAGTAGTATTATTTTGTTTATTCATTACCGTCTTTAGGCTATATTACGCACACATTATTACTGATTGCGCACACATTATTGTGCTTCCATAAATAATTTAATATGCAAATTCGTCAATAATCTGTAGTTATTTCAATAAAATTACTCGATGTCCACTTACCCGCCTGTCACATGCATATACCCGAGGGTTCATTAAAGGGAATTTAATGAAAATTTATAAAATTATGCAGAACAGAACTCACAAGAATCTCCATGAAGCTGTACTAAAACTTATGAGATTACTTCAAGAAGACAAAACTTATATATTAGCTACACTTCTCGGCTTTACGCGGGCATAAAATCAGCGTACTTTGCTTCAATTATTTTTATTTAACCCGTATTTAAAATTAATTTCTTCGTGATATTCCCAGTTATTTTGTTCTTTGGTCGAGTACAGAACTCTACTGTTCTAAAACACAAAAACGTCCATAACTAAAATAGGCCAGTTTCCACTGAGAATAAATCGAATGTATTGTAATTTGTAATGATTTAGATGTAAATATACTAAAGAACAAAATTAGACAAGACTATTATATATAATTAGAAAGACTATTTTTATTTTAGGAAATGAATTCGGCAAAATTACAAATTCAGTAGCATGTCAGTGAACACCAATCAGAAAGCGTTACGTCACACCTCGCAAAACGCCTTTATTTTTGTTGACATATTCGTATACAAACAGGGTCATTCATTAATTTTTCGTTTTCAACATTTTACAAATTTTTGTCAAGTTGATACAGTAACACATAAGTACCATCAACAATGGAATCAGGTACAGTAAACACTAGTAATTTGCCCAAAATTGACGTTTGGTAGAATATTCGTGTTAAACAGTCACGTCCGTCCATCAGAATTTCGGAATGTTAAAATTTTAGTATAAGTAATCACAAGTGTAGAATATATATTCTAAGTTGAAATCGCATTCTTTCAGTTTGGCAGTCGGTAACCGTTCGATTTTACACAGGTATTGTAAGGTAAATGATACAGGTTTTGAGGTTAGATTTGCGAAATATAAACATAAAACCAAAACAACTCAACCTCAACTAATACACTATTATTTTATCAATAAAATTATAAAAATAGTGACTGCAAAATTCATCAGTATTGCTTTAGATTTAGAAATAGATTGTGTGTGGGTCATATTAATATGTTCGTTTGTAATCAACTGTGCTAGTTCAGAGCTTCGACATTTTAATATTTTTTTAAGCAAATACAAATCAAAGTATTTGTCTAAGACACGACACAATCACAATGATTTTATAGTGAAAACACAGTTTATCGAATAAGTATTTAAACTCAAATAAGTACATACTTCAAAATGATCTTCACAAAAATATATTCTTGAATCTATAGATAAACTACGAGCTATTGCAACTTCTAGCCATTTTTCCGTATTTGTTCATTGTTTGGAACATGTGTAAATAATTTATTTGGCGTTTTATTAGTTACTGCTGCTTTTACACTAGGATACTACACAGTACTTGTAATAAGACGAATTCATTTTTAATTAAACAAAAAAAGCAACTGCCATACACAGACACGATTGTTTTTATTTGCTTCACGAGGAGTGACGTCATTAAAGACGACATGACGGTGTTGAGCGTTTCTGAGGTAAATTTAAATTGTTTTTTTTTAACGCGAAGTATGTAATAATTTTTTTTTTATTTAAATAGATGTTAAGGTAAAATACTAATCACTTTCCGAAATTTAATCAATTAGCCTATTATAAATATACGACTTGGAAATTTTATGTAAATTTTAATGTTTGATGCCATTATGTTAAACATTATTTCTATCTAAATACAGGTAGAACTATTAAGTCTGTTCAACTGAAAAAATACTTCTCTGGTCCTACTTTGCAACAAAAAAGGATTCAGGAAAAAACAATCTGTAATAATTGTCAATATAACATATGGACTCGACCGTTCGACATTAAATAAAAACCCAATCTGTACTAGTTGTCACTAACATTTTAAAACAGTGAAACAAACAATTACGCCAAGAATGAAAAAAATTCAAACAAATTAAGTAGCTTTTTAATATAAACAGAATGTAAACACCATTTGCAATGTTTATGTCACTAACGGCGCGCGGTTGTTGTTTCTAGTGGTTTTATTTGTTGCCACCGTTAGTAAAGCAGCGAGGCGTGTTTGCTTAAATACATCATGTTTGAAATTACAAACCACTTAAAACTATTCCTGTGACTAAACTACTAAATTTTGTTGATTGGTTTTTGGTGTACGGTTGAGGAACACCAAATGGTACATGAGGATTCATTTAATGTCGAACGGTCAAATCCACATTGTATACAATTTTATATTGGCTGCATTATCTTCATACATTATTTTAATGTAACTATGGTAGTCGAAGTGCGGCTAATAAATATTGGGGATCTTAATATTTATCAGCCACACTTCGACTACCTTTACTTTAATCATTACTTTTCATTACCCACACATTCTAAAACAATTGTATATACCCTATGTCTACCCGGACGCTGTGAATTGTAACTATGATGGTGATACCATCATTTCTGGTAGACATATAATAAGCCGTTCTATGTCAAACCCTTAAAACTAACAAACAAACTTTCTTCTTTTTAAATTAATCCGCATGATAGACATGAAAATTTCTTCACATAGAATGTTTACAACATGACATCACCTCGTACAAGTCCGAATAATTTCAAATAAACAATATGACAACAATTACTTTTAGAACTCGTTCATATTTCATGTTAAAAAGAAAGTAAAAAATACACAAACCTGGCGGGGGTGTCGGCGGAGGCACGTTCGGCGCCTGCGTGCCCGTCTTGCCGAAGGTGGTGAGCGCCTCGGAGCTGTCGCCCGTCAGGCATCCGACCAGCACGAAGGGCAGGAGCCACGCCGCAGCCTGCCGCCGGCACCACATCACTGCCTCGCCCGCTGCCAAACCCATCCTCCCAGTTACCAACTCTCGTCCTCAACCTTATCTGTTGCTATTGCTTTATGACGGCGCTCTAGCTCTTACGTCGCCAGTTCGATTTGCTTATGTATGTCTTTTTATATATGTATATACCGCAAAATATATGTATATACTTAGTAGTATTTTGATCTACATCACAATTAAATTATGTACATAACTAATTAGTGTAGAAACCAAAATGATACGTAAATAAAAGATACATTAAAATAATTTTAAAAAATAAAGAAAACTAGAAGGTAGTGGAAAAACGTGTAGAAAAGGTCATTGAGACGTGATCCTTATGGTTTTTATTTTCAGCAAGTCTTTCTTCCTAATTCATCCATTTTTTACTGTCCTACAGGCTTCATCTAATTATCCATTTCACCTTAATGCAACACAGCCTAATTAGTTATGCCATCACTAAAAACGTAAACATGAAGATAGCAATTTCAATTTCACACAACCCGAAAAAATATTTTCTTTATTACAATAATTTTTAATTTGAAAACTATATTTACAGAAAAGTTTTCAGGAAAGCGGCCGAATATTGAAGTTGATTCTATCGGTAAATACATTTAACATTTACGCCTAAGTAGTAAAATAGCGACGGCTGACTGTTTTATGTAGTTTTGCATGTGAAGAATATAGACGTGTTTTTAATATTTCGTACGCAAATTTCGAAAACGGGACACTTGTAACATGAGATGTATCTGTCTGCTTTTAAATAATTTTTGTCGAAATCCATTTCATATGAAAAATCAAAATTTGGATGGCCAAAGTAAAACGTTACGATCAAAATTTGGATTTATAGTTTGAACGATAAAGATAAAAGAGCAGGTGAAAAAATCTTTTTTTTGAGGTTATTGTGTCATGTATCAAAATTTTTGAAAGCGAATTAAAAGTAATGGAATACAAGTTCAAACGTCAATCATATGCCTTAACAGAATTTTTTTAACAAAACCCTCAAAACTTTCTGAAAAATCTTTATCTTCCTCACGAATTTAAAAAAAATTAAAAAAGAACATGAATATTAATTATAAGATGTACATTAGCCTAAATGACTCCAAATAGCTTTTGAAGGTCCCTTAATAAAACAAGCAACCCTTAAATGTAATTTCGTCATGTCTTCCCGTCTGTCCGTCCGTTTCTACAGTTTTAACACTTGAATGCACAACAAATTTAAAACAGACCCTTCATATGGATATTTCGATTATTATGTAGCGAAATCTAATTTTTTTAATTTGAAAATTTCATTCGTTTTATTTATACGTATTTATAGACTAAAATATAAGAAAATGACATATGTACAGTCGCTTGGCATTCACCTTCGGTCTATATAATGAGGCAATAAAACAATGGATTTAATCCATTATTTAATATAATTTATTAACTAATACGAACTGTTAAAGTAGTTCACTTCAGCCGTGAGCTTACGTGGAAACATTTTTAAGTATATTTAATAGTTAATAAATCATTACATTGTCAAATTAAAACGGTTTATGCGAATGCTGTAGACCAACAGGCGTGTAACTAATATAAACTTCACGTAGACTCAATGGCTTTGTTTTCCGTCGAAAACACAATATCTGAAATAATTTGTAACACCGAAGATCAATTTAATTTCCACTTCATTTCCCATTTAATTTCCATTCCATTTTTTATAATTTAATTTCCATGTTACATCTTACTTCTTATCACATCTTATTGCTATTCATAGGCTTTAGGCGACCAAGTGAAATTAAAATGACGGTATAGTCTCGTTATAATCTTCTATACGAAGAGTTTCCACGTCTGTTCGTCGTAATCGAAGAAAATGTTGACTTTACAGGGAAATTTATGAAACAAATGGGATAATTCTTCCAAATTGTAAATTATTTTCGTAGCATTTCTAATCTTTATAGAAAGTAAAGTCTGCGGGTGAACTAATTAAAATATTTGTATATTTTACAAATGCATTTCAACCCTTGTTATCAACGTGGCCTCTTCAACTAGTTAATTTTACGTCATCAAAAAGACGGTAAGGGTAAAAACTAGGTAAAATTGAAATTCGTGAACCGAAAGAGTGAATGACAAGTTTGTCGATATCGTAAATAAAACAATTACTGACACGTACAATAAGTAAAAAAAAGTAATGTCTTGAATAATATCTTTAAATCTCATTACGGTTTTCATGGGTCTAATAAAATAATTATCGCCACGTAGCAATTAAGATTAGCCAAACAGTTCTAAAGGAAATAGATGTTTATAGTATAGACTATCGAAAAATTTTCCTCTTCTAACTTGGACAACTGACGTGCCATAAATTAAAGAATCTCAAAACGCCGGTCGTCGTGGTAAAATGTATTCACTACGATATTCATTCATCAAGAAAATCGAAGCAGATAATTCCAAACTAAGATTATACTGGACTTGATCCTACACACAAAAGTATGATTATAAAAAAATAGAAGATCCGTCCTGACAGAATAGCCGACAGCAAGAAAAGTTTCAAAAAAGTCGAGTAACGCTCTGGATCGGAACGGAAATATATTTCCTCTCTAGTTTCCTGTATAATTTCCCTTATTAAAATACTTGAAAATAATTTCCTTTTTTTTATTGCAATGCTTTCATAAAAATATATCAACTCGCCACGTTGCTACCTTTCATTTGACATCATATTATTAAGATGTTAGCATGACTACGATGGGGCGATGACTACTACATGAAATGTCTACACTCGAACCTTTGCGTGAGGTGGCAGGACCGTGTACCAAACTCAGAAATTTTACTACGCTCCGAATAACATAGAATCTGTGGTTATTAAGAGCCAACTGGTTGTACGGTCATCGTATGAGTGACTTTAGGCTGCCTAAATCTGTGTTTTACTCGCAGCTCAATACATGCGGGAAGAGACAGACACGACAAGGAAGACAACAATTGAGTAATTAACAACAAATTTCTGCAAAACCATGCTACTTGTTGAATTCAAAAGTCTGTATGTTAATTCGAGTCATGGACTAAATTTGTATTAATTTTCATTAAAATTGTTCAGTCCTTTATGTGTAACTGAGTAGCAAACATATAATTTTCCTGGTTATAAATTCCATGCGTGGGAAGCCACGGAACACTTATTTCTATGCGCTATTCAGTCACACGAACTATACTTATGTCAAACTTGGTAACTATTCATTGTTTGTGTGCAGAGTTATTATGTTGCTACCGTAATAACCAACTTACGGATTTATATTATCAATTGGGATAAGAAATCTGTCCTCTTCTATTTCATTTAATTAATCTACCTAAATCTCATACGGTTACAGAGTTTCGCCATAATGATTTTGATTTTGCTTTTTGAACTGCAGAATTCTAAGAAAGTTAGTTGTAGTTATATGTCGTCTCAAGAAAACCACGGAGATCATAACTGAATAAAAAAGTTGAAAGATTTATGTATATAGTTTACAGAGATACGTAAACATAATTATAAGTAATTTTTCAGAAGGAAATGCGTTAACAAGGTCTTTAAAATGTTTTTTCCTGTATGATGTGTGTCGTTCCGTGCATGCAACAAAACTGACGCATAGTAAACGGAGAGAAGCGACGTGCGAGAGGAAGAAAAGAAGCGAAACATTACGAGTAGCATATAGTCTTGTGTAGTTTCTGAACGATCTCGAAATAGTTTGAAATAGCGATCTGGAAAATGAACTATTAAGCCCAATTCGCCACTAATCCTGATATTACTTTGTTAGTTCCTGTGTGATACTCGTTTCCGCCCGCCAAGCGTTCACGTCGCTCAGTTGCTCACTCACTCAATTGGTCTATTGATGACTTTTTAGTACCTAGTAATTACCGTTATTAAATTTCTTACGAAAATGAAAAGAAAGCTTTCGTGGGCAAAAGTTGTTGATTAAAATTCAGACTTCTTATTGTTTTTGGATATTATTAAAAAAAACTAAAATATGCTTGAAGTGAAAATTTTTGCGACTTCTAACTCATTTTGTCACATTAAAATAGTGTAACTCTTGAGAGAGGGAGAATATAGGTACAGACATGTGGGCAGTTCATCCGTCAATTTATGTGGGTGGGGCTCCCATTTTAGTGACAGGAAGTCTAAAATGATATAATCCAACTTTGATCGTTTCATTTGCCACGATTATCCTGGATTGTTTCCCTATTCTGATGATGGAATCTATGATGGTCATAGCTATATTATAATGACACAATATAAAATCCCCTAGAGTTCGGCTCATTGGGTTATCTCGAAAAGTACACTGGTCTTTTGCAATGACCAGGGTCTGACGATGGAGCTGGAAGTAGATCAATGGAACTCCAAAATGACACAATGAGTCAATAAATTTGTGTCGATGAGTAATCTGGTCACCGATACTTGTGAGCTCATGTAGGTAAGACCCATATCATTTTTTATTTCTGGCATCTGTCGTATTGAACTCGACGTATTCGCGAGCCCTAGTGGTTGTGGCAATTTATTTGAAGACGTTCCATTTTAGTTTGTCAAAATCTCTACATATTTATTTCGATTGACATACTAGTACATCGTCAAAAAAACAGATTCTTTATTCTCTATATTTTACTAAAAATAATCGTTAACTAAATACTCAACGCAGGTGAACTAGCGAACATGAAGAAAGATCTAGTTCATGAAGGAGCAGCGAACTAAGCTGAGCGCTCTTGGCCGTGAATTAGAAGACCGAAGACTATAAGATTATATAGCAAAATATTGGCTACCAACTAAATTCAATAGTCACGTCACGTACAATGTCATGAATGCTTTAATAGAAAACATCCTTTTTTTACTTCGTTCTAATTCATAACCTGCAAGCAGTGGCCAGACACCACGTGTGATTTTTTAAATAGTTAAAGATTTATTGTAAGAAACCAAGTGAAAGGTTTCTTACAATAAATTGTTAACTATTTAAATTTATATTATTTTGTCATCAACAGGGATGGATAGGAGGATATCGTGAAACATAGTTAGATCACGGTTCATAAATTAGAGAAGATTTTCGACAAACTTCTTCAGAGAAGACTTCAAGTCATTAATTAATATCAGCATTACGAATCATCAACAAAATATATGATGTCAATTAGAGGATTTATTCTCATTTATGTGCAAAATAGTGTTTGCATACAACGTAACTCAGCAGAACTGAAAGTATCTTATGACTTAGCTTGTACTTGAAGCCAGATCATTGTAATAATAGCCTCGACGATTACTATTCATCAGTTCTTAAATCGACGCTCTTGGTTCTTGCTAATGATTGCATTTCAAAGGAATACTCGACTATTTTTTTGTACTACATTAATAAACAGACAACAATTCCAGTAAAGTTGTCTTGGTTTCTGTTTGATCGCAGATGGGCCTGTATTACAAATTTGTGCAAAAATATTCGATGTACAAAAATACCCTCTCTCCTTCCCTCGGACGATTTCAGCACCATGAGTTGTCTGATATTCTCTATGGGAAATTTTGACGGTATGAAACTGCAACTAAATATGAATTTTACACGATGGTCATAGTGTCATACTCGCAGAAATAAACCTACCAGACGTAAACCTACCTTAAAAGTACACCGACTCGTAAATGAGAAGGTACAAAGCAATTAGAAAAACATGTCAAATTTCCTTTCTCTTTTGAAAGTTGAGAAACCGTGATAAGAAGTGAGGCGTATTTCTAACTCATACTTAATTTTCTGTCACGGTTTTCCACTGTTCCTCCAAATGACACTGCACGCCAACACGTGCTCAATTGAGAAGCGTGCGAAATAAATTGGGACACCTAATATTTTTTCGACAAAGCCAACATGATGTCCGAGTTAACTTTTTTAACGAAGAAAATATTTTGGTTCAAGAGTGCATAAGTTATTGCAGAAAAGCATTAGAGAAAGGTATATTATCTGAAAAGCACACGCAATAAGACCAAACGATTAAATAACGTAGAAGAGTCATTATCTTTATCACATTCAGAAATCTCTTTTTTGAATTTGGGTCCATATTTTTCCACAGATTTTACAGTTTTCCAAAAACTTAATCCACAGATTTCTATTTTTAGAGATCTTTGTATTGTTCTTATCGAGACCACAACAAAAGAAATAAGAAATTTTGGAATGAAAATTTTCTCGTGTTGAATTCATTTTGAAGTTTGTATTCAGTTAAAACGATTGACAAATCATTTGAGGTACTTTACTCAATGAATTAGAAAATAATTATATTTTAGTCATTTAAAATAGCCGGTTCTAAGTACTTTTATTACTATCTTTGTATGTAAACATACGATGAATTATTACAAAATAGAAATAAGTCAAAAACTTTTAAAAACAATCTGATGCCTATGTATAGTATAAATCCATACATAACCGAGCTGGAGTTGAAAAAAAACAATCGGATATTGGACAAATTTCTTATTCTTCTGTTACGTTTTTTATTACATTAAATGGGGCATCATTTCGTGATCGGTTCCAACTCTGCACTCTTAATTATTTAATTTTGTCACAAAGTTTATTTAAATATTGAGTCATTAGAAACTAGCGTCATCTGACCGATATTGTTATTCTATTAAATTATCATCTATTAAAAGGCAGACGTTCGTGGAACATCAACGTCATCTATGTACCGTTTGATAAATGTTATTAAGAAAGATTGATCAATTTTATTAAATGCGGTGAAAGTTGGAAGCACAATTGCTGTAGTGCTTTTTTCGTTTTTTTTATTTATCTTTGAATTACATCACACATTTGACACTTTGGTTCAGTTATAAATTCGTGTTATTTTTTTTTTGGTGATGCGAGTTTCCTTGTGGCAGTAACGTTGTACAAACAATATTATAAATAACTACACACGAAACAAAACAACAAATTAATACACAGAGATATTAATACAATATTGGCCATTGGCATCATATCCCTAAAATAAAGTAGTTAGAAGCACCTCATATGCTGAGTAACAGCAAAAAATACACTTGGAAAGGTGTATGATATTGTCATCGACATACATTGTTATATTCTGAATTTAAGAGGATCGAAAAGTCTATACTCTGCAATAAACATCATCAAATAATCGCAGCAGCAGAACCAAAATAATGTCAGAATAGAAAATCATCTAGCTGATCCGGTACCAATGTCATCCGGTTCACCCTCATATAACTTGGTACCGCAAATATGAACGAAAGTTTACGATTAAACTATAGAAAAGTTTGACTATCCTTTGTGCACACCACAGCATGACAATAAGCTATCACACACGATACAACAGACCACTCGAATGTTGCAGGAACCATTCTACCACATTCGTTGAATATTGTGTTTGTGGTTTCCGATTTTTATTCTAAATTGAATATTTTTTAAAGAAATTCACAGAATATAAGATTCTTTCAAAACTAGTGACTAACTCTGCATATATTCGCAGCAACAGTATAAATCTATTGCAATTAAAAGAGCGAAAGTACATATAAAATATGGATGTGTACTTCGATTGACCTAAATGAAAATCGGCAAAGTGTTCGTAGAAAGACGCATAAATTAGAGTTTTGTGTTATATATATATAAATATATATATATATATATATATATATATATATATATTTTTATATATATATATATATATATATATATATATACATAAGCAAAATAATTCTATTAGAAAGTTTTATCGAAATATTAGAATTTAGAATCTTGAAAAAAAATTCGATTGATATTTGTTCGTTCTGGTGTGCGAAAATATGCTTCTTTCCTCATTTTATATTGTAATTTTTCGTATCCATTTGAAGCAGTTACTTTAAAAATCAAGTATACAATTCTAAAACTTTAGAAGCTGCGAAGCTATGATTTACGAAACAAAATCATGAGTATCTCTTGTCTCACAAGAGAAAATTAAGAACCGAAAAATGGACTATAAAATAACACTTCAAAAATACGAATCACGATAATTTAATTTAAATGAATTAAAGAGTTTTTATCTTAAATTCCCAATGGAAAAATTGCAACTAGGTAAGTAAAGAACAAGTCTGTGTACCACACGGGAAATAGGAAAAGAAGGACGCTGTCTCAGCAGGAAATGACGTAAATGCATAATTTTCAAAGAAACAGAGAATCATTTCGAGTGTCTCATCAAGGAGTGATGTGTTGAGGGAAAATCATTTAGAAAAAAACAAATAATAATGTAATAAAAGGTAAACATAAATCCTGTTCAGAAATAAAAGTAAAAAAATTTGAAATTGAAATAAAAAAAGTACAGAGACATAAAATATACGACACAACAGTAAATGTGCAGATTAATATTAATTTAAAGATATTTTTATTAATAATTTAATCATCAAAATAAACATTTTGTTTAACAAACAACTTTTTAAAACACATTTTTACAACGTTCGTTTTTATTAGCTTCATGCAATTGTTTCATTTTTAATTTATATTGTTTATTTTAAATTGATTTCTAGTTATTTTTTAGTTTAATTAAAAAAAACTAAAATTAAACATGAATGGTGCAATGGTATTTCATGCCTTTGAATGTGAAAAGATGAAACTTGTGCAAATACTAAATTAGATGAATATATTGCAAGACACGTATCTCGTATAATTCATGCATATTTGACATTAATAACTGTGCAAGTAAATTTATTGCTATCTTAGAAAACCAAATAAAAATATATCAGATGTATCGCCACGAGAGTAATCTCTTATAAACTAACGTACATATATGTTTTAAAAAAAGCGATTTTTTAATTTTGTAAAGATAAACTGCTTTGTTAAATTCTTCGTTAACTGGAACGATTTTTTTTTGTGAATGTAGTTTATCAAATCCCACTATAAATTATGGCATTTATCGTAATAATTTTCCCAAAATTTTGAATTTCGAGTCAGAATGATTTCAAAAGTATTTTTCCAAAAGAATTTTTGTCAGATAGTTCCGAATATATTGTTTTAAAATGTCTTCAGAAATATATGAACCTTTTTATATATATATATGTATATATATATATATATATATATATATATATATATACATATACATATATTTATATATATATATATATATATATATATATATATATTTATACATATCGATGAACTGCACTCTTTAATGTTTTGTAATGCGAAATTATCATGAAAATCCTAAATTTAATTCCGACTTTCTTAGTTGCTGAAGGCGTCTGAAAATGCAAGTATGTGATTACCATCAAAAAGTTTAGAGTTCTGGAAGGCGGTGATGTTTTTACCAGTATACTTGCATATCAATGTCATCATGTTAAAAACGAAAATAAGTCACCTCAAAAATTTAACATAAACTTTACTGTATATGGCAAAGGTACTGTATTGATCTGGTGGGCACACGGGCATAGGCATGGCATTATTTTTTATTAAACCCATTAAATACAGTATTTTTTTGTGTATAACCTTTCCAATACTGCAAACTGAACAAGAGAACAATAACTGCCTCTTTACGTCTTGTTCTTAGTATGAGCGCAGTCGTTATATAAATTGTCTATGATATTCGTATGTGTTACATGTTGTCTGGTGGGCAAACGGACATACTAACTTATCTAAGAATATATATTTTTCTATTAAACCCATTAAATACAGTATTTGTTTAGTGTATAACCTTTCGAATACTGCAAACTGAACAAGAGAACAATAACTGCCTCTTTACGTCGTGTTCTTAGTATGAGCGCAATCGTTATGCACATTGTCTTTGATATTAGTATATGTTGCATATTGTCTGGTGGGCACACGGACATACTAACTTATCTAAGAATATGTATTTTTCTATTAAACCTATTAAATACAGTATTTTTATGTGTATAACCTTTCGAATATTGCAAACTGAACAAGAGAACAATAACTGCCTCTTTACGTCATGTTCTTAGTATGAGCGCAGTCGTTATGTACATTGTCTTTGATATTCGTATATGTTACATGTTGTCTGGTGGGCAAACGGACATACTAACTTATCTAAGAATATGTATTTTTCTTAAACCCATTAAATACAGTATTTTTAAGTGTATAACTTTTCGAATACTGCAAACTGAACAAGAGAAACTTACTAAAAAAGGTGACAAAACCTTGAGATAAAACTTTTAGTAATATATATTGATCTTGAATTGAGTCTTGAAATTAATTGACCCATATCATAAAGCTTCCATTTGGCTGAGTAACAACTTAAATATTTTTAATTCATTTAAACGACACGGTTAGAACTAATCTTTAAATCTAATATTAACCCTTTCAGTACCGATGAACGCGATCGCGTACCTCTACGCAGCTGCGAAAAATTTCAGAAGCCCTATGTATCTTTCTTTTTAATAAAGTTTACTGCAAATAACTGTATATAATGTTAATAATGAACATAGTGTTGCGCATAAGGAATATTGTCCAATATTTTTGTTCAAAGTCAAATATCAAAAAATATGTTGATAATAGGTACCAATATCGAATATGTGATTTATTACTATACACATGATCATAGCCTGAAAACTTCATAGAAAACTTCTATACTCCGTTTATTGTATTCGTTACTGTATTTAATTTAAATACTAGTTTTTTACATATAGGTCCTATAGGACTATTAATTTGAGCGAGTGAGTGTTGCATAGCTCAAAATGGGGTATATCGCGCTTCTTCGTATGTATGAGAAAACTAACAGAAGCGCTACCGAACTTGTATCTAATTTGCATCAGTAAACTGCAAACAAGAATATTTTGCAAAATAAAAATAATTACAAGTCATAATCGGTATAATCATGTCGTTCCATTTGGCAAAATATTCGGAAAATAACTATACATTGTAAACCGAAACGTATAGCTTTAGTTGCATATAAATTTTTAATCATTGTTGGAATATTTACATTCGTTTTTCAGTTTTATAAAAAAAATTAAATTTTTTAACAGTCTTTGAAAATTGATTTTGACGAAGCGATTCCTGCACCACTGCAGAAACATATACACCGCTAGGATTTTTCGTGTATGTATGGAATCAATACCCGCTACTTAACGGGTTAATATAATAACGCTGCTAAAGTTTATGACACGAATTATTATGCTTTATCGGTATAACACACTTAGCAAAATTCCATGTCGGTGTAATTTTATTATTGCTATTTACTCTTAATATACGTCATAAACACCGACCAAGTGTGCCGGATCACGCACAAGCACTGTTTTACTGAAAGTTTAATGCATATTAACAGAAGTAATATTCTTTGAAATTTCCGACGAAATATTGGTATATTTTTTTATTTTTGGAACGCAGAGTTGAAAAAAAATAAAGAAGAAAAGTTATTATATGTCATACTAAAGTTTAATATATCGCAAATGGAGGAATTCAATATCAAAATGAAAAATACTGAATGAAATTTGAATTCTAAGAGGCCTATGCTATTGTGTCTCTCTCAATAGGATGACGAAAAATAGTTTGGCTCCCACTTTTTTGAATATTTTTCTGCAAATGAATTGAAATCCCAATAGAAAGCATATATTTACAAAATACTATGCACATAGATCTCAAACTGTACAAAACTACGATGCTGTGACAGATCGATGGACTAATATGACTGTAAAAAATGATAAGCTAAGAGAAAAATTCAAACCGAAGGTTTTATTAATTTTGTTGATTAAAATAAATTGCGACAAAACTTGTTAGCCATATCTAGCCAGTCTATAGAATTAACCAAAATGCTGATTATTTAAAAGAAAAAGGCTAAATGCACGGCAACAATCAAGTGTTATTCAATACACACTAGGTGAATGTAAATAAGATTCATCATGTCGATACTAGATGGCGCTTTGAGACCCGTTTTGAAAGCCGTAACGGGAAAACTGTCATATTAATAAATTTATTACATATAACGACGGCAGTGCCCTCATCACTAAACAAATATAATTTTGTACGAATCGTAAAGGCCTATTGACAAATTAATAACAAACATTTCTCTGAAAATATTTGATTTAAAAAAATTCCAGTGTCCAGTACGTAAACTTTTATTAGATATTCTACATTTAATGAATCTAACAATGTCAAGAATTTTTATGATTGTTTTTCTTAATAATATTTCTACGCCACGCTTCACTTTTTATCTATCCTTTCCGAATAAAAAATCTAAATTATGCTACAATTATTAAAAAAAATGATTTCAAGAACAAGGCGAAAACCACAACGCCTAAGGTTCAAAATTACTGTGGCTAATTAAAAATATTCCGGCGTCTTCAATGAAACTTCATTGTGTTAATATTAAAAAAAAATCACAATGACCATTTCAAGATGGCGGCCGAGTTTTGAAATATAACTACGCAGGCTCTATCGCTCAGTCAAATGAGACGTAGCATAGTATCTATCATAATTTTTATAAGAACAGATACATATGTTAGTTGATTATACTTTCTCCATAACCGCTAAATTTTTTATGAATTTTAATGTCAGAGTGTTTTTAAATGTCATTTTTTTTAAAAATGTTTATAGGTTCTCATGTAGACCATTCCGGGCACAGAAATATTTTTTTATTTTTTATCTTAGAACATTAGCAAAATCAATGTCTTGATTTATTGAATATATTTGGCGTTAATTTTGTAATTAGTGGTATAACCTTGTTCTAACTTTCAGATACCCTTGCTTTTGTATAAATATATTACCGAGAATAACTTCCATTTAATTTTATTATATACGCCAGAATATTTTCATTGCACAACTTCATATAATAACAACAATTGAATTTATTACCCTCACTAAAATACTGGTATATCATATAACTCTCGGAAATATAATAAAACCTACACCGCTCCCCTACAATAAACTCACTGACATAAGCAGTGGGAAAACCCACACAAACCCGGCTTCCGCTATTGTACTTGAAACATATAAATGCTGTTGGATGTTCCTAAGAGTTAATATTTGCTAATAGCCCACCTGAAGATGTTGTAATACAACGAAACCTACGTCGTGGTAAAGAACTTAAAGAAAGTAGAAATAATACTACGTCACGTAGGTTCATTTAATAGTGGAAAATCAATCTCATTACTAAATTTGATAACTATGGTTTTTTATCTTTTAAAATATGAACCTTTTTTATGCTCCCAGCATTTAAGATTGTGTTTAAAAACATTTAAACAAAAACACTGTTCGACTAATGGTGTATTTCAATCGGGGACTAAAAACAGATGCTCTAATAACATCGTGAACTTACCTACGTCTATCCTCACAACTTCACGGCAATTGGGGATTCTGGTTTATGCTATAGTGAAACAAAAAGTCATACGTAACTCATGAACCCCTGATTCGGTAAAAACAATTCCACATGATAATGACATCTAAGAGCGCAAAAAGATTAATAAAAATTGATATGTAATTAGAGTATAGTGTAATTATAGACTGATAATTAAATTATGGTGTCAAAGGTTCTCTCTGGAGAGAACGAACGCTATATAATCAAAGATAAAGATAAATTATCGTATATAATTAGAATATATTGTAATTATTGATTGATAGTTAGTATAAAATTAGTGTACAGTATAATTAAAGATTAAGGTAACTTTTATTTACTTCCTACAGTAAGATTTGTTCAAGTATTGATTTTAATTACATTTATTCAGCAAAAATTAATATTACGGATAAAATAAATTTTTATTGACCGTTTTTGACAGGAATATTAGAGCCATTTTGTAAAAATTTTAATGGTTTATTAAAAAAAGATAAGTATGAGGGTCTATTATATTTTTTGTGGAAATTTTGCTTTATGGTAAAAGCAAACCCATGCCATAAAAATGTAATAATTTTGAAGTGTAACTTCTAATGGCGCGCCTGTGAAACACATGGAAGTACACTGAGGAAAACAATACGACCGAGTGTCCCGGAATATCGGATATATCGTCAGCAGTCGGTTTTTTTCCGCCTCTTTCTTATTATGTATGTGTGCTCTACCATCGCAACGCTACGCAAAATACATGTCACTCGTACAACGTGCTCGCTTTGAATACTGAAATTATTTATTTACCGTTTCATGATTCTGTAAATTTATTTTTCGTCATATGTTACTATCTTCCATAGTATATTTGTTTTATACAGAGCTCACAAGACGTAATAAATTTAGCTTCTCTCGTGCAACCTCTAGTACATTATTTTAGAATTGTTTTAAAGAAAATTGCATCGGGAAAATAAAAAAGAAAACTGAAAGTCAATTTTAACTGTCATACGACGCGCACTACGCACCGTTGCTTCTGTTAGCGTCATTTTATCGAGTGATTGAAAAGTTACTCTCGGAGCAATAAGTCGGCTGTGCGTGGTATTAAGCATTGAAATAAATAGAAATATACATATTTTATACATACTTTGCTGTGGGGTGCGAAGCGGTATGCTGTATGACTTGCGATAATATTATTATTTTCTTTTTTGGTTATTTTAATATTAATTTAGTATATACATTTTTTCAGTTGATTTTAAATTTTATATACACACCTTTGAATGCAAAATTTAAAATAAAATTTGCGAGTTGACTTTCGTTTAATGCATATAAATGTGAATATTTTAAATTTTATTCTTAAAAAAATTCCAAGTTAATGGTTTTGTCGACTATGAATTTGACTACTAATATATAAAACATTACATATGCGATACATATAATATAAAACGGTAACATTACAAAATGGTACATTAAAATAAATGTGTCCCAAAGTTACAATGCAGAAAAATGTTGTCACCTGTATTTTAAACTACCTTAGTCAGTATTATCAGATGAAATCCTATAAGACTACTTCTTAAAAATGATTGAGATCAAGTGGCAGATATTTGTAAGTTATTTAATCATTTCAAAAATAACAAAAAAAAAGAGCTGAAAAAGTGTGCAAAACCTATTTGCAATCACGAACTTTACTGGAAAATATAATAGGATAGCCGATGGAAAATAGTAAAGGTTTCTAAAAGATTTTCATTACATTACTATCGCACCGAACTTTCCCAATCTGCGGTAAACTTTTGACATCGTTTGGATAGATTACAATCGACCGAGGTAACTTGTAAACAAATTGCTTACCACGCATATTTGTACCTCTTGCGTAAAAAGGGTTGCATAATCATTCTAAAGTTTATTCATAAATTCTATATTGTATTAATCAAAGAGACATATTGAAGTCGTATAATAATGTAACGTAGCCATGTTTCCAGATGCAGGTGTAACTAATCTTAGCGAAATTTGTTCAAATTTATCATACCAATTCAAAAAGCCTTCCTTAAGTTTTATTTAACGATTTTTAGTTAATTATTTATTGTAAAATATTGTAACAAGGACAACCCAAATAAGCCAATTAAATATGCATTTAACAAATGAACTCTCGACATATTAATTGTTTGCATATACATACCAACCTACCTCACGCATTTTTAAAATCTATTATATTTAAGGCTAACTGAAAAGTATATATATATAATATCATAATAAAATATTCTATCTCTTATTATGTACTATACTATTCCGTAACAGGATTCGCATATTTTCTGCAAATATATAAAAAAAAACTAAAAATTAAAAGGTTGCTTTTATACAAAAAACTATGAATAAAGCCATTAAATGAAAACAATGAAATAAAAAAATTTAAGAAAAAACGCAAATAAAAGAACATTCCAAAATGGCGGATATGATTTAAAGGTATATGTGTACATATGAAATGAACTAAAAAAATGAATAATCAAAATACATTTATTTTATTATCGTTAATTATTTTAATTTTAAATCGATTTGCAATGTGTTTTTTTCGTAAATATTATTAAATCATTTATATTTACAGTTTTCTCTTCCTCGATGCCTGTGTCTGCTTTTTCTTCCTAGCTTCCTTTGTCGCTGTTTAAGATCTTCTGGAAGTTACGATTTTCTTGAGAAATGAAATAGTTTGGTAATGTTTATGGTTTCGCTTAATTTATTTTTAATTTGAAATTTATATAAAATTGAGAATTATTTATATTTTATGTTATTTATCTGTTTCTATGTTTGAAATTAAAATGTATGATTAAATTATTGCATAAAATTTATGGTTTGTTAAATTATCGAATTTCCGCGTTTCCTGTTTCAGTTTATTTTTAATGTGTCAGGTGTATTACTGAGTTATTATCTTTAATAAAAGTTTAATGGTGTTTTATATTTATGTACTTTGGTGTTCCTCGTTCGATGTTCTCGGTATGGTGGCTCGCGTGAAACTGATTCCGTATGGGTGGTTTGGCTTTGAAATCATTCCCATGACCTTTTTTCGTGATACTATGGGTTGGAGGGTGAGATTTTGGTATGGAGGGGGTGTGGGTTCTGGTGTTGCAATCGCGCGTCGAGCGCGCTCCTGGTACGCTGGTGGTACACTTTTCGATTTATTTTTTTTTTAGACATCTTTTAAACTTTTCATCAATGAGGAAAACTATTAGCGGCGGCCCGCGAATACACAGAATAAAATATTTCTATGTGTTTTAAACTATATTATTACTGAATAATTTTTTAAATTTACATAAGTGCTCGAGAACATAAAGTTTAAAAATATTGAATGTTTACTCATTTCAGTTTAAATTATGCTGGTTAAGAATCAAAGGGTGTTAAGTACTAGCGGAACTCACATTCCCCGATTTCCGTACATGTACAATTTATGTATTATTATTTTACATCATGTAAAAATGTAGTCTAAATATGTAGTATATCGCAGACGTAAAAAATGAAAAAAATATTTTTTTTAAACTAAAACGTTCAAAATTAAATTTATTATCGTTGTCACCCCGGCACATCAAAGAGTTGTATTGCACGGAATCAAATGGTTACAGTTGGATTAATACGCAAAAAATTATAAAATAAAAGGGTTGGAACCTAAAATTTGAACTCAAGGAAATTAAAAAGTGCATTTGCAGTAATAATACGCTTAAATTTGCAGCACATTAAAGAGTTGTTATTTCACGGAACAAATAGTTGCAGTTCCAGTAATACACTGAAAATTATAAAATAATAGGGTTGGAACCCAAGGGAATCAAAGTTATAAAAGGCACATATAAGAGCTGTTATTGCACGGAATTAAATAATTGCAGTTACAGTAATTCACTGCGGCATAATAAAGTGTCGTTGTCAAAGGGAATCAACGGGTTCCAGTTGCAGTAATACATCGAAAGTTGTGGCACCTTTACTACAATATTTCTTCTTTCAACGTCAGCCTGTCCACGGTGACGCCACGTGTAATAAAATACATTTATAAGTGTGGAATGACATACGTTGATAATTGATTGCATCCTTATCGGATTCGATTCAAGCAAATCAAATGTCGACGTGGCACCCTCAGGCGATTGTGCTAACATATTATGCTCTTTCTACTTACTCGATTGGCATAGTCGAAGTTTATGAATTTTTTTTAATTAAGATTGAAACAGTGAGTTATTTTTTGTAATGTACCTCTTCCCCTTTAATCCAAAAAAAATTGGAAAAAAATATTGAAATATCTTAATATTAAAAGTACCATAATTCGATTATTGAATTATGCATCTTTAAAGTTCAAATTTGGCGCTTACCCACGTTTTATCGGCAGAAGTGCATATAACGTCACGCGACATAATCTGTGCAAATATTAAAAGAATTAATTCATTTGTCAATAATGCTTGAAAATTATTATTTTTACGCTAATTTGGGGGGTGAAACTAATGAAAATTAGGGATGCAGGGTGATTTAGGACAAAATTATAGTGGATGAACACGAACTACATCGAAATATATAAGTATTTATGTATGCACATGTGCATGTACATATTTTTCATCTTACTATGCGTATATATACTTTTCGCCCTTTCAACTTACCAAATTAAAAGAAACGACTGATTGCCTCTGGTACATAATGGTATACTTCCCAAATTCGGAATATCTTTCCTTTCTTATGACACGTACTCTTATAATTTCAAAATATATTTCATAAAAAAAAACTATGGGCGATTATGTGTCTGTACCAATTAGTAGGGCTTTGTCTAACGTATGTTTCCAATATTCGGGACCTCAGTGTAGATATCTACCTCCCCTCAGTTCAAGATTATATTATTCATACTTTTCAGACTCTAGTTACGATACTCGCCATTATCTTGCGGCTCTCCCGAAAATTCCAGGACATCAACTGCGTTAAGACATTATAACACTCTCATTCATAGCAAACGGGAAACGAACTCAGTTGTTTGCTCTTGACATGAGATAACTTACATATGTAAATTGAAGAAAATGCAGAGAAGGTTTATTTAATTTATTTATTGCAAATGTATAGCTATCACCCTCACACGTACATATCGTTTTAATTTAGGCCATGGTTGGATAAATGAAATTCTAAATTTGTACATTAAAAATGCATCAGTATTTGAGTTAGAATCGTTTTTTACCGGATTGCTAAGTGCGAATACAAACATTCGTTATTTCATATTCCGCATGCACGTACTAACATTCACTTATGATCCCTGATCGTCCGCGCCCCTACTTTGCTTACTAAATAGTATTGAAAGTATTGCCCCTCTCGACTTATTCTGCTGTTCGATTCACGTCTTATATTTGGGTAGATTATGACCGGTTCATAATTTTTACCATGTTTAATAATTTAGATGTATAATTTCTTCAGTATTGTTTAAGGTATGTAATTTTTCGAGTTTGCGATGAATGTGCGTGTTATTTTGTGTTTTTATTAATATTTTTGAGTTGAAACCTTTATATAAGCATATATTTATGTCTATAAAGGTCAAAATTGGACTGTAATTCATTAAATTTTTAAGTTTGAACGTTATTCGTGTACGTGAAGCTCATTCAGTCATTCTGACATTTTAAAATTCTTTGTCGACCATTTCTGCTTTGTGCGACTGTTTGATCACAGACTATTATGTGTTTGACATAGACAATATAATCGTAAACAATGTATTAGTAATATATGATTTATAGTTTCTGCAATATATATCATATATTTAAATGTTGGCTTTCTGCACTCCTTCTGCATATAAACTTTAACTGTGCTAAATCTGACACTCCTCCGCGCGCAATATGATAATACAATATGCGCAAAAGGGGTGCAAAATTTTCTCCTCACGTATTAATATGTGTGTATATATATATATATATATATATATATATATATATATATATATATATATATATATATATATATATATATATATATATATATATATATATATATATATATATATATATATATATATATTTATTAAAATATGAACATATTATATTGACCTTTCTTTATCGAAAGTAAAATCATGTTACAATCAATACTACAACGTTCAGGCCCTACAAAGATTCGAAGACATGCCTTTTCTCCTAATTAATATTTTGGGAATGGAAAAACTTTACCACATTTAAGTATGTTTAATATAATCACTGCCGGTATGGGCATACATTTAGGAACGTTTTCGAACATCCTCATGACATTTTTTATAAATATTTATGTCAACAATATGTAGTTTTATTCGATAAAGGTTTGATGTGAAATGGAAAGAAGGTGTCAATTATTATTGGTAATAAAAAGTGATAAAGGACGCAAGTGGACTTCCTGTTTTAGCGATACACCTTTCAAAAAAGAAATTTATTCTTTAAATGCGAATATTATTCTTCCATTCATTTCCTTTCACTGTAATTTCTTTTCTTTTACTACCAATATTACGCAAAATGGAGGAAATTTGAAAAATGTTAATAGCGTAACTTGCTTAACACATAGGCCATAAGCTATGAGTTGACAAATAATTTTACGAAATAATTAAAGAAATAAACAAATAGATGTTATTAGTATTTTAATTAAGTGGAAATTTTAATTATTGAAATATTAATCGTACTGTAATTATTGAAATATTAATCGTAATTTAATTGTGGGGAAATGTTTCCGGACACCGAATTTTATTTTGTGAATCGATTATTATGAACTATTTTTAATAAATAAATATCAGAAAAATCAAATTTCAGGACTTTTGTTAATCTACTTCTTATTTTTCTCTCCCCTAATACAATCTGCAATAAATATTAAAATTAAAAAAATATTCGCTTAGCTAATAAATTCTTAAGCCATCTTGGAAATTAAATATATTTATTTTTAGTTTTCAACATAGAAATACATTTGAAGAACTTATTGCTGCATGAGTAATATCTTCTAGTTAAACAAAACACCAGAAGTTGAAGAGTTTAGTACTATTGCAGTCTGCAACAGACCACGAGTGAGACATTATAAAATTAACTATCCATTACAATACAAAAATGAATAGCATATAGTAAACATCAACCTAATAGTAAATAGATTAGCAAATATTTTAGATATAAACATGGATAGAGGAAAGGAACAAGATAGGAGAAGAAAGAGCAGGGTAGTTACGACAGTCAGAAGACTTTTGAAACGTAAATTGACGATGCGTTCGGAATATTGGTATCAAGTTTACTCCAGAGTTTGGCTGCATATACATTGAAGGAGTACTCGTTGAAGGTTATGTTTAGGAATAAGGAAAGTGAACTTTAGATTACCGAGTGCATAAGCACCGAAGACTTCGAATCAGACGGACTACAGAGATTCTTCAATGTATTGAAGAAAAGACAAAGGAAATGTGAATTGGGTATTTGACTAGATTTTTTTTATTTCATTAATCATAATTTCAAGTTACAAGCTGATGAAGAGTGAATTTTTTTTTAATGATCTTAAAAATTGACCGAGTTATAAAAGTTTAAATTTAATCTTTAGACAAGGACGGGAATACTGTGTTGTGAGGTAATTTTTAATATTGCACATTATATTCTACAAGCGGAAAAGAGACAGGGATATATCCAACCCTATCCGTATCTTCAAGTTTAGAAGCCTATTACTGGCTTAATTTTTCAATCAATTTTTGAATTATTTTCAAGACTGATTTTTAATTAACTTATATTTCACAATATTGTAGGAAAAATATAAAAATTTAGAATGACTCAACTACCATATTGCGCCAGTCACGTATTTTCATCCAATTGACACATCACCTAGATATTGAAATGTCATATTTTTTCAGGCCAAATATATATCCCCATCAGTAGCTGATGTTGATAAATATGCTGAAACAGGGGTAAAAGCAGTTATTGCCGCTGGTGATCGCCATGAAACAGGAATTGGATTACTTTATAATGCTGCAGCTATTACAACTGAAAATTTATTATATTTAATACAAATATAATTTTTTTATAAAATATATTTCAATTTTTTAGTCCTCCAATTGTTTAGTTAAAATATGTAAAATAAATATTTAGAGTTAAACGAGAACATATGCGAGTTGTACTGGCACATCAACAACACATCTGCAATGCACAAACATATGTAGCTATTTTACTATGACCGATAAATAATTCTGAAATCAGCAGTGAAGAAAAGGTTCTTCACATAAATCACCTAGACCTAAAATTATTAAAATTCCTATAAATTTACATGAAGAAAAAGCCAAAGAAGCAAGCAAACCATATCCAAATTATTTTTTTCTATTTTGATTTTATGATTTTGAAGGTTAAATCTGCTAAAGGTATTAATAATTAAAGATTTAATAGGAATGTTAATTTGTAAAAGTATTTTTAATTAGGATACATTGTTAATCAATCATAAATTGCAATTAATATATTTCATCAATATTGTTTTTGGATTTCTCTCCAAGATGTGCATAATTATATTATTTACTTACTTTTAACTCTTTGTTAGTTATAATTACATTTAAATATTTCGTTATCGTAAACTGAACCGTCGCAAAAAAAGTAAAGGAAACCACTGAATTAATAACATAATTATTAATTCTTTTCATAAAATTATATTCAAATCACTGAATATTTATATCCAAAAAGGGGTTTATTGTAAATCACCGGTTGCATCGTAAAGCTTCAATGGTGCCGTGCGGCCTGCGAGCCGTCTCACTGTATTTAACCCATCAATTAAAGTTGTCTTATTTATATTTGTCTTATTTTGTACTTGCAGAAGCCTTTCTGGTACACCAATTTAACAGAAATCTGAAAAATTTAAGCTATATATATATACACACACACATATATATATATATATATATATATATATATATATATATATATATATATATATATATTGTGTATTTTAAAATAGTCTCTCTTGCACTAAAAACACTATGTGATTAATCATTGACATTCTGTTTAGAAAGTGTACAATATAAACATATTTTGTTTTATTAGCGTGTTTACTTCAATGTCCTCGGCGAGCCCTCAGTCGCCTATTTATTAAAGCAGAACGTTAAATACAATAATTTTAATGCAAAATCATAAAAAACTCAAATAGTCTTTTTTCGAGTTGTTTCAACGTGACAGTTAGAGAGCGCGTCAAGTGTAAGTAGATCCGATAAGAAGTAAAATAATGTAACAGCGACGCGGCGATGTGACCTCCAGGTAGCCGACAGTCGGTCGCGTTCACACCGCACGCTCACAGCTGCTCTGTGATATTCCAAAGCATGATGTTTATGAGTGCCTGTGTTTATGATGGTGTCAGTGTAGGGTATAGCAAAGATAGAGTGTAATATCGAAAAATGAATATACCCGCTATTCTAGAACGAGATTCAGACGACGAGGAACTACATTCTGGAGATGCTTCCGATGAAGAACATGACGGTATTTTGCGCGATTTTTGTCTTTTAGAATAGTCCAATTTTAGTCCTCAAACCACGATTCCTCTCTTGTAGTCCATGACAGTTATCTTGTTGTCGACGAAGATGACAGCGAGTTAGAACAAGAACCAGCATTAAGTAGTGGGATCCCAACAGGTAACAGATACGCCTTTTGTTATGTATGGTAAAGGGAAGAACAATAGACACAATTGGCCAGGAGTACCATCTTCTCGATCGAGAATTCCTCGTAACGTATTTTTTCCCCACCTGGAGTCCAGCTCGGAATGTTGCTAGTACTACAGAGGTCTTTCAACTTTTCTTTACTGAAGAAATCATATACAAAATATTAATATATACAAAATCTAAAATACAAACGCAACGGGCAAAATATAAACAGCCTGAACGTGAGGAGGAGGAGGATGACGATGGATCGCCTGAAACCGTTCGACCCTCATTTGCGCGTACTACTAGGGCAAATGAAATTCGAGCACTGATAGGTATGTATATTGATCTGGAAACATTTATTTTCAGATCGACTTCAAGTACTGATATTTCGATCCTAAATATATAGAAATTGAAAACACTTACTAATACTTTTTATATTTAATAAAACTATTCTCCTCACCCTGATACAACGATATCGATAGTCCCGTCGGCCGGGCATACATCGGTGTGAATACTCGAGATGATCAGTCAGTAAATAAGCCGGTCTCTTTCGACCATATACCGTTTGAGTAGTGTTCCTCGATCACTGCTCTACCCTTATGAATTGTTAACGTATGACCTATAATCTTCCTAAAAAGCCCACATGATTTTCCAACACAAAAATTATACTACGGTTCTAGAGATTAATACAAACAAACAAATAAACAAACAAACAAATAAACAAACAAACTTTTTCATTTTAGGACGTGTGGGTCTAGATATTAATGCGAACAAATAAATAAACAAACAAACTTTTTCACTTTATTTATTATTTTAGAAAAGGAAAATACCGATTATCGCGTCATTACAGAAAATTCTCGATATGCTTATGTGCTTATTTACGTTAGCAGATGGAAAAGGCACTGAGTCTGACAAATTATTAAGAAAGCTATATCTACTTTTCATGATCATTTCGCTGGTACACGTACAATTATGTACGAGAATGGAATTTACAAGGAATGCTTTAAAGTTTCTCTGACGGGAAAGACCGACCACCTAGAAAGAACGTTAACCAAGATACCAGGAACCGACATTTGATGAACCAATTCTGGAAAGCCGAAACCGTTGCCAAAGATCATGACAAATATCGTCAACGAGGCTCTAGACCACGAGGGACCAAACAAGGTATTGGCTAAGAAGCCACTTTTCAACATCAATTGTCAGTTAAGGATGAAAAAAGACGAAGCTTGGATACTGTAGAAGGAGAGAAGTGAAATTAATTCGAAGAAAAAAATTTAATAAGTTAGTAATAAAAAGTACAGCACTAAGAAATGTAGTGAAAGACCGTTAAGCAGATATCAAATGAATAACTAAGACTAGAATAATTTCTTCCATTGATATGACTATTGTTAATCAAGCGGTGTCTGAGAAAAATGACGGTGATCATTAATAAAAAAGTGATAGAAAATTATGTAAAATGTGAATTAAAAAAGCATAACAACCATAATCTATTTTTCGATATGAGACAAAATACAAAAATACGTCTAACGGTAACTTATGACATTACAAAACGTCTTCTAATTCAGATCGACATTGGTGTAAAGGACTATGGTGATTTACGTAAAGTACTTAGCTTCTTCGCTTATTACTAAAGATCGCTATTATATTAACTGAAAGAAAATTAAACGAAAATAAAAATAAAATTATGAATTACTGCAGTAAATAGATATAATTATGTATTAAAGAACCTACTGAAATCCACCTATATTATTATTAAATTAAAAATGGTTATTTAAAAAGTGATCATTAGAACTACCGAATTAGAAATGTCGACTTTGTACATGAACAACTGTGAGAAAGAAAAATATCTAAGGCCATTTTTGGAGTAAACTGTAAGTTGTTAATGAACAACGGAGAATATGAGTAAATAAAGATTTGTTTTATTAAATATGAAGAAATTGATGTTGTCCCGATAATTAGAATGAGAAGTATACAGTGGCTAGAACACGTTAAAAGAATGAACCATAATGGGACAAGATCCAGAGACAGATGGAAAATTCAAGTACAAGAATACCTCGATAGTGTCAAGTGGGCCTTTCTAATTGGAAAAGAAAGTAGCCAACGAAAAAAAGAAAATTGACCACACAGCCAGAAAAGTAAAGTAAGCTTAGCTCGTCCAGTGCGACGGGAGCGAACGGCTACACACAATTCATATGAATATTAATGTAAATATGTACGCGAACATACTCAGGCGCGTATACATACCTGACGGGTTACGATCAATTACGAGGCGGTAAGTTGGCATGGCGTACAGTTGTTATGTGGGGTTCGAGTAAACAGGGAACCAATAGCGTGGGGGCGGTAGCTGCGTCGTCTCTAAGTTTCCATTTAAGGAAAAGCAATGGACGTTAAATATGATTTTCTTTAAAACCTTAAAATATCTTTGGTT
The DNA here is from genome assembly GCA_039881145.1 of Druceiella hillmani. Taxonomy (NCBI): domain Eukaryota; kingdom Metazoa; phylum Arthropoda; class Insecta; order Lepidoptera; family Hepialidae; genus Druceiella; species Druceiella hillmani. The sequence goes on along the minus strand of JAYKKI010000019.1, from coordinate 24,564,589 downwards.
TATTAAAACGAATTAATCATTAACTAGGCGTATCGACACGTGTTCTTACGTGTTTTTTCCGCACTTGAGAAAGTGCAAAAGCCCTATAGCAGCCGCCAGTCGAAAAGGCGAATTTCCAGAACGTAAAGTTCGATTCGAAACTTATTCCACAAATACCTCTTATTAGGATTTGAAATTTTAGAAATACGAATAGTGTTCAACAGAAAAAATTATGGATTATACTGATAAATCAATATTGTTTAAGATACTGTTCATGAAAATAAATATTTCGAATAAAATCAGGATTGAGAAAAAATAGAAAATGAAAGCTACCTAAGCTAGGTTTTGACTATGTCTTTGGTTTCCTATATATTTTATATTTGTGTGGCGAAATTGTTCTCTAGTAATGACGTTATCATCTCAAAAGCTCTCTTCATTGAAATAAAAATAAGTTATGTCTTATGTTAAGTGATGTCTGAAGCTGAAAACTGTAAAGTAAAAAGCTTTTGATTTCATAGAAGTCTAAACAGCATATTCCACTAATTTTTCAGATCGTAGTATTTTCAATGTGCAGGCCCACCTATATTACAGTTGTACAATAATTCATATTTAAACTTTGGGGATTACCTTGGATTTGGTGTTTGGAACCAAAATCGCTGAGGATACAAAAGTCAAGATCTTCGCAATAGATTCGCGTTTCTGCGAAGTTTATCTAAAAACAGGCCCGTTACATAAATACTCTTGTCGGCGCATCCGTTTGTTAAGTTACGCCTTTGTTACTCGCGTTACGACTTTCGAACGGTTTACTGTGAAACTATGTTTTAGGGTTCCGTGCCTCTAAAAACAAAAACAAACCCTTATAATTTCACTAATCTGTTCGTACGTCAGCCACAATCATCTTCCTGAACCGTATCCGAATATGTTTAACGCAGAAATGTTAAATTTAACATAATGATAAAGCACATTAACCATAGTTCAATAGAATATAAATGAAATAACACATTTTACCAAAAAAATGGAACCGACTTGAAATAATCACGAAAATATGAAACAACGAAATTACGCGTACTGAGCCGGAACTTTTGCGGTACAATGTCGTTTCCGAACATAAACAAATTGCCAAAATGCTGCTATTGTTAGAGATTTTTAAAATCAATGCTAAATTGATCCTTCTCTTTCTCTCTCACACCCACACAGACGAGAGTTTAATGCAGAATATCTTACCATAAGTAAGATATTCTGTAAGAAAATAAATACTCGTTCGTTCTTGCTTCCATTTTTCTTTACCTTTTTAATCACTTTTTTTGTTTATCTTCACGATAACTCTTTCTTTGACGACTGTTTCTTGTTGAATTTTTGCAATTTTAGCGTTCCGTTGCGAAATTAGGAACTTGAGCGTGTTAATCAGTTCATCCGTCCGTCTGTAGTAACCTCACGATTCTGGTACTTTTCGACTTAAACATATCTACGTATATTTGCTAGTATTTTTTGCAAACGTCGATGCTTAATTTAAGATCACCATTTAATGTGAAGCTAAAATATATTAAAGATACTTCCCCAAATACGTAATTTTGCTTGCATCCCAGGATACCATTAGAACAGGCGTTTTTAAATGAAATTTTAAAGTCTGTTAAACTTCAAAATGACGTGCAATGTTGTCTTCTTCTAAACGTTCCACAATGATTCTCTAAATTTTTCACAATGATGAAAATCTAAAAATTGCAAATAGAAATATTTCTTTAGAACTTTCAATTAAATTTATTCCACTTAACTCGTGTCAATATTTTAAGAGAACTACGGAATTCTACTTTATACGCGTTCTGACACTAGCCTAAATATTTTCTGCAATGGTCTTGGAACAGGCTTTAATTTCTTTCATCCTTATTTCGTAAAATCTAAGACTCACTCATACACATACTTGTTAGCCCGATTAGCCGACCAGTCTCGCCGACTGCTCTTCCCTATGTGTTAAAGCGGCTGAATTAGATGTGCCTCTGAAAGCGATCACTATATATTTTTGGCGAGATATGGCGCGTTCCACATTAGCTTATTTCCCTCTGCATTGGAGAATCCGGTATACTCCTGGGATTTTAAGACGTGGAGGACGTGAATTACTTTTGATTCTAAAGTTCACTAACACGATGATACGCGTAGAGATTTGTTAGGGAGCATGCGTTAACACAGTAGTAGCGTGATGTCTTTAACTACTGTGACTTGGTTGAGAAAGTATCGATCTTTGAGGCTAAAACGCGTCCTCGAAAGGATGGAGGTGCTAAATGATGCACTGGATGGGGAAAATTTGTAACCCACTTAGATTAAAACGCTTGACAGTAGATACGAGATACCTTCAAAGGTCTATGCACACTTATGAGGTATCAGGCAGATAGTTACGGATCCATGGACGATTTGTTTTTTTTTTACTTTTCAGTTTGTGACAGATAGATGGATGGACTTATGGGAACGACTGTGTTACAAGAATCCCTTGTTTCTCTACAGAATGCTGAAAATGCCGATACTCCAAGAAAGTGATGTCAAAGAAAGAGTAACAGGCATAACAAAGAAGTTCTTTATTATGTTTTCACGGAACTTAAAAGTGAAAATAATTCAAAATCCAGTATGTAATATCATTACACTAAAGTTGTATAAATTGTTGCTCTGTAAACATGCAAACATCATTATTTTATTGACATTGTACCTAAAAGTATTAGTTGGATCTTAAAACATGATATGAACGTTACAAAAGTTAGATCTTAAAACATGTTATGAACGTTTGGATAACACTTGAATAGATAAGAACACTTGAATATAAAAGAAATACAAAAAATGTGAAAAAAATAATGTGGTTACTTGTGTGGACTTATCGGACTGTAACAAGTTTGTATGTGAGGGATCTGCTTACGGCAAGCGTGCACGTCAACCGTGCCAGAAATCAAACAGACGACCACTGCAACCAAGTGATGTTATTTACAATGTTTATAGAAAATTCAATGTGCCATCTGAACAATGTACGATATACTTGATTTTGTTTAAAGACGTGCTACAAGTTTCAGATATGTGTACTTTGCAAAGAACAAACGTGATGTGTTGGATTGTTTTAAGAAATATAAGAAGAAATTTTTAAGATACACAGATAACAGAGGAGAGTACACGAGCGTAGACTTCAAGGAATATCTAGGTAGTGAGGGTATTTCTCGTGAACTTACTGCACCTTACACGCCCGAACAAAATGGCCGGGCTGAAAGAGAAATCAGGACAATTGTGCAAAGTGCTCAATCCATGCTTTATGCCCGTAGTGTATCACTCAATTATGGGCAGAAGCAGTTAATTGTGTTGTTTATTTATAAAATTGGACACCTTCTAGCCAGACACCAAATATTATACCTATGAAACTGTGGAGTGGTGTAAACCCTACTGTGGATCATGTCAGAGAATTTGGGCGCAAATTATATGTCCATCCACCAGATTAGCTGAGAAAGAAGCTTGATTGTAAAACTCGTAAGATGATATTAGTTGGCTATAGTAATACTAACTATAAAATATATGATCCGCACACGAAAAGAATAACGGTATCGAGAAATGTTATTTTCAATGAATAGAATATAATAATAAAATCAATAAAAAAATCAGAAAATAGATGGTTTCTAATATTAAAAGAAACTAATATATTAAAGGAGACAGATATAAAGATCGACTTTGTGTCTTTGGGTTCACACAAATTGAAGGAATAGATTAATGAAATATCTTCGCTACCAAAGGTATGAGTCAATAAAGATACTGGTATCTGTATCCGCTGAATATAGCTAGAATATAATACAGATAAGACAGAAGAGGATATTTTATAATATAAGATAGAAGAGGATATTTTATGGAAATCCCCGATGGAGTGAAAGCACCTGCAAATAAAATGTGTAAACTAAATAAATCCGTATGCGGTTTGAAACAAGAATTTCGATGTTGGAAAGAGAAATTAATTTTTTTTTTATTAAGTTTCTTTTTTTCAGTTTTCAGTCACAATCGTGTGTTCGTAGGAAATTTTCATAGCATTAAATCTTTGTTCATTTTATATGCTGACAATGCTTTGATTATGTATTTGGCAGTCAAATAATATTAGGTCAAATTGTAAGTTACTTGAAGCGAGGATTTGATATGAAAGAATTGAAATAAAAATTGCTTTGTTGGGTTAAAAATTCTAAAAACTGATAATTCTATGAATATCAATCGAAAACAATATATTGGAAAGATAATAAGTGAATTTGGCTAATCAAAAATAATCTTGTATTGCCTTATCAATAACTGAAGCTGAATTTATGACTGAAGCTGCCAAGAATTGTTTATAGTTAAGACAGTTTTCAAAGAAATTGATACTAGTCAAAATTGCATTGATAATCAGAGTACTATTAAAATAATTAATAATTCAGTTGACCACAAGAAGACAAAACACATTGATGTTAAATTCAATTTCATTAGAGAGAAGGTACAGCAAAAGTTAATTGATATTAACTGTATACAAAGTTCTGAACGACTGGCTGATAATGACTGAGAGTAAGTCTTTTATGTAGTTTACTTAAAAGTTTTTTTTTGAAGCAGAAAAACTGAATTTGTTTTTCTTGTTTAAAATTTAGTGACAGTATCGTATTAAATTTTATATTTATTTTTGGCTGTTTGCCTGTGCTTAAGCTAAATAAAAAATATAGGTTACTAATTTTTATACTAGGTTCGGTCTCGTTGAGTTATATATGAGAAATGTCATGTCGTGTATTTAAATACTGTGCAATGTTAGTTGTGTTTGAATAAAACACTTTCAATCAATTTAAATTACAGCAATCTTGTTCATTACTGTAACTCGAATTTCTCGAAAACTCACTTTATCTATACATATATAGATTAAATCTTTTGCCCAAATATTTGCTACCCTAAACGATAAACGTCTTCTTGAAATAGAATGTAGAAAGAAGTCATGATAAATTATAAAAATTGCATAAAAACGAGAATTATTTAAAATTTTATGCAATTGGTTTACTTTGAGAAAGAACAGCGATACTTATAAATACGATGCAGAAATAATGTAAAAAAAAGTTTTCAAATCATTATCAAAGGTTATTACAAATCTTTCTCATCAAAAGTCTTTAATTTAATAAATTAAAGACTTTTGATGAGAAAAGTATATTCACTAATATTTGTTTAGTGCCGTTAATTCAAAAAATGTATTAGTCTGCTTTCGCTGTGCAAACATGCTGACATTTGGAATTCTTAGAAATATATAGATACTACCATGTTTAAATTAAAACAAAATTGATTATTATTGTGAATTTTATTAATTATACATTTAGCAGGCTTAAACTCCTTTAAAAATTATATGACTTGACAGGAGTAATCACAAACCTTGATAGATATATTTCTATAATAAAAATGGGTATTGGTTTTAAGGCAAAAAGCATAGATTGAAAAAACATACTGGAAAAACTAATGTTTTTCCCCGTAATATCATTTATACAAACATTACCTTTTAAACGCGGTTTTGCCAGCGTGTTATTAAAAAAAAGTGAAAAAGCTTTTGTCAATGAAACAATATAGATTTCCATTAGGCAAGTTATGTAGTTACAAGATCGGATTAATATGATTTACCAGATCTGACTTTTAACAATCATTGCAGTGCGGCGTGCCGCGCATTTTATGTGATGCTAGTCTGGACTACAATACTGTACAATAATTAACACATGAATTTTGCATATTAAATGGAATATGTTCCATTTAATAAGCCAAATTCATGTGTTAATAATAACAGTTCGCGCGTACATAATTGTTTTAACATTTATGTCCACTGCAAATCATACCCTAATTATAAAGAGATTATCTTTTAATCGAGGAGATTATCATTTAAGGGTAAAAGAAGGACAAACAAACGAATAAAACAACAATTTACTTTGATTAAATTAAACGGTAAATAACTCAAAACTAATTTTCGTAGATAAGAATACAACTATACTACTACTTACTTAAGTAATTGTCAAACTTTTCATTGGTAGAGAAACCATCCTTTTTAAATCTTGGATCTAAAAATGTCGATTGTGTTAACAAGTCCATTGACTCACGCTCAAATCGGCTATTAATTATATCACTGCACGATCAATACTGCTGATAGATGTTTATCTAAAAGTAAATTGTTAGGGACAAGATCATTTGTGGCCTATATATCCAAAGTTCTTTTTGAAACTGATACCAATTTCTCAGATAAAATGTCATTTGTAATGACACGGAAAAGATTCAAAATACTTAATGGTTCAGTCGGTCTGTGATAAAGTATTTAATGGTCTGTGATAAGGATTCAATCAGCCTGTGATAAGTATATATTTAATGATGGGTTTTCAATGGCCAGAGTACCTGCGACAGTCACCTTTATTTTTAATATTCTATCTAACATGTCGAAAGTAGAATTCCACCTTATGACGACATTCTGTTTCAATTTCAAATCGGGTAAATTTAGTTGGAATCGCATAGCTCTTTCTTTGCCAAGGCTGAAGAACTCCATTTCTAATACTCAACAATAAACTTTATTTGCAAAATCTGAGCTTCATTTATTTGCATTCGAGGTATTAAGCTATGAGCAATAGTTTTCAAACTAGGCATTATATAATTAGGACAAAACATCAAACTAAATCGGCAGTATTTCTTAACAATTGCTCTATTCAAATGCTGATCTAATTATTGCCATAAACTTAGAGAGATTGGTCTCCGCATGTAAGATCTTGGATCTATAGACAAATTTGGTGATGTTCCACCACTGGGTTGAATTTCTAGGTCCGTGTGAGTAAATTAATAATCGATTGCGAGGATCCTGCAACATTTAAGACGTCTTATATTGTATTAAAAAGCAAAAAAATGTACATACGATACTGAAATATAAATCCAAAAAATTTAGCAAGGCCCGTGCATGTACAGACTTTTTTATTACGTCTCTGAATTAAAAAAAATAATGTTTTATAAAAAGGTGAACAATAATCCCATATTAGTTTAATTTATTTTCACTTAAAAGGTGCTCTTAAAATCAACACCAATAAAATATAGCAACAATATCAAAATACCAGCACCATAATCACACATCACAATAATCTAATCATAATGATATTTAATTTTTCTATTAATTTTAATATAAAAAAACAGCCATGACATGAAATCAAACAAAACCCTATAGCGACCCATACCGTTGTGCAGCTCCGAATCTTTACTGGCTAACTAATTGATTAAATTATATGTAAACAATAATACAGTAATAAAATTTAAACGAAAGCTGACCGACGGAAAGATCGAATATCATAAAGTGAATGAAGGAATGGAACGAATGTGCTCATATCGAAGATCGTCTCAATCACGAAGGATCTAATCAGTTTCAATCATTCATTTCATCAAAACGAATGATTCAATCTTTCTAAGATAACTAATGGAGTCGTCTTATCATTCGTTCGGACCATCACCACGTGTTGTGATTGACAAACAACGATATCGATGTTATCGAATGAATGGTAAATGATTTATATTAATAATTGTCAATATTTCATATTATTTTTCTGCATACCTCTATATTTTTTGTTGGCGTTATATTAACTGTTATTTATATTTTGTATATGAAAGATCTTTTTGCTGGCATTACCCGCTGCACATGCGCCGAACGTTGCTTCTGAATAGTAATAGTGCTCTTGCAATGACAAATGACTAATTGTCAGTTTATTATCAGAATTGTAGCGGGATTAGAACTAAACTGAATGAATTGTATCTAAATATATTGGCGAACAACTATGATATAATCGTGTTTGTAGAGACGTGGCTATTACCAAGTATTTTCAATTCAGAATTTATTGACAGTAGGTACACAGTTTACCGCAGAGATAGAGATGCTCACGCGAGTTACGAACGGAGTGCTGGTGGAGTGGCGGTAGCCTTATGGTCTGGATATGCGGGACAGCGACGTACAGACTGTGAAAGTACTGAGATAGAGGAAATAATATTAAATTTATCCTAGGGTAAACAGAAACTTGCTTTTAACGCAGTCTATCTCCCACCAGATCTACCTTTTAATAAATACATAATCTATTTTAATAATTTACAGAAAATGTATACAGAACAAAGCGATAGCGAGTTCTGTATTGTAGGTGACTACAATATACCTATACCAATTACCTAGCAACGTCAAGAAGGATACTGCATTCCGTTATACACATGTGCATCTCAAACAACGCATATTGCTCTTAGTACATTATATTTTATGAGTCTTGAACAATATAATCATTGACAAAATTATAAAAACAGAATCTTGGACCTAGTTCTTAATAATATGGACTGCGTACTTACTGCAGCTGACCCAATGTTAAATGAAGAATCGTAACCATCCTGCTTTTACCACCTTATCTTCAATCTAATTGACTCTTTTGTACCACAAAAGGCCGCCATAACACCAAGTATCCTGTCTGGTTTACTCGTGAACTCAAACGACTTTCTAAGTACAAAGAACGAGCATGGTTGAAATGGAAAACTTATGGCAGCATTTCTGCCTATAACGAATTTCCAGAGTTTCGATATCGTTTAAGCGTTTGTGTAAGCAATGTTGCCAGTCATGTGTTGCAAACACAGAAAATAATAAAGAAAAACTGTAAATTATTCTGGTCTAACGTCTCTTAACTACATGAAACAAATGGCTATCTATCAATTATCTCATCCGACGAAAGTGTCAGTAATAATCCGAACGAAATTGACCAAATGTTCTCAGAGTTCTTTCAGTCAACTTTTGAGCCCACTAATCCAGACATAAACAAATTCATCAAAAATGTTGAAAACATGCCTACTAGTAATTTAAATGACGTCAGCTTATCTCCATATCGATTGAGGTTGCAGATGTTTTAAAAATGCTTACGTCATTAGACTTGAACAAAGGCCCAGGATCAGATAGAATTGAACCATCCTTCCTCAAGTATACCGCAAATACCATATGCATTCCTTTAACTCTCTTGTTTAATAAATGTGTAAAGCATGAGACTTCTCCTACACGTTAAAAGAAAAAAAGGCGTACATAATACCTGTGCGTAAAAGTGGATCTAAACAAAACATAGTTAACTATCGACTCATATCAATCTTATCAGTAATTCCCAAAGTTTTAGAGAGATTAGTACATGGACAAGTATATCCAATACTACATAATTACATTATACCCGAACAACACGGCTTTGTTAGTGGTAGATCTACCACCACTAACCTACTACTCCACTCTCAGCACTCGTTCGAGTAATTAGATTCCGGACAGCAAGTTGACGTGATATACACAGATTTCAAGAAAGCATTTGACAAGGTTCATCACTTAATATTGATGCAAAAACTAGCATTTAACGGTATGAGGGGCAACTTGCTTAGATGGTTTATTTCGTATTTAACTAATAGGCAGCAAGCAATTAAAGTAAATGGGTTCTTATCACAATATATCCAAGTGACTTCTGGTGTACCACAGGGATCTATATTAGGCCCTTTCTTATTTATTATATTTATTAACGATATAAGTACCTGTTTTAGAAATAGTAATTTCCTAATGTATGCAGACGATCTAAAGACATTTACTCTTGTAAAAGACATACATGACTGTTCGAATATGCAAGTTGATCTCGATAGACTTCAAGTTTACTGTGAAGAGAACAAACTGCCTTTAAGTTACTCGAAGTGCAAACAAATCCCTTTCACAAAGAAAAAAAAACAAATAAACTTTAAATATGCGATAGGAGGGAATTCACTCGAAAAAGTTGACAACGTGTACGACCTTGGTGTCATTTTCGATAATAAACTGCATTTTAGTTTGCATATTGAGCAGATTATATCTAAGGCTTATAGAATGCTTGGCTTCGTATTAAGAACAGCCAAAGTATTTAAAAATGCTGAAACCTACTTCACCTTGTACAATGCTCTTGTAAGATCACAACTTGAATACGCTATAGTTGTCTGGAATCCACTATATGCCAGTTATTCTGATAGTATCGAGAACATACAAAAAAAAATTGGAAAGCTCTTCAGCATCGTATAGGTGGCAGTAAATTATCGTATAAAGTATTACTTAACAATTATAAATGTGATGGTCTCTATCATAGACGTTTATTATTAGAGTTGATGATTATATTCAACATCTGTCAATGTAATTATGACTGTCCATCTCTACTGAGTCAGATAAAGACTCGAACTCCCAAACTAACTCGTAACCATCTCTTATTTCATGTCGACAATGCACGAACAAACGCCGATGTCACCATTACGGCGTTTGTGCGACTTATACAATAAAGAGTTGCTGACACTCGACATCCTTGCAAGTCCACGACCCCAGTTTCGATCAGATGTAAAGAATAGGCTCCGTGAAATTTATGCACAGCAGACGGATCAGTAATGTTATTATCATTTGACTTTATTCATTGTTTGTCCAACTTAGCTAAATACGCTCTATTTAGCTACATAGGTAACTTGTAATCCATAATTGCAGCTTTATTTAATTGATAAGTTAATAACAAGTGTTTTCCATATTCATTTTGTCTTATTCTAAAAAAAATATTGTTTCACTTACTTCAATTAACATTGTCACTTTTATGTATTGTTGTAATTAATTGGATATATTATAAATGTATTCATTTTTATTTGTTGTTTGTGGAAATGTTAGAACACAAACTTATTTCGTATTTAGTGTTCATAGAATATTTCAAATAGTTTGTGTTTGTTTTTTTCCCTTTACAGAAAATAATATAAATAAAAAAAAGATTACCATTTCGTACAGTAATGTGGCTATTATTAGTTTGTTAATTTTGCTTATAATAATGGAAAGACTTGTGTGATTTTTTACGTTTGTAATAAATATTTGAAGTATATAAACATGTTACCTATAGAATTAATGTGCGATAGAAGAACTCGAATTAACACAATTCGAGTCTTGTTTAGATCGAATATCGTATTACTGAACAAATGAATGGAAAGATCCCAATCAATTCGAACATCGCCATAGGAAAATAATGAATGATTGGTATAAAAGTAAAGATGATCAGAAAAGTATTGATAATCAGTAAAAGTGAATGAGTGACACACTTCAATTCAGGCCAAACCTATTCATTAATATATGTTAGGTTAGAAAACTTTATTGCGAATTTAAAATAAAGGTAGCGCCATCTATCGATGTATACAGGTAAACTAAACATATAATTACTACGCGTCGAGTATCTAGGCACTTCGTTGTTGTATAAACGTAATGGAAATGATTTTTTGAAAATATTAAATTGAAGTGAGATTCTGGCAGTGGAAATGTGTTATCAAATTAATATGAGATACTCGGGAGAGACACTGTTAGGAGTGTAATAGTATGATATATCGCATTAAGGTGACAAAATCGAACAGAGCTGAAAAATGTGCAACAAAAATTAAATAAAAGTACAGAACTCAAAGTTTAAGCAAATTTGATTACATAACCAAAATTAATTACCTTAATTTATGATGGGTTTCGCTTATTGAAACTTGTTAAACAAAAATTGCGAAAACAAAATTGACTGCGAAAGAAATTACACATATTTCGTTGTTATAATTTGGAATCCATACATATAATAAAACTCCAGAATTGGCCTACCTGTATACGAAAGACATCTACTAAAAAAATATTTAGAGGCACATAATAAAAGTATTCGAATAGAAAAATATTGTTTTTGAAATTGATGTCTGTTTGTCTGTTGGTCTGTCGGTCTGTTTATTTCATAAACGCATCATGCAAGAACAACTAAAGTGATCGCCATAAAATATCTACTGGTGGACTCTGTTTGGTTTCGGGTATTGGGTATGATATTTTAATTCAAAACGCACTTATTTTGAGAATAGTTTAATTTTATAATTATTAAAATAAATAACCGTACGTATATAAATTTTACAATTAACTTATTAATATTTCATAGAGATCCATGCGAACGAAGTCGCGGACACAGCTAATTTAACACAAACTTGTTTGAACTTATTTCTTAAGTGGCCTTGTATGTGATATACACCTACTAGATTATTGTTACCTTGCCCCTACAGTACATGACTGCTTGGCATTACCCAATTAAAAGGCACCTTGCCACAGAAGTGTGCAACACGCGCTTATGAAAATTCATTCCACATAAACTCATCCGAACGTTTATATAGCACCTACCCTAAGATATTATAAGCCATAAACTTGGGGTCAAATCTCTACTTAAATCTACATGTTTATTTTTGTCGCGTTCCCCTTCTGACGTCAATCATACTCAAGTACATACGTCATGATAGCCGTTTGCTTTATTGACCATGTTATAAAGCCAACCCTTTTGGAGGGTAGAAACTTATTTAAATCTTTCAACAAGCTCCAAACGTGGAGACCACTTAATTGTTAACTAACTCAACGTAATTGAATTGATTTACCTCAAGTTTCAATATGGCCGTCGCCGACCATCGATACGAGGCGAAGCTCCGCTAGAGAATGACAGTCATTGACAGTTATCATCACAGAATGACAGTTATCAGTGCTCTGTCGATGTAACAAAGATGGCGCGGTCAGATATATTTAATATTTCATTTTGTCTTTGCAACATTGTTTACAATTTTCTCAAATTAAGTTATTTAAGTAAAAATAAACGATCAAGTGCTTGTCGGACAGGCATTGCTTGGGGTTTCGTAGCCATGTGACGATTATAATTATTAGACTGTTTATAGCTGTTAAACGAGCACAAGCGCACGTCAATATTTTACTAAAATTTTTTTTTATATTTGATATTTTGCATTTTTTAAATATTTTACCGCTGCAATGAGTATTTCATAGTGGCTTAGTGGTTACAAGTATCTTACCAGCGTGATAAAATAGACTTCTAGTTGATCGATAATATTTTAAAATAAAACATTTTGTAAAACCACTCTAATTTTATAGTTTTAAGTTTTCACTTCTGTCGACAATCCCCATTACTGCCTATGTTTTTTATTCGATTATCACGATGCGTGATATAATGTAGTGATATATATAGTATAGACGAGTATGATATAATTTCGAGTATGATTAAACTTCCTGAATTATGTCATATTTACTTATTGTAATGTTATTCAATTTATTTAATTAACCTCTTATAGTTATTGAGACACATAGTTGTGAAAACTGTATGCATCCATAATTGTACTTAAGCGAATAAATAAATTTTAAAAAATAAATAAAACTTAATAACATAAAAAGTATTTTTGGTATAATTTCCCAATTATTACCCTCTATGTGATATAGTATACATAGAATTACCCTCTACTTGATATAGTATATATAGAATTACCCTCTATGTGATATAGTATATATAGAATTTCCCTCTATGCGGTATAATGCTTCTAGTGTTGGGTACAATTAACAATATTTTGATGTTTGCTATGTAATAACGCGCAAAGGACACGCCGAATCTAAAAATCACTAGGCACTTTCGATTATGTTCTAAGAGGCATCTTCAGTCACATCGCACGCAATGGTGTCCATAATGTTATTTTATCTAGGGAGATATTTAAACAAAGCAATTAACAAATGTTATTTTATGTCTATAACCTCGATCATAGACGTCATTCTACGTCTTTTCCTAAAATTTCAGCACATTACGTTTTAAATTGTGTTTTAATGATTTAATGAAAGCCGTGCACTGGAGATATTTAAAAAAAAAGTTAAAAAATGTTTTTCTTTATGTATAAGTATTCCATTAATTTAGCTATATATTTTCATATAATTTCAGCACAACACATTTTAAATTTAGCATTAATGCTATGACGAAAATTATAAAAGTTCACTTTGTGCCATTTGACTCTGCAATCCTAAATATTAACTATTAAGTTTAATACTTACGCAATGTACATCGTTAAACGGTTATTACGTCGTAAGCATTAGTGGCTATATAAAATCATTAGTGTTAGGATAACTTACTTCAGCGAGCACAAGCAATAACTTCGGTGAGTAAGATTTAAATAATGTCGATTTTGATTAAGTGCGAGTTGAACTCGCATCACGAGAGTTCCATACACGCTCTATACACACGATTTCTTAACATTCAAAGGTACATATTCTGTCTTAAACTTATAGATATTATCATGTTAATGCCTTTCACAGGTCTAAAATATCACGAGTATCACAAAAAGTGAAAGATTTAGAATCATTGGTTTAGTTTTCCGTAGAAGTGTAACTATATAAACTTCTATTGAAGCTGTTTTTTTCTCTTCATAATGTTAACTATAGTTTTTCCGGGCATAATATCGGTAGGGGGCGTATTATTAGCAGACATTTTCAACAATATCTCTAGTAACATCTCACGTAAAATGAAGAAAAAATATTTTCGGAATATTATATTTGGTCATAATTATTTTAAGTTGATATCTCAAATTACATGACATTGAAATAATTTTTTCGATTAATTAATTTATCCCCTCTAAAGTTGTTTCGTAAATATTTTGAAGTGTTAACTAACTGAAACAAAATATAGGGTCAAAGTTCATAACGATCTTTAAGAGCCCATTGTTGTTTCAACAATACTCAGACAAGAGGACGCACTGGCCTGCTTACTATTTAATATTGCCCTCCAAAATATTGTGAAAGACTCGAACATAAATACTCGTGGTACAATCTTTCACAAATCTGTTCAAATCTTCGCATTCACTGACGACATTTACATTGTCTCAGGAACTCCTGAGGCACTTATAGAGGTTTTTACATCACTAGAGGCTGCAGCCTGGAAAATGTATCTGCAATCAATAAAACTAAGTATATGACCTGTGCCAATTATAGCAGCCCTTATTTTGGAATTGGGGATTACAAGTTTGAAACCGTTAGCAACTTTAAATACTTAGAATCAGAAGTTAGTACTCTCAATGATATCATGCCTGAGATCCGTAGTAGGGTCACAGCAGCTAATCGATGTTTTTTCGGTCTTAATAATTACTTGAAGTCTAGCTTCACAAATTTTTTACAAAATTTTTGCTAAATCAAAAAAATTATATTTATTTTTAGTTATTTGTTCAAGAACTTTCGGTCAAATGAAGGTATTATTGATTTTGCAAGATTTTGTTTTCTGAACCCAACGGCCGTATTAAAAAAAAACAAATTTAATTGTTCTTAAATAACTAGCTATTACTTGCGACTTCGCTCGCGAGTATTTCCAAATGCGCCTATGGCTGATTTATAATCCACTTACGAAACGTTAAATTTTCGTAGTGTAACGTAAACACAATGACACAAATTTTTCCTTACGATAATTAGACAATATAATTAACAAATTGCTTTCACACTTGACGTCACATTTACTTATATAGACTTGAAAAAAACGTTTTATTTCGTACCATTTTTCCACACATTTCGATCATAAAAAATCTATACATACGCTACGCCACCGACTGATATTTTAGACGATCAGTGATGCACTGACATCGATTAGAATTTCATAAATTAAATGACGCAAAAAAACATTTTTCTCCTACGTATTCAATAATTTGCAAAACTCTAAAAGGAAACTTCAACAAAGTGGTGTAAATTTTTAAAATAATAATTCCACATAAGAACAAAATAATAACACAACACTATACAATTGTATGTAGCAATGGTCTTATTTAGTAGTTATTTCGGTAGTTTTCTCTTAATGTCAATAAATAGATACGATTTAATGCATGTCAGAAATAACATGCAAGAAAAGGTCATAACGCTGTTGCTGAATTTCTAATACAAATGTTGAACGGAGCGCAGACACAATTTGTATAATAGCGATTTTTTTAAATATTGTGTACATGTTAGGTAGTTATTGATAAAAGGAAGCCATTTTGTAAAAAAATTTAAACTGATAAAATATATGTCAGTCTCTCATTAAAAACATAACGAGAAAATATTAATTTATAAAAATAGCATAATTTTCAAATACACTTCTGTTTTCAGATAGAATACTTTGAAAAGTAGTGTGTTTTTAATATTTCAGAGTATAAAGTAATAAAGGGCATGTAGTGTACACGAATCTAACGACGTTTGTATTTTTAATTTAATTTTTATTTGATTATACTGGTTTTTGATACTATAGGACTCCTGATGAGCACTATGTTCTATCACTGGAGCCGATTCGTCCCGAATACAATCCTTAACGGACCAGGAGCATAAGTGAGGTTGCAGATTTATGCGTTCGACTAGAATCAAGCCGCCCCGAAGTAGGGTGGGTTCACAGGTTTAAATTTATTCATACTTACTAAATCGTCTCTACTTCGGATTTCTCTCGGATAAGGTTAAAATTGGGAGTTACACATAAATATTTCAAGTCGTCTGTACTTTGGGTCTGTTAGGTTGTATGCTTGGGAGCCTTGGCTCAAGTCTGAGAGTTTGGAGGTTTTCATGACAAATCACGTAATAACAAAGCGTGGCAATCAACCAATGGCAAACAAGTTATGAATATTACTTAAGTCCAACAAAACGTTGCCTGGAAATGTGAAGATATACCACATGCCAATAATATTATGTCTACCTTAACGTAACGGTTATATCATTATTGGTTTGCTAATAAGTTTTATCTTACTTAGTTTCATAACGCTCATCTCTAATTGTTACGTTTAGAAAAACGTGTCTGATAACTAATAAACATATTGTAAGATTTGAATGGTGAAGAAGACAGACATTAGCGAAGGTGATGATGATTTAGAAGAGTGCCAACAAGTTCAAAGTAGTGGCATTTAACGGAGTGAAACTGAATTTGATATGCAAATTGAAGAATTTGATGTTACTACCGTCAGACTAAATTCAAATGTTGTATAATAAATAGTGCATCAACTGAGTTAGAAATATTCGAACGTTTCATGGACCGCTCCATCATGTCTGCCATTGCGAAATGTACCAACCTTGTCACCATCATGTCATTTTAAATATCGACATAAAAGAACATTCGCGGCTATAATTTTGGACTGATGTTACGGTTGAAAAATTGTTTGTTTTCTCTGCTGTTACTATGCTGATGATTAGGAACAAACGACTAACCATCGAGGAACCCAGGTCCACCCATCCATTGTCAGCAGCGTCTCTTTTCGGGAAGATTATGAATCGAGCCAAGGCCGGCAGAGACTTTAACAAATCCAGACGACCAAAGATTGCAAAAAATTTAATTAAATATGATAAACA
The DNA here is from genome assembly GCA_039881145.1 of Druceiella hillmani. Taxonomy (NCBI): domain Eukaryota; kingdom Metazoa; phylum Arthropoda; class Insecta; order Lepidoptera; family Hepialidae; genus Druceiella; species Druceiella hillmani. The sequence goes on along the minus strand of JAYKKI010000019.1, from coordinate 24,547,446 downwards.
TAAATTCAAACCAACTTTATTTGATTGCAAAAATTATGTATAGAAGAAAGCATTGTCCCTTTTAAGGGACACTTAAATTTAAACAATAAATGCCAAAATAATTTTGGCATAAAACTATTTGTTTTGTGCGATGTGCAAATGGGCATAATAATAGATTTTTTTGCTATACTGGAACTGATATGTTATTAACTTCGTCGGGAGATGTATGGTAATTCTGGAGTAATTGTAATTAATTTGCTTTCTGATTATTACAATAAGAACCACAAATTGTTCGTGCACAATTATAAAACTGGTGTAAAATTATTCAAGCATTTGTATGAAAATAAAACATTTGCTTGTCGCACGGTGGAATTAGGGAACACTAGACGAAAATATTTACCAGAGTTCAATAAAATAAAAAAAATTAAATTGATATACGTTACAGTTATCCGTTAATGGCCGTGAAATGGAGAGATAAATCCTTTAGCAGAATTTGGACCAGCTAATAAAGAAAATAGAAATACAGGACTACCGAATAATGAAGTCTCAATTAATTACAATAAAAATATGGTGACAGTCATGACGCTTAGTTCCATCTAATGTTTTCGTAAAACCCTTAAATGGTACACGTTATTGTCTCTCCATGTTGTGAACTTATTTTTGTATAATTCTTATTGTCTATACAAATTTATAAATGGAGATAAGAAGGTTATTTACGGAACTTTCAGCTTACTATCATTAAGCAATTATTAGAAAATCATCCATCCATATTTCAGCTTTCTGCCATTAAGCAAATTATTACAAAATCCGTCGCGGAACGAGCCTAAACCTCCCGCGTATGACAAAGTTCATCAAAGTTTATCAATTAAAAAAACACGTTGTCAGAAAGCAAACACAGTACATTATTACAGAGTGTGATACAACGTGTTTCAAGAAATACACAACACAACTTGAAATTCAATTGAAAACAATTTGAAATTCACAACTATGCCAGTAATTTCAAATTTCTACATCAAATTTTTCTGAGACATTTTGCGTATACCTTTGATACGTAAATTTACAATTTTCTACCATAGAGGTACGGAATACTACAATGAAATACATAACGAAACAGAACCCAAACAACATAACGCAACAGAACCTAAACAAATTGATTCGAATCCCATTCTCATCACACAAACTATATATAAAAGCGTAATTGAATTACTCTATCAGGTATTTCCCACACCTAAATCCAAATTTATTGCAGTTCTCGTATTGTGACTCAGAGAACAGCCCTAATGGAGTGAGTGCATTGACGTGTACAATACATCGTGACGTCAGAAGCAGCAGGTCAGGGAGGGCCGGCTATGACGTAGATGAGGTCGAGACAAAAATAGCGAAGGTGACGTCAGACGTGTCAAACACGTCCCTTATGTAGATTACGCCCTCACTTGCGGTCTCTGGTTCAGCACCTACCTACGTGAACGTTCTTGTAAAAAAGGAGGGGTGGAAAGTAGTATGAGGAAACATTTGTATTTATATATTGGTGAAGAGAAGGCAATTGGTATTATTATTAGACTAACTTAAGTATTAGACTAATACATGCACGTTTGCTTTTATTTTGTCCTACATTTTTGGGACCTATCACCGGGAAAAATATAATATTTTAGACTATAGTGTTTAGAAGTTTATTATGAATGAGTATCTAATGAAAACGAGGTAAAGCTGTACGAAAATAATATTGGATCTTGTATATTAAAACGTAAATATGGAAACTGTATAGGTTCATCAGTCAGTAAGGCATTATATTGGATTTTTTTCTGGTTATCCAACTGAAATTTTATATAACTAGCAAAAACATGGCTCTGTGAGGGCTCGCGAGTTAATTAATAGGCGTCCATTACAATAATGCTTTCAGGATGCAGTTGGGACTGCCGCGCTTCTGTAGTGCTTTGGACATATTTACAGATGCTCATGTGGACGATATCTCTATTACACAGCATAGGATGTGCGACGGTTCCAACACCATCCAAAGCATGATCCCTGGTTGATTACTCATTTAAATGCATGTTCATATAACCAGTTTGTTTAATATCCATAAAATTATAAGTACATAGATACAACTTTAGAAATCACTATATTAATATATACTAATTGTAAATATTGCCAATTCGGATAAATCTGTCATGTAACAATTATAAAAAAATGAAAATTTGGAAATGTTTAAATGTTCTTTTTACAATACAATTAGGCAAAATTATGATACATTAGTTACTGTTAAAGAAACAATAGTTACTCTTTAACAATTTTCATTTAAGTAACACCTTGAATTCCGCATACGAATGTCTTCTCGCCTCCTACATTTTAACATATGTGAGTTTTTAATATTACATAATCCGTCATAGGAAAATCTTCTATTTAATGCTAATCCTTCTGATGTGTTTATTCTTGAAACCGCGACATATGTCAAACCAACAAAAAATCTTTTTCTCCAATATCTACAACTACTTTAATGTTAAACCTTGCGACTTATGAATTGTAATTAGTGTGTTTTTTAAAACACTATGTTGTGTTCCATATTATTGTCTACGGATATATTGTCTACATTGATTTCATTTTTGCTTGAAATTTGTGACAAACAATACAAAGTCCATTTTGTTCAATATCAAACAAACGACGATGATATAAGTTGCAATGTGTCAACTCCATTTTTTTCTGGTTGTAAGCATATTAAAAAAATTTGCATTTTCTCGATAAGAATATAATTCAGCATCTCAAATTCTTTTCTGACGTTCTTTTGAATCAGACATCAAAGAACGGTTATTATCTCGTTCTTTACGACCAGATAAAGGAAGCCTTCGTGGTATTTCGCTGTGACAACAACAAATATAAAATGTTTAAAACTATTTCACTACAGATCTTTAAAAAAATCTCAACAGCGGAAGGGGGCTAAATTTATTCATAATTTGTTCTGTATTGACCAAAAAAAATTAAAAAACTAATTTTGATTTTTTTTTAAATGTAAGTCGATTCAGTTTCTCGTAATGATCATATTATTGTAGGTATAGATTTAATAAATCTGAACAGTAGAAACAGGTAAAATAAACAGGGCCAATACAAATTGTACTTGTTAATACGAATGTGAGATGGATTTTGAATTAAAAGATAAAGCTTAAAGTATTTGTGAACTTTAAAACTCATCTCATTAAAAATTAAGTGAAAAATATTAACCTAACTTCCGATATTAATATATATTATCTATCTTAAATAGATAATTACATCCAAAATTTCGTAATTCAGCACTTTTCTATATCTTGTTTTGTTCGATTTATGTACCTTATTTAACCTCCACAATTTACTATGCATTAATTTAGAATATAAAAACTACCACGTATCACATTTCGATTTTGTTAGTAAACATTCTTTCTCGAAATATTGCACATCAGCATGCCGTATTAATTCTGTAATTTTCTGGGAGATGGCTTTAGTAAGAGTCTAGTTAATAAAAACATTCACACGTAATGTTTCGATTTTGTCATTAAACATTCTAGAAATATGAAATAACTGCATGCATGCTCTATTAATTCCGTAATGTTATAACAGATGGCGCTAGTAACCATATGCTAGTATTACGCATCATTGTTTCGTATTTTTTCATAACTTAGTAAAAATTTTACATACAAAACTATAGATAACAAATCTAGACATGAGTTTAAATTATTATGTTAAATTTCAAATCTAGAAGTGTGATAGTTTTGTAAGTTTTTGGGCGTCTTTCGAGTGATCATTAAAAAGACTTTTAAAGGATTTTCACCCCATTTAAAAAAGGATAGATTTGCAATTCGTATGTTTATGTATATTAACGTATATCTATCAATGTATACGAGCCGATTTGAATGATTTGGAATGAATAATTGGCAAAATAGAAGGGGTGGAAGAGAATAACATTTTTTGTCATTCTCTTCCATACCATCTATTTCCAAAACTAGCAAACGGAAAATGTTATAAAAATATAAACCAAATACACAGCAGAACAATAATCAATATATACAAATTTAACAACATAGTTAACGAAAAGAATTAAAACACGTAATAAACAATACCTCAATGTTTTCAACATACTCTACGCTACGGAACTCTCTAAATCACGGCAATATTAATTCGATATAGCAATGAAAATTGAACTAATTACTAGTTCCAAAACAATATGGTTTTTATCTCTTGTGACCATCTAATTTTAAGATCAAGCCAAAAACAAAGCGTATAAACGTGTACTTAAAACAATGTGATATAACTGTCAAAGACTTCTATTAAATCCAATTTTTTTATTTTGCAGTCTAGAATACTATGCAGTTATTTAAATTTATATATATATATATATATATATATATATATATATATATATATATATATACTCTTAGTACCTACATGGTTACATTATATAGCATTACAATTCGTTGTTATCCATTGGGCAATGATCTTTCGTGGACTGTTGTAACCTGTGCTGGTAGGCGGTGAGGGCGGGATGGCTTTGTGCATGCGAAGTAACACTAGAACGCGTGGCGAATTGTGTATGTATATATATATATATATATATATATATATATATATATATATATATATATATATATATATATATATTTAACTATATAATAATGCAAAGATATCGCATTTAACACTTTGAGTTTCGGGGAAACAACCTTAAAACCAGGCAGTTTTCGTAACCCCAACTTTTTCAACGTGTTTTTCTCCTGCGGAGTGAGATGTTGTCACGTCAAAACAGAATTTTTTGAAGCCAAAGGTTATATGAAAACTGTAGCGATGATTCTAGATGTCACAAATTTTGGAATATATAAATGTTTTGAAATGCCTGTGAAAGTTGTTACTCCACTATGGCGTTCCCAGGGTGGAGTACTTTCTCCGCTTCTTTTTTCAATATTTATTGATAATGTCGTTAAAAACCTTAGCTGTAGGTATCACTTATATGGTAATTATCTCCAGTTATGTACACACGCTAACCCCAGTAATATTTCTAACGCGGGTCTAAGTTTGTAATAACATGTGTCTCCTTATGAATCCTAGACTATTGTTATTGGTAGCATGAAACTTCATTCCAGAATGAGTTTACCTGATCTACCACATCTGGTATTCTTAATAATGAAATTATTCCGTTCGCTTCTACTGTAAAAGACTTAAGCCTTGTGATCGATCAATTTCTTAATTGGCAGCCCCGTGTTAATGATGTCAGTCGTCGCGTTTTCAGCAAATTACATTCTCTTAAAAGTCTTCAACATTTCATTCCTCATGAAACTAAAATTTGGCTGTGTCAAATACTACTTTTGCCGCTAATAGACTACGGAGATGTGTGCTATCCAGATCTTTCAGAACAATTGCTTAACAAACTTTAAAGCCTTCAACATTTATGTATTTGCTATATTTTCAACCTTAGGAGATTTGATCACGTTTCTGATCTCAGGATACGGCTCAGATGGGTAGAGATTCGCGACCGACGCAATTTCCATACAAGGAATATGAAAATTGCGTCATAACTCTGTAATATCTTAAATAACCCTCACAGTTCCTCTTATCCTTCAGCAAAATTCAGCCCTTTCTAGCCATTGCCTATGTCTATGTTCTGACAAAGTTCTCACACTCCTTATTCCCAAATATTCTACTTCTTTCTATGAGCATTCGTCATTCGTTATGTTGCCAAATTATAGAATAAACTGTCTTCTAGCTTTCAAACGCCGACTGAAAAAATTATACCTGTCTTAAGTTTAGTTTAAAAATTATATTTCCTTTCATATATCTCACTTCCTTTAATTCTTTTCATTACCCATCTTTCCCCTCAACCCAGATCTAAAACGCCACCAGACATATCAATTTTTATTTTTATTTTCTTTCGTTTTCTTTGGTCCTTTTTTTGGTTTCTATTATTTTATCTTTTAAATATTATTGTGATGTGTGGTTTTCTGCCTGTCCTTTTTTATCTCTTTTTTGGTTTGAATTATTTATCTTTTCATTATTGTTTTAATGTGCAGCTTTATGCCTGTCCTATTTTGTTTTACTGCACTGTAACTCTGGTTAACTGTAAGAGTTAGCAGAGTTGCTCCTGTAGCAATAAGTACGCGAGATTACTGTTCATCGAAGTTTTTAAATAAATAAAGTTACGGTAGGCAATGTTTTTACTTTGTGAAAAATTATTATTTGTAAATAGTTCATTAGAAATACTATATAAATCTAAATGTTCACAAGAGCTTAAATGAATACGGAACTCTCGTAGTTTGAGTTATACTCATTCTTGACAGGTCTTATTTATTATATCATAATTGTTTTAAATTATTTTTATGATGGATAATATAAGAATGAATTTTATCGTAAGAAAAGAATTTAAGGAACACGAAATGAGGTTCGAGCAACTGCAAGTGGATTTATAAAAAAATTAATAATTTGAAAATGTTGTCCATCTTATATAGATTTCGTCTTGCTACTGAATAAAACAGAGCACGTTACGGTTCGACTTTTTTGATAATCTCAATTTCTATGAACATTTTCGTCTCCATACCGTACTCTTAAGCATTTGCTACTTGTTAAAGCATTATGTAGAATTTCTTTTCTTTTCCGTAATCCTGACGCATATCGACAATGTTTCGCGGGCCGGCTCAGAAACAGACGCAATTAGTATATTACGGGTATTTTAACTGATAACCGATAAGATATCCTCCCAATCTGTAAACCTTTCCGACATATGCTTTCTGTGGATAGGGAGGAGATAATATCGATATTTTATTATATCGATATCGCAATACAATATTATCTTCATTAATTTCTCTAATCTCTAGGAAACTAGATTATACTGGAATTTTCCGTTTTCACAAAATATTCAATCACCATTTCCACGGCTCGTTGTCAGTAGCGTCGAGTCGAGTTTAAACTGTGTGATTTGACTATCATAGTCAACTACTATATAGTACTTTTCAGTACATATTATTTTTGTTGTGTATATATTTGGTAGCAGTCTTCACGAATGTATAATACATTATAATACGTGTGAAGACTGCTGGGAAATATATTTGTCAATATTCTTTTTTAATTTGTTTTATTTAACAGATCACCAATCTTCCCACTTCTATGCTATACTTGATTCTCTCTTGCAACGCGGTCAAGATGAAAACAAAAGTGGAAGTAATTAATTAAAAAAATCATGAAAATGCTATTTTTCTGTTCCAAATAACGGTCATTATTTCAAATAATATTATGAGTTTCAAACTTGTGAAATGAAAAAAATTCCTCTCTGTCATACTTGGTACCAAATAATTTCCTGCGCTCACGTAATCATAATTTTATTGCAATATCAGAATCCAAAACTATTACATATATATATATATATATATATATATATATATATATATATATATATATATATATATATACATATATATATATATATATATATATATACATATATATAAGAATTCTCCACTTTCCCACAATATTCAAGTCACCTAATTCCAATGGCACGTTAACTATTATAGGATCACAAACTTTCAAACGTAGCGTGTATGACTTACGTAGCATACTTACAGAAGTTTAAGTAGTATATGTCTAGGACGATTGTTAAAAAACAATAAAATCAAATAAATAAAACGGCCAAGTGCGAGTCTAGCTCACGCTTCGAAGATTCCGTTCCTCGTTTGATGTGAAATTTATTTATAAATTTTAAGAAGGGAGACATATATATTACCTTCATCATACAACTTATGCGTAAGTTTTGAAAACCATGTTTTTTTCATAATTTTATGAGATAGTTGCGGAAACAATTTTGGGGACACATATTTTTTTGCATATTTTTTGGCAAAAAACATACAAAGATTGTGCCAAAAAGGATAAGCCGTTTTAAGGGTTGAGACAATTAGTTCCTGATATTTATATCATCAGATGAAAAAAGTATAAAGTCAGGTATTTCATTTGTCTCCATCATTTTCGAAATATTTAAATTCTGCGTGCAGTTAGGTGCATAGTTTTCCTGAATACTCTTAGACTAAATATCATAAAAACTTTATTTAAAAAATAATTTTTTTTTCAAAATACACGGCAGTTATTTTTAGCGTAATTTTGATAATTATTTTCGTGCGTCAATTATTTATGACCATCCCCATCATACCAGTCACCAAGAAGGTTACAATGGGCTTTGGTAGCATTTAATGCTAGTGCTTACAATCGATTTTATGAATTTGAGCGAAATCGTATTGACTCAAAGTCAAAGCTAGCAAAAGACGTTCTGCGACAACAGTAAACTGTCTCGATATATTTTTTAAGAAACTAAATAACATCTGTGCTATGTGACTCTTGGAAAAATCTCTAGGAGATGAATACAGTTTATTCTGGCCATTGGTATGACTTAAGTACGAGGAGAAATTCTACAAGGCGTTGGTGTCACACAATGAACTATTAAATCCTAAAATTCCACAAGGAACCTGCATGTCGTATCCGACAAGAAACCAACAAGTTGTGTTTTTTTCAGAAATGAATAGGAAAACTGTGTTCTATATTCCTCTATTTAAGCGAAACACCATTCTTTAGACTCGTTTAGCCAAACGAAAAAAGAAGTCCGCGAAGCGATTGATTTCGGGATATTTATTTTATAAGTATATATATCATGGAAAATACGCTTAAAAATGCTGCAGAAGGAAAATCGTATTAGTCATAGAAAAGGCTGCTTCGGAAAACTTGCAAGATACAAACGGAACTCAACACGAGAGTTTCGTAACTACTTAGGTGCATATAAACGTTCAATAGGACATCGTATTTCCATTACGCTATTTTCAAATAACAATTTATATTTTTCACCATGTAAAAATATTTCCTTCTAAACCTTTGAAGTATTGTAAATTTCTAAAAAATTACCAAATTGAAGCCAAATTATATTTTGAATTTTATTTTATGACCTCATTTTATTCTAAAGTTGAGTATGAAAAATATATTTCGTGAATTTCGGCGAGTGAAGAATGTTCGAAAAGTTATTTTAAAGTAAAAACATAAATGCTGTACATATTTTTTATATGAGTTCGCCTTCTTTTTTATATGACTTCTCCAAAGCATTAAATAGCATCCCCGCTACCTAATTTTTGACTGTGCATGACTATGCACTGTTAAAAAATCACAATAGCAGAATTTAGTGAACACTGTGAAGGGAAATTATTTTGATCAACTTCTATTAACAAATTAAAGAGATACAGGTAATCAAGTAACTTTTCTGAAACAAAATAAGTAATCAAGTTACATCTCTAACGCCTGTAAAACATATGCTAGACAAAGTATTTACATATTAAAAATAGTAATAGGGGACTCCGGAACCCCCGTAGTGTGCGTTCTGGTCTCACACTTGACGAGCTTATTGAAGCGAAGCTTCTTAACAGACATTTGGGATGACGACCTATCTAAGAAAAAGTGAAACATCACAAACGCGACGATGAAACGCTCCTCATTGGTTGCTGACCGACCATTATTATTGTTGTTTCTTATTGTTTCCTATATAAGTGAGGGAGATGGAGTAAAAGGAAGACAAAATGCAATAGGCAGCACATGATGCTGCTTCTCTCCCACATTCGTTCTCTTTAAATATGTATGTGTGTGTAGTTGTCCCGACGAGAGAATGTATGTGCTTGGTACTATACGCCCGCGTATGTAGTAGGAAAAAGAAATCATTCTCTCACATGGACATTTGGTACGTAAAGCTACCTGTTTATTTATTTTCGATTTTTGTTAAGTGTTTCGATTTTTGTTTATTTTGTTACGGATAATTCAAAATTATTTCTAAAAATGTCTGTTAAATATATGATAAAATCTATGTTAAAATGTCAATAAGTAATAATTGTATTTTATATGCGGTACGTAGGAAGGTTTGTTTCTGTGGGGTATGCCACGACACCTCACACCTTTCTTTTAAGTGCAGAAACCTAAATATAATAGAAAAATAATAAGTTTTAGGCATTGCTTCATCCTTTAAAAAATTTATAAACCTTTAACATTACTCTCACAAACTAGCGAATGGACTATTTCTGTTTTACTTTCTAATTTTTCATTGCAAAATCTTTAAATAATTATCAAAATCACACTCTTATAATGTTTACGTTGAAAATAGAGTTGTTTAGTTTTGGTAACATTTTACGCTCCTAATAAGATGACTAAGTCGTAGCTTATTTTACCTAACTACTTAAAGATACTCCCAATCTCAACATATTTTTTTTGTTTCCAAAATACGATTACAGAGTAACTTGGCAGTCCAAGATTTACCATTATTCAGTGTTAAGTAAATACAAATTGTTACACATTATTCCGTTTTGTTTATTAATATTGGTAATTGTTTACGTCCAACACTTTCGGTCAATCCGCAAGTTGTGAAAAGTAAATACATTTATAATCTTAGAAACTACTATAGAAACCACTAAAGTTCAAGAAGATTTATCGCCTGTTATATCGTATTAAAGAATAAATATAAATAACTCAATAACTTTCGAATTTTCAGTTTTTTTCTTGAATTTCAGCTCTGAGTTTTCCCAGGCCCAGTGGAACTATATAAGAGAAAACTGCTCCAGAATTGCAACTACTTCCACTAAAATAATAGTGAGTGCATTAAATAAGTTAAATTTTCAGATAACTGAGATTAAGCGTATTAAAGGTTACATTAGGATGGAGTATACAAATGCCTACAGAAGATCGGAGCGTGTTAAATGTTACAGCAGAATGGAGCGATTAAAAGTTGCAGTAAGATGGAGCATATTAAAGTTACAATAAAATAGAGCACGTTACATAGTGCAGTAGAATAGAGCGATTAAAAGTTCCAATAGATGAGCGTATTAAAGTTACAGTAAAATGTATTGTGTTAAAAGTGAGAGTAGGATAGAGATTACTAAAGGTTATGGTAGGATGAAGCGTATTAAATTACATTAGAATGAAACATACTAAAGGTTAGTGCAAGATGGATCATATTAAAGGTTACATTTGGAAGATGCATATTACATTTTTCATTAGGATGGCGTATTAAAAGTTACAAAAGAATGCGGGTTATTAAAGGTTACAGTAAAATGGGATCCATTAAAAATTAAAGTAGGACGGAGCGTTTTAACATCATCCACTCTTCAATACTGCTTACCTGAATTCTATAAGATATTAGAGAAATACCGATACATTTCAATAGCCTAAGCGCGACCCTATGAAAAACGCACCTGTTCATTGCAAGATAGCGGGCTTATCTCCTATATATTTTACACAACGTATAGCCCCACGTGCGCCGGCCACTGTGTTGTACACCTGCGCGCATGGATTACACAGATTACTCGCGCATTATTGATTAGGGCGACACAGCTGATATGAAAGTGAGTCGCGTTACAAATTTTAAATGGCACACGGCCGAAAATATTTATACCGTTTCAACTACAAACCTAGATTTACAGGAGTCTAAAAGAAGCATTGTAATTACTTGTAGCTTCATTAAATCCTCACGAAAATGAAGTACGAAGCGACGAAGGAAGATCCGACGAACGTGTACTTAGTTTCCAACATGATATAAAATTCACATAAAACATTAATATTACCTATTGGCTATGAAGATTATGGTATCTTGATTTGAATGAAAAAGGTTTAAAGTTTCATATTTCATACGAAAAACCTTATTTCTGCATTCTCTTCATTCACTCGTTTCCATTCTGCCTGAATTTTTATTTAACCAATTATATCCATCGGTTACGGACGGCCGCTTCTAAAGTTTTTGTCACTTATTTTCTAATTCAAACTTGGAACGTCGTAGACGGAGTTTAGACGTTTAGATGTTGACGTTGTAGACGGTAGGTTTAGACGTTGACGTTGTAGACGGTAGGTTTAGAGGTTGACGTTGTAGACGTTGTGCACCCGGTATGTATGATGTCAAAACGTAAACGTAGGCCATTAGGATAAATTAACAAAAACAAAATAAAACTGTGCCGTCGGGGGACCCCCGTCAGGAACGAAGTTCTTTACATTGTTTTTTGAACTCTAAACGTAATTTAAATATAGATTTCTATTAATTACATTAGTGTATTTTTGTCACGGAAAAAAGCGCACCCCTCTTCTATTCAACTCACTAATTTGTATATTTTATGTTATTTTTTATAATTTTTTCAAATAAAAAATGTAAGGTAAGGATTTAAATCGATTAATTTCATTTAATATTTTAGGAAAAATAGTCATTAATTAAAAAAATATATATAAAATAGTGAATTATAAATTTCATGCAAAAAAAGTAAATGAATATACTGACAAATTATTGTAATTTTTTAATATTAAGTATTTAATAAATAATAAAGTGATAATGAAAATAAATGAATTTACCGAAATTTGTTTGTAATTTATAAATATTTAGTAAATGATATAGCATTAATTTTTAATTTATAATGCAAATAAATACATCCGAATTGGAAACGGTCTGGCAGATGATTGGCTTACAATAGAAAGCTAGTCGAATAAAAAAATACGTTTAAATAATATTTACACATGTTAAGAATTGAGGTTATACAGCTCACCACGCACAATGCTTGCTGCTCGAATGTCCATTCTCGCACGAACACACACACGTACAACCGTATATAATAGAAAGAGACAGAGAGAAAGAGAGGGAAAGATCGCCTGGAGGGGGCATAACGCTTTTCCTTACGTGACGATTTCTGCCAGTTCGCTCTGCTGTAAGAGAACTACGTTCCAAAAGGAAATGAATTAACTGCTGCCGGTTACTCGAATGCATCCCAATAATTGTTGACGGTGATTTCAAACAAAACATTATTTATGAAAGTCCAAATGAGTCATAGCCAACATAGAAACAAATAATATAAAGCACAGCCGAGGAATACAGAGGCGCAATTAGTCTTCTTACCCATACATGAAAATAAATCCTATTAAATATGAGGAGAACTCGCAATACGAAAATCCGCTAAGTGTTACTTAGGGATACATACCCATTTTATTTCTTGATTGAATATATTTTGTAGAAATTCATTATTCACAATTAAATGAAACTACGTGATGTAGTATTATTTCTACTTTCTTTAAGTTCTTTACCACAACCTAGGTTTCGTTATATTACAACATCTTCAGGGGGGCTATTAGCAAAGAATACCCTTTGCTAGTAGCCCACCTGAAGTTGTTGTAATACAACGAAACAAAGAGATGTAATACAACGTGGTAAAGAACTTAAAGTAAGTAGAAATAATGCTACATCACGTAGTTTCATTTTATTTCTGTTTAATTATATCACCTGGTACATATTTCATAGGTGTAAAAAGATCGTCAGTTTATCAAAAACTTTGACATTTAGTATTATCGCCACAGTTTTGCTGTAAAATTAAGTAAATTTCCATTAATTCCGTTTCTTTCCGTATTTTTAACCGTTTGTTGACATTTTCAGGAATACCTCTAGAACTATCTCACATAAAACTACGAAAAATATATTTTCAGGATCCTTGTAATTCGTGCTTTTTATTGATACACTGCACAACTGAAAGTCAAACCTTTTTTAACCGCACTTGAACAAAATGTTCACGTAATAATTTTCATTAGTGGGCCAAATATTAACTTTCTATTTTCTGAGAAAAATACCTGTGACAGATCTCCTATAAGACTTTAAGTACAACTATGAAAACCTGGAATTATCAATATATCGTTGTTATTTGAATTAACCGTATAAGCTCGTTGGAATATGTGGAGAACTCACTTGCACTGCAAACCTTAGAAATTCAGACAACAAAGCTCCAACACTAGCATTTGTTCTCGAATCATTAAAAATAGAAGACATCGTGAATCGTAAAGGATTGCTTCATTCAAAATAGAGGACATCGTAAATCATAAACACTGACACCAAAAAAAGAGGATTACCGCCCGATATGAGGGAAGGGCAAACATGTTTATTACATTGTGGTCTAAGTAACTCGTTATAATGAAACCTTAACCAAAAATTTGATTTGAAAATATGTTAGGAAAGATTGTTCTTTAAATTAATTTAAAAAGAAACCTTTTTAAGTTATTTTTTTATTAAGCATTATACGATTATTAAAAAATAAAAATGGAAAACACAAGCTTAGGTCACGAAATCAACGCACAATTTCGGCAGATATTTCTTTCATGTTTTAAGCTCATTTCCCATTTTAACTTTAATTTTTAAGTTAGAATAAATTCGAAGAAAACTTGAAATTTGTAACATTTTTAAATGAAAAAAACGATTATCAGTGTCATATCATTTTCGGATATATACATGTGAACAGATCCACCATGTGTAATCTTGAAGATTGATCAAAATGTTTAAAATTGCACTTGTATATAAAACTTTACTTATCTATACGAGTAGGGATTCCTTACTTGGCTTATCGATATATTATTAATGCGCCCGACTTATAATCTTGACTACTTCAACTTCGCCCTACATCATACATTTAAAACCATAATTTTGTTAATTTAATTTTGTTTTTACATTAATGTCTTACAATAAAATATTATTTAAAACGTAAATTAAACAAATTTGTTCTGTTCCGCAACGTGTCATTTTTTAAGTCACTTTTTAGAAGGAATATGGAACAATAATAGTTACCTTGTTGGACTTTGTATAGATCTATCAAATCGTGTGTTTAGAGACTGTAATCCGAGAAATCGTTATTATATTTGTCTATTCAAAATTGAAAATATATGAGTTATTTTCAAGCAACCTTCTGGATATTGTCAAATAAAATGAGACAACCGCGACATACTAGAATTTTGACCGCACCGTATAAGATACATATGATTTTTACCTTTTTAAAAATCCTTCTTTATCTGTACACACAATACAATGACAACGAATCGGTGTCTGTGCGCGCATAATGACAAAACAATTACAAACTTTCCAACGAAAATTGTTATAATTTTATACTTATAGGTTTAGTTGAAGTCTGGAATAAAAATGATCCCACTATTCCTGATGGACATTAAGCAATTGCTAAATTGATTAATATTCAACTTAATTAACAGCTATATCTATTCAATTTATAAACGACCATCATAAATACAGGTTTATAACTCTTTCCCTTAATTTCTGATATATTTAATTTATAAACGTTCTTAGCTCAATACCGTATGTATACTTGTTATTAGTAAATACAGAAATATTACTACATGTCAGATACTAGCGCACCTTCCTTGGGGCACCCCAGAGGGAAGAGTTTGAAAATCTGGAAATGTGTAACATTGAACAACTGTCCCCAAGCGAAGAGTGAACAGAACTACATTTTATTACCATCATGTATGCCAAAAAAATTTAAATAAAATTTATAGTTGAGTCGTCTTTTTGTTATATACATTCGCACACGTTTCAGTTTTGAATAACTTCCATTTATGTTGCTCCAATTGTAGGCGTGAAATCGATTAGATTACATTTTTGCGCATTTGTTGCTGTTCCTCATATTGTACGGAAAATAGCTTCAGATCATAAATATACAATAAAAAGTTATACTCCTTAACAGGTAAATATATCAAGTTAAAAAAACGCTGCCCGCCTTAATTGAAAGATTTTTTCGCCATCTGTCGTATGGGAATTTTTTAATTTGCATTTTAAGGCTCTGTCCTTTGATACTGTGCATGCCGAGTGTAAATAATTTACTTATGTATTTATTATTTTTATATATTTTCATAAAAGACATTTATTTTTTAAATTGTCTTTTACAGCCCTTACAAATGTGACTCATAACGATGGATTTTGAGGGAGCTCAAATTAACCATTAACAAATAATGACCAATGACTGCTTTATTGGATTGTTCTTATCTTATCTTTCAGCTATTGAGACAAATGAATCAAGACTTCATCTCTAAAATATGATTAATCGTTCACAGAGAGGAACAGTTAACAGAGACACATATACATAAAGCTAAATTCACAATTAAATGAAACTACGTGATGTAGTATTATTTCCACTTTACTATAGAAGACCCCAAACACGTTTTAGTAGTGATTCCATAAAGTAAAGGGATTTATTCATCAAAGCGTGAAGACCAGTTCAAATATAGTTTAGTGGTAACTTGAAAAACTGTTGCTAACTTGCGGATGGGAATCTTTTTTATACAAAAGTCTTTTCTTACTAAAGTGCTGAGTGCTGACTAAAGTGCTTAAAAGTAACAAATAACTCGATTAACGGGTTAGATATTTTACGGAACATAGTTGCATCAACGTAGTTGTACCTATAGTTTTTGTATTAAGTTTATAAATATGCATAGAAATGTATTTAAATACTTAATTGTAATTAAAAGTATAAATTATAAATATTAATTATTATTTCAATTACTATAATTTTATAAAGCAAAATTGGAGAGTGGGCGGATTTATGCGGCTGCCGTTCAATAAATCCAGGATTGCGGTACTATGGAAGTTCCAAACATGTTTAGTTCCTTTTAACGAACGGAGAAACTGATAAATGTAAGGGTAATATTTTGAATAGATGCGTTATATTATTGTAAAACAATAAACAAAAAAAGTGGCTCTAGGTAGCGCACACACCCGGAAATAGTCGTTCATGCGTCTCCATTCGTTTGACATTCGAAACGAGAGCAGATGAGAGCACCTTAAGCTATTATATTATTATATTACGAGGTGCAATTCGATTTTACATATATTTTATGAAATGCGCAATTAACAATGTTTGTTTATTTGTGGAAGAGGTCCCTTGTTTTATAAATAGTATAGAAAACTTACTTCTGTTAATCTGTTTTAAGGTGAGTATAAACATAAATGGAATCTAACAATAAAATGTATTTAAATAAGTTCCTTTCTAGTATTAGTAAGTGATTCCTTAGGAATTTGTATAATCTAGTTATGTCCTTGCATTCGCCCATCCGTCTGTCCGTCTGCTGTGGGCTTTTTTTAAGTAGGTGTTACAGATGGGGAAATTAAATAATTTGTTTTTACATTTAAATTTATTTGTAAGGTTCCTTGTCCAAAAAGGAATGAATGGAACACTTATAAGATTTTTTACGTGTCGGTCCGACTATAGGTGATAAACCTTTTTCTTTAAAACCATTCAACGTAGTTTAGAGTATTCTTTAAATATTTCAGTATCTCTACGTACTGTAGCCAAACTAGAACACTTATGGCTTCGCCATGTCTGTATGTATGTCTGTCGATCTATACGTTACAGTCGTTTTACTCGCAGACTATAAGTGCTATAAAGCAAAAAATTTACAAGGTTATGTTTATAACGCCTGCAAAGTTATGACAATATATAAGCTTAAACAATTGTTTAGGGTCTTCTTCACATACCGCATTGTGTAAGGTCTCGTTGCGTAAATCTATGAAAAACATTAGGGATATGTCACGAACACTTTTTCTATTCAGGAATCCGTTTACGAAATATTAACATTTAAATAGTTATATTTATTAGAGTTTCGTGAGTTAGTTTTATTAAGTTATCTTTCAAGCAATAAACGTCTTTGTAAACCAAAAAAGTCAATCTGATTTATCAGTGAACGCGTAATTTTTGTATATCTCACCATGCAAATATATAAACATATTAGCTAGTTTACCTTTTACAGACATAATACACATACAATTTAAAGGACAAAGTTATTATCGTCATTAATTGAAATCATTTGTGTGGAAGTTCTGTAAAATGTCTGTGAACCCAACCACATGTCATAAATCCGTCGACTATCTCGTAAAGTCTACTTAGCGCAAATAATTTATATCTTAATGTTATTATATATACTATTATTGTGAAGACTTTTGGATATATTTTACGGTTAAGCTGATAGAGAGTGGGAACACGAAACTTTAACAAAAATAACCATTTAAGTTTAAAAATTTCATAAACGGATCCCTGTATAGAAGAAGTGTTCGTGACATATCCCTAATATTTTTCATAGATTTTTCATAGATATTGTCATAACTTTGTAGGCGTTATAAACATAACCGTGTGAAATTTTCGCTTTATAGCACTTATAGTCTGCGAATAAAACGACTGTGACATACAGATCGATTTTTTCAACTTGTCCCTGTTCTTAAAATTATAAAAGTGTTTTTGAAATCCTTATCCAGCCTTTTATATGGTAACCTACACAACAAATAAAATATTAAAAAATATATATTGAAATACTTAATGTGCCCTCCCCAAATATTCCGCATACATGTCAACAATTGAAATTTAAAATTTTTTTTTTTAAATATTCATAAAAAATTTTTATAAATATCTTTGGATATCAATTGTTGAGATATATTCAGGTTAATGTACTTTATTGTTGTGCCAAATTTTCAAAATTTTACGTTGAATAGTTTTCGGGAAAAAGGTATATCAGCTACAGGCGGACCGACACATGAAAAATCTTATAAGTGTTCCATACATTCCTTTTTGGATCTGTAGCATCTACTCAACAAATTAGACATGTAGTTCTATATAAGACTGTAGCAGACAGACAGATGGGCAAATGCAAGGACATAACAAGATTAAACAAATTCTCAAGGAATCGCTTCCTAATCCTGGAAAGGAATTTATTTAAAGACATTTTATGGTCAGATTCCATTTCTGTTTATACTCACCTTCAAACTGATTATCACTCTTTCATTAACAGAAGTAAGTTTTCTATACTACGTATAAAACAACAGACCTCTTCCATAAATAAACAAACATTGTTAATTGCGCATTTTAAAGTATTAAAATATATGTAAAATCGAACTGCACCTCGTAATTAGACTAAATAAATAGCTCCTTCTCAAGAATGTCAAACGGATGGAGACGTATTAATTAACGCGCGTGTGCGCTACCTGGCGCAACTTTTTTTGTTTATTGTTTTACAATAATATAACACGTCTATTCAAAATATTACCGTTACATTTCTCAGTTTTCCGTTCGTTAAAAGGAACGTAACATGTTTATCTCCTTCCATAGTCCCGCAATCCTGGATTTATTGAACGGCAGCCGCACAATTCCACCCACTCTCCAATTTTGCTTAATAAAATTATAGTAATTTAAATAATAATTAATATTATACTTTTAGATAAACTTAAATTTATACTTTTAATTATAATTAAGTATTTAAACACATTTCTATGCATATTTATAAACTTAATACAAAAATTATAGGTACATCTACGTTAATGCAACTATATTCCGTAAAATATCTAACTCGTTAATCGAGATATTTGTCACTTATAAGCACTTTAGTCAGCTGTAAGAAAATACTTTTGTATAAAAAAAGATTCCCATCCGCAAGTTAGCAACAGTTTTTCAAGTTACCACTAAACTATATTTGAACTGATCTTCACGCTTTGATGAACACGCTTTACTTTGTGAAATCATTACTTTGTGAAATCACTACCAAAACATGTTTGGGGTCTTTTGAGATGTAATTAAACAAAAAATCACTACCAAAACATGTTTGGGGTCTTTTGAGATGTAATTAAACAAAAAATCACTATTAAACAAAAAATCACTACCAAAACATGTTTGGGGTCTTTTGAGTTGTAATTAAACAAAAAATCATTACCAAAACATGTTTGGGGTCTTTTGAGTTGTAATTAAACAAAAAATCACTACCAAAACATATTTGGGGTCTTTTGAGATGTAATTAAACAAAAAATCACTACCAAAACATGTTTGGGGTCTTTTGAGATGTAATTAAACAAAAAATCACTACCAAAACATGTTTGGGGTCTTTTGAGATGTAATTAAACAAAAAATCACTACCAAAACATATTTGGGGTCTTTTGAGATGTAATTAAACAAAAAATCACTACCAAAACATCTTTGGGGTCTTTTGAGATATAATTGAACAAAAAAGCCATATAGCTTGCCTCGTTGCTGTTTGAATATGTGTATAAATTTCATAAACCAGTGCCTAATTAATTTAGAAATAAGAAAAATAATAAAACTTGATTTAGTATTTCTTGAGACCACAAGTATAAACAGTAAGCAAATATTCGCCATTTTTAAAGTTCCATAAATAGAAAGGTAAGAAGCAGAGCCCTTGTAAGATCGCTCACGTATTAATTCGTCCGTTTGTCTGTCGCAGACAAATTTGTCAAAAAGTAACGTAGAAATGAGATATTTGAAATAGTGGTAAAGTGTTAAATCCGTGGTGGTAAATCATAAATACGAACATGCTTCAGTAGTAAAATTTAAAAAACGGCGTTACTAGAAAGTTACCTAAAGTTTAGTTAATTCATGGTGTTTTGAAAACGGAGCCAACCATCTGCTACAAATCTTCCGATAGATGTACATAAACCAATGTAAAAACTACACACCCTTAAATGTGTATACGTATACCCCTAAATGTGTGTACAGAACCCTTATAGTGAGAGTTAGATGGGCTTAAATCATAATAAGACTATTAAGTACGAGCGGTATAAATATTTAAGCATACGTAGTATCTCAATTAAACTCTTAAAAAAATTAATATCATTTCTCACCATGTAAACATATAAATATGTTACCAATTATGTCTTTTACAGACATAATAAATATATATTTTTGAATACAAAGATATTTTTGTAGTTGACTTACGTCACTAGTACGGAGTTTCTAATAATATTTTTATAGACCCATCTGGACGACATAAGTTATCGACTGTTACTCGTAAATTAATAGAGCCTATCTAGCTGTGATTTTACTTTTAATTCAGTTACATGCATTGATATTGTGAATTATTTTCTGATACCCAAAAATAGCGGTTTAGCTAGTGGTGAGTAGGATCACGTAAGTCTCACAAAACTTTCCAATTTGAAGTAGTTGTCATGCAAAACGCGTTGACGAAATTTGCTAACTTTTGAATATAATTCAATGTAACTTATTTTAAAATGTAAAAATTATTTACCGTTTAGTTTCGGTTGAAAACGCCCTCAAAAATTGTACAATTAACATTACAGGAAAAGTAGGTATCTCACCACATTTCATTTTATTTGGAAAACGCGTCGAGCGATTTGTCTAAAAAGCTAAGTCTATTGTATATTAACATTTTGAAATAATATTTACCGTTTAGTTTTGGTAAAAAAGGCTTTCAAAAATTTGTACAATTAACATTACATATCATTTTTTTTAAACACGTCGAGCGATTTGTCTAAAAAATTAAACCAATATGCAATGATGTTATATCAAAATGTAAAGAAAAAAATTTACAGTGTAGTTTGAGTAAAAATTGCTCTAAAAAATTTTACATTTGACATTATAGGAAAAGTTGGCGTTCCACCACACTTAATTTTATTTAAAAAACGGAATAAAAACGCAAAAATCTTAATCGGTTCCCGACGCAACGACAATACTTGTAATAATTTTAGCTTGATGCGATAACAGTATGCGAGTAATACTGCTGTGACCTACAGACGACCAGTTTGGCTACAAAACCCTACTAAAAACTATAAACCATTAAATATCTATAGATACACATTTAGTATTGTGTACGGAACCCCCGTAGGTAGAGTTCTGCTCGTATTTAACATGTTATTTTGCCATAACTGGTGCTAAACATTACATGTAAATAATATGTTGAAAAGTTTAATGAAGTAACCAAATCGCTTTCCTAGCTCTCTGTCTTTTCACTATCAAGATAGCAGTTACGTGTAGCCTATAAGTAGCTACACGGTGTGTCATAACGAGCGCCGCTATCGAACCTGCATACGTACGACTCGCCTGTGGCATTCGATTTCTCATAAATACTTGATCATCTTTTAAATTTGTTTTGGAAGGCAACTGAACACCTGTCGGCTCTGATTACGTAGATAATCACCGAATTA
This sequence comes from Druceiella hillmani, assembly GCA_039881145.1. Taxonomy (NCBI): domain Eukaryota; kingdom Metazoa; phylum Arthropoda; class Insecta; order Lepidoptera; family Hepialidae; genus Druceiella; species Druceiella hillmani. Next base: position 24,525,716 of record JAYKKI010000019.1, on the reverse strand, counting down.
TCGAATAGGGTAAAGTGGGCGAATATTAACCCAGTTCTTGATAAGGATTGTTCCATGGAATTTCGTGATATTTTTGAGATGGTTCCTAATATTATGTATCATCATTTATACTTAATGGTGATATTGAAGGTTAATTAGAGTTACCAAATGGTCTATCACGAGATATAGAAATACATTTTTCACTTGATCCATTGCGTTTTAGTTTATTTTGTTTATTTTATTAGGATGTGTGCCAGTAAAAACACAGTAATAAACAATCAATACACATTTAACATATGTAAAATATATTTCGACTATGCCAAAAAAATTTATATAAAGTGTTTTTAATTTCATACTTATTTAAACGATGTAAAATAGTGTCAATTATTATTTGTAAATTTATGTATTGTAAATTTATACATTAAAACTATAAATTTTACGACTCCATAAATTTAAAATATTTGGTAAAAAATTATGGGGAGCGAGAGAGTAAAAAATAAGTAACATAATACATTAAGACCTTTTTTGAAATGTTTATCTCTTTGCCTGGTTGTGTGTTTGTTTGTGCACACATCACATAAAAATTACTGACCTAATTCGGATAAAATTGTCAGAGAAACATGAGTTGATTTTACTTTTTATTTCATCGCAATCTTTTCATCAAATCAAAATATATGCTAATTTAATGTTCTCAAAAATTCATTTAATATTTTCAAATTTTTTTTTTTTAAATTACATTTCATTAGTACAACAACAAAGAGCCTAGCTACCCGACGCGTAATAATTGCACAAATGTATAGTGTACCTATGCACATCAATAGATGGCGCTGCGTATACTTTTAATCGCGCAACAAAGTTTTCCACCCAGACCATACCTCCGCGAAAGGGACATGACCGGGGATGAAGTGGAGAGTGGTGCGGGAAGGGTAGGTACTTGAGTAAGCAACACCGCACGTAAAATTAATCGATATTGTAAGTATTCCATATAAGCTAACCACGTTTCCTAAATTTGTGTAAAATTTATTAGGAAAACAATATTTAGGAGAACGTAATAAAAGTAATAAAATATAAAAATATTGTTTTACCCGATTGTCTGTGAGTCTGTATAACCACAATAATGTTGGGAAATTACTAAAAATACCGCGATGCGATGTAATTCGTCAAACTTAAAATTCAAAAAAGCAATATAAAATTATTTTTAAAATATTATTTTAGTGCAGGTTCGACAAAATAACCTGATAAATACGAGAGAATTTGCGTTACGAGTGTACTGTATACAGTATGATAAGGACATATAAACAAGTAGTTGTTATGTGTGCATCTAGTGGACCTAATGGTAATTCATGTGACAATATTTCGCCTCCATTTTGCGCATATGAGCAGGTATATTAAAACAGTGTGTATTACATATTTTACTAGATAGTGATTGAGATTTCTTTTCATGGGCATTGGTCTAGAACTATAGAAGCTGTAAGGTTATGGCAGACGGATGTGCATGATGAAGTTCTTCGTATCGGTACGTAAAAGCTAGGAAAAGACAAGGAGTTAATTTCGCATTATTACATTCTGAACATATTTTGAGAACGTTATCAATCCATAAAAGTTCTGAGACTCAGTCTAACTAAAGTTCATTGGTGACTTGGAAAATGATTGCCAGTTTATTGACGTAAGAATATTTTCTTACAGCTAACCATAACGCAAAAGATGACAAGTGAATATAAATTCATTATATATTTTATAGCACTTAGTGATATTTTTGTGCACTTCATTCGTGTACTATAACGAAAATTAATTATTTAGTTATAAAAATAACACAGTTCCATTTAAAAAGCGTAATATATATATATATATATATTTACATTTCCTTGGGATTCTGTAGCAAAAGGTTGAAAACGAAAATTTATGAGGAGACTTAGGTATCCATGTCACTGTTTTTTTTTTCAGAAAGTACACGCGTGAGTGATTTCGACTTCAAAATTGACATATCTATTGGGGCCTAGAACTGGTAAAAGTCATGAGGTAATTAAGAACGTTTATGATACAAATTGATACATCGCAACAGTAGAGTTAACAAACGTTTCTTTATAAAAAGAAAAAAAGTGAAATGAAAATTCAATTCCGTTCAACCGTTTAAAAGGTTGCGCTATTCCGGTCAGTTTATCATAAAATTAACACAAAATAAAGGGTTTTTGAACCGGCGCCATATATCACTGGCTGGCGTACCTACATAACCATTATGCCTTTCTAGCGAGCCAAAGTAATTACGTACCACGCGTCCGGTCGCGCTCGCGTCACACACGAGCGCCTTTTTTCGAGGAAGAAATGGGAAAAGTTTGAAAACTCAACTTTAATTGACACTGATCCTGCACACCGCTCACCAGTTATAAAACTAATATAATAAAAAGTTCTTATCGTTTATTTTTTATGGATTCACGCTTAAACTACTAACCCGATTGACATACAACTATCGTATTATGCTATAGCTTATTGTTTCGAGATTGCCATATAATATATACATATTTAGTTTCATTTTTGGGTTGTGATTAAAAATTTAAACGTATTCGGCCAAAAACTGACCGGTCTGGACGCTTTCGTGACATACTGGCAAATCAATTACAGATGCACAATACTACATATTCTCCTCATCCTAAAATATAAATCATAGCCATTTTAAACGTTTCCGAAACAAACTCTTCACACGTAAATTAGGTTATAAGATTAAGAGAAATCAAAGTTAAACAAAAGTAGAAATACATTGATGTGAAAAGGGAAGATACGGCGCGGCCTTAAACGGCGCGTGGTCTGCATAAACTAGGTCCAATGGACCTAGTTTTATTTTGCTCAATTAAGTCGTACGTAAACTGGCGGTTCGTGTAGACGCGGGGTTTTTGAAATTAGAATTGCCAATATTTTTAGTCAAATTGATCCAAAAATGTCTTCTAGTGCTTTTACCACATACATTAACCATTCACAAAACAAAAACAATACTCATGAGTTTACTTTTCAAGCGTAATTACATGAAAATGGTTAAGTTTTCCAAAAAAAATATTTTCTTTTATTACTGTCATGTTTGAAAAATAAACCATACCTTCCCTTTTTACATCGATTTAGAAATACGATTTTATTTGACAATCGGTGCGATGTATTCGCAAACGTAGAGAGGGAAGAAAGAGGGGAAATTAGCACGCTAGGCGCAGGAAGATCAAAAGCGCGTCACGTCACAGTATTACATTTTTTATCAAATGAAAATAAAGCGCAAGACTACGGACTACGGATTTATTATACCTCTTAGACCCTTTCAACTTGCCAAATTACTTAGGGCCATAGACAATATTCAAACAAAAATACAATGTTTCTGGACTATTTGTTTTTAAAAAAAAAAGAAAAATAACATTAAATCTGAAAAAAATCAGTACGACACAGAAGTGGCGTAGTTCTATGTTGAAAGTTTCAGCACGATTACTGTGACCCATTCGATTTTTCTTATCTTACGCAACACTATTATTTACTCAAAACCTTAAAGAGGAAATCGATTTAATCTGTCTGCTTGTCTGTACGAATGCGATAATATCGAAAATCGCCAAAAGCTAATTTTGTTTCTTCTAATAATTATGTAGTAATGTGTATTATATATAGCCTTATACGTATAAAGAGTTCACTTTTTTTACCTCAAAGACTTTTTTCATTTTAAAATGAGCTTTTATTGGCATGGTTTGCATTGTTGTCTGAATAACATAATAATTATGTATCAAACTTTAATAAAATCGGACTAAGATTTTAGTGAAATAAATTGACAAAAACTGTCATTCAGGCCTTTTACTGAAAAACTGTCATTCAGGCCTTTTACTGAAAAACTGTCATTCAGGCGTTTGAAGACACGTCAAAATAATTTTTGCAAGAAATATTAGGGATAAAAAGTTCTGTAAGAAAACTCGCAATCAAACAATGTGTCTGTGGCAAATATCGTGCGGCGGCAGCTTTTAGGTAGCAACTAGTAAAATAATTTCGTCAAGTCCGTCTGTCCGCTCATAGGTTACGGGCTTACAACTCGGACATTGCTTAAACTTTTACGATGACATTTTGAAAGTAAGTGCTTTCAGTTCACTCAAAGGCAAGCGTAAAGCGAATTTATAAAAAGAAAATTAGGACACTCCTCGATGTGTTGTAATTTGGGGTAAAATTTATTTTTGGATACTCCATCGAGTAGAGTATCTTTTTTCAAATCTTTAAAAACATAATATGTACATTAAATCGTACAAGATTTTTTATTTAGTCGCATTTTTTGTAGTAAAATAAGCCTCCAACTTTGTTTGATATATGTATCCTATTTCCCTAATTTTCCAACCGTACGTTGAAAAAAATAGGAATAAATTTAAGACGGTTGCAAGTAACAAGTACCTAATTTCAATGAAAATTGGGACGAATAAGTGACGTCCTCTAATATACCTTTTAAAAAAACCTATCAAGCACGAATAATTCCGTACACACTTGAAACACTTATAAACATTTAAAGATATACTTTATTTCTAATTAAACCATTTATAAATACTCATTTTTCGCATCGTAAAAATATTTCCTACTACAACTATCACAAGCCCATTTTTTTAATTTTTCTCTTGACTTGTGCTATAAGACCTTCCATAATGCTGACTTTCAAGATAATAGGTCGACAGGAAGTACCCTGCAGGTTTTAACGACCTGTTAGTAAGTATGGATAAAATAAAATACGCTTTAAAGGGTCACGTTTTCCTGTTGCGTGAATTAAAAATTCGAAAATTCTGGAACATTGTAGGACTATGACAGACAGCCCGACGGATGAACTAATACCCAAATAACACTATAAGCGTTCCGTTTTTTATTTTGAGGAACGGTACCCTAAACAAATTTATATTCAAAATTCAGTACTTCTTTGTGTTTTTTTTCCAAAACCAAAAATAGTGTTATTAATATTTCGCACAAAAATTAAATAACACCAGTAAATAAGAATAAAATAGAAAATCACGTGCAAACTTTCACTCGTATGGAATGAAAATCTCTTTGTAAACCTACAAACTATTACCTCACATAATGTTGGTCAGGTAATAAATAGTTTGAAATATGGAAAAGAAAAAAATATGGAAATAAATACATAGAATATATCCAAAAAAATTTATCGGAAAAGCATATAAGGTATTTACTATTTTATCTGAAAAATTCTGGTTTATATTGTAACTAATATAATAAACCAACAACAAATATCAGTAACCAAAATAACAATACCGTTTTTAAGCTACTTATAATTAGGTAATCACGAGTATTCAATCTATATGTCTGTTCAAAGGTTCTAAAGCTGTAAAACTTCTCTCAATATGCGGAAAAACAAAGATACGGGTTCTGGTTCGTCGATGTTCGTCGCTGCCCTGCACTTTAAAGGAAAGTTATTTTCTTCACCCTCGTGCGTCTTCGTCGGGATTTGTTCCTTTCCTAAAACTATCGCATTACCTTCTTAACTTCTAAAAGGCAGTAAAGTTTTGTTTGATTGCCTGTAGGTTTTTAGTGATTCACACAAAAATTACTAACCTTATTGATATACAACTTCGCTGTTAGCATGTTGCGAAAGTTATATAAGCGCAAAAGTGTTTTTGTCTGTTTGTTTGTTACATAACCTTTGACATGCCGATAGTCATACTGCGAATGAACTCATCGGTTATATTACAATACATTGAACAGAGAGTAAGGATACTTATAGTATACAATAATGCATTGAAAAGTATATATGGATATTTATAATATATAAGCAAACCAATTTGAACTTTTAATGAAAAAAATAGTAAAACTCCTTTCCAATGAAGTTTGTTGTACTCAGTAAATCTGCTGAAAAAATAGTCAGTTTTAAAGAATTAGTACTACAGTATGTCAATAGATAGCGCAACATGTATGCTAAATCCAAAAATGTAAATAATATTAGACGACATTGCCAATCGCACAAAAACGTCCACAATAGATCGTGTGCAATCACATATTTTAACGTCAGTTGCTTACGACAGCCGTTGCAAGCGGTCGTGCGTCAACAGAGAATTTCAAGAAAATATAAAGTACATGTGTCTTAATAAATAAGAATGTGTAAACAAGCTTCACGAATTTCAATAGCAACGTCGTAACAAATTCGTAAGCACTTGAGATATCATGGTGAAATAAAAACTACGTTCGTCATATGGTTACTAATAATAGTTTCCAGATTACCATGGCATTTAAATATGTTGTAAAATTTTTAAAAATATATTTAATAATTAAAAAATATGTTGAAATAATTTTTTTAATCATTTCAAATTGTTGAAATTATATTTAATAATTTAAGACTGAACATACTGGCAATTCTAATTTCAAAAACCCCGCGTATGTACAAACCGCATTCAGTCGTACGTAGGCTACATACAAAATAAAACTAAGTCCATTGGACTTGGTTTACGCGGACCACACACCGTTTAAGCGTACCGTATCTTCCCTTTTTATATTCTACTTTTATTTAACTTAGATTTTTTTATTCCTATAACCTAATTTACGTGTAAAGGTTTGTTTTTATATATCAAACATTATTTTAAAAAAAGATGGTCTGGGCGTTTTTGGGATGAACGCTGGCAAAACTATTAATATAATTTTAGGTACATTAACAATATACTCGTATATTGGGACCTGAAATTCAATCTTAAAAAGGTGTAAAGAAAGATCCTCGGCGGCATTTCTCTTTGCTTTATAGGCAAGCCACAGTAAGTATTTTTTAGTTAAATTTTAGTCATTTTTTTTTAGTTTAGTTAGTGCATGAGACAAAAGCGGAGATTCAGGTGGGCAATTCGAATAGTCCAGCTGAAGATGTTGTTATGCAACGAAACATAGGTCGTGGTAAAGAATTTAAATAAAGTAGAAATAACAATACATCATGTAGTTTCATTTAATTGTGATAAATTAAATTAAAAGCGGACATATTAATCTACCGATTCATTGATCCATTAGTGTTTGAACAAACTTTTTGACATCTTCGGCCGCCATGTTGTTAGCGCTCATCCAGTTCCGCAGCCGGCCGGATGCATTCGGAATTGATTTCCCCAAGCGTTACACAATTATAACGTGTCAAAATGACTCAAAGGTCGCTAAAGAAGTTTCACTTCAATTATATATTTCTCTTGTGACGGTCACTTCAACCGCCCGTGTGTGACCGACTCGATCTAGTTACGCGAGCGTTGCACGCACACCGTGTTCCCGTGTAAGGTCGCTCGTCATTAATACGTATTACGGCCGGCGGAGACTTGACCTTAGCACCTTTAGGCTCTCCCCCTCCCACCTTCTTACGTACAGTAGGTACGTAACAACGATACTAGCTATCGAAACCCGACTTCGTCCGAGTTTATTTTAGATCATTGGTTGAATAACGCATGAGTGTATATTTTTGCATAGAACCGAATCGTACCAGTACTTTAATCTTAACAATATTTGATTTAATTGCACTCGCACAAGACCTTATTTGTTCATAATAAATTAAAATATATTTGTTCAAATGCCTATCTATCCGTTATAATCATTTTGTCGTTACTGTGGTGTACAATTTTTCGACAGTCATATGTTTCTCATTATCTACAAATATTAAAAGTTATACTTATGTGTGTGTTCTTCTTAGCTCTTTTCTACCCTTAAATATAAACCTCTCTATCACTCTTCCATTTATATCGATATCGCACAATATAGTACTAATTTAGACCAGCAGTTTTTTTTGGTCATCTTCCGACCGCACTTTGGGTCCTGCCCACGCCCATTTCAGTGAATCAGTTCCTTGGATTATGTCACCGACTTGTGTTCTTTGGCGAATCCACCTATTAATCTTTCAAACGTTTAAGGTTATTCCTGGGAGTTTCCTCTCTAAAGTATGTCGGTTAGTCTCGACTTTATATTTGATAGCTTGTTTTAATATTCATATTTCTGCTCCATACGTGCATTTGTGCATAACAAATGCGTCACTGTAAAGTTCTTTTTTCATTTTAGGGGTATGTTCGTTTGGAAAACTTCTTCCATCTTGGCATATTCTGCCAAAATTTATAATAAGTAATATATATATATATTTATAATATAATATATATATATATATATATATATATATATATATATATATATATATCTATATATATATATATATATATATATATATATATATATATATACATATATATATATATTTACATACTTAAATATATCGAAGTGAGACACTTTTAGTGATATCTCTTCTAAACCTCTCAACACATGGGGTGAAGTACCATATAACTCATGACTATATATGGAATTCGAATACCTAAAAAAGTTGTGTTAATAAAAAAAACAGATTATAAAACTGGATTATAACTCTAATTATGCGTACACAAAATGGTTAGAATATTTATGTATACATTTTTTAGGGGTTGCTAATGAATTTATTACATAATATAGGTAAATTAGTGCTGTTACTTCTAAATTAGTATTTATGTTATTTTATATATAATGCATTTAATTAATTCTATTTAAGCTAGGCTTCAATAAGACCTCCTAAGCTCCTAAGCTATGCAATCGGCACATTTGAGCTGAAGGGCTATAAAAGATATCCAAGTTTGTAACTATAATAAACTTGAAGTACAAAATAATTTTGGTGAAGGTGTACGGGATCTGAGATGGTATTGAAATTGAGTAGAGAGAGGACACAGGGACAATCAACATGCAAATGTATGATTTTGTGTAAATATAATATATTGGCGCTTTTTATCCGCGTAGTGATGTCAAATTGAATCTCTGTAGTTGGATAATTTGCTGGGCGACATGTATACCCCCACAATAATTTTGAAGTAGTATTGTATAATAAAACACATACATGACCTTTTAAAGAGGTAAAGATGTAGTGTATTTTTTAAATCGTTGTTTTGAGTAGAATTTAAATTTTATTCTTTTTAGTGGAATCAAAATTTTATTCAAATGAAAGACTTTAATGCAAATAAGCAAAATACAACATCGTGTTTTACGTTCATTTTTTCCGAGTTTTTTAAATACTGCTAATTGTAATTTGTGCATTAAATAAACACATTTTACGTATTATCTATTTATTTCTATATTTATTTATCATCTCTTCTCGTACTCAAAATCAATATACAATTATGTTACATAACGCATTTAAGTAAATAGCAAAAGATCGGAATAGAGGAACTCTTTAAAAAAATTTAATTCAAAAGTCCACGACAGAAGTACGCTACTCTTTTTATAAATTATACAAAACTGTCACATTTGCATTCCATAACTTCTACTGAATATTATTTATCACCTCTTTCTATGTTTAAAAACAATAAACAAATATGCTACAAGACAAATATATGCAAAGACCTAAAGAGCGAAATGGAAAAGTGAAAGACTGCAAAGTGTATGCTACTTTTTTTACAATATATACAATTTCTCACAATTACGTTTCTTAGTTTCAACTCAATACTTTGAAGTAACTAATAACCGTCGTCAAATGTATTAATTGAAATTGTATCTTAAACACACTATGGAAAAACATTTTTCACTTAAGCATTTCTGGTCAGACTTGTACAACTCTCTCCAATAGTACGCTGGTCATTAGTGGTTTCATTCTAAAACCAAATCAGTTATTTACTTTGTTTATTTTTAGCTTTGCATATTCATTATGTTTTTATTTAAAAAAAAATAACTGGAATGTTATTAATGATAGTATTTGAAAATTGGCTTGATTTTGTATTACACTTGTGTTGCAAGTTTGTTTTGTTCGTTAGGCTGTGCGATAATAAGTTACCCAATCCTATATCACCTACCGCCACTATCTCGTCGCTCGATCTCATGAAGGTATTCCTCATATACTCTTTGTCAAACTATAATATTCTAACATCACTTGGCAGTGATCTAATGTGGAAGGCTTTTATAACTTTTTTTAATTTTTGAAGGTAATGCCCTACTTGTTCCTGCGGTAACTATTGATGCCGGGGGGAGATTTTCTTACGAGTTTTGCAAATTTTAAAATTTTCCAAAATGAGTGGTAGTGGCTATGTATGGAGACTGTAATAATTGGTATTCGTCGTGTGGATACTTGCTGATACAATCAAAGAATGTCCTCTTTTTTGGTTGCCATTGTTTTGCAGCATTTTATTTTTTTTTTTAGTGTTTGATAGTTGGATGAAACTTCAAGGTTTATAATATAGAAATCTAGACTAGTTTAGTTGTTTAATTATTTTTTTTCTAATGTAAAAAATATAAATCCAATAATAACAGAAAATTGGAGGGCACACGGGCCAACCAACATTGATCAACCGGCTTGGGCAGATGACTAAATAACATACATGTAAAGAAAACTCCATTCTACATCTAGGAGAGAAACCCTAAAATTCGTTTTAAAAGATTTTGTTTTCCAAGTTTATGTAAGCATTATAACTATGTATAATCATGTAATATTTCATATCTATAGCACTAATAGTCTTCGAGTAAAACGGCTGTTTCATTCAGACGGATATGGAAAACTTGTAACGGTCCTGGCTTGGCTACGGAATCTTGAAAAGTTAAACCAAAACATTTTTGAGAATTATAGTATTGAATAAAATTACGAATTTCTTACAGGAAACCATTTTTCACGTAGAACTTCTTTAGGCGCGTTATGAAAAAAATTATGGAAGTGAAATTTTACGAATGCAACAAAAAATTCACAGAATGAAGTTGTTCACTATACAATAAAATTCTATAAAAAATCGACACCATGAAGTTGTTCACTAAATATATATTTATATAGTTTATTTGACAGATGAGAGATCTACCATTTTATTTTTCTGCTGGCTTTATATTTTAAGCCAATCACCTGAGCGAACGTTTCCAATTCGGTATGCATTTAGTTGCGTTATAAATTATAAATTATTACTTTATCGTTTATTAAATACATAAAATTATTAAATTACAGTAAGTTTTTATCATATTCATTTATTTTCATTATTAATTAAACATTATTTATTTAGATTGTTTTAGTAAATTTAACAATTAATTATATACACTCGTTTATATTAAATTTAATACTGAGTATTAATTTAAGTTTTTGAAATAATTAAATTTAATTTTAAAATTAATTTAACTTATTTTTTTAAATAATGATAATAATTAATTGTTTTATTTTATATTAATAATAATATCATCATTATCGTTTAGTATTAATTATTTTATTTTATATTATCATCATCATTATCGTTTAATATTAATTGTTTTATTTTATATTAATTAATTGTTTTATTTTATATTAATTAATTGTTTTATTTTATATTAATAATAATATCATCATTATCGTTTAATATACTATTAAATGATGATGATGATTGTAATTCTAGATAAAAGGATCAGATTGTTTACTACTCTATATGACAAAATAATAAAGTTGACGAGCGGTAAGTTGGAAACGGTCTGGCAGATGATTAGGTTACAATTAAAAGCCAGCGGAAAAATAAAATGGTAGACCATCCATCTGTTAAATATTAATTTTTAAAATTTAATGATTTGATTGAATTTAGATTTTATCAACCGTATTTATAACCACGCTCCACTCCTTTTATTATATGATTTCCATTAATTATTTGCGTGCTAACTAAAGTTATTCTTGTATTATGCCAAAGAAGTATAACTTCTAACAAGTCTACATAAGTATACACGCATTTATTTTTTATGTTTTATCAGAGTTGATCATATCGGCGACCTTTCTATAAAAACAAATTGTGTGTTGCAAATTTGGAATAAATAAATAACATATTAATATCGTAGTCCGAATTAGAGTATGCGACCGGTTCTTTTTAATCTTATCAACAAAATTAACTGGATAATGGATGCGATAATGCAATCAAGGACACTTTTACGGATTTTAAAGATAAACATTTCGTAGACCAATCAAATCCAGTCGCTATTACTTTTAATTTGTGACCTGCCGGCGTTTGGTTCACAAGTTTCGATTAAGAAATCAATAATGCGTGTTTAGTACTGGAGTTAATCGTTTTGATAACAGTTACAAAATATATCGTTCGTTATTTTCTCAAAAAATCACCGTCTCGGAGGAGAAAATGTATAAACTCGCTTTTTATTGTTTAACAGGTGAGTCGAATTTTATTTAAATTTTAAGGCACCACGAATTTAGAGGTGAAAACCAAGTCCTTTTTGACATCTTCCATCGTAGATTCCTGACAAGTGTAACACATGTACATGAAATTTCCACTGAAGGACAGTGTTACAGATTTATAAATATCGCTGTACTAAATTTTTCGTAAAATTGTTGAAATAATTAGCAAAAAATTGAACCTTAAACTGAACGTCGAACAAGCGACGTGTTTTCATATTATAGTCTTGCTACGTTTGACGATAAAAAGTTATGATACTGACACAAAAACTGAATCTTTCTATCAGAGCCAATCCTCTTTATGTCTCTATTTTTCTTTTTTCATCAATGGAAAATTTCCCACTACCTAAACGCATTGAGCCACATAAAAGTAAAAAGATGTGGTGTCGTGGGACACCAGGTAGGAACGAAGTTCCTTCGGGTAATGTAGAATCGACACAATTTGCAAAAAAAAATCGTGCTCAATTTTATGTAGGTTTTCTTGATTTTTCTCTTAAATTTTGCTGATTAGTTTTTATTTAAGTACAGGAAAGTATTTAGGAAATTCAGTATTTTAGGAAATAATAAATTACGTAAAATAAAAAAAATCGTAATTCAAATTATCAACTAAAATAACAAAATATGTCTCTTTATTTTTGTTTGACAACATAAAATTACATAGAAATAGAAATAATTACAAAATAATTTCCCACTATTATCACTGACAATTGCATTCAAGTCACTAGTTAGTTCACTTGCCATTGTTACTATATTTATTATTGTTTTGACGATTTAAAATTATATGAAAATACTCACGAGTAAAATGTATCTATAATGTGAGTATTCGCCACGTGCTTGTCCATGAATTCATGAGTATATACTATGCATTGGCGGGGTGGAGTGGTAATAGAGAGAGAAGGGATGAGAGAACGAAAAGAAAGAGGGAGAAAGAGAAAGGTATTATACACTACTCGCTTGTGTACGACTGTCGCGCCTGCGCACGTCTCATTTAACGGTTTTATTCCACGGACTTTTTTCCACGGACTTTTTCTTACGGTTTTACTATCACATTTTTTTCAGTTCGGTCGCGCAGCAAAATCCCTATCTCCTCCAAGCCTGCCGTAAGGAATGTTTTTATGAAAAAGACCGTCAACGCCAACAATACCTCGCATAGTATAAAAAAGTTACTTCTTGTAGAGACTTTGTAATTTTAAAAAAGTTACTTCTTGTAGAGGCTTTGTAATTTTCTCTAATAAATATAAAAAAATATCAAATTTGTAATACTTACGGAAACCTCCAAACTATTTCTGAACGATTATTTAATTCTGTATCATAACAAGATATTTGGTGCTAACATAACTTCTATTCATAAAAAAGTTATAAATAAACCTATTAATTACGTGTGGACTTGTCTTATGAGGGTTCCATATGTATTTGAGCACATAAATAATACATAACGTTTAAAGAGATATATTTATTTTTGTTAAACCATTTACAAATATTAACATTATTTTTACCGTATAAACATGAATTATACAAACGTGCAAATTGCATTTGTCAAAAATACTTTTGTTTTTATTATTCCTAATTTGTTACTTTTTCATATTTAGGTTATTTTAACATTTATTGGTTAATACGGGTTTTAATAAATTTTAGGACAGAATCTGTTTCCTACGAAATGGTGCTTTTAATATATGTCTGTAATGACCATTTGATTACTAAAATGTAGAACTTGCTAATCCAGCAAAATGATCTCCTTCACTTTGTTAGTAAAAACAATTGAAAAAATAGTGCTCTGCTTTTTAAAAAGCTGTTTTGAACTGGGTATCCACAGGTCAGTGCGAAAAAGGTTTTTCAATCACCCCCCCTACGCCTAATCATTCTTGCTCAATACCCGTGTACTCTAGAAAGATATCATCCTTTGTAAACCTTGACACTACAAATTAAACGAAAATGAAAGTTTCATATCTATCGCCACTTTTGTGCTGGATTCTCAAAAAATCGACAAAATGTTTCCTCTTTATAAAATCAGCATGATAAGTGCAACTTAGATACCGTCGCCGTAATCCGCGCACCTGGCTTCACAACTTAATCAGTCGACAGCTGAATGATACGCGACCACGTTAATTATGATAAAACGTGTGCTGCTGACCGCGAATGGAGAATGAGTTTGTTGCGAATAAAAAACAATTAAAAAACGGAATTGGGACTAAAACTCTAACTATTCTGAAAAAAATATAAATATTCCTATATTACGGCCGAATGGTTTGATAGTCTTCGAATATACTCGGCGCTAGGCCGAATACGACCGAACGAGAAGCGGCCGGGTTTGTCGGTATATTTTTATGTCCTCAGTTTGCCCACTCAATCACTAACGCAGATTTAAAATTCATATAATTAAAACAGATTAGCAATAAATTTGTATTATTGCATCATATATTTGTTGACCTTACCGTCTCTTGTATTTTGTTAATGAAGCCAATTGTTCTCGAAATACTCACTAAAAAGGATTTTCAGGATGACGACCGATGCACTGTTTTACACGCCGTGCCATTTTGATTTCATACTTACAATTGGCTCACTAACAAATCTCAATCAAAAAATCGATGTACGATTAAAAAAATACTCCCTATTGGATGAACCAATATATCTGTGATAAATTAGAAAGACTGCAATCAATTATCGAGATAATCACAAAACCTGTCCATTCGCGTGCGAGTACTGGCATTTCGTTTCGCTCTCCAATAACACGAAACTGCAACCTGCTCACTGTGACAACAAAATCATATCGATCACGACAAAACCAACGTCATATACAGTGCTGTATTGAAATGATAAGATTGCACTGGCATAGTCTTTCTGGTATAAATACGTAATTTTTTAACATGCTTCAGGAACTTACAGGTCCAGCTAATAAGCTTGACCTGCAACTTCCTAACGTCGTAAGCAAGTTTTCCAACTCACTTTTCACCCAATTCTAATTGTCATATAAGTTTAAAACTTTTCCTGGGTCCCTTGGTTACGAATGCATAGTTTTAATTTCTTTAAACTATAACCTGTTACTTGATTTGAAATTTGCCACCAAAGGCCTACTCCTTGAACGAGACGGAGTACAGAAAACGCGATGATAACAAAATTTTAGGTTAGGATTTGACATTACAGCTTCAAATCTCTCGTCTCCATCTAAAATCCAATTATGCCACTCGATAGTCAAAACGAATTAAAGATTTGTTACGCAGCGCATGGGGGTAGTCAACGAATCGAGAATTTGTTACGCAGAGCGACGTCGCGAAAGTATCGGGCGAGTGCGAAGAGGGAGAGACGCTGTAATTTTTAATGTTTTCGCGCGTACGGGAACTGTCGAGAACTTCGGTACATTATAAATTTCGGCTCGATAAAGGTTCGGTGCCTGTTTAAATCCCAATCGATGGCTTTCGTCAATATATATATATATATATATATATATATATATATATATATATATATATATATATATATATATATATATATATATATATATATATATATCAATGGTGCGTTTAAAATATTATCATAGAGTGGTGGCTGTGAATTATTTGGGGTTAAATTTGAAATAAAGGAAAGTCAACATAATGTTGCCTGTATTCGTTGACAAACCAAGTCAGGATACAGATATCATATACGGTTGGAGAGAGCTTTCCAAAGTGATAGGTCACGCACTCCTTCCATCGTCATCTTACTTTGTGGAAACCGGAAAACTAACAAACTAACAAACAGACATAACCTTGGCAGTGTGATTTTTTGGGAATGTACCAAACAACATTTATCGAAAATTATGAGTAAAATGGTAACTAAAACAATTTGCTGTGCATGCAAACAGAGCGAAGAAATAGGAGATTAAGGTGAAAAGACCGACGATACGCCGGCAACGATCAAAGAAGCGAAATAATTATAAATTAGAAACGAATAAAAGAACTATAATTATTGTTTTTATATCGCCTCATTTTAATATGGTTCAAGTTGAGACGCGGGTCTGCTTGAACATCCCAAATCCGCTCTTCGACGACAACTGCTATATTTGTTTATGTAAATACATTAAACGCACAAAGAGCATATTTATCAACGTGTAATAAATATTTCTTAATGTTTTCAAACGTATATTCCAAAATATATTATAAATTTAAAAAATACGATTTATATTTTTATGAGCTGAAAAATTAAAAATAACAATACAGAAACGTATACTAAAGTTAACCCAAAACTGTTCCGATGTTTACACAATCTATAGTTTTTAGAAAATGAAAATAGCGCTTTTCGGCTGTTCGTATTTATTTTGCTGTTACTTGTTTATTTACTTTTTACGGAAGTTTAGTGTATATATATTGTAAAATTTAACATCCCCCAACGGGAAAATTTAGAAAATATACCTTCCGCAACAACGGGTTGATTAAAACGCGCTGTGTCAAATTTGTTGGATTGTGTCGCAAATTTGTTCGCGATTGTGGATTTAAAAAAATGAGTCACCTACCCTAGAACAAAAACCTGAACTCAAAGGACAATTTCTTATTTAAAAACTTCAAGGAAAATCTTCGCAGAAAGTGATTCAATTCGATTCATTAAAAGAAACCGTCAACAAAATATTTTGACAAAAAATTAAAATCGTATTGTTTACAAGGTACAGAAGTTAATCGAACAAAATAAAACCTTTTGCCAGAATTCATGTCACTAAAAATACCAGGAACGTTCCATAAATGCTTACTATTGATAGATTCGTAGCAAATGAGTAGCCGCTGTTAATTAATTTCTATAAAAGAACTCATTAACGGTATAAATGATAACATTAATAATCCACAATTGAATGAAACTACGTGATGTAGTATTATTTCTAATTTCTTTACGTTCTTTACCACGACGTAGGTTTCGTTGTATTACAACATCTTCAGGTGGGATATTAGCAAAGAACATTCTGTTAATTAATGAAAGTAGAAATAATACTACAACACGTAGTTTCATTTAATTGTGAACAATGAATTTCTACAAAATTAACGCCAAATATATTCAATATTAATAATGATTGGTCATTAGTCTTGCGGAAGTCAACAACGCAAAATGTTTATTTTACGTCGTTGTTGTTTCCCATGAATAATTCCTCGTTAGTCAAACAATTAGTGCACTGTGTTGCATGGCACCACTGCACCAAGTTATTATTTATTGAATATATTTGGCGTTAATTTTGTAGAAATTTATTATTAACAATTAAATGAAACTACGTGATGTAGTATTATTTCTACTTTTTTAAATTTCTTTACCACGACCTAGGTTTCGTTGTATTACAACATCTTCAGGTGAGCTATTAGCAAAGATCATTATTTATATTAATAAAACGAGGAAAAGTATAAAAACACAATAAATAAACACATAAAAGGGTTTGCATTTACACTAAACTTTCCCTATAAATTTTTAATTTTTCCGTATTTTTACATTCAAATTTGGTCGCCTTCAAAGTATTCACCATTAGAGAGAATGCACTTGTCCGGCCTTTTCCCCACTGTTCAAAATTCACTGATTGGAATGTTTTTTATGGCCTCCAGCGATTTTTGTTGTGGATGGGGCGGGTGAACAATCGGGGTCATTCTATTCTTGTTCAAAACTGCTTCAAAGACAACGCGGTGTGAGCAGGTGCGTTGTCGTGGTGGAAGAACCAGTCGCCTGTGTGCCAAAGATCCGACCTTATTTTCTTGATGTTCGTTTGATATTTCTATTGCACTATTTATATATTTTTCACAAGCGTTTTGTGGACGTGTTCAGCAATATCTAAAGACATCTTTCATAAAATTCTTAAAAAATACTTTTGGAATCCTTATTCATTGAATAATATGCCACAATTAATATGCCACACGACACATGCTTAGTTCAATTAATACCACACACACACCAACATTTTCGTAGCTTTATCTGCCTCTCAAACATTTTCATTAAATATATTTAATTGTCAGTTATTGGGATATATGAGGGTTGCTATGCTTTATCGACATACCAAATTTCAAGTTTCTACGTCAGACGGTTTTATGAGAAAATTGCTGTAAATATATTTAGCAAGAATGCTACAACTATTTTACATAAAATTCTAAAACAAAATACTTACTACATCACAGAGTCTCTGAGAAAAGCAATGGAACAGCCGAAGAGACGACGGACACGTAAATGATCTTATAAGGCTTCCACTTTTTTTTCCATTTATGGTACGGAAGCCCAAAAATGCCGTTTATAAAATAGGTTCTTGGTTCACTACCACAAAATGATCAAGCGAATGAAAAGCATTGAAGATGTCCACCTCTCGGATAAATCGCCAATGTCGGGTAAGATAAAATTGTTAGAATAGTATAAATGAAATTAACTTTATTCATGACTTCGCATGCATGTTAAAAGTCACCACAAGATGGGTGTGGTCAGCCTGGAGTTGAAACGCACGCGTCGATGGCTCTGAGGTGTTTATGGAGCTCTGTGGCGAAAATTGTTATGTGTTTAAGGAGAATTTTTTTATGAAAGACGGTATATAGATCACCACCATAATTAAGAAAGCGAGTTGGAGACAATGCAATGTCCAATTAAATGGACGGGCCACCTATAAATTTCAAACCGACTTCGTATACAGGAAAACCTTTGACTACAGTTTTGTGAGACTATAACGGGATAATGCTAATTGTCTATAAGGAAAAGTCAGTCGTAATAAATTAGTACTGGTGTATTTCTGTTTCTTATCGGTTATAAAAGGCAGTTGAGGGAAATTGACTACATAATTCTCATTCTCCGCCACAACACGTCAATACAAACAAAATGTGTCATAATTGCTGCACGCATTGTAGATTTAAAAACGTCAACAGCTTGCCGTTTACTGCAGACCGGACCCTAGTAGCTTTTTCGTATTTTTAAACAACGAAAACCTTCGTGGAAACAATTTAACTATTATGGTCAATTTAAAGAAACAATTACATTTTTTCATTTTTCAGTTCAATGAACATTTTTTCAGCAAGCAATGATGGCTTTGAAAAATAAGTAAAATTTGTAGTTTAAAAAGGGTAAAAAATCCTTTTGTAAACAACAGATTAATTGAGACAAATTAAAAAGGGCCCATACTCGGTGGGTTTATTGCTAACCATTGAAGAGAAGTTCCCATAACTGACTACCTTCTCTATCACGGATTGACTTGTCACAATGAACTTTTTGTTTACGGTATGTAAACAAACTACTTCATTGAGGCGAGTCAAACAAGCTCAAATTCAACAGGCTTACTATTAGCCGATGAGGAGTTCCTGCGACCATCTTCCTTCTAAAGCTTGATGATGTTTTGACATCAGAAATGCATATGTTTGTAAAGTTTCAAATTTGTACGACAATTAGAAGTGGATGAATAGGGAGATGTAAGTTTTACCTACAATGTTAGGAAATTAATATAACCGTGTTAATAAAAATAAACTTTTATGAATAAAAACGTTTGTGTGAGTACCGGCAGTTAACAATTTATTACATTCGCGAAACATTAATCATAACAATTTTACGAAGAGGAAAACTTTAGTTCTTTCTTTTAGGGTTTAAGATATAAATGGCTTAGACGAATGATATCGCATTAGCTTATAATTTTCAGATACAGGACAATAAAAGTCAAGGATATTGAAGTATACCTTGCGAAAAAAAAGATCTTTTAACTATTATAGGTACATTGAAATAATGTATGAAGATATTGTAAACAGCACGGAAATCTATAAAAGTCCAACTTTATGTATTACTAATCATATATTGTAATAATAATAATGGTATTTTGTGAACCAATTTTTTTTATAAATCGGATGACAGAAGTATTTTTAAATTAGACAAACTAACTACATCAACATAATGTTTGGAAAATTATACATGACAAACATACATGCAAAAAGTCCGGGCTAATACTGTAAATTATTTTTATAAGACTTTTTTGTTTGTAATAAATATTGTTTATAAATATAGAATATAAATTTGAAAACAGATCTAGCACGAAAATTAACTCAGAATACTAAAATTTATTTGAATATTTTGTAATTATATTTCAAATTGAAACAATATTTAATTTGAAACTAGCTGTACCCGCCACCTCGCCCGCGTGAACCTTTAGAAAACGTTAGCAAATTAACCATTTGATCAGTACATGAAAAGTAATGTATTATAATGACTGTACAATTAAACATTTTTTTAAGTAAATGAGCTTTGGTAAAAAACTTCAAATTACTATTTCCCCTTTTCAGTGAGTCGATCACGGTGAAATATAGTCTAGATGTTATCCTAAACCCGACAAAAATCCACCAGTGAAAACTTCACAGAAAACCCTTTCAATTGCTCTTCTTGCGTTATGCGTGAACAGATAAAAAGACCCACACACAAAAATACAAAAAAATATTTTTGTGTTCTGCTACTTTTATTATGTTCTCCTAAATAAACAAAATCATTGAAGGACGGAATAAAACCTAAATGCTTTGGTTTGGCTTAAACATTATTAAAAATTTTGTTTTTCACAAAAATCGTTTTATTTATTTTCTAATATATTTAACGTCTTGAAAAAAAAATTGTGTCTTTCATCCACTGCCTAAAAATTACTCCCAAAATAAAAACTTTGGACTCTACTTCTCAACCGGGCCATCATACCCTACAACAACGCAAAATTTCAACTCTTTCTGTCAAATAGTCTTTAAGAAATAATACTGTGTCACACAAGTAATACTTTGGTGTATCAAAGTATCACTTGTGTGTCATAGTATTATTACGGAACGGTGATTAAGGTGTTTCTATGAATATAATCTGCTTTTACCCTTCTGGTACAAAGCTCTCAGGAAAAACGATTAAAAGGAATATCCAGACAAAACCGGTATAGGTAGCTAATTATAAAGTAAAACCACATCAATTTCCATGCATTTAAATAAAGGATCAAATATCAATGATTTAATTTAAAACCTTGTCAATACAGCCCTCGTAGCATCAGGCTGGGGTCAAGAGCAGACCAGGCTATCCTGCAGCACCGCACAGGACTGCAATTTCATCGAAAACGCCATCTGCTCGCCTGCAGGGGTCTGTGCATGCGGTCCAGGATTCCAGTCCGTCCAGGGTTTTACCAGATGCCTGCCAGGTATGTTCAATTTCAGTTTTTGATGCGGAATATCTTTGATTGATACTCTTATCGGTCTAACGTCAAGAAAAAATATCGTGGTCGAAAAGGTAGAAATTTATAAATTTGAGAAAATTTTGTAGGGAGCTCTCTATATAAATTGCACTTCAGTACAAATGGCTTAATTAAAATTTTAATTATAAAATTTCAGAATATTATTTATATACACATATATGTACATATAAATATATATATATATATATATATATATATATATATATATATATATATATATATATGAGTGTGTGTGTGTACGTACATACATATACGTGAATTTATCATTAAGGCGACGGAATTACTCTCGCACTTGGACATGAACGAATAGACACGTTGACTGAATATCGCTGAGTCTCATGAAAATATGTTTGTTTAGGCGTGGTGGGATATAATAGTGTGCGATATCAGAATTTTTCCATTCGAGGGGATCCTGTTACGAGTATGTAAAATACTAGGTACGTGTACCTGTTACAATACACTAGGACCTACGCAGCTTGCATACTTGCTTTTAAGGTGTTCTGTCCGAGGTACGCAACATAAACACTCGTCATAAAATGTACAATATTGTTTGCTTGTTACATACTGGGATTTCTCATACTTTGATCTTTCACTTGTTTGAATGAAACTTAAACTGAATAATAAACTGGTTATTGTACTATTATTTTAAAACATTTGTTGCGGGTTTTTAGAGACTATGAATGAATATGTGCGAGCCGAATATTGGTATTGACAGGCTAGAGAATACCTAGTATGAAGCAAGTACAAAGCACGTATATATGGATTATCGGCTAGTCCAAGGGTATGACATATTACGAATATGAGCCTATTACGTGGAAAGTTTTTCATTTGACGGGATAGCCTGCGTACGTTCCTGATAGCTTTGTTTTTCTTTGCGCTTAAAGTAATTGAACCATTATAAAGAGAGACAAAAAACTGCCTGTTTTGTAAGAGGTATCTGCGAATGTCATCCGCCAGTACGTCTGTTTCATGCAGGTACTTGATTTTCGTACAAATTACAGTATACACCTCCCACCCTCAGGAAGTAAGAAACATCATTGTGTTACTCCATTATGTGAACTAATACATAGAAAACAAATAGAAAGACAGACAAAAATACATTTATTAGGTAACAAATGAACAAAAACACATTGGCGTTCACAATGTTAGTTGGGATTTTTTGAAGTAAAACTTTTTTACGCACACTTGACTTGGGGAGTAAGCTGGTGAATAAAAAAAAATATATATATACATATATATATATATATATATATATATATATATATATATATATATATGCGAGTTTGCTAGCGTTACGCGAATGGTGATTTTTTGATTATTTTGTAATTTCATTTCGTTCTTGAACAATTTTATAAATTATTATTTTGTTCAATACATTAAATATTCTACGTTTAAAGTGAATAAAATTGTAAATTAATTTTAAAGTTCATATTTTGTGAATTTGAAGTTTTACTTCAGTCGTGTGGTCTAAAGCACACTCGTTTTTTTTGTTTTTCTTTCGAATAATTATATGAAAGACACAAAATAGAAAACAAAACGAATTGCGGTCTTATAAAGTTAGTGAAAAAGAAAATTATTCCAAGAAAATTAGAGTATCCTATATAATGGCGTATTAGTACCAATAATATTATACAGAAGTGAGTTTTGGATAACGAAAAATAATAAAATCGTTTATCAGCACTAATTCATTGATTTATTCAAATGATAAAGTCATGAACGATAAATAAAATAATCAAGATATTCTACATAGATAAATATCAAAGGTATAAATCTATACGTACAATAAAACTGTAACTGGGCTGTGTCTGTACATTGAATTTTTTTAATATCTATACGTACAATAAAACTGTGACTGGGCTGTGTCTGTACATTGAATATTTTTAATATCTATACGTACAATAAAACTGTAACTGGGCTGTATCTGTACATTGAATTTTTTTAATATCTATACGTACAATAAAACTGTGACTGGGCTGTGTCTGTACATTGAATATTTTTAATAAACAGTCATGAACGATAAATAAAATAATCAAGATATTCTAAATAGATAAATATCAAAGGTATAAATCTATACATACAATAAAACTGTAACTGAGTCATGTCTGTAGATTGAATATTTTTAGGAAAATCTTATTCTAATAGTCACTATTAAAGATACAAAGACCAAATTTAACATTTTTTTAAATTTTCTCTTTCTGTCTGTCTTTCCGTTACCGCATCACCCAAAAACCACTAGATGGATTTTGATGAAATATAAAACTGGTTCGTGCAAAAATCACTCGGAATCTAGATATTTTAGCTAATCTATACATATCGACACATATTTGTGAATATAAAAAATTACAAAATGAGGCAATAAATAAATGTAAACACCATAAATGTAAAAATAAGTTAAAAAATTTAAAAAATAATAAAGTAAAACAGCTCAATAATATTTAACTAAGTTAAGTTTAAAACTTCGCCAATAGATGTAATCACAAGGTTTTTAAAATACGTAATTTTCCTCTATCGCATCAAATCAATTATCACTGAATGGATTTGGGTTTTTTTTATATTGCACCGTGTCAAATTACATAACGCAATGCAATATAATTCCCATTATATCTGTGCTCTCTAAATATTTTCAGGCTTAAATAAAGTTACAAGGTTTCTACTATTATTTTGATCTTCTACAATAGATGGCGCAAGTAGGGATTTAAAATAAACAACACAACATAAATACGAATAAGAGTTGTTTTTATTAATTCATATATGTTTTATTTCTACTCGACGGTATATATATAACGCTGAATGTTTTCTAATATATAACGTGATATGTTTTTTTTAAATTGTTCAACGAAGCTATTCAACGAAAGATGTCGCAACTAAATTTCATAAATCGTGGTGTCATTTTGTTTTCAAAAACAGGACAACACACGCACACACAGTCCTAATCATCAGTTGCTTTTCGCACCGTCAGCTGTATGTAGCACTCTCTACGTCACCAACGCTAACGATTTATTTTTACGTCCCTGACGGTTCTACGGGAAACACTGTTTAGAGAGAAGTTTTGTGAACAATGTTCTAAAGCTCACGCGAACGAAGTCGCGGGCACAGTCAGTATTAAATAAAACGATACAGGCGATACATCAACAACAGATATACAGTGAGGTATTCGATCCGTAGACTATGTCAAGTAATTCGATTTCGGACGCCTTTTGTAGAGGGCGTAATTTGTATATTTATATTTAGTTTACTTCCTAGTTTTGTGACCTGAACAGTAAAGAATTTTCCATAGAATGCAGTTCTGTTCTAGGGAATTAGAAACTTCTTCTTATCTTTAGAATCTAATTCAAGCTTAACGCTTAACACGCAACGCAGACAAATGACTTTCAATGTGATGAGTCGCCGACATGCTTCATCTAAAATTGCCAACATTTTTGAAGTAAGATCTATGGCCAACTTTCTGCTGAATTTCTACCGACTTACCGGACATGTCGAATCGCGCGCGCCGCCAACTAAATATCTGCGACCTTATGCCTGTTCAGTGATACATGCTATCCCTTTCTTATTAGTGCATTTTACTCGTAACGTTTGGATCGACGAGAGTCGGTCAGAGTTGATTCAACTTTTTAGGACCGATTTTTGTCGGCAGTCCGCGTTAAAGTATTAAATACGGCATGTTCTATTTTCGGACCGATCATAATCAGTCATTCAATTATTATCGTTACTTGTGAAGACGTTTGAATTTAGATGAGAGGTGAGGGAGACAGATATTAAGAAAGTGATGAAAGATATAGATTTCACCGATGGCGAATATCTAACTCTTCTATTTGTGATCAATACTCAGAAATCCTATCGTGTTTTTGAGACCTAATTTAAATCAAATATGCATATTTTAAAATTATTTCAATTTGTTGAAAAGTTTCTTGATCAAGTTCAGATAAGAGACATTCCATAATGCAACAGCGTATATATAGCGTTATAGTAGAATTTGGCAAAACTTTGGATTGAATTGAGAGAAATTTTCATTACATTTTAGATGAGGAAAATTAATTGTATCAAAACTAAAGTTATAACGCTAATGAATGGAAAAAAAACAGGAAAAATGAGTACTTCAAGGAAACTTCCATTCTAGTAATAAAGAAAAAAGGACAAGAACCTAAAATTTACATTTAAAAATACGATCATTAATGTCTACTTGCTCTTTTCCAGCCGCACCCTACTACGGCTCACCTTGTGTCGAGGATTTCCAGTGTTCCAGACTTCAGTTTGGATACCAATGTGGCGCTGGTGAGTTTATCTTCTTTGCTATTTATGCAAACGATTTTGGAGACTTAATTCGCGTAAACTAAAGAATATTCCAGAAACTGTATTTACAGCTATTTTTGCAAATGTTTACTACGCTACCTTTTCAAACTAACGAAGATTTAAGCTACTGGAAGATATGGATGTATTTTTAAAGCTATCCTTGTATTTTCACAAAAATTAATGAAACATTACAAATCAATATTTGAGAAGTCAATGTTATCTTATTTCACATATAACAGTGGAGAGTGACTGGTCAAATCAATTATTTTTTGCAGCATTAATTTAGCGTACAAACAGTGCATGCAGCCTTAAACTTGATATGGAATTATCTTTCACCTGCGTCTTTACTCACGTGGAAAAGGAAAAGGAGATTCAATTTAAATATAATACTGTAGCGGAAATGTTGAATCTTGCATCGGAAGTGACTAAGTAATTTTGTATCTGCTAATTTTTTTAAAACAAAAAAAAATAGATTTAATTTCGGGATGAAAGTATCTTATGTCATCTTCATAATAAAAGCTACACTTTCGCAAAATTGTTAACGGAGATCAGTTGAGTAGTTGAGGTGTGAAAGCGAGACAAACAAATTCACTTTCGCTTTTGTATTATTAGTTATTAGTAGATATTTCATTAGACCAAATACTTTGATAAAATCCTGAAACGTCTACGCCTTTCGGGTTTTAATCTCTTAATATTTTACCCTAGCTCAGTTACTGTATGACCCACATTAGTCAAATATCACTAATCGTAATTACCCAGAAAATTCACCCTGTCGGGATTTTGACTACTTGAACAATTTCCCGCTTCCAGACGGTACGTGTGACTGTCAACCGGGCCTGCGCTACTTCAACGGACGCTGTCGCGCGGCCAGCGACTTCGGCGCTGCGTGCACAGCCGACGAGCAGTGCATAGGTGCCAACGACCCATTCAGTCTCGCCTGCATAGCCAACGCCTGCACCTGCGCACCAGGATACTACCAGCGACAATTCGGCGAGTGTCGACGCATAACGAACTGTGAGTATTCGCAGAATCATACCTAATCTTAAGAAGTTCTTCGATACCCATACGATACGCTTTTTTATGAAAATAAAATAAAATATAGGTATCGAAGAACAATAATGAGTGAAATGAACAAAATGTATGTAACTCTGACTAAATGTGAAGTTAATCATAATAATGTACAGATTCAAAGGTCGTCTGAAACTGGCTGTAGCCAAGAGCGACAATAAAATCTATTATTTTATTTAAAAAAAAACAATAGTTATTCATATTCACTTCAATTTTCATTACACAATTTTCATTACAAATTTCATTCAATTTTCATTACAAACGTACTAACTTTCAATTTTCATTACAAACGTACTAACTTTCAATTTTCATTACAAACGTACTTTTTACCCACAGTGTTTCAATGCATTCAAAAACACAAAGTTTAATCGATTGGTTTAAAACCAATAGACGCGTATACCGAGATCTCAATTCCATCGATTTAGGTGAAAAGATCTAGTACCATTTTTTTTGTACATTCATGGACCAACCTAAACACTGATATTAGGAAAGCCCATCATTCAGTGAAAACACGAATTTGAGGAACAAACGGGCCCTCAATTGTAGTGTAATAATGAAATAATGTTCCCTTGCAATATTAAAATTAATAAACTAATATAAATTTCAGTAAGTTTTAAATCCGCTTCTCTTGGCACCAATTGAGTTTGTATACCCATGAGAATTGACTTTATTAAACGTAAATATACATAAATATAAGGATAACAATTCCTAACAGTATAGAAATAAAAAAATGATATTTGATAAAACAACGCCAGTCTTATACCAACAATAATGATTCCAACCAATAAAGGAACCACCAAAATCAACGAGTGGTAATTATGTAAAATATTGTGTCTCTCATTTTTTTATATTCCCACCTTAACATGTTAACAAATTAAAATATCATACGTATTAATTTACTTATAAATACTTTTGCGGGTAGATTCTTCTCTTTTCGATTGCCAACTTTTTTATCTCACTCCCGCATTCACTCGCGCATTATGCATTCACTCATTATGGACATTTTTTTACACAGCTATTATTGAAATCTATGTTTTGTTATAAATATCTTAAGCATAAAAAATTTTATTATTGTAGCCAAGCTGTAAATATAGAAAATATCACTTCATTCTTAATTAACTTATTTTTTGTTTTAACACTCTTTAAGTTCTATATCAGGACCTAAGTTTCGTTGTATTACAACATCTTCAGGTGGACTGAAGATGTACCTGAAGATGTAATACAACAAATCCTAGGTCGTGGTAAAAAACTGAAAGAAAGCAGAAATAATAACTACATCACGTAGTGTCATTTAATTGTGAATGATAAATTTCTACAAAATTAACGCCAAATATATTCAATACTTGAAAAAAACCTAACACATACTTATTTATATAAATAACGACAACTTCGTGCCCACGAACTGAAATTTTTCTACAGGTCCTTAGATTACTTCGAAAACTTTCAAATTCAATTTTGTAGTTTTCCCTAGATTCAAGAACAAATAAAAATATTGGAAACTCTACTCCAGGTTAATTTTCTAATACTTTATTTTTAATAAAATATGGCCGTCGTAAATTCTCTTCATTGATTTAAAGTATCGTACCTAAAACCATTTTAGTCTCACCATAAGGGTTCAATATGCAACTAAAAGAAAAAAAAGCGGAACCTTTACGATAAGACATCGGTGTCACAGATATGTTCCAAGGGAAATTATTTTGAAAATGTTTTTATTTCTATCCGTAATGAAAGGCTAGGCTAAGGCAATATTTCAATATAAACCCTCCCACCCCCCCTCCCCAGTATCCGAAAAATCTGAAATAATTCAGACTAATAAGAGGTCTTGCACACATTACATAAAATATCAAACAAATTTCCACACATTTGTAATTTTGGAGAAAAAAAACTTTCAAAATTTTTTCGCCCCCGACTTCTTGATTTCTCGACCATAATCACGTGGATACTTACATATTGGTAAAGTGGTATAATTTTATCACTGAAATTCGTAATGAACCTTCCCCTCGTGAGTTCTACTCACACTTGGTGGATTTTATTATAAATCTCTATTCTCCAATACGGTGAGGCTTAGCGAAAGTAGCAAAATATACTGTATTAAAAAGGTCTCTAGACCAAAATATGCTTCATTCATAGCAACACAAAAGTGTTTATAGCCCAACTTTGTGCATAATTTTATAGTTACAACTGTCACTGTCCAATCCAGTCGAAGCAATTTGTAGAACTGAGCCATAAATTGGCGAAATTTAAAAATTTTTCGCAGTTATACTGAAAACATCTTTAATGCTTTCATTTTTTTTCAGCACAAAAAACTGAATTCTAACACATCTATTTGTTGAATTTCATTTGTTTGTTATAGATATTTTTAAATATTATTTGCACGTAAATATTTACATTGATTAATTGTTATAAAGTATTTTATTTCTTTTAGCTCCCGGCGGCTTCTGTTTCCTGCAATCCGATTGCCAGTTTGAAAATTCATTCTGTGACGTGGCAACACTCACCTGCATTACACAGGCGCGTAAGTATTTTCATTGTTTATTTTCTTCACTTCAGAGAACATCAAAAATTAACATTGGAAAAATAAAATACTAACGTTAGTAACTAACAAAAAGAAAACACTAACATTAAAAATAAAAATGTTACTGAATTGATTTTATTTATTGAAATACATATTGTACATTCTGCCTCATAGACCGACTACGCTCTTTTAAACGTATCCCTGAATATATTGATTTTGCTTTCTGTCCCTGGCATTAAAGAAACACAAGCGATTTGAAGTAAAGCCAGAACAAAATTTGTCAAAATAATATATAATAACCTTTGATATAAGGTAAATTCGGCTTTTCAAAAAAGAAATTAAGAACATTTAGAAAAATTAACTGCCAAACCTCTCTTTCGCTTTGGGTAAAAATGATTTGAAATAAATAATACCAAATTTCCATAGAAAACACCGAAATGCATTGATCAGATCAGTCTCCATATCAATGAAAACATCGAAACCATTATATTTTTAAAAAATGGCGCTTAAAATTGGGAAAAATGTGACAAATATTCTCTTTTTTATTATTTTAGCCAAATTTGGCGGAAATCGCGTAATATACTTAAAGAGCCATTTTTATCAAAGTATTTCCAATTTATTCATAATAATCGTGGAATTAATAGCAATATTTAAAAATAATATCTAAATGGTTGGATATAATTTTCCGTAGACAATAACTCATAATTTTGTATATGCCTTTGGTGCACAAATAGTTTCGTAGTTGACTTGCTCCAAATAAACCCTGAATCCCCTTTCCAGCCGAGAGCGTAGGAACAATAGCTGACGAAGCTCTTAAGACGCAAGTGCAGGAAGTTGAAGCTCCGGCACTGAAAAAGGCAGTGGAAGATTCAGTCGCCACCGACGAGACGGCTGTTGGGACGAGACTGCACGGAGCAACCTGTTCGGACAATTCTGACTGCGGAGCAGGGTTTGAATGCTCTCCACAATCCCACTGCCTTTGTCCTATCGGCTATTTCCCCAGTAGTGACGGGAATAGCTGTTTGGGAGGTAATTTTATCCCCTTCACTTTTATTTTGACGTAGGGCTGCACCTAGTTGCTGCTGCCCCTATTTTTGGCTTAAGGTTTAGTACGGAAGTAAAGATTTTAATTGGTCCTGAAAAGGTATTATACATCTGCAACAATAACATTACACTTTCTAAGTTTCCGTAGCTTAAAAGGAAAAAATGAAACGGTTATAAAATCATACCTATCTCCGTCCATCTATCCGTAGATCATGCCCATCTCCGTCCATCTATCCGTAGACGTTTTATTTTCATAAATTACTTGAAGTAGAAATTTGAAATATTGTGCAATGATAAAACAAACTATCAAACAAACATACAGAACCTTCCCCGTTCCATCGTGGGTAATAACTGTCAGTACGTGTACAGATGTTACCTTCTAGAGGTGGAATAAATAATCCGATTTCGACAAACGAAGTAACATCACGTCCTATGCAATATAACGACTGAGATTAGTCATTTTGTGTAACGTGAAAAAATAAAAAATCCAAAAGTTATCAAGATGTTATCAAATTAAACATCAAAAAGTTAGTTAATACTCCGCATTAATTACAAAGAAAATCGAAAAAAATCATTTATTTCCGTAATGCACCCCCGCCCCTAAAAATAAATCCAAAAATACTATAGAAAAAACATGCGGAATATAATTTCGAATTTACTTTCTATATTACCGTAGTCGCGTTTTTTTTCTTTTAAATGCATAACTTGTTTTATAATTTGTCCAATTCAAATTTTAATTTTAACAGAACTGGGAGCGCCACCAGTCAACGGCCAATGCGGTCACATCTTCGCCGAGGTCGATCCAGTATCTGGACTCTGCCGGTGTCACAACAACTTCGTTTACCTATCAAATATGAGACAATGTCTGCGGCGTAAGTATATGTGTACATCATTTTTCGTGAATTTATCAGATTAATTTAAGTGTTAAATATCTGATAACCTCAAATACCAAGTTTGATTCTCTATACCCCTAAAATTTCACTTTATTACTTTTTATTATGAAATAAGTCGTTAGATTTTCAAACACATGTTTTGTTTGAGGTTATATAACAAAATGTGTTGCAAATTAAAAATTATAAATATGTTAAAAAATCGCGTTGTTTTTTAATTTGAATTTTATCGTGGAACTAATGCAGCTCAAACAGTCGAAATATCAAGGATACGATAATGGTTTGAGGAACTCTGATCTGGCGATTTTGATCTTCAAAATAAAATCCGTGGGCAGCCTGAGAGCAAGTTGACAACGATAAACTGAAAGCTGTAGTGGACGCGGATACATCTCCAATTACGGTTGAATTAGCTGCACGATTCGACGTTCATATCCCAACTATATTTGATTATTTGAACAAATCGGCGAGGTTAACAATAGATATATTCCGCGCGATTAAAATGAGCCTCAGAAGAGAAATCGTTCCGAACTTACATTTCTTCGCCGTCGCGTCATAAATGCTAAAACTATCTTTAAATTAAATTGTTACATGTGATGAAAAACATATATTCTCTGATAGTTTCAAACCGTCGGCATAATAGTAATAAAGTGCCAACAATTTTCCGAAACTGAATATTAAATTTCTGATTTTACAACCACAACTTCATGGAACTGACCAAATGATTACAGCAGATATATACTGTAATCAGTTAGGCAAAATGATGAAGAATTTTTAAAATGATTCAATGAAATGCTGGCTTTCCACCGTGAGCTAATCATTCTGGCAGATGATTAGCTCACGGTGGAAAGCCAGCAGAAAAATAAAATGGTGGATATCTATGAAATAAATTTAAAATAAATTAATTTGTCATTTTTAAAATTGAATTATTTGATTGAGTTTAGAAAATAACACACCGTATTTATAACCAGTCCTTTTAATATTTTATTTCCATTAATAATTTGCATGCTAAATAAAGTTAATCTTGCATTGTGCTAAAGAAGTATAACTTCTAACTCGCTTAATAAAGAGATTAAAAACAAATATAAAAAATTCAAAAAGTTGAAAAATGATAGTGAGCACAGACAAGAGACACGAGACCTTTACGAAACGGGGACTGAAAACAGTGGCCGTGCATGAAAAAAAAGAGTTTTTTACGGAAAATTATCTATAAAAATTGAACTACTTAACAAATTCATTATAAAAATCTATAAATAAGTTTCTATTCTGATAGTTCGCTAATCGATAGGGAAAAGAATCACTAAAATTGTTCAATTAATTAGCAATTAAGCAGCCGAAATGGGTTAATACAGACTGGTCAATTCCCTTGCAGGATAATGCTCGACCACATGTCGCATAAACAAAGTTGCTTAAACTACAGGAGCTGGACTTGGAAACTATTTGTCATCCACTCTATTTTCGGATTCTCGCCCTGACTTCTATCTTTTCCATGCCTAGGATTACTTCCTATGTGGAAAAATATTTGATTATCAGCAAGGTATTGAAAACGCCTTTCCCGATTTTATCACACCCGTTCTTCAGGCCTCTTCGTCAACGACATTATCTAGCTATCATCGAGATTGTAAAACTGTATCCATAGTTTAGATGCAAACTTTGATTAATTATGCAGCTTCTTTCTGTGATATAATAAACCAAACTTTCAGTGTTATATCGGATGTTTCACATTTAATAACCTAATATCAAATAGACCAACAAAAGTGGAGGTGGACCGGTCTCACTATCCGAGATACATAAAATAAATGGAGCACAATCCTATCAGACTGATAGCCCAGAGACGGCACCCACTAACAAGATGGAAAGATTATTTAAAACTTACGGCTGGACACCAATAGAGAAGAGTAGCGCGTGATAGAACACAATGGAAGATGCTGAAGGAGGCCTATGTCAAAAAGCACACTGAACTGCGAGATATTTTGTAAACTTATAGTTCAGAATAAAGGGCTTCAAAAAAATATTAATTTGATATTAAGGACTTTAATCGAGTTCAACAATGGACTTACTATGATCTAGTAAGCGCTTCTACGCTTTGAATATTACCGTTTATGGGAGAAAAATAATACACCGATTATATTTAATTAATGAGAAAACATTTTTATAAATCATATCAATAAAAAAAAAATATTTTTCATTAACAATGTTACAACGCCCTTTAACAAGGTGCACATTGTTAATAGTGCACATCGTTAACGAGTTTAAACTTAATTTTGAGGTTAATTTTAATGCAGTGTACGTTTGTTCGTAATTATAAATTAATCACACGAAAAAATAATGGTCGTTTTCTATCATTCACTTAACGGACAATGCCATTAATGTTTCGTGACCCTGATTCATTATTAAAATGGAAATAATAACAATTGATAGTCGATTAACTATTGATAGCGAAAGAAAAGGATACAATTTAACGGACAATGCCATTAATGTTTCGTGACCAATTTAACGGACAATGCCATTAACGTTTCGTGACTTAACGGACAATGCCATTAATGTTTCGTGGCCAATTTAACGGACAATGCCATTCGTGACTTAACGGACAATGCCATTAATGTTTCGTGACCCTGATTCATTATTAAAATGGAAATAACAACAATTGATAGTCAATTAACTATTGATATCGAAAGAAAAGGATACAATTTGCCCGGTCGAAATTCACTCATCACTTCAGTTAAGAGAAGCCCCTTTTTAAGGTCGCGCTACACGAAACGTAAATTAAAATAATTATACGTTTTAGTCAAAAAACACAAGCCAAATAGATCTTGGTACTTTTTGTAAATCTCATTGTCGTATAAAATTGTTTGCAGTAAAAAATTAATTATATCTGACAATTTGTGAAAATTAATAATTTCGTGTAGATTTCGTCAAAAACTTAATTGTACATTTTCTTGTTGTTTTTAACATATTTTCATATTATTTTGATATAGCCATAATGGTTTAAAATTTAATCCAAAAGTGTACCCGGTATACTACGGTTCCATTCATTTAAATAGTTATCATTCATTACTCACACACTCTAAAGGAATATTATATATATATATATATATATATATATATATATATATATATATATATATATATATATATATATATATATCCATCTGAACACTATAAGTTGAAAGTTTCATGTCAATTAAATAAATCTTGATTGAATAAACCAAACCCTAAAATTAAACACAAACTGTTCTCTTTTATCAATATGAACACAAATACGCATAACTCCTCTTTATTATATTAATATGATTACAAATACACGCAAACACCTCTTTCCAAAATTAATACAGTTACAAATAGACATAACCTCTTTTTCATGATATAAATATGATTACAAATACACACAAACTCCTCTTTATAAAATTAATATGATTACAAATACACATAAATTCTTCTTTATAAAATTAACATGATTACAAGTACACAAAAACTCCTATTTACAAAATTAACATAACTACAAATGTACACAAACTTGAAGTGGCCAGTAACCATCGATATCTAATGCACATACCGTAGGTATGTGCTGCATAGTCGCCCAGCGAGTTATGACTATAGAAGTGATTGTAACTCTGGTAATTTTACAAGTAACCAATTTTAACATATAATATAATTGTTTTTCGGAAAATAGAGATCTTGTAATGATTTAAAATATTTATTTTGAACTAAATTTGTCTTTAGAAAAGTCATGATTGTTCGTCTAATGGTTTATACGTATGAGGACACGCTACAGTTCGCGATTCTTAAACGATTTTGGTGATTTTTTTTCTATCGATTAGCTAACTATCAGAATAGAAACCTATGGATGTTTACAATGAATTGTCAAGTAGTTAAATTTTTATGGACAATCTTCTATAAAAAGCTCCTTCTTTCGTGCTCGGCCTCCGTTTCGTGGAGGTCTTCTCGTCCCTTGTTTCTGCTCACAACGGTTTTTAACTTTTTGAATTTTTTAAATTTGTCTTTAACCTCTTTTTACTGGGTACATGAATGAAAGAAAAAAATTGTGCGTATACTATATGCACGCACGTTAGAAGTTATATTTCTTTGGCATAATACAAGAATAACTTTATATAGCACGCAAATCATTAATATTAATAAAATAATAAAAGGACTGGAGCGTGATTATAAATACGGTTGGTAAAATCTAAATTGAATCAAATTATTAAATTTTAAATAATTTGTAAATTATGATGCAAATAACTACATACCGAAAATTAACCTGACTTAGAGAAAACCACTTAAAACATATTTTAAAAAGCTTATGCACTATTTATATCACGAATATTTACAATAAATAACTGTTTTAATATTACATGAACCACTATTACATTTCAATTACTGAAAAATATTATTTAATAGATATTATCGTTTCAAATATTATTATAAAGTTAAATCTAAGTTAAATCTGTGAAATAGTATTTGAAGAATTATTATGTATCCCTCAATCATGAATATAGTATCGGTCACT
Source organism: Druceiella hillmani (assembly GCA_039881145.1). Taxonomy (NCBI): domain Eukaryota; kingdom Metazoa; phylum Arthropoda; class Insecta; order Lepidoptera; family Hepialidae; genus Druceiella; species Druceiella hillmani. The sequence goes on along the minus strand of JAYKKI010000019.1, from coordinate 24,490,121 downwards.
ATACGCATATTTAGTGAGCAACGTCATCCTGTCGATTTTTATTGCATAGTGCGCGAATTTTTCATTTAAAATTTCACTCTTATCATTTTCTCATAACGCGCCATGCACTTTTGGTTTTACAGCAATTTTTTAATAACACTTTCGCGACAAAAATTGTTAAACAATTAACGTTTAATGCTGTTAAAATATTTTTATATTTTAGTGAAATTAACACTTAACAGCATTAAAACCAGTTTTTATAAGTTGATTTAAATTAATAGTCGCAATGATATTAGTCGACACTTTTTTTTCTAAATTAGTCGACGGTCAGCACAATAAAGTTGTACTATTTGCCTCACACAGCCAACACCGCCTTTAACCTGTTCTGCATATCCGACCTGTCGTGCCGTACGTTTGGCTACGCAGCCGTCTGCATCGTCACCGACTCTGTATTTGGATTCACCGAGTGCGACTGCAACGTGGAGATCAGCTCCAGAGACGACGAAAATTTGGTCTGCAGACTAGTCGGAGGTCAGAATTGTTTTCTGTATTGTATATTACCTAAAAAGTTCGAAGTGAACTGACTGTCATTTATTATCCATACAAGTTATTAACATACTGTTTTATCAAGTAGAAGTCCGTGTAATCCATGTTGTACAGTCGATTATGGTACTAAAAGTAAATTAAAAGGAATAAAAATCTATCTGTGCATATTTAGGCGCTTACAAACATTCAATACCACTAAGAACAACTATTAACAAATATTAGTTGTTCAAAGCATATATGTATCGCCTACTATATTTTTCACATGCATAAAGATATGGTGCACATATAAATAATTTGTCACTATGTAAATATATATATATATATATATATATATATATATATATATATATATATATATATATATATATATATATATATATATGAATGTAAATAATTAATCTTCTTTCACAAACAAATACTAAGTTATTTTTGTATTTGATAAGTCACTTGTATAGAATTCCTATGAACTTTGTAGCGAACTAACTAAATGTCATAAGGTGATCAACAATTGCAAGTGAACAAGTGAAACCTACTTAGCTGTGATAACTTTCTTTTCATTTTGTTGTACTAAGGTATTACTCCTGTAAATACTTGCCATATATTCAAACATGATAGGGGTAGGAACACGTAACTCTGAAAAAACAAATCACAAAAAAACAAGTTTTAAGCCTAATATTTCGTACACGGATTCCTGTATCGAAGAAGTATTCATGGAACATTCCACTCACCCTCCCCCTCACATTTCTGAAAAACCTATGCAACGATACCCTACACAATGATGTGTGTAAACAAAATGTATTTCCACTTTACACGTAACTACCCTGAAAAAGGTTTTCTAAAAGTTTTTAATTCACAACTGTTTATACATTATAAATATGCAAAAACATTTCAAAAATACATATAATTTGCAAGTAAACCGCTGTAACATACAGACGAACAACCAGACAGACAGACGGATATGGTTAAACTATAGGGGTTCCTAGGTTTGCTACAGAACTCTAAAAAAGATAAACTATACTGTTTATCTTTTTAACTATACTAACTGTTTTTAACCTTTTCCTCGTCAGTAATTGGTGACGTTTGCGAATTCGATCAAGAGTGCCCTAACAACTCTGTATGCCAAGAGGAAGAAACCGGAAGCGACAAAATATGCGGATGTCCGTCCGGCACGACCCTCCTTCCAGCAGAGCAGATCTGTTTAAACGACAATTTAGGTAAGTGAACAACAGTCGTCTATATTTTCAGAGCATCTCCTGCTAAGGTGTCGCATGCACAGCACCTGATTGCTAAACAAATGAAATAATACATATTGCAAACAAATGACATGCAATATGACAAATGATATGGCTCAACCTTATACTCGACTCCCACTCAATGCCTCTTCTATCAAAAAAATGACGCCCCCTGAAAGTTTTGCACCGTTATATCATATTATCTTAAGGGTTAGTAAGTAGTTACTTCATGAATATAAGAAAAAAAAACAAGGAACCATAAAATTAAGTTTGTCATGTCATAATGACAAATTGAAATAGAAATTATTTATTTTTTCTTTACTTGTAAACAATAATAATTACAATTATTAAAACACAGATTTAATGTGGAATGAAATATTAAAATAAAATGAAAAGACATCGATTTAATATGAAATGGAATATTACTATGGAATATAATGTATATGTCTAATGTGGAAAGGAATATTAATATCGAATTGATTGAAATGGAATGAAATCAATAGAGAAGAAAATTCAGTTATCATAAAAGAATTGGAGTAAGAGAAAGAAATTATATTATCTGAAAAATTCCAGATATCTTACTTCAATAACCTTTACTTCTATGATCGTATCTAAAGATGTAGGCTCGCTTAAATTAATTCAGTGTATCGTGCAATTAAATTTCAAATCATTTTTAATTCGCGTCGATTTGTATCAAATATAACTCCGAAGTTTTCCATAAGTTATGCCGACGTACAATCAAATATTGCATTTTATAACGTGACAAATAACGCGACGCAACACCAAAGTTTGAGCAAAGCCGCTTGTCACATTACTTTTATGAAGATATAATATGCATTAAAACAACCGGAAATTTCAACATCGCCTCCTCAGATTTTATTTTTTTATTTTTAAACAGTTACAAAAATATTACAGTTATACAACTATACGTTTCAGTAACAATACCGGGACCGGGTTCGAGATTAATACACTCGCTATTTCATTTAAGACACTACAATGGCGACACGTTTCAACAAATTTATTCTCATTCTCACAGAGCGACTGAATAACATAGTAATAGAAGAATTCCAAAGTAATTCGGGTCTAAATACTGGTATAACACAAGTTGCATGTTGTTATATGCCGTATTTTTTACATAAATCACTTTTAAAATTTGAATTTTCGAATTCGCGCTAAAAATGCAATTTCTGTAATGGCGGCTAATGTGACGTCACACATAATGTAAACAAACAGTTCTGCCCGCTGAAGGGGATTATTATTTATTTCCATATTAAAATGGTGTGTAGTGATACAATGTACAAATACGCCTATAAAAAGTCGACATAAAGTGTTCGTTTCAGTCCCAACAAATCTTAAAATACAAAAAAGTGGCTGCAATTAGCCCAAAGAGATTCAAACAGCATTGTAGCTCACTTAAATGTTTTTATGTGTGAAGATCATTTCGATATAAGTAATATTTGTGTTTTAAACTTTATTATCGATATCAATGCCGATAAACCAACAGAATAAGAATATTAAATTTTAGTATGAATGCGTTTTAGTACCAATGACATTTTGACAATTGTTAGTATTTATCTAAATTTAAATTTTTGATATGAAAGAATATACATTAAAAACGATATGTTTAAAAAAATCTACAGCAGACGATTATTTATAATAATAAAATCAATTTCAAAAAATTCATACCTGATGACTTTTGTTTGCGATGGAATATGTTTTAACCTTTTTTCCAGTTAGTTCACTTTATGTTTTATAGCTAAGCACTTATTACACAATTAAAAATATAATTTCTTACAAACTGTTAAGTATTTACGACATAAATATGGTAAATTTAATTATCCAACTCGAATATTAACTTAATCTGTCAATTTTAACAATAACATCTTGTTTATCCAACAACATTCAGGCAAAGTCTATTTGTCTATGATTTATGTTTGGAATCAAATTATAGTGCTGATATATACATTAGCATACGCATTGCATGGGAATTAAATAATTTTTTTATACATTAGTTATGACCGGAAGTTATTTCAATTAAATATATATGATTTGTAATGTATTTCTTTTTATATAATATAATACGTAATGAATGTTACGTATGTTACGTAATGAATTTATATTATAAAAAAATTATGCTAAATGCAAAAGGTGATAGTTATAAATTAAAAAAAAAGAAAAAAGGACCATAATTTAAAAATGTCTGCAACGTCATCTGACTCAAAGATTATATACTAAAATCTGACTTTTAACCAATAACAGGGGGTTTGCCTTTTTAATTGTGTAATAAGTGCTTAGCGATATTTGTTTAAATTTCAAAAAATATTGTGATTTCTTTACGTTTTTTTTTATGTAATATAAATTTATTCTTCCGAAAATTAAAAGCAATACGCTTGTTTATGTTATAATCTAATAGGATGATCCCGAATTGTGATATATTTTCGATGTTGTCAAACAGCCTATTACACACAAATGTTTTCTATATGTCAATGGGAAAATTTCTCTTGCCTGCTGTAAAGAATATTATCCTACCATATTTAGCAAAGAGTTAATAAGAAATAGAAAAAGGAAGTAAGCATACATTCTCATGTAGAAATATCGAGGAAACGTCTTATGAACACCGTTCTCGTAGGAAGTTCATATAATTGAGCAGGCTTCCGACGTACTTCCTCTAATGACAAACATAATAAATTAATTAAGGAAACACATCGACAATCCTTGACCTTATGCAGTACAAATCGAAACCTTCTGAAAAATTTATTTACTATATCCGTAAAAATTTTCACGAAAAATCAGATACAAATCGAATCAAACTCTATTTCGGAATTTTTCAATTTTATTTTCATGCAACATATAAACATTGTGTTCTCTTGTTGAATGTCACTTATAATTTTGCAAATAAAACAATAAAGAGAACTTACATAGTATAAAATTTATTTTACTATTTATATGGACCAGTTTGATAAGTTTGACTGATGGCACCAGTCATTTCTGTCCTTTATAAAATCATCAATTTTATAATACGCTTTTTTGAGTAAATGTCTCTTAACAACATGTTTAAAATGTATTCCTGGAAATTTCAATACATCTTCCGGTATTTTATTATAAAAGCCTATACTCTGCTCTACAAATTAACTACTAATCTATGTGAGTGTGAAGTTGCGAATATCCTATATATTTTTATTTCCCGTATTGAATGTAACAATCATAATTATTACGGTGACGTACTTTTTTTCTTTACATGCAAAATATTTTCAAAAATACATCGGGAATCTAATATAAGTACAATAATTACTTGTAACAGTTCTCCAAACAAATCCCGAGAACTTAATTTATAAATTATCATGCTAACAAAATTAATTCTGTTATTATCGAATACTAAGTGTCAACATTTTGGGGATAAATTTGCATTTTATATACTTGTTTTTTTGCATTGTGTATTAAGAGCGACGGGACTGTCAGAAAATAAGAAAATCCTCGGATTAAGTAATAGTTGGTTTTTTATTCTACATACTTTTTTTATATAGGGAAAATTGAAACAAAACCAACACAAGAGAAATTAGAAAAGGCTACAATATAAAAAGAGGGCCAAAAAAATGTATGGGCCTCACCCACATAAGCTAACAGATGAAGTGAAACTTCTTTAACGAATATATATATATATATATATATATATATATATATATATATATATATATATATACACACATATATATATATATATATATATATATATATATATACACACACACATTCACAAATTCATAATTTCTTACGGTTGTGTTATACAATTTCAATCGGCCTTTTTTTCTGACACGATGGTCTCAAAAAAATTTCATTTTAATGAGATTTGTCGTTATACCAGAAGCATAAAACAATGTTTGAACGCAAACAGATGTGTTAGAACCGAACCACACAGACATATAATTGTCACTAAATATGATGATCACAAAACGGATGGATGGATAAATAATTTTTGTAAACAAAACAAAATGAGAGTTCAGGTTCTGTAAACATTTTTCTCGTTTCCATCTTAGTAATATAACATGGGTTTCTTTACTATCTGTGATTAAAAAATGTGATTTTATTGGTATACACGTTTTCACTGTGTAACATAATGTCGATTGGAATATCAATAATGCTTAATATTCACATTTAAGTTTTTTCTAATATCATTTTTTTAATATGTATATATTCAACATTCAAAATAATCATACAAAATATACAGTCAAATAAGAGTAACAGCTTGGCTACTATCGAAATTAAACTCTTCCGTAAAATGTGTAGAAAACATATATATTATATAAAGTAAAATAATGCTAACATTTGTTAAAAAATAAAATAACACGTCACAATGTCTTTTTTACTATCCTTATTCCAAACACATAGAGATATTTGTACATATATTTGTTATATAAGACCATTGTTCTGTCTCCTTACCCCTCTCCCCATTTAAGCATCACGCTAGAAAGGCAATCGAATATCGTCTATGTTAGATTTTAACTCATTTATTGCAGCTCTGTCACTCAAACACATACACATGGACATAGAGTTCGTACACATCGGAATAGAGAATATTTTTCCAAAATGTTTTACACCTCGGAATTTTGTGTAATTGACAGCGCTAGGGTTGTCCATTTTATCTAGTCTACGGTTCCACATCTAACAATAGAAAAATAACGGTGTAATATTGATATTTATAAAATTATTGTGGTGAAGTTTTATTAAATTAATAAAGCGATTAATAATAATATTATGTTTGAAATATATTGAATTTTAAAAATAGTCGCCAACTAACTGAACTTATATTTGTGCCGATTATATCTTAATTGTTAAATAGATTTATTTACAATGTCTTTTGGAATGAAATGAAGTGTAAGTGTAACTAACTAATTGAGAAATTGGTGTGAATAACGGGACGTTTTAACCTAAATCTTTATATATTCCTCCTCTAGAACTGAACGAAGATTGCAACCTAGATTTGGAATGCGGAGTGGAGAATTCAGGCTGCTTCAACGGAGTTTGTGCTTGCAATGAGGGATTCTTTGCCAGCGAAGGAGTCTGCTACCCTGGTGAGATATATGAGTAACTTGTTTTAACCTAATTGATCATTCTATAACTTATATAAAATAAACATCTTGTATAATATACTACGTCTTGAACCTCATAATGGCCCTCACTTTTGTATTTTCTGTTGAATTAAAGTCAATAAAACATATTTGAGTTTCTCTAGATGTTTCACAGGATCTCGGGAACAAAAATACCAACTTTGACGAATGTTTTCGCCATGGTATATGAAATATATATAATATTACGCTGGCAACTATCGAACCCGCTACGTTTTTCCAGCAATTTATAGAATAATATAGAAAATTATCTACTATCTTAGGTTGTATATAAAGAGCATAAGACCTTCTGTTCAGTTAACTGAGAAAACAAAAAATATATAGAAATTTCTCAGCAAGAACCTCAAGGGTCATGAATATGCACAGCGATTGTTGAAGTTGTACTATTCCCATAACACAGTCAAGTATTGGTTCTAAACATTCAAAGTAAAACATTATACCCTTCTCAGTACAAGGGAAGACCTAAACATTTTGACCCTAGTAATATGCCATAAGCAACTTAATATTACGCCAAGGCAGAAAGAATAATAAAAAATCTTGAAATTCCACAATAATTAAATTATATTTGATGAGTGCATATTACACCTGCAATAATTTATGGAACTTTCAAATAAATCCACATGTACGTCAAAGTTTCAATAAATAAATAACGAATGCCACTACAGCCCTGGGAGGACCCTGCAGCGTCAGCGCAGACTGTCCCATGGAGCACTCTATGTGCGAGAATTCAGTATGTACATGCGAGGATGCAGCCGTGCAAGTCAATGGGGAATGTCACCTGCGTGAGTATTTAAATTATATTTTAGCTAAAGTTCTATTTGCAAGTGTATTGTAGTAACTAAATTTACTTAAAAAATAGTTTGCATTTTTGCAAAAGCCAAAGTACCCTTTTAACATGATTCTATCAGTTTAACCTGCAACTTCCTAATATCGATAGCAAGTCTACAAATCACTATTCACCAACTTTTAATTGTCGTGTTGATTGAAAACCATGCTAATTTAAACAATACAATAATATGATACTATCGAGTTGATATGATTATGGAGGAAGGTCATAGGGACTTCTCAGTCTTTATAATCATCCCACCGAGTTTGGACTCGTTTTACATACATCAATGAGTCCTTTGATTGCATATTGTAATCAGAAAATCGATGATAGGAGAGGAAGGTAGTTATAGAAACATCTCAATTTGTAACAGTAACTCCATCGAGTTTGAGCTCTTTCGATTTGTCTCTCTAAGCCCATATGTACCACACACGATCAAGACTGTCAGTCGGACTTACTAGCAGTTAAAAAAGTATTTCTGTTTCTGATTGACTGTCAGTCGAGTCTACTTTACCGACAGTGCCCTATTGCACGGTCCAATTCCAAAAATATCCATACAACATACGTTTTTATAAAATTCGACTTACGCCCATATGCATCACTCACGGGCGCGGCTGTCAGTCGGACTTACTAACAGTTAAAAACGTATTTCTGTTTCTCATTAACTGTCAGTCGATCTGGAACAAGAGTCTACTTTACCAACCATTTGCACGGTTCGATCGCTAAAGTAGTAAACATACAAAATACATTTTAGCTGTCAGTAAATCCGACTAAGAGTCCTGACCGTGTGTGATGCATACGGGCGTTAGGGTCCTGACCGTGTGTGGTGCATACAGACGTAAGTCCTTTGGTCATGAATGCATATTTTCTAGTTTTTGAAAAACTATAAATTTTCTTATGGTTTATTTAAAAAAAAATAAATAATAACGAAGCGGTGTCATTTCGCGCATCACTCATAACCTACTGGACGGATTTATTGAAACTTTTCAGTTACCATACCATAGAGTCTTGGCCAATATTGCCAATAAAAATGACTCTATTCTTCGTAGAGATTAACAGAGTAAACAATAACTCACGTGAGAGTTTTAAAGTATGTGAAAATATTTTGTACGTTACAGATTGATCTAAATTTTATATCAGCAGGTTAGATATTTTATTATGCAGCTGGTGAAAACTGCCAAGCGAGTATTTATGAAATTTTACAAATTAACAGCTTATGTAAAAAGAGCCTAAAGTATTTGAACGGACAGTCCTCATCACTTTTTCAAAAACGAAAAGATATATATATATATATATATATATATATATATATATATATATATATATATATATATATATTGTTGTAACACAATGTTAAGAGATGTACCCAGTTTTACTATTTATTTCTGCTCCATTGATAACTTTAGGAAAGGGATTATGGAGTCGCTTGATGTTTTACGACTGATCGCTAGTTATAGTGATGTTTATTTGAATTCCTGTATTTCTGGTTTATTTCTTATTGTTTGTAAATCTTATAGCCATTCGTCTTTCTGTTCATCCGCATGCCCAATGCTTTGGGTAAATCTGTAAGTTGGACATAGTGTTTTCAATAAATAAATGACAAGAATATTTTTAAATACTTGTTTAGTAGATTCATTACGCTATGTTACAGGATAATAGGCGTCATATATTACTTCTTTTCATACAAACTTTGACACCACTTTTAAGCGCGTTAAGTAATTTTGACAATTGTTTAAGGTGTTTTTAATTACGTGTTCAGTAGATTCATTACGCAATATTACAGGCTAATAGGCGTATTACATTATTCCTTTCTGTAAAATCTTCGACATCGCCTTTGACCACCTTAGATATTGTCTTTTTAAAATCGGTGATATACATATTTTTAAATATTTCTTTTTTTAGATTCATTATACTTTTTTGGGCTAATAGGCATATTATAATATTTCTTTCTACACAAAATTTACATCCTTCTCACCACCGACTTAGGGGTTGAATTTCAACAATCAGTGCCACAGGTGTTTTTAATTTCGCCAATAGATTCTTCATGCCGTGTTACCGGTTAAAATGTATATTTTATCCATGCAAACTTGACACCCCCTTAAAGGCGGATTTTTTTACAATCGTTAAAAACTTGTTTGATTATTAACTCAGTAGATATTTTGCACAACGTGAAAAGGCATATTATGTTATATTTCCATGTAAATTTTACAATTTTTAAAAGGATGTTCACACTTGTCTTTACCGACTCAGGGATTTGATTTCTAAAAATATGTTCTTAATGAGTCTCTACTTTAAAAAATAAGTTTGCTATCCAAATTTAATATTTCAGCTTCAGTTCTGACTCCACGTTGGTGGATCTATCAGTCTCTTTATAAATTTAGTCCCTTTTTGGCAACGATTTGGGAAAAACTAATTTCCTGAGAAAAATATTGCGTGGATTGTAATTGAAAATTAACGTTTCAACTCGTAACTAATCCATTTCTGTTTATCCGATAACTTTAATTACGGGTGTCACTGAAATAAAGATAAATTATTTCTGCCAATACAGACTCGGAGGGTTTGGAAGCTGAATGCAGTTACGACGTTCAGTGCCACCTGGCCATCGGGACAGGATCTGTCTGCCTGGAGGAAACTTGCCAATGTGGGGAAGGGTACCACTTCAGGAACGGCATATGCAGGATAAGCGTGGGTGAGTTATGGTACTTCGAAGTAAAATTAAAATAAACTGTTATTCTTAACATGAAGGAACGACTACCTTAGTTGAGACGAAAATTTGGGAAACATTTTTTGGTTTTTTCTACATTTCAAGACTTTCAGCTATATTTTTGGCTTTCGGCGCGCTCTCGGATGCAGCGAAATGATATCTGACGACTGAAACTAAAAATCTGAAATATATGCAAATCTTTAGAGTTCCATCCCTCAAGAAGAAAAACTGGAATCCTTATAGGATCACTTAGTTATCCGTCCGTCCGTCTGCCTGTCTGTCTGTCAAAGCATTTCTCTCAGAATAAACACTTAAATTTTAAATCTTTATAAGGGTCTAAATATATACGCAACCCTCGTAGTGCCAACACCACTCGTGCTTGGCTAGTTTTTTTCTTTCTATTATCTATGAATGAAACAATAAAATATGATTTAAATGAAATAAATACGATTATGTTAAAAGATTTTTGTAATATAAAATAAATACGCAATTTTATCAATTATAAAGAATTAAATGTTTCTGTTTAAACTAAAAGGTATAAAAAGTAAAGGCGTTGATTTCGATTTCAGTCAAAAAGGAAATTTGCTTGTTATTGATTAAAACGAACCATAAAATTTTTATTGTCACTCGTGTTATAATTAAGATATACTTCAGATATTACCTGAACACCGTTGTTTCTCATTTATCAAACCGCTATTTTGTGAATGATCAGCTGTTATTTTCACAGCACTAGAAATAAAAAATATAATAATAGTTCGCTAATTTCGATTTACCATAAAGATACTGAAAAAAACGATCAAACACGTTTCATCGTATATATCTTTTGAAGTTATCTGCCAATTAACTGAAATGGTTTTAATGAAGAGTTCTAATAAATATAGGGGAACAGCGGAACCGAGGCGATTTTTTTCTTTCTGCGCAATCGTTCAAATGCATACTACATTCGACTTTTGATAGATTTCGTGGAGGAGGAGAGCTGGTGAATTGCTAGACGTCTGGGGTATTTTACACCGTTTCCAAAAATCAACACCCTTTCGCACCGTTTGTGCACAATGTTTCGGAATACGCGCACCTTTGTGTGCCGATTTCTCCAAAACTATTGATCGTAGCGGTATGCGGCGGATAAGGGAAATAAATTGCATATTTGTAAGTGTGTTAAATTTTATTTCATAGGCCCGATGAAGTATGCAAACGTTATAATTTTTTCGCAATTTTGAAGTGTATCCGGCAAAAGATAGGCACAGGCTATCTTTTGCCCGATTATGCATATTTCAAATATTGTCGTTACATACAACTACAACTATTTGTCGAAAAAGAAAAGAAGAAAGAAATATGTTGTCGAGTTCTGGAATGTATAGTCGGTACATACAACTACAACTATTTGTCGAGAAAGAGAAGAAGAAACAAATATTTTGTCGAGTTCTGGTATGTATAGACGGTACATACAACAACAACTATTTGTCGAAAAAGAGAAGAAGAAAGAAATATGTTGTCGAGTTCTGGAATGTATAGTCGGCACATACAACTACAACTATTTGTCGAGAAAGAGAAGAAGAAAGAAATATTTTGTCGAGTTCTGGTATGTATAGTCGGTGGAGATGTAGTGCAATTTCAAATGAAAATGATAAATAAAACCCCAACATCATTTTGAAAAACATTTTTCGATGGTGTTCACACGAAAATCATTTTTTGTGTTCGTTTTGCACCTGTAGCAAATTACATTTTTTTTTATATTTCGCTTTACGTATTAATTGAGATCCCCACCTAAAATATTTGCTTGCAATGTTTCATGAAAATAGGTGCATCCGTCCGTCCGTCTGTCACTATGCAGCTGTGACAGATGGAGGGACAGATGGACATATCGAAATTTTAATGGTTTCTTGTTTTAACTACAAAACACCAAAAACCTGTCCGTGTTTCGACTTTTTATAATTATTAGTTATTTAATACAGAAAATAAATAAAGAGGAAATACAACGACCCATTTCATTTAGATTTTGGCTATTTCTATAACTTCTCATACTTAAATCTCTTCTCAACTCTTCCTTCTCTTCTTCTTTTTCTTCTTTGCTTCAGATAGATATAAAAATTCAATAAATAATATTCTTAATATATGATTTAAAAATCACATACTTAGGGGTTAACTATTTTTTACTAACCTTCGGAAACGATAAATACATAATTAGTTATAAAAAGTTACTTTATGTAATATACATAACATTTAATTTTGCAAATAACTATTTAGTAGTATACAAATAATTTTCAAAATTTAAATCTTTTTAACTATTTTGATACATATATATATATAAGTCTAACTAAATCAAATAAGAGTTGATAGATGTTCAGGCTTTGTGGCAACCCTGAAAACTATCAAACTATTATCTATCACACCATTTACCATCGAACTGAGCTAATCAGAAATGAATAAGAACCTTACTCATCATGTCATTGAGACCCAAATTTTTTGGCGCACAACATAAAGAGTTCAGCCTCTCTGCCACCTTTTGAATACGTATAATTTACATCGACCATGCCCCTTTTTCTATGTCAGTAATAACTTGAGTTTGGGTCACCATACTCATAGTTTTGATATTATATGGGAACCGATACGATAAACAAGTCAAATGTAATAAAAAATTTTTCGCGTTCGCCGAAAAAACCAACAATAAATAAAAAAACGAGTGTGCTTTAGACCACACGACTGAAGTAAAACTTCAAATTCACAAAATATGAACTTTAAAATGAATTTACAATTTTATTCACTTTTAACGTAGAATATTTAATGTATTGAACAAAATAATAATTTATAAAACTGTTCAAGAACGAAATTAAATTACAAAATAATCAAAAAATCACCGTTCGCTTAACGCTAACAAACTCGCAAACGAACTACTGACTGATATATATATATATATATATATATATATATATATATATATATATATATATATATATATATATAGAGAGAGAGAGAGAGAGAGAGAGAGAGAGAGAAAGAAAATGTGCGCGCGCACTGCTCTCTCGTCACGCCTTCATCAGCTTACTCCCCAAGTCAAGCGTGCGTGAAGAAGTATTACTTCAACAATTATAAAAGCAATCACCGTCAGCACATAATTCAAGGAAATCGGAAAATAAGGACAGATATTTACTGAACCCACGATCGTGATTCTAAAACCATCAATAAAAAAAATTATGTAACATTAGGTAATTTAATAACTGCTAAAATTATGTATAACATTCTAAATTGTAATTTATGAATATAATGTAGGTTATTAAATTGGTATAATAAATCAGTTTTTTTTGGGTTAGCGAGTAAAAAATGTAACAATTGTATTCAATAAAATGTATCTCATATATGTCTTATCCCGTTCTCTAGAGTTGCTATTTCAATGTTAACGCAAGGGTTAAGTGTCACGCAAAGCACGCACACCGGGCGTCGCGTGACGCCATCAAAGTTTCACGACGCGACTCGACGTAAACTTTAATAATCAGCGATATTTTGAATTTTGAGCAATACGAATGATTTCAGAAAAATAAAAATTCACCATACTGGTAATTCAAGCTTTTTCCTAAGTTTTATCGAGAAAATTTCCCCGTAATAATTCAGGAAAGAAATGCCATAAATATTTAATAAACTTTCCAGGTGTCGGCAGTCGCTGCGCCTCTCACGGGCAGTGCTTCTTGGCGGAGAACCTGGACCGCTCGGTTTGCAGGAACCATCAGTGTGTCTGCGACTGGGATTACGAGTATGATGCCGCGACGCGGACCTGCGTAGGTGAGTGAATGAACTTAAATTGACTATAGTTCTACTTACTTCCTTAGAAAGAAGCTTTGCTCACTCGGATAAGTACGTACATTTTAACGACTAAGAACATCCCCATGTGCACGCCTCATCTCAGAGGCAGATTTAACGGTGTACGTGCTGAAGTCCTAGACCTAGGACTGAGCTGTCTGTCCTCTTTGTTCACAAATATGATAAGGAATTACGTCAAGAGTCGTTTTCTGTGCAAGTTGCAAAACTTTGGGATAAATTACATAAACATAAGCAAGTCTTCTGAATAAGTCCTTCCTCAGTCCTTGCTTCAGGTGGGCTATTAGCAAAGATTGCTAATAGCCCATCTGAAATCTTTGATGTTGTAATACAACGAAATCTAGGTCGCGGTAAAGAACTTAAAGAAAGTAGTAACAACGTAGTTTCATTTAATTGTGAATAATGAATTTTTACAAAATTAACTCCAAATGTATTCAATACATAAACATTGTTAATTTGTTATTAGGTACCTGAAATAAAATGTTATTTTTCCTAATTTGAATTTTGTAAATATGGAAATATTTCATTCTGGTTTCATTAAAATCTTTCGCAATTATTCACAAAACTACAGTTTCTTATTTAAAGACAACTACAGCGAAGAAGAAGACACATTTAGAATGATTGGAACTGCTACTGTAGCAATCAATCCTATACATAAATCAATGTGTACACAAAAATCTGAAATAAATATAACAATTACTTTAACAAGCTTACTGAATAGTTTATTGTCACAAAAACGATTTACAATAATTTATAGTTACTTCTAGCTTTTGTCCGTGGCTTCACTTCTTGGGGTTTTCAATAAAAACGCCGGAAAAGTTTTGGGGGCTGAGATACGTGGATGATAGATTTAATATATACATTGCGCCATCTTTTACATATTGTCCTAAATTTTTGTTATTAATTAATAAACATTGATTGTCATTTTAAAGGAATTACACTGTTTATTGCATATAATAGTAACCAGTATTTAATACTAATCATAAACCGTATTAATATTCGGTTTCATGAAAGTCTCTCTCCGCTTTAAAACAACATTTGAAATATTTTTTAATAAATAACTCTGAAATCAAGCGATAAATCATTACCAGAAGGGAATTTGGTAAATAGTATTTTTTTTTAGTTTTGGTATTAGAGACAATAATCTTCACAATGACTTTAACAGAATTGAATAAACGTACCAGAGACAATAATCTTGACAATGACTTTAACAGAATTGAATAAACATCCCAGACACAATAATCTTGACAATGACTTTAACAGAATTTAATAAACGTACCAGAGACAATAATCTTGACAATGACTTTAACAGAATTGAATAAACATCCCAGACACAATAATCTTGACAATGACTTTAACAGAATTGAATAAACGTACCAGAGACAATAATCTTGACAATGACTAACAGAATTGAATAAACATCCCAGAAACAATAATCTTGACAAAGATTTTAACAGAATTGAATAAACTTACCATAGACAATAATCTTGACAATGACTTTAACAGAATTAAATAAACATAACAGAAACAATAATCTTGACAGTGACTTTAACAAAATTGAATAAACATACCAGAGACAATAATCTTGACAATGACTTTAACAGAATTGAATAAACGTACCAGAGACAATAATCTTGACAATGACTTTAAAAGAATTGAATAAACATACCAGAAACGATAATCTTGACAATGACTTTAACAGAATTGAATAAACATACCAGAGTCAAAGATTCGTTCGATATTTTGAACGCCTTATTGTTGTTATTCAGTGAAGTTGGCTGTTAGTCAATGAAGTGTTTCATAATGTCACGAGAAATTTTAATGATATCATTAAAATAATTATTGATTAGTTAATAATCTCCAAGGTTTTAGGCTTGGAATACTTTTAATTTCAATATATTAGTAGAATGCAACAAAATAACGTAAGTTTCATTGGGATGTGCAACTACTTTCTATATGATGATGTATTATACAGTATTGTATAATTATACAATAATATATAATGTAGACGTTGCTATTTGTGTGTCTGTTGTCTGTCCTTTTATTGAATAATTAATACCAAAAAACGTCAATAAATTAGAATGAAGCTCGCATATTTGAAGAGCAAAAAACCTGCGTGTAAATCCCACCGTCTTAATCGAAAGCCCACGCTAGCAAACTGTGGGCAATATGTATTTGTTATATACACATACATATTATATATATATATATATATATATATGTGTGTGTGTGTGTGTGTAAATATATATATGTGTGTGTATGAGTGTACGTATGACCACAAATGTAAATTTGTTATTATAGTATTTAATCATTTATTTTTTTTAAATGACTGAATTATAAGTTTGATTGTTATTAGGTAATATATACTGACCAAAAAATGAATGTAGACTAAGAAACTAATCGTAACATCAAAGTATGTTTTATTTCTAGAAAAATATTCAGATTATAATGTAAATATGGTATACCTTAACTTTTGTGTATCCGTCATACCGTAATACACACAATACGATAAATATAGTTATTTTGATAAAACAATGCCATTTCGCATTTGTTAAACTTGTTGAAAAAATAGCTATATAATAAATTGTATGAGCTATGACTGCCCAATTAGGAAACCATTAGTTAAGTTAAGAAAGCAATTTTAGAATTAAAATAAAGAAGAAAATACTTTCTAGACTCTTGAGCAGAAAACTGCTTAAATATATTTACGAACACTGGCATTCGCATAAATATATAAATTGTTTAAATAATTATTTTAAACTTTCTTTTTCAGAACTATCAACCTTATCGTCTGGGTCTATATTCGGTGTTGGATTCACAATCATCATCATCCCTCTAACTGTTATATTCTTCTCGAGGATTATTCATTAAACTATGCGAGAAGACTTTATTTGAGAAGACTTTATTTTAATATTTAGAAAACGTTATTTTTAATATTTAGATGTATTTATTTCGTAAAAGAAGCTGTAATCAATATTATCAAGAAATTCTCTGTGCAACAAATACTCTTTAACGCAAATATTTTTTACACTATCGGGGTGTATTTCAGCGAAATAAACTTGTACTAAACGTGCGTTGTTTTGCATAGTTTCAGGTGCCGCTCACTGTTTATTATTTAAAAAATATTAATTAATAAAATATGTCCGAAGAAAATTGCACTTTTGCGATGAACTACTGATTATAACTCTATTGATTTAATTTCGATTGTTTGTGTTACTGAATACTAAATATGGACAAAAAAAAATTTTCAAAACAGTAAAAACAATTGCGTGAGAAGGCATTTGAAATGTAAAGTTTGACAGCACTTTTTCAAAGTTTAAACGTTACACAGACGTCAAGCAAACAGTAGAACAGATATTTTTCAAATGTTGAAAAAATATTTTAAAATAGAAAAATATTTTTGGGTTTGATTTTTTATTTGAACAATCATGGGCGAAATTTTTTTCTTTATTAAATACCTTATTTTTATGAATATTCTTTCATTTGGAGAAAGAAAAACAATAAAATTTTCACAAGCATTGAACTGTATTTAATTACACCTTTTTCTTAAATCTGTAAATCGATCTACGAACTAGAAAACGAGACGGACATAAAAATTTAAAAAAAGTAGTAAAATTGTAATTACCGTGATATTTAATATGAAAATTTGCTTGTTTTCACGATGTAATTAAAAAAATTGTAATGTTAACATATGTACAAAAATGTATTCATGACAAATTTGTTTCTATATACATTATTGACGTAATTTATATTAATTGTTATTCTTTTGCTTATTTTGTAATATAATATTTAAAAGTAATTTATTTGGAATAAATAAGATTTTTTTTATAAATAGTTTATCATTTCATTATTACACTTCCAAGAGCCAGGTAAACCTAGAGGCAACAATGGCGAACTGTGCAAAGCTTTAGGATCTTGTGAGAATTAAAAAGCAAGCGGTTCGGAAAAAAGCCAAACAAAACTTTCATCAAAGTAGTAATTAGTAATATTTTAAATCTGAATTTAAAATTAATTCGGTCTTTGACAGAAAAAAATGAAGTAAGCCGTGTTTCAGACCATGTTCCGTACCTCGAGAAGAAAAACGGAACATTTCACGTGTCCGTCCGTCTGACGGTGACAGTCATTTTTCTCACAAACTACTTGACGTAAAACTTGCAAATTTAGCATAATAACAAAACATATTAACCTATATTATATATATCTATAGTTATAACTCAAAAAATGTTTAGGGTCAAATTAAGTACTCGAAAAAATATTTTTTTTTATTCCATGATAATGAGAATCTTACAAATATTTATTTTTCATAATTTTTGGTACTATGTACTCAGAGACTTAAGGGTAAGTTCCCGAAAAATATTCCACGCAAAGGTCGTAAGAAAACTATAGTAATCATTTTAGGTGTCATCATTTCTAAAATACGCACCATATTTTTAAGCCTGTGAAAGATACAGTAGGCATTGTATTTATATTTTTAGGGTCCCATAGCCAATTGGCAAAAACGGAACCCTTACAGTTTTGTCCTGTCCCTCTGTCTGTCCGTATATCACAGCCATTTTACTCGAACACTATTAACACTTTGTATGTGCAATTTGGACGGTAGGTGTCTTCTATGAACTATTATACAATGAAATAGTGGAATTATGAAAAAAAATGTTATTAGGGGTGGCACTCCATAAATATAATTGAGGAATGAAAAACAATCTAGCGCACATAGACGTGTGGGGTGTCGTCAGAAAGGTTTTAAAAATGATATAGGGGTTCTAATATAGCTTTATCGGTTAAATATGCGCTTCTAAAGTCTTAAAAAGTTTGTTCTGCCTCTATCTTTTTAAATAACGTGTGTAAAGTTTTAAAAAAAAATGAAGTACTAAAACTTAAAATAAAGTTTCGACGAAAATTGCTTTGAATAAATTATGTTGTGCAGTTTTTCAGATATGGGATATTTTCATTACCGACTGTTCTATACTACTACAATTAAAGTGTTCTACACTACTACAATTCACGATGGCTATCACGTCGCAAAGTAATGTATTGTGCGTTTAAATTGCGTCAAGAATCCATACTTCTCGGCAAGAGGAAGGTCTACGAGTCCAAGTAACTTTGCCGAACCAGATTCTAAATGAAATTAGCGCACTTGTGTGACAAATTTGACCTCGCCTTGAACCTTTCTCTGCAAGGCAATAACGTGCGCATCATCTTGACACTTGTAGATAAGATTTCAGCATTTAGAAAGAAGCTGCAATTGTGGAAAAGAAAAATAAAGGAGTTAAGGTTGTTTTCTTACATGGCATCCTTTATCATAAAACACCATTCACTACCTGGTCCGCGAAGTACTTCGCAGAAGACGATGTCGGGAAAATTCCATGGATCAGGACACTTTTTGCGCTCGAGTTCCAGCATAATTTATTTTACAAAAAGAAGAGAGTATAATTGAATTGTCATGTGATAACAGCCGTGATATCCGGCTGTTATTTTGTTAAATATGCTTGTTCCGATTTAGCTGTTTTGGATTTTGACCAAAAACCAAAACAGCTAAATCGGAACGAGCAAATCGGAATATCCAACTCTAAGTACAAAAACTTTAAGGAACCTGATTCCCTTCACGAAGCTGGATTTTCTGCTGTTGCTGTTATAAAAACCAAATATCGCTCAAAAATCAATGTGGAGCAAGAAATGAGAGTACCTGTATCGAGCCTTGTTCCTCGATTTCAAAAACTGTTTGATAGTCAGCAATCTCACCCGTAATATTAATTTGTACTCAAAATTTTGTCAATTCATTTCTGTTTCATGTTTCTTTGTCAATTAATATTACATATTTGAAATTAAGTATAAAATCGTGTTATTTTTTTACTTACCTGATTAACGTCAATATAGTATATTATAAACGAGGTCACCGTGACAAATTCCAATATGTAAGTGCGCCGAGAAATAATAAAAGTTCGTGAACCCCTGTACTAAACAATATATTCACCTACATTGCAAAAAAAATTATATTTGTAAATAGTTTAATAGATATACCATGAACCCTTAAATGTATATAAGTATTTAAATGTGTACGTAACCCTCGCAGTGCGAATTCTATTCGTGCTTGACAGATTATTTTTGTTAACAGCAGGTTCATACTCCTCGTGACTGTAATATGTATTAAATATGTGATTCATAAAGAACAGCAAAGCAAAAAAAGTCAATTTTTTCATTTTATCTCCGGAAACATTTTTCCGTTTAACATTAGAAACAATAGATAGAATTTATGGCACAATGGGAATATCTTGCAATTAGATCGATTTCAATGCAATTAGTTCTTTTTTTTGGTAGGACATAATTTCAGTTCGGTTCAGAACTCGAGGGCGAAATAGATATCTGAGCTAAGGATCTAATCATTTTGGTCATTCCTCTGAGCACTATCAAATAAAAAAGTCCCGAATCAATCAAATGCACCTCTTCAGATTCTATAAGCATGTGAAGGGGCACATACATACTTATGTATGTGCGTACTTACGTACACACGAAGTCTACTAATGTTTGCTTATCCGCTAGCATTTCCTTAGAAGACACCCTTCTAACCTCACTTCTTTTACCTGGACGCCGAGGCAATACTTTCATTATTTTGGTATAATTACAAATTTATACTAAGCGCTCATACATACTTATGTATGTGCGTACTTACGTACACACGAAGTCTACTAATGTTTGCTTATCCGCTAGCATTTCCTTAGAAGACACCCTTCTAACCTTACTTTTTTGACCTGGATGCCAAGGTATCACCTTCATTATTTTGGTATAATTACAAATTTATACTTTATTCATCAAGAAACGTATAAAATAACCAATTACTGCTATACATAGTTCCATATAGGCTCTAATAAATGCCTGACATCTGTCACAGTACACAAAAAGCGCACAAATTGTTCATGAAAAAGTGTGATTTTCTCGACAAGTGCCCCAATGATTTCCACCGGGGGTGCACCAAACACGATACTATTCGTTCTCTACCCTTCTGCGCAATGTAAATTGTGACCAATATTGTGTCTAAACGAATTGAGGTCTTTGGAATTTGTGCTGAGGTCTTCCAAATTTGTGTGTTCTGAAAAATATTAAAAATATGGTTGACTCAAAGTGTACGAAACGAAGTGGTTTTTGCAAAGGATAAACAAATGACGGGGGTCCTCAATACTGTAAAGTGCCGGAAACTATTATAATAGCACATAATGAGGAACAAAAAATCTGGCCTATTCCAGCACATCGTATAAGAACCAAGGACTAGGTAATTATAGAAAATCATGGCTGAAACACCTAAAGAAATTATCAGCGCCACAAATTCAAATTGACAAGTCCTTTATGGTTGCCAGCCTCCAACAAGGGAAAGCTCCATTAAGAAGAGATTAATTCGTACTAATGTTTCTGAGCAATACTATATGTGCACGGTAGTAATTTTAATATTCATTTCAACATATCTCATAACTAATGCTCTAAAATTGATTGTTTATATCGCACTAACGAAATGTTAAATTTACTAGTACATATATAGCTAGCAAATATCATCAATCATGTTTACTTCGGTAACGTACACTAAAAGTTAATTTATACAGAAATAATTATCTTGTGCACGCAAAGTGGCGAAAAATAACGCATTTTTAATAGTCAAATTTCTTTAAGAAATTTATCTTTCAATATTGAGTTAATATGACCCTAAAAATTAAAAAAAAATAGTATTCTCAAATCACAACACCCAGTGGCGTAGATCTTTTTTGTTTTTATACATAAATTTATTAAGATTATTTTTGTATCATGTAATATATCCAATAAACAAATAAACTAGTAATTTATCATAAAAAATTACAAATATTTCTATTTCAGAAATCACATCATCAAATATACTTCAACGACACCAAAATAGCATATACCATATAGGAGGTTATGGCTCTTATAAGTGATAACTTATTGTTAGATTAAGACAAACCAAAGAACTCTGACGAAATTTTATTAAGTTTAAGCTCCTGGCGAAGTTTTTTCTAATGTGATTTGAACCACAACGTGAATTAATTTATTCTCTTCCTAGTGCTACGTTTATTCGCTTACGAAACTTCACGAACTTCGAGCTCATAGTGAAACATTTTTTGCCATGATTTTGGCCAACAACGTGGATCAAAGGGAAATTAAATTATTGTCTTGCTATCGCAACCTTTATTCTCGAACGAAATTTTACGAATGCTAAGCTCCTAGTGAAACATTTTCTGATATGATTTAGTCCCACAGCGTGAACTAATTTATTCTCTTCCTGTTGCAATATTTATTCTTTTTACGCTTCGAGTAATTGCTCTTTAAAATTACTAAAAATGTATAATATATCAAAGCTTGTAAAGGTAAATACGATCAAAAAAACCTGTTAAGAAGGAAAAAGCTCGCACAAGGCGGTTTCCGGGCGCATAATACAAATATAAACATTTAATGTATCGCATAGTACTTCTATTATATTATTTACAATTATTGATTATTATTTTATATATCATTCACAGATGTTTATTATTTATTATGAATTTGTGAAAAACTATAAGATTTAGAATCATTACTATAGTTTTCCAATATACTGTACGTAAATTTCCGGTAACGCTGTTTTTTTCATAATTTTGATTATAACGATTTCGGAGGTATCCTTCCCTTTTCAAATTTTTATGACATTTTCAAAAAATACAAAATTTTTTTATTTAAAAAGAACATTTTGGAATCCACACAACATGAGATAAATAAAAAGAAATCGGTAATTTCAACTGCACCCTCGAAAATTTTCATATAAAATTATATTAACAATATTAGATATTGAAATATATGTCAATTAACATACTTTATCACTAGGCAACATTTGAAGTTTCTGCGTCAAACGGTTTCTGAGAAAAACGGCTGACAGACAGGTGGACGGATACTTGAGTGGCCTTATAAAGGTTCCGTTTTTAGGATCCCTTACCTCATAAGAAAAAAGGAACCCTTATAGGATTACTTCGTTGTCCGTCTGTCGAGACCTTTTTTCTCAGGAACGCGTGGAGGTATCTAGTTGAAACTAATATCAAATACTTAGGCCTACAGTCCCTGAAAGCTGTAAAAAATCAATCGTCTAAGTAAAGGTAATAAACAAAATCCTAAAAATAAGACCATTTATTCCACATTTAACACTAGCAAGTGAATCAAAACTTATAGGGTAGTTATTTACCTATCATGAAGTTTGGCAAGTAGCTAGGTCTCACAGCAAAAGTAAAGGGAAAACTTCCAAAATGGTTAATTTATAGTTATATATTGGAATATGCCCGATGTTTTTATGCCTATGAAAGATATGGTAGGCAATATATTACATTTTGTAAAATTAATATTTGTAAATAGTGTAATAGGAACACTATATATCTTTAGATATTTATAAGTACCTATGGGTGTACGGAACCCTCGTAGTGTGACTTCTGCTCATGCTTGGCTGGTTTTTTTTCTTTTAATATACCGAAACTCTAAAAATTAATTAAAACATCAAGTGGGTACCAGGTAAAGACTTTTGACGATTTTTTTATTACTTTTGACACATTTCGTTTAACGTTTTTATTTTCATACATCTACCCAATTGTGAGAGAGGATAATGTGTTGTTTATTTCTGTAAGTTACAGAACAACTAAAGGATTTGAGTTTTTGAAGTATTAACATATTCGTCCTCAATCTAAGTCCAAGATTGTATTACGTAGTTAATACGACACATCGATCAAAGGTATTGATGAAAAGATTTCCAACATCTATGTAACATAACAACCACAAAAAAACTGAAAAGTGCAGAATAAAAGAGCAATATTAATAAACAAGAAAACTGAAAGCCGGGTCCAATATAAAGTGAGATTTAATTGCTGCAAGAACTTTTCGTTAATTAGAAAAAAAAATTATTTTTCATTTCCAGCTTCTTGCATTTTTTTTTATTTAGATGAATAAATATCAGAATAACATAAAGAATGTATTTAATGAAAACACTTACTTCTTTCACCCAGATTATAACTTTATTTTAATCAAGCATATTACAGGATAATATTTATTAAAATTTAAAACAGTTTTATGCTAGCAAATTTAGTACCCACCTGATTAATCCCGAATAAAAATTCATAAAAAATAGTTAAATGTTTATATCTGAATCCTGTTTGATTAAAAATTTTTTATTTTATTTTATTATCTAGCATTCAACTATTAGATTTTAGCATAGTTTAATTTTGTTAGACCCAAACTCGTCAATACAACCACGAAAATTATATTGGCTCACTTCTTGAAGTATAACTTCTACAGAAAAAATGATCATCATGCTGCGCCTGAAACAGCCATGTGACGCCCAATATTATTTCCCTATTAACGCGACTCTAACGCCATCTTTTGGTTCCACTAACAAATAACACAGAGTCAGTCGGTAAAACGGGGCGCTGGTAAATCAAAAAGCTATTTATAACCTATGTGACTATACGTACGTTTCCTGGGATTCTAATAATATTTTAATTTTCATTTAATCAAATTACAAAATTTAATAAAATACTAATATTTACTATCAACGTTGTGATATGCTTTTCAATTTTTAATATATTCGTAGGTATGTTCAGTAGAGAAAAATTTTAACTAACAGTAATGTAAATACACCTTAAATCGTAGGTAACACTAATATAAAATGCTGTACTTAATTTGTATGTTATATTCTTAATTTAGATGAAATGAAAAACATTTAACTCTGGTACGAACACGCGTTAACACTCAGACAGCTCCGTCGTATGTTGCTTTTGCATTAAACCTGCTGAACAAACTCTGTGAAAATACATAAACAATGTATTATTTATTTTATATTAAACCTCATGTTTATTTTTTAACAATTCATGTTGGTCTACATATGTATATGTTGTACGGACTTACATGCGCACAAACTCATACTCAGTGAATCCTAAAGAAATTAAACTTCCGACATGTGAACACACAGCACCACAGCACGAAATGTAACTTTACATTTTGTTAATACGAAGAAACAAACAGATATTCAGACAAGCATTTCGATCGGGCCGTGTCCATTAGTAAGTAAATGTGTCCATTAAAAAGTTTGTTCAGATACTTCTCTATATACACTGGTCGCAATTTTTGTATGATAAGCTACTTTTGCAGCTATCTGGAAATTTACTAAGTTTACTAAGTTATGTCCACACAATTTGCCTGCAATTACTGAGAATTGGCTTGTCACAAAATATGAGTAGCCATCATTTTAGTTTGTAGGAAATAATAATAAAAAAAGGGGAAACAGGAAATTGTGGGTACGAGATAGGATGTTAAGAACTGTCAGATGTCTTGGACTTCATATGCTGCCACTAAACTAACTCAAGACTGAAGATCCTGAGCAATTAAAGAAGTTTTTACGCAGGACCCCTCGCGTTGAACGACTGGTACCTCAAATGCGTATTGCTGTTTTCGCTAATCTCTGTCTTTATGTCACTCTTCTGTACGTCGCTCTTATTAAAGAAGTACAATTTTTTATTGACATGTATCATTATTAAAATTGTTATTTATCAACAGTCTGTCTCCTTTCACTGCTCAACAAAGACCTCTCGATGCGCATATGATTGGACGACATGTCCATATTTGCCCCGCGGGGCAGACGGATTAGCGGTCGCAGTGCGCAGCTTCTCGCCGCTGCCCGTTGCTGGTCTTGGTGTTTAGCTACGCGATTATAAACACTATACTAAATTGAAAAACTGAACCCAAGACTTCGCAATGCGCCGAGTCGTTCAAGATCGTAAGCCTGTGATCAACGCAACACACCACGATGACCAAATGTCGCATATGTGAAAATTGCAATTGGAGCGTT
The DNA here is from genome assembly GCA_039881145.1 of Druceiella hillmani. Lineage (NCBI taxonomy): Eukaryota > Metazoa > Arthropoda > Insecta > Lepidoptera > Hepialidae > Druceiella > Druceiella hillmani. Next base: position 24,464,050 of record JAYKKI010000019.1, on the reverse strand, counting down.
ACTGACTCAAATAATAAATTAATTAACTTCCAAGCTTTCTCATATTGAATATATTTGGCGTTAATTTTATAGAAATGCATTATTCACAATTAAATGAAACTATGTGATGTAGTACCTATTATTTCTGCTTTATTTAAATTGTAAAGAATTTAAATAATGTAGACATAATACTATATGACGTACTTTCCCATATTCGTATTGTAACTGTTTATTCAAATATGCACGAGTCAATATATACAACTGCTATATTCCGTATTTGAAAATGGCACTCTCGCCAATATTTTCTGGTATTTCCCCGTCCTCGCCACATATTTTGTCACTTCAAAACATTTCTGAAGTAAAACTTGTTTACGCACGCTTGACTTGGGGAGTAAGCTGGCGACTGCGTGACAAGAGCGTTACGAAAAGTGTGATCGGGCGAGGCGAACGGAAGTTGAGAGGGAGATATAAGTTAGTGAAGAAAGAGAGAGAGTTACGTTTCGTATATTACTGTAGGGACAAGAGAGAGAAGTGCGAGCACACATTTTCTTTCTCTCTTTCTCTCATAGCCAGTTATATTTCGTATATCTAAGCCACGGTGCAAGCCTATTGTCTGTATCACACTGTAGGAGCAAGAGAGAGCAGTGCCCGCCCACATTTTCTTTCTCTCTTCCTCTCATAGCCAGTGCATGAAATATATATATATATATATATACATATATATATATATATATATATGTATATGCGAGTTTGCTAGCGTTACGCGAACGGTGATTTTTTTATTATTTTATAATTTCGTTTCGTTCTTGAACAATTTTATAAATTATTATTTTGTTCAATACATTAAATATTCTACGTTTAGTGAATAAAATTGGAAATTCATTTTAAAATTCATATTTTGTGAATCTGAAGTTTTACTTCAGTCGTATGGTCTAAAGCACACTCGTTTTTTTATTCCAAGATATATCTTGAAATAAAAAATGTACATTACCTAAATAAAATATGTACGTTACAATAATAATAAATATTTATATTATTTTTATTGTAACGTACATATTTTACATATTTTTATTGTAACGTACATATTTTACATATTTTTATTGTAACGTACATTATTTATAATTAAATATTAACATTACTTCCATAACCATAAACAAAAAACTTGCCCAATACAATACAATCGCACTCAATATTCATAATAATTGTTAGTACAAAAAACACACTAAATAAAATTACAAAAATCTTTGTTTTCGCAGTATTCTTTTGAAATTTGTTTTTTAACGTATACATTCGGTATCTCATAGTTCAGAGAATATTCGAATAATAATTAAAATTAATAATTTCGTCACGTTTCAATTTTTTTTCTCATTCATGGAAAAAAGAATGTAAAAATCGAAAACTTTATTCAGCAAAAGCAATAACACAAATGCATGCTTCTGCATGCACCAATAAATTATGAGCACCTGTATCCTGTGGCAAGTTGTGCAAATTGTTTACGTTTACGGAAATTAATGAGATAAGAGGTTTACTTGACCCAATTCACTTGTAGAAATCACTGACGTGACTTTTATGTTTAGTGGACACAACGCTAAAAACGATCAATTTCTTCTCCATGTTTTATTTACAACCCACCTGGTTCATTTTGGGGTTCCGCAATCGAATGGTAAAACTGAAACTGAAAGCTGAAACTGAAAAGCCTTATAATTTTATATTTCCTTCCGTCCGTATGCAGAGTATCTTTAATTATAATTAAATATCCTACCGATTTTTGATGATAATTTACAGAAATACTTAGTTCAATGTAATAACTTGTGTATGTATATCTTTAATTTCCGAAAAAAAGTAGTAAATACGTTAACGTAGAAAATATCTTTTAATGTTTTTTTTCAATTACCTTTGCATGAATCGAACTTTTTTGCCATTGATCCCATGGAGAGGTATCGTTGAAGAGGCATTTTCAAATGAATCAAACATTCGTGATTTTTTTTTTCATTTTGTCGTGGAATATAATATCTTGCGTGCTTCTCTCTATATCTTCCGTGGGACTTCAAAATGTTTTTATTAGGCGCAAAATTGCTTCTCCTCCTCTTCCCTATATCAAACTGTTTAATCAAAAATGAAAGAAATACTCTTTGACACAGGGCCGATATGGATTTTGTAATGTGTACGAGACACATTCTTCCTTCAGACAGACTCTTCCTTCCAACTGTATACCCACTTATGTCAGATATCTCAAAAAACAAGATATCAGAATTTAATCAGCATTTCAATACAAAGTTATATAGTTTAACTTTCGTTGACAAATTAAAGATGTAAAGACAGGGCAATAATTGAAAAAGACAAAAATATGAACTTTGGTTACTTGCTTGTCCATAACAGTGTACTGTTTTATCGATAGAGAATAGTAAATGTCATGGACTGTAAAGAGGTTATGTTACGATCGAATACGAGATTCGATTTTTTGTAAAAAATAAACACCACATTTTTCTATGAATAATTAAATTAAAATTCCAACATACTTAGGCATTAGAAAGATAAATCAAACTTAAGTGTTTTATTTTGAAATTTCCAATTTTTAAATACTTTTTTCCGTTTTACGCGGGGTAGGCTAGCGAGCGTAAATCAGCCTAGGTGGGATTAAAACAAAATTAATTATTTGTACCAATGTAAAGGCATAAAATAAACGCATTTAAATACTGTATCGCTGTCACGCCAAAATTAAAAAAAAATTGTGCGTGTCAGCTCCAACGAGCGGAGTTTACTCCTTTAGTACGATTATCTTGGAATGTGTAAAATAGGTTACACTGTATGTAAATATAAATATCGATATCATTAAATGTAAATGGAAAATTCTTTTAGAAAAAATGCTGACAATATAATTATCTTCAAATAAAACACATATAAACAAGATCAAATTTGTACAACAAAATTAAAAACATTTAGTAACGTCAGACTAAGAAGTTAAAATTAAAAGAAACTTTTTAATTTTGTAGGATAGAAGACACCAAATATTCACACATAATGACATTTAATGACTACATCTTGGTATAAGCGAACGATAGTTAATTATGTGTGTCACATTCCGCCATTACGTTTACGTAAGAAAATGCCAAAATTTAAATAAACATATTGATATCTCACGGAGAGGCCGAGAAATGCCGAACGGTTAAACGTTTTGTAACGCACTGAACTTCGGACAATCAGAACCTAACGTTTACACTTTTTTAACACTCTATACTTAGTACGCTCTGAACTTCTGCGTTTACCTCTCGTAAAACTTCATTCCGGATGCTATATTTGAAAATCGATTCTTAAGGAGTAAACTACAAAATTAATTGATTACAATATGTACATTATGGGAACTTCAGATGAAAAAGTGGCAGCAGCGTAACCAAAAATTCATTGTTGACCATAAATTCATTGTCACCAGTTGGCACTGACAGCATCTTGCGCTGTCACTATAAGCAATTAATTTACTACATTTTTCTTACGTCTATAGAAGACATCAGCCAATATATTTTCTACAGTGATATTTCATATCAATACTTATAAATAGTTTAATGGATACATAATGTGAAAATTTTATATGTGTCTACCTAAGTATGAAATAAATTAGTTTTAGTGTGAGATTAACTCGTACTTAATTTTTTTTAACTTTGCTCTCCAAACATGGCTAGCGATACGAATGTTTATACAATACTTAACGATTCCGGTAATTAACCTTTTATTAAGGACATATTTTAATTAAAAAATTCTGTACCTAAAAACGATCGCTTTACCCCGGGGTCACCGCAAGTTCGAACACGCCCATAGATGATTGATGCTCGAAGTTCGGCCACGTGAGCGTAAGTAATGGCCCTGTAATGACTTAAGGAAGTATCAATATCCTTAATGCATACGCCAACTCCTTAAGTCACTATTAACTAACAATATGTTTGAGTAAAGCTGCAATCAAATCAAAACAAACACTTTCGGTGTATTGCCAGGCGGCTTTGATGGATTTTTTTGAAAATAAATTTGGTGTTGGGAGCACGCTCACTCAAAACAAAAAAAGCCCATATCACGCGGATTTCCCACCTGACCAATCATCAAAAGGGAAACGGCACCTGATGGGAAATGATAGGCAATTGAATAAATGCTGGCTGTCTCGTTTACGTTGTGCCCTTATGCGGGAGGGAGGGTAGGACTATCTGAATACAATTTGTCCCTAAAATTGTATTCCAGATGGTAACGTGCCTTTCACTCTAAACCTTCATCGATTTTCATTATTGTCACTGAGGTCATATGTTTAATTTTTATAAATAGTTTGTTAAACATTGATATACGACATCCTAATATGACGACAACTTTTGGCAAAGAAATCTGTTTTTGAGTTGCGTGTGTTTGTAATTATATAAGTATGTAATATCGAATTGATAAAGACGCACTACCCTAGGTATAGATAAAATAAAATACAGTGTAAAAAATAATTCGGATCGGTAAAGTTTTAGGAGGAGAGAAACATTAAGACTGTTTGTGTAAAAATTCGATACTTTATTATGGTGTTAACTTCACCGAAGTTACATATAAATAATATTTGTTGAGTAGAAGTAACCACCGTAACGTAATGGTTTCGTATATACTTAAGTGCTTTTACTAAACTATTTACCAGTATTAATATTATTTTCCACCATGTAAGTACATTATTTAGTATTACTTTTGCAGGCGGGAAAACGTATATTTAGCAAAAAGAACGAGATTTATAGTCTTGCTATAGTTTTCCAATATACTATAGGTAGTATTCCAGTAACGTAGCATTTTTTCATAACTTTTACTTCAGTAATTTCGAAAACGAAGGGGATATATTTTGTAAATAGTTTGAAATATACCTTTAGGACTATTTTACTTAAAATATGAAACAAATTGTTTTTGGAATTTTATAACACGTTCTTTCAACTGGTATCCCACATGAAACAAAAAATTGGAAAAAAAATGAATTACCCCTAAAAACTTTGCCATATATTTAATTCAATTTAATTGCTACCTTGAGATATTTACAGGTTAAATCCATAGTAGACAAGATTACTAAAGTTTTAAACTAATTAATGAACATTAAAGCTATTACAAACAAAATTATTGAATACATTTTAAACAATGTAACGAATAATAAACCGATACCAATTTAAACCGTTGAAGATATTTTAATATCATTCCAACCGTGTATGACAGCAGCTTTATATAAAGACAACATGCCTTTTTACGCCGTCGGGTTAAGGCAACACGAGGGATTGGAAACCATGACCCAGAAACGTCACTCTATTGATGCGAAGGTCAATTCTGTAAGAGCATATATCATCTTAACCAGTTTCATGTATGAAAATATTAATTTTAGTAGAATCAACACCGGCATATTAACTATTATATTTCTAGGTACCTTAAATTAACAGAGGCCTTAAATAATTTTTCACTATGGTGCTATTAACAAAAAAATTATTAGACTAAACGTAATTAATGTTTCGTAAATACTTAGGGCAATGCGATATACAATACTATACTATATACAATACTATAGTATATTATACAATACAATACTATATATATATATATATATATATATATATATATATATATATATATATATATATATTATTTCTACTAAATTATTTACAAATATCGATTTTATTTTTAAACTTTTAAATATATGCCCGAATAGACTTTTAAAAGTGTAAACGTATGGCGGATACTTCAAGAATTATGGTATTTAGATTAATCATTATATATTTCCGGTAAACTAGGAGTAAACTTATTTTTTTCCTAATTTTGACTTTAGCAGTTTCAAGGACGGAGGATGAAACTTATTGTTTATGGACATTTTCGACAAAATACCTAAAACTATCAGGGCACTGTAAATAAGCTTGAATACGGAACTTAATGATTTTTTTTGGATGTTTGTCTGTCTGTTCATTCACTCAACGGATTTAGATGAAGGTTTCACTTAGAATAAAAGAAAGAATGTGAAATATTGTGTGCTTTTTGTTTTTGTATCAATCAAAAATTGTTGAGCAAATTTGGACAAAATATCAACTTTTGTATTTAATAGAGTCTGAAAAAAAACTGGCATATCCTCAAAAGACGCGGAACATCTTAAAAATACATAAAAATAGATCGAATTTCTAACGAAGAAGACCTGACTAACCACTCATTGGATCCACTCATTGGTTAAGAACTCGAGCGAAATCGCGAACGAAAACCTGATATTATCTAAAACTTTAAGTTATAAAAATAATAAAACGAAAATAATAAACAAATTCTAAGATACGCACAACGTTTATACATTATTTGTAATGTGCAATAGAACGTATAATGATACATCAATAAATTTATATTCGCTCTTCATAAAAATGCCTGAATATTTTTTCGGGATGAAAGTTACACCTAATTCAGCTTCTTTTCTTCTATACTTTAGTATGTAATACATTAATTTAATATTACAAACAAAGAAATAAAAACGCTTTTCATATTTATATTTATAGCACGTAGTAATCAATTAGGATTTAATTTCAGGTGGGTCATCATCATCATATATATTAATACGCTAAGGTTAAGATGTTACACTCCCTTTTTAGAAAAAACCTCACAACTAATCCACATAAATTATATATCATTTTATAGATAATTGCTTGCTCTACCGGCATCCACAACTAAAAAATTTATTATTGCTATTGTTTTTGCAAATTAATTAATTATTAAGGATAGACGTATAGTTGAAGCAAACTCTTAAAGAGTTTAAAAAAAATATTTTTTATTGAAAAATGAGGGCAAAAAAATTATTTTTATTGAAAAATATTGGAGGCCGCCGAAAATAGACTTTAAGCTATTTTTTGTGAGCTCTGTCTAAAAAAATCAATACTTTGAACCTGTAATTTATATTCAGTTTTAGAAACTACCTACCATTTGAACATAAAATACAAAAAAAATTGTATATAAAATCGTTTACCATTAGTAAACAATACGAGCAAAATATGTTTCATATGATTGTGAAAAATATATTAAGCAATATATTCATATAGTGAAAAACCAACCAAGTCGGAGTAGCTCGCGCTTCAATGGCTCCATACTTCCTTTGACGTGAAATTACTTTATGTATCATAAGTCTTCACTATTGTGGACTTCCTATAATAAATAAATAAGCTAATTAAATAGGATATATATATATATATATATATATATATATATATATGTATATATATATATATATATATATATATACACACACAAAACTATCATATTTCATTTCTGGTTCAGTAATTTCCGAAATAAAGGGTTGAAATATTTCTTTGCGTATTTTTCAATATTTCTTTGAAGATTATGGGGACTCTGAAGAGGTTATGGGGCGTATAGATGAAATAACAATATATAATTATTATTAGACTGTTACAACACTAGCGAATTATTTTAATGAGATGCTCACAAAAAAATGGGGTATGGCTGTGTCATAGACACAGCCGTGTGTTGTACATGAATACGTCTATGTAACGCATTCATCCTTTTACGTTCCCGGCACTGCTTGACTCGGTCATATGTTGTTTTATTATTACCATTCGATTGTTCTTGAGAAGCCCTTTCCAGCCGTATACGATATCTGTATTTGGTTTTGGCTTTTCGACGCGTATAGGCCGACATTATATATTTTTGATAATATTTTTTTATTGCAACACATTATATTCACTGTCACTATTTTAAACTAATGTTTTATATACAATCGATAGATTTTGACGACAGCTGATGATTAAAATTTAAACATCATTTATTTTTTTATGTAGAGGATAGATTCGAAACTGCAACGCCAAACTGTATCCCCCGATTTTGTTACCATTAGGTTTTTTGGATTGCCACCGTATGGTAGCAAATTTAAAGACGTATTCACGTCAAAAATGAATTATTTGATACAAATTTTGAACATGCCATGTTAATTGTAATGGTGCCAATTGTCTCACTGCCAAGTAGAGGTGAGAATGAATATTCGATATGTCAGATCAAAATACGTACTTGGTATGCTAAATAAAATAAACTTGGTATCGTAAATACTTGTATAGTATGGCCGACCGGACGTTCGTACAATGGTTATTTTATGGTCGGGCTGCGGTCTTAGTTTCTAGTCATATTTTCCTCTTATTCAGCATAAAATATTGGTTATTTTTATTGAAGCAAATGCCACGTGAGGCCTTATTAAAACTACCTAAAGGCTTTCCATGGACACCTGAACCGGCGTCTGAGCTTCATCCGTTCACGAAGTAGACCGCTGATAATATATGAATAATTCTCTATTTCTGTCTCTTTCATATACGGCCGATATACTCTTAAATTACTTCAGATACAACCTAACTAGCTGGAATATTAAAAAGCTAGCTTTTTGAATTTAACATTTCATATCTGTACTTTATTCACAGTGTTATCGCGTCACGAATTTCGGTATACATTCGTTGATTTTAACCTGGCTACCAAACCGAAGTTATTGACGTTTTCATATCAAAAATATTTTCGTTACCTTCATGACTAGCTCTTTCGAGTGATACCACCACATGGAGTTAAAAAAGCTAGCCTAATTGACCTCCTCTAAAATTTCTCACTCTTTACTGCAAAAATAATTAAAACAACTCTTATTATTTCATCTTTTAGCCATATACGGACATACCGGCAGGCGGATTGATCTTACAAGAATTCTGTTTTTCCTTTTAAGGTATGGAGCTTTAAAATTTAGAGTATATAGAGTGTATGGAACCCTCGCAGTGGGAATTCTACTCATGCTTAACAAGCTTTTATGAAAGAGTCAAGGAGAAAGCCAGTCGCAATGAATTACGCCCTTAATATTCCACCAGAAGCTCAGTACCGCCTTCCTTCGAGGTATTCATTTCGAGTTTGAGTACTGAAACTCCTGTTTGTTCTACATTAGAAAATTGACATTTGTCCGTGCGATTAATGAATCTGACTTACTTTTCATTACCGTTTCATAATTGCTTTAGCCAATCGAACTTTCGTTTTAATACCAATATTTGTAGACAACATCATAACCACTATGATAAATTGTAAAGTAAGTTTGTTTGTTTATGCGTTCCACTATAACCTGTATCACAGGGAGAGACAAACGTAACTAACACGTTCATATCTACGACACAGACTAATTCAATGCACGCGACACCACAGACAATGGGACACTGAAAATAGAAGAGTCCATACTTAATATTTACTTATATCCATTTTGAAATGATATACTTGAGTGGAAGCTTGGCGCTGACTGTAACTTACCAACTTAAGCTCAGTAACTAATCTTAACATATTTCTAAAATCTTTCCAGAAGCGTCACAAACAGGTAGCTAAAAATGTCTTAACCAACCCAATAGTTTCCTAACGGATAGAAATATAAATTAAAAATAATTTAAATGCCCAATTAAACATTTACATAGATCCTAATTACAACAAATAATATTCAGAATATTGGCTAAATGTAAAACTGGGCTCCCAAATTCCATGTCAAGTGATTATATCACAGAATCACAACGATTAAGAATATCCAAAAATTCGTGATTTTTTACGTCTAAGGTTAACAAAAGGTGATCAAACGCGAATCGCCGAATTTTAAGGTTTAAAAGTTCATCTATCGTCTTCATTATAACCTAACCCTTAAAGACGAGTAAGTTTATCAGAATTGGCATTATTCTGATTGTTTTTTCGATTTTTAACTGACTGGATTGAAATGAACGTTAAATCTTTTGAAAATAACGGAGTTGTCTTGTCAAAAAACATTACTAGACACTGGTGATTGTGTTTTAAAATACCCCTTTGAATCTGTGGAGAAAAAACTTCGTCTCTAAGTTCTATTTTTGGGAAGATTGTTTTAAAACAATTTAAACTATTTATTTTTAATTATACATGTGATCGTTATTCATCTACACCGTCACGTAAAATTTTACTGCAATCAGTCCTAAATTGAAGGAGTTATCTTGCCACGGTACTGATAGACGGAGGAACACGATAAAATGATAAGGGTTTCGTCTTTGCTATTTGACTATGAAACCTTAAAAAGTGGCAAAAATATTTTGGACTACAAAAAGTAAATTGAAAAAAAAAACAAATAGTCGATACAAATAAAAGTGAGAATCCTGTAAATTACAAAAAAAAAGATTTTTATTTGAAAACAAACATTTTTAATCAATGCTTTAATTCTAATTATAGTCAGATTTAAAAGTAAGAAAATAAATAATGCATATCATTACTACAATTTCGCAAATGGATGAAAAGTAATAAAACAGGAGACAGACAGATGGAAATATGGAATGAAACGAATGGTCCTAAACTTTAGGTTACTTTTTAAACCTTTCATATAATAAACTCTAAAGGTTTACGATGTTTTACATTCCATGAATTCAAATAGCCGACTGTTGCGCCCGTGTATTCCGATTGCTCTTTCCACTGGTCAGCGAAGTCTAGCCCAGGGCTATTGGGCATGGTAAGGGAATTAAAACGCGTATCTGATCGCACTTTACCGTTATGAAATTATATACTTCATTACTGGCCGACGCCACGCACGGCGCCGTCGCTGGTGCCCCCATGTGCGGCGCTAGCAAGATGGGACATCTGCAAAGCAGAAAAATAAGAATGGCTCAATAGACTTATAGAACTAAGTCAAAATGGTTTTTCTTATTTACTACATTTGGCTATCAGACTATTTGCTTATGACTTTTTCCCTGCTGAATATATTTTGATAAGATTTACAGTATTACTTAGGTCTTTTACTTTGAAATATTTTGGTAATGATTCCTGAAACGTATTGAGCTATGGTTATATTTGAGAGACGAGTAAAAATAGGTCGCAAGACCTATTTTGACTTTCGCTGTCTAAACTGCTGAAAATATATTAAAATGATGTTAGCTTTTAAACAGCTTGACAAAAAATACTAAAGATGCCATAGTACTTAGTCTTCTTGACCGATTCCACGCTTTTATAGACCGTAGCTATCTTTTGATAATACTTTATCCTTTATGATATTCCGCCATATAATTTTCTATTCTCGGCGCTGTGCAGGGGCTCATGTAGCGCGTTTCCGGATTCGGGGCTCTCCAATATCCATGACTGGGTCTTTTCTGCAATCTTACTGATGACAATGAGCTTCTCAATATCGTCGCTAAATTTTCGCTCCATGTGACCAAAGTATTCGAGAAATTTCTGCAGACAAATGGTGGAAAAGCTTGTTTAGATTCGGAGCTCTTCAGAATCGAGACGTTAGTTCTGTGCTCGGTCTATGATGCGTTGAGCACCTTCCTCGAGAAAGAAATTTTAAAGGTTTTGATTCCTGTACGACCGGCCATCTACAGCGTCTATGGCACGGTGTCGTAAATAAAAATGGATAAGTTCGATGTATATCCAGAGATTTTCTGTCATTTCATACTTTACTTAAGGGAATCATTTCACTTCGCATCTACCTTTGTTGGAGATGCCGGAACCATGGTAAATGAAATCTTGATGGGCCCATGAGCTCCAATTTTCCAGATGTGGCGTTTCGTTTTAGACCTATTGACGGACAGTCCCAAATTGGCGCTGATACCTTACATTTTTTACTGGAAAGATATCACAGCACATGCCTATCAAACTTCTTGTAACATATGAACCAGAGTGTTCCTTTTTTAATTCAAGAGTAAAATAATTAAATATGACGACATTTTTTTACTTTTCTTAAATATTTTATTTACAGTAAAGTTTTCGAAAATATTTAACAATAATAAACTAATTGCAGCATTCTACTCCAAATTAGTAAATACAAAAAACGACATTAGCAAATGTAAATATAATTTGAAAAGATAGTAGTAAATTTAAAAATGACAGTGAATAAACCTGTCAAATAGACGTAGAACTCGCACTACGAGAGTTCTGTAGGTACTTGAATATATTTGAAATTTAAATGTCTAAAGGTACATAGTATTCGTATTGAATTACATGCAAATATTAATTTGTCATAAACTTTAATTTGACATGATTTGTATAGATGGCTCTATACCGCATCTTTCTCTGCAAGTTATCCGCTTCCCGCTCCCTTATGTAGCCAACATTTTGTATGCATATATAGCTCCAATGACATTACAGTATAAAATATCAAAGAGTCGATCTGATGATGAAGCCAAAAAGAGGCAAAATGATCTCCGTTCGGGCGAACGTAAACCCGTCGAGTTTGAGCTTGCAAGATTCGTCTCGATAAGTGCGTAGATTACAAATAGTGATCGGGGTCTGCGATAAATCCAGAATGTGGAAACTGGTTCAGACGTGGACCTATTGATTTTGGTCTCGTTAAATTTTATGTTGGTGAATACGTGGAAAATAGTCACTAACAAAATATAAAGTAGTCATTATGTTGTTGAGTACGTGAAAAATAAGCATTAAAATCGGAGTTTAATGATAAAGCCAGAAAATGGCCACGGGACTTTTTCTCTGATGAACTTAGACCTACCGAGTTTGGGCTCGGTAGATTCGGCTCGCTAAGTACGTAGGCTACAGATAGTTATTAGGTCTGAGAACGAAGTCAGAAAGTGGCCACGGTATTTTCAGCAGAATATCAAACGAGTATCTAGTAACATCCATCCACAGTGAACCAGCGTGGCGGGTTACAGGCTAAGCTATTATAAAGACAGTAATTTTTTATCATTACCAATAGCCTGGTTATTTGATATACCGAGGATTCGAATGTCATAGGGGTAATTAAAGATATCGTGTTCCAAGTGACCAACTACACAAGTTGAAGGTAGCATATCACGCCGATAAGTTGTATGGCAAGGAGTAACATAGGTCTCTCTATCGTCATCAACACCTGTCGCACCCAATTTTATAAATACATTACCCTTCTAATCTGGGACTCGTGTGGGTGGACGTGTGAGAAGCAAAGGGCAGAAAATAAGAGATAAAAAAAGAATAAAAGGTAAAAACTCAAATGATTTAAAATAAACCTTATAAAAACAAGCTTTTATTGCAATGAACTAAAAGGGGGAAAATAAATATGTATTTATGACATAGTATGTCGATTTCGATCGATATTCTTGCATAAGGATAGCTTAAGAAGATTACTCGCTTTAAGGAGATTATTCGCTTTAAGGAGATCACTCGCTTTAAGGAGATTATTCGCTTTAAGGAGATTACTCGCTTTAAGGAGATTATTCGCTTTAAGGAAATGATTCGCTTTAAGGAGATTATTCGCTTTAAGGAGATTACTCGCTTTAAGGGATTATTCGCTTTAAGGAGATTATTCGCTTTAAGGAGATTACTCGCTTTAAGGAGATTATTCGCTTTAAGGAGATTACTCGCTTTAAAGAGATTATTCGCTTTAAGCAGATTATTCGCTTTAAAGAGATTACTCGCTTTAAGGATATTATTCGCTTTAAGGAGATTACTCGCTTTAAGGAGATTACCCGCTTTAAGGAGGTTATTCGCTTTAAGGAGATTACTCGCTTTAAGGAGATTATTCGCTTTAAGGAGATTACTCGCTTTAAGGAGATTATTCGCTTTAAAATTACTCGCTTTAAGGAAATTACTCGCTTTAAGGAGATTATTCGCTTTAAGGAGATTATTCGCTTTAAGGAGATTACTCGCTTTAAGGAGATTATTCGCTTTAAGGAAATGATTCGCTTTAAGGAGATTATTCGCTTTAAGGAGATTACTCGCTTTAAGGGATTATTCGCTTTAAGGAGATTATTCGCTTTAAGGAGATTACTCGCTTTAAGGAGATTATTCGCTTTAAGGAGATTATTCGCTTTAAGGAAATTATTCGCTTTAAGGAGATTATTCGCTTTAAGGAGATTATTCGCTTTAAGGAGATTACTCGCTTTAATGAGATTATTCGCTTTAAGGAGATTATTCGCTTTAAGGAGATTACTCGCTTTAAAGAGATTATTCGCTTTAAGCAGATTATTCGCTTTAAAGAGATTACTCGCTTTAAGGATATTATTCGCTTTAAGGAGATTACTCGCTTTAAGGAGATTACCCGCTTTAAGGAGGTTATTCGCTTTAAGGAGATTACTCGCTTTAAGGAGATTATTGGCTTTAAGGAGATTATTCGCTTTAAGGAGATTACTCGCTTTAAGGAGATTATTTGCTTTAAGGAGATTACTCGCTTCAAGGAGATTATTCGCTTTAAGGAGATTACTCGCGACAAAATTTTGTATTACTTAGACACAATGGAAAATAAAAATTATTGATATAAAAACAATTTTAAATTTATCTATTCTACGAAAGTGAAAACAATATTTTATATTAACGGATTAATTAAAATTCTTCACGAAGCTACATTAACTTCTCACGGTATCCTGATAATTTTGCAGAATAAAACATGTATGTAAATTATATATCGGGAGTTATCTAGAGTTTGCGTAAAACCGCCAATATAGTTATTTAATAAAAAGAAGACATAGAAGACGATGTCTCTGAAAAAAGTCATTCTCAATAATATTTGTTGGCGAATAGTTACCCTACTCGCGACCTTCTAAAGGCATGCCTTGATTTTGATCCTGAAATACACGGTAAGGCTAAATATACATAATGTATAACTATATAGAAACATGTAAAAACCAGCCTTACGTAAAACGCAAGAAAGTTTGAATGGGCCAAATCTATAGATTAGCATTTTATTAACTGTTTTACTTTAGGTAAGTATTTCATAGATTTTTCCACATGTAATCTAAATAGCATCAGTGCCGCTGAAGAGCTCAATACCGCTTCACTCATAATAGGAGGTGCTGCTATTTTCGTAACCTTTCAAGGATATGAAAAATGTTTCAAAGTAAAACACTTTATTAACTTACTAGCAATTTTCCCTTTTTTCACGCGAGGAAAAATGTGCTATATTAAAAGTTTTTTCCAAAAACCATTTTTCAAAATTTCATTAGAACAAAATATGGACCGCACTTAATGCTAGGTATACCCTTAGTTGCTCGGATTTGTCACGGGTTCACTCCGTGAAAATGACTGCATTGTGACTTTATTCAATTTTCTAGTCCGTAATATTCTTGAAATGAATGCATTCATCTGATCTCAATTAAATTAATTAAATATACTTATTTAGCAGAAAATATCAAAATATTTATTTATCTTGAACTTAAACATCAATTGTGTCCGATTATGCATTTTTTTAAATAATTTTATTGATAACCGGTCAATTTTCAGTTTGGTAACATTTTATGCACCTGAGTGTCACGTGAGGGAACTGGAGCAAGCACGAACATCATGCTGCACTCTTGTTTTTCGCGCTCTTAGAGGGTCACTGCAATATTGCGAAAGACCGCGTATTGTACGTTCGGTCATTGCTTATGCCCAATGCTTTGAGTCAACCTATAATTTGGACATAGATATTTTTTAATAAATTAATAAATCAATATTTGAACCCATCAGTAGCATCCACATAAATATGAGGGATGGTAATGGGTGTTTTTTTAGAGATATACAACTTCAAAATGAAAATAAAAAACGGATAAAAATCATAATAATGGCCATGGTATTGGCTTTATTTAAAAGGTAATTTTATGTCATTTGTATCTAAATACGTATTTCAGTCGTACGGTGGATGAGAAATGGACTTCCAGATTGCGCTTCATTCGAGCTAGCTGCGGCGCCAAATATCTGAAATCATATTTAAACACAAATGGCATAAAATTATCTTTTCCATGAAGCCAAAACCGTGGCCTCTATCATAATTTTTGTCCTTTTTTCATTTTAAAGTTGTATACCTATAAAAATACACCTGTTGGTTAAAATATTAGAGTGGATGTCGATTGTTAGATCATCTGCATATAAATGATGTTTAGAAGGGAATTTTTTGCGTCAATATTGAAAAAACAATCACTGTACATTATAACAGGGCTAAAGAAGAAACACACTGTCATTTTTTTCTACAAACCTTGCGTCATCTTTTAGTATATAGGTCGACTTCTTAAAGTCATACAGCGAACATTAGTAATTTATACTATTCTCTACTTCTGTTTCCCTATATCTACTTCCGAAAATTAAGGAAACTTCGGGTGTTTGAATTAAAATTGTTCAGGATTATATTGGATTATAAAAATAAGAGCACAATCAATTTTCATACGAAACATATCTAAATATCCATATTCTGACCAAAATAATTTGTACACAGCACTTAAAATATCCAACAGATAAATGCATTAACACATTATTTGACATGTGAACTATGCAATTTTAAAAAGCTGCAAAACTGAAATACCAGTAAAAAAATATTAAGTGTTGCGCTGTGAACGAGAAAATTATTATCTATATTTTGGTCTCAAATATTCGACGTCGATTGATTTTCATACATCTATAACAGTCGGTGGCAAATAAACCGCGTCTTCTAGAAACTCAATCATCTTCATTGAAGATTGATTTTCTGCAAGTCACGACCTTGATTGTCGTCTAGTTAAATTTACAAATTTTAATGGATGCAAGTATCCCGTAAATAATGATGGAAATTGAAGCTAGCTAAGCTTAGAATTGACCTACTAGAATTTTATATTTTATTTAGCAGAAACTCCATGTCTTTTGAGTCATCGGCATCTTTTGGGAATTTTGACGTTCTACTGTTTTGTGCCTCTATATATTGGTACCAAAAACAATAACAACATAGATGTAACTGATAGTCAATAAATTATGCATCGACGTAGGTGGGAAAGAAGGGTGGGATAAAGCAAAAGAAGCAGGAAAGAAATAGAATGAAGAATTTTCAAAGAAACTTTTTCTATGCCTAAATTAACGATTGCTTCGAATGTCAGAATTCAGTCATTTGGACAGTTCAAAAATACACAGTTAAGAAGTTTTTACAGAAGGAATTACCATAACATAGAAGAAGGATACACCATAACATAGAATCTCATAAGTAATTTTTTTCCGAAAACAAAATGAAATAATGTCAATCGAGGTTACGTTAACTTCATACTAATTTACAGGTGGCGTTAATTTTACTTTGAAAAAAGTTTTGACTGCGATTACGCATAATCAAATTAGGATGAAACTGAGTAAGTCCTGATATTAAGTACCTCCCTACCTGTACCTAGGACAACACTCCTCGTTCCAGATCTGTAGTGTTGCGTTTTAGGGTTCGGTAGGCTAGTGTTGACACTTTCAATTTCGTCATGTCTGTCTGTCCCTCCGTATGTCACAGTATAATAACAATACTAATGAAGAGAAACACGTAGATTATTTTTCCTAATAAAGAAAATAGAGAACTACAATTTTTAATTTTTTTTCGAACCTCCACTTACATCAAAAAATGTTTTTTTTGCAAATTCTTTCTACTATCATAGAAAATGTCTTTCAAAATGCATTTAAAAATATTGTGTTTATATATTTTATTATTACGGTTTCTCCGAGACGTGAGTTTCCGAATTTTAAAAATGTGTATGAAAACTAACTTTTTAACTATCCACGGAAAAAATTCAAAAAATCTATACCGATATATAGTAAATATTACAAAGGGAATTTGTTTTAATTAACTTGCGCCAATAAATTAAAGATATATAATCAATTAAGGTATTTTTTACTCCTGTAAAGCGTTGATTGTTCAAAGTTTTATATGTACCTAAAGCACCTAGGCACCGTACTCGCGTATTGTAAATTCCACTCATTTAACTTATCACAATATATGTACATTAATTCTCAACGACAATTCTACTCTATGCATTATACACCCGGCTCGAACAAAATGGCGCGCTTTCCGTGTCGCGACGCGCGCTGCGGGTAACCGGCGCGTAACGACCGCCGGTCACGTGAGAGTGACGCGTGCGTGCCGCGTCACCGCCCCACACCGTCATACGTAGGTCGCATTTTACACCTTCATTCCGAATACCTTAGTTTCGATCCGAGAACGATTGTGCCGTTCCGAACGGACTCCGCTGTCAACTTGACGTTTAGACTTAAAGGTTGAGTTTTTATGTTTTTTCTTCGAAGTGGCAATGTTGCCAAGTTAATTGTACCAGAATTATGTACTTCGTCACAATATGTGAATATATATTTGTTACTTCGTCACAATATGTGAATATTATGTGTTAAATTATTTACTTCCAATAAGTACGTTAAAACCACGAAACATCGAAGGTGGCCACAAATAGCGGTAGATGATAAATAGTCATATTTTGTACCATGTTACTTTATCAAGAACGTAAACGTTACGAAATTATGAGCCTTTAAGCAAACTTCTGTATGCTGTATTATTGTGAAACCTTTATTCTGGTAGCTACGTGCTCTAAAATACCTCCTTATTTCAATTTATGTAAAGACAGCTAAAATAGTTAAAGTACAGTACAGAAGTTACAGCTGATTCTATAGATTATTTAAATATTTCTTTCGATAATTTATTAAATTAGTAAATTTAACCAAACTAGTTAATTGAGCAAACTTAAAGGTAAAACGTCTAATTTTTATCGCTACCTAATAAAAATTATGTTGTGTATTAAATTAAATACCAACAAACTTCGTTATATACTTCATCTTATAAAATATTTTGCATTTGCAGGAACGCTTGTAAAATCCGTACTCGAGTATTGAGGGATGTCTTGGATCCATTTACTTTACCAAAAAGTACTTTCGTAGAATACTTTCGACTATCTAAATAAATAACACAATTTGCGTCTGATACTGAAAGTGACACGACCTTACTTGACTCGCAACAAAATAACCTATAAAAATGTATCTCCTTTCATACATAGATAAAGTACAGAATCGTCACCGTCGACGAAATAGCTCCATCCTTTTCTTTTTGCTCATATAAAATTACATGATGCTTTTCTTTATTCTCAAATCACCGAACTTTAGCGAAAAATAAAGGCAAGGATAACGCGATTACTTTAGAGCATGCCGATTTTTATGTTAAGTAAAGTAAATGATACAACGTAGGGCTAATTATATTTAACTACCGCCTATACTAACATTGATGAACTGAGTTGACCGGTTCATTTGTTGCCTAGCAAATATATTGCCTGTGGATTCTATAGCTACTTAGGTATAAAGGTTACACATCTAAAGTGACACAAAATTTATATTATAGAATATAAATAAATAACTGAACTAACTTCATATAGAAGTATATCAATCAGATTTTTGTCATATTTGTTTACACATGATATAGGTCAAAAAACAATAGCCTATGAGAAAAAGAAATCATCCAAAATTTGGTATATGGTTTTAAAAAAATATGGTGTTTTAAGTAAAACAAAATTATGAGTGAAAAACATATATTTTTGAAAATATTCTATAGTTTCTAAAGAAATTCAAAATCATTTTGTCTTTATTTTCGTATTTATGTAATTTAACTGCGTCTTCTGTACAATGGCATAAAAATTAATCGTAAACTGGGAATAGTATGATGCTGCGACACTCGCACGAACGGACTGATAAAAGGAAATTATCAAAGTTTCTCAACGCAATTTATTTTATGGCTCGCCACGTGAAGTGAGTGGCGCGGCACCTCCATATATGTTAAGTGAAATATAAAGTGGCCACCAGCCGGGCTCGTCTAAGTTAATTGTTGTCAATACCTGTCAATATCTGTTGAACAACGCGTTATTAATAAATTTTGGTTATCGACGGATCTAAAACTACAAATGATTTGCATCTATTAATTGAGAAAACAAGGACCCAAATCTTCACTGGGAAAACCCTTGCAAGGACAAAATCTTCGCCGAGAAAACCCTTGCAAGGACTCTATCTTCGCCCAGAAAATCCTTGCAAGGACTCAAACCTTCGCTGATAAAACCCTTGCAACGACCAAAATCTTCGCTGGGAAAACTATTGGAGGACCCAAATCTTCGCTGATAAAACCCTTGTAAGGACCCAAATCTTCGCTGATAAAACGCTTGCAAGAACCCAAATCTTTGCTGAGAAAATCATTGCATGGCCCCAAATCTTCTCTAAAAAAATCATTGCAAGGATTTAAATCTTCGCTGAGAAAACCCTTCCAAGGACCCAAATCTTCGCTGAGAAAAACATTGTAAGTACCCAAATCTTCACAGAGAAAATCCTTGCGAGGACCCAAATCTTCAAAGAGTACAATTGCAAGTACCCAAATCTTCACGGAGAAAATCATTGCGAGAAGCAAAATCTTCAAAGAGTACAATCAATTTTCAAAAACCGAAAATTAGTGAAAAAATAAAATCACGCCCGCTTACTACGATGAAGGTGACGACATATTACAGTATAGGAAATTGGTATAGACTTCGTGAGTACTCAATTAATAATCTCGGACATTTGGTTTACGAAAATTCTCGGAAAAGCGGGTTCTCCACTACTTGGCGGAAGATAATAGGGCAAAACGTCTTGCAGTGTGAGAATGGTGCAATATCGAGGTAAGAACGATGAGTTTTGGATAATATTACTTGGCCATAACTTTTCCCATAATCACAGCAAGCGAACATAAAGCGGTAACAACCTGAAAGACACCACCTCGGAAAACCGAAATCATTGATTTACATCTGAAGAAAGTACTTCCAACTGGTTTTTCTACGGGATGACAGAAGTGCACTCATTGACTTTCTTTCCCAAAACAGTATATAGTCAATGCTGCAAACTATAGCCAGCTTCTTGATGGAAAGAAACTGGTCTCTTGCCGAAAAAGGCAAAATATGTCTATCTAAATTGTGATCCTTTTTTGTGACAATGCTCAGCTTTCCCAGATATTTTGACCCAAGAAAATTGAAAAAATGCATTGAGAAACACGTGGATACTCACCCTATATCCCAGATTTATTCCTGCAATTGGGAGGACACCTTTTTCACGAAAACCATAAAGTGGAATCATCTGTACGCAGTTAGCTAAAAACAAAATCAACTTAATTCTATGACAGGAAAATCCGTTGGGAGAAGTGTACGAGTTATTTGAGCAAGATTACCTACGTGGCAAATAAGATGTGTACATTGTTTTTTTAATCGTATTAATTATTAAAAAATTTTGTTTTTCTGTCATAAAACGAAATAAATTGTTATAAGAATTAAATTATTTGTTTGTTTGTGCAACTTTATAATTTACCTATTGAGTTTAAATAACCATTAACTTGCATTCATTACTTAATTTAATATTCTGGCAGTAGTCAGTGTAAATTTCTTATCCTACTTATATCTATCAATTATTACCCGACCACGGTGTAATTATAATATAAAACTCTATGGAACGTAAACCTATTATACAACTAACTTTCCTTCTGCGGATTCAATCGCGTAAAATAAAGTTTCTAATAAATGTGATCACAAAAATATTATTTCTTCTAAAACATATGTGACCTATATGCTTTTTCAGGTTATAATATATCTGTATACGAAATTTTAACCAAATTTCGTATACAGATAGATATTATATTATTGAGAAATAAACAAACGCATAAACTTTTATATTTATACCTAATAGCTGTTCCCCGCGACTTTGTACATGGCTAATTAGGAATTGGGAATTAGGTCTCACTTCTAATCTGACAGACTTCCATACACTTCTATACTGACAGAATTACTGAAAACGCTAAAATAGGTCAGAGTTATTTTTAAAACATAAGTCTAAATAATAATAAAATTTCATGTGTCTCACTTCTAAACTGATGAACCTCCATACAAACTTTCAATCCTTTGTTTACCACCTTTAACAAATATAACCTGCCCATTGTTCCTTCAACTTCCTGATATTAAGCGCCATGTCAACTAGTTTGATTTGGTTCTCCGTCAAACTTTCTCATTTCGAATTTTGTTCTTCAAAAATATTTCGAACACAACTGATTCTATCGTTCACTGAACGACTTTATATTTGTGGGTAAGACTGACTGTGTACGTCCACATTTTAGCACTATTAATCATTATGTGTAGGACCCACTGATTATAGACCTTCGACTTTAATGATTCAGGAATCAGTGACGTGAAGACTGCAATGCGACGCAAATTTCCTTTGCAGAAGTTATTTCTGTTCAACTGAATAATTTGTTCCGACAAACGTCTCCTTTAACAACTTTGACTCCAACATTTCTATAATGTTGGCGTGAAAGTTCTTAAAGGGGACGTTCATAGGGGGATATCAAGACTGAAAAACATCTATGTTTATCAGTCTTGATATGATCTAGAAGCTTTACATAACTTAAGCCTTGTTCTGGTTCATGTCAAATCCACCCGTCTGGACGAATCATCTAACAAACACAAATATGCATTATTAAATACGTAATTATATAAACGATCCATTCAAGGGCCGGTTATCGTGGTAACTGCAGCTTGTAAACTCAAGGAAATCGAAATTTAACCTTTAAGGTTAAGATTTGTATCGGTTCCCTTGGCCTTTAACCTCGCCCGAGTAAGCGATACACATATCTGTGTATCTACATATATCGTTTACTATGTACATACAAGCGGGACTTCCTTGTTAATAGCAGTTAAATTTAAGACTCCATTTTACATGTTCCTGTGGATATAAGAAAACTTATACCGCAAGTCATTTGTTTTTATTGTCCCTTGTTCTTTAAGTCTTATGTGCTTGACACTGACTCCAGGATTAACTAAACATATATTCGGGTATCTATACAAAGTATAAATTGGTAAATAAACCGTATTATTGGGCGCAAGGCGTAAACAACCCTGGGTGATTTTAATGAAAATTGGGCATTTTATAATTGAAGACTTTTACAATATGTGCAATAGAAATAATCAAGATCGTTACTGGATTGTACTATTACTTAATTAATTAACCAATAACTACTTAATAGACGTCGCTATTAAATACAGTGACATCTTTTATTTCTTTTATAAGTAACAATCATAAAGGTCTAGTTTTATATTTCCCCGCTAGATGGCGGTACTCATTTTATTTTATAAAGTTTTTAATTTAATAAAATATTTGTATTGATATATTAGTAATTGCTGTATCATCACCATGTATACGTCGTATGTGCACCCCACAGGAAGAAAGTGTGAAAGTCTAGAAACGTATAACAATACAGCTATACCCGAAGAAAGTCGGAAGAATTGTTATACAACATACGAATATATGGCTACACCAACACAAGACCGATGTTTTTGAAATGAGAATGTGTCCCTACGCATTTTTTTTAATTGGAAATTTTCTCTGTAAAATTTTTATTAGTCCCATCAATTTAGGACACTTTGTTCATCAAATCTTTTTTACAAAAAAATAAAACGGAATGTTTAAATTCGAGAAGAAATATTTATAATTTTGACTTCTTTCAGAACCAATCTAAAAGTGCAAGAAATATATGTTCATACAGTATTCAGCAGCAAATATCGTAGCTAACACGTTTTGAATAATTCTTATTTCCTACTAAACAATGAAATTATTTTTTTCTATACACGACTGCTTAAGATTAATGCTGGTTGTATAGAATCATTTCTTTTTTTTTATTTTACGCTTAAATTAAAAATATTACATTAGATAAACACATTCGTTTTATAAATTACTTTGAAATGTAATATAAAAAACTCGAATTTATAAAACGTCTGAAAACAAAACACATAATATTGCAGACTTAAGAAAAGAAAAACTTTAACACCAAATTCGTCGATATCACGAAAAAAGTTAGCAACGGAAGCACCAGGTGGCACACCTAACATTACCAGCGCCTAGATACGCGACATGTAGATGGCGCTATGTAGACAGGAGGTGTTATAATGGAAGGTTATATTGACATTTACGAAATTATTTTAAAAATTTTGAAAAACAATTTGTAAAAAAAATTAATTTACAAAAGTTGTTATAAAAATTATTAAATAGCACTAACATTTTCACAAAACATTTTTTTTACAATTATACTGAACTTTTACAATTATGATATTTTGAAATGTAATAACATTTAAAAAAGGAAATTTAATCGCATTTAAAAAATAAAAATATATTATTATCCTGTGAGTCCTAATATTTTTCTTGGGATTAAATTACAGCCGAGTACAACACACACCATTCTGAAAGACACTTCCAAAAATCTTTAAACACAAGATCTGTGTTTAAATTAATAGGAAAATCCTTATAAAGCAGCTGTATTTAAAAAGTTCAGACGGAAAATATTTATATGAACATACAAAATTTCCTACAGTTAAATATATGGGGAATCGCCAATGGACTCACATTGCGCTGCCATTGGTTGACGACATTTAGCGTCATCTGTTATTATTTGAGTGTACTCTCTTCTTTGTACACCTACAAGCGGGTCGTAACTGAAATATCAGCTGATTGTATTAAATTTTCAGTCAAGGACATCCTATTTACTCTATACTTATCTACGCACCAAATAATTTAAATATGCAAATCAAAATAACTTCATAAAGAGGAGAGTTATGTTTGCTATTGTTTTCAATACGGCAGATTAACTTTCACTATCGTATTGCTTATTATTTTCTGCAAAATAGAGAAGAGTTTTTAAGTTATCAAAATCAGTTTTCAAAGAATTGAACATAACGATAAAATCTGCAAAAATAATTACAAATATAATGGCAAATTATTATAATTTGTTGCAAGCGTTTTTATGTTGCAAGATTTGGCAGTAAAGTTCTATGCTCGCCACGACATCACATAATATATATTTAAACATTGGGAAAACAGTTAATAAATTAACCTTAAATAATTGTTACATAACAAGCTATTATAACCAATATGCAGTTTTGATCCCTTCTTTACTCGGACAAAGCCATGTCGAAAAGCTAGCTATATTTTGAGCAACTCCCTACAGCATACGACTGACATAAATGACTTCCCCCTCCATTAATTCCTCCATTCCAATCCTCATAATTACTTCCATTAATGTGTTGCCAAAATTATAATATATAGATATTCATTGCTTTTTTAATATTATTTGTATAAAATATTCAATATTTTATTCAACATTATACTTAATTCTTAGAGAAAAAAAATGTTCTGGCCTTTCAGAGATTTAAATCGTTCAAAGAATGTCTTGCTGAATAACGTTAGCCACTATAATAATTAATAAAATATCATTTATGTTGTATTAATGAAAGTCTGACAAATACTTCCTTGGCATTTTGCCGGGATGACGCTATCACAACAGCATCTGTCGGACAATTTACATAAGTTTTTTGCAATGCCGGATTTGGAATTCATTGAAGTGAATGTTGAAATTTGAAATACACCCCACAGATGGTGCTACTCACTATTTTTATAACTTACTAAAATCATTTCTATACACCGTTATCCTGAAATAATGTTAATGTTTGTATATTTATTGTAAACTACATTTTACCTGTGATTTCTCCTGCTTAAATGTTTGATTAAGATGTCGGTATTGACATGCTTAGAACTCGCAATAAGTAATGGATTTATTAAATGCGTTCCGCCACATACTGACGTATTGCGGAACTAAATTATTATCATTAAATTAAAAAACTACTTCCATACTACGGAAACTAAGCTAGCTCAGATTAAAATATAACCAATATATAAACTCGAGTCATGAACTGTATTCCTACCAAATTTCACGAAAAATTGTCAAACTATGCAAGGAAATCCGCAAGTAACCGCCATACGAACAATGTAACTACATACCTGCGTACCAAAAGGATTGGCCGACTCCACTATGAAATACAGAAGCGTATAAAAAGTTTCTGTTACTCAATAAAACTTAGTTTATTTTGTTGTATTCAATGAATATTTAGAAAATAAAAAAAGTATTCCTAGAATAAATCTTGGGATAACTAAATATTGACAATTGAAGTTAAGCAATG
Source organism: Druceiella hillmani (assembly GCA_039881145.1). Lineage (NCBI taxonomy): Eukaryota > Metazoa > Arthropoda > Insecta > Lepidoptera > Hepialidae > Druceiella > Druceiella hillmani. The sequence goes on along the minus strand of JAYKKI010000019.1, from coordinate 24,438,359 downwards.
TCATTAAAGCTCGATCACTATTCTTACAATATTTTTTAAACTATCATCTATAAAATCTTAATTATCAGCATTACGGAATACACCAACATCACTGCATAATAAATAAAAGTCTTAAAATATCCAACAATCATATAAACACCGGTACTTAAAAGTACAGATAAATTCGAGATAAGCCATTGCCAACACAGAACAAATCATTTAGAACGGTCATCCCAGATTACGGGTGCGGGATATTTCCAGATCCAACCTTTTATACCCACAAAACCTTGGTTCTCAACATTTACTTTCTCTCGAAAGGATTCCTCTTGTATGCGTTTGGGTCATTATTCTATTCCCACCCATTTGGCTAGACTGCGGGTCAGAGAATCTCCAATTTGCGATTGTGGGCTTGGAGAAGGCGATTTAAATCATTTCATTTTTTCATGTCCATTGAATAATAGATTTCCGTCGTTTAATTCCAAATTATTAAAATATAAAATTCAATTGCCCATCAGCATAAGATCACTTTTATTTATTGCCAACAAACCCATTTTAAGATTAATCATTCAGTTCACAAGAAAGAACGAAATCAAAATATAGAATTTTCCATATTTATATTCCTGTTTATTTTTGTTTTTATGTTTGTTTGTATATTTGTATATACTTATTTTGTACTCTCTGTATATTATAATGTCATTTTCTTCTTTTTGTTTAATTGTAGCCAACTTCTTATTTATTTTTTGTTTTATTGTATAGTTTATTCTTTTGTTAACAAGCAACAATGACAAATATCCGAAATATGTCTTAATCACTGTTGCTTAGCCTTTTTTCCACACTTGACATTGGCAAAGGTTCTCTCGAGAGAGAACGAACGCTATGTAATCAAAGAAAGAAAGTTCAGAAAGATCCATGTAATATGTAGATACTATAACCATAATTTATTCATATTATAAAAACAATAATACATATCATTAAATACACTATACTCAATGCTAACATTATATTTTTGGGGTTTGTTTTTTTTTAATTCTTCATTGTGCATATTCTTTAGCCTAAGGAAAATCGTATCGGGTTTATACAATAACGACTACACTTTTTTGTAGTGGTATTAAAAATAATTTAAAAACCAAGGTATTAAAAATAATTTAAAAAACCAATTAGAAAAACGATTTTACACAACACAATCTATCAAAATGTATATTTCCATGACACTACAGCCATCTTGTGGCCCCCCTATTTATTTACGGCGCGACGTTACTCATTTGGTGACCTTTCTTTCTATTACTACATTCGACTACGAAGTTTAATCTACATAATGTGGGACAAGTTATACTAAATAAAAACGTTATTTTTTTAAATTTATTTGACGAGATTTAGAAATATAGAATATCACTAACGGGCCTTCACTTTAGCAGCGATTCGTTGTTTGGTTGCAGAGTAACTGGGTAACAAACAAACTGACAAACAGACCAACTGTCATCTTTATAATAATATAGTAGGTACGGTAGGTAGGTATAGTAGTACTTTCACATTTAATTGCAAGATAGCGTGGATAAAATACTCATTGTATATCGTATAATGTTAATAATAATCATCATTATTTCATAAATAATTTACAAAGAATTTACGTTTAGTCACAAATAAATCTTTTAAAATAAATAAGTTTCACTTCAAAAAAAAAGTTACACAATATATTTATAATCAAATTAGATTATTCCCACGCAATGGTATGTAACATGAAAAAATTAAAAGGTTTAAAAATTTACCAATGGGTAATGATTACGAATCAAGTAATCATTAAACTGTATAATAAGTTCCTGTTCTCTCGTGAGAGAACATTTGATAAATTTCAGAACACATTACAATGTATAAAAAGCCACCAGTACCTAAATATGAGAAAAGATTTATAAAAAAAATTAAGCAGCTGCGTTTTTTCTGAAAACAAAATCGAAAAATCTTCAGATTAACTTCATGACTATTTTCCAATTCTTAATTTTCGTTTGTCCGCTGTCGACGGTGCAAACACACAGGAAATCAGAAATCTATAGAAATATTATCGGTCAATGCTGATAGTTTATGACTGATATGTGTTTGAACTATTCTTGTATAACACGCTATACCTGTGAATAATTTTAGCAGCCATTATAAACCATTTGGAATAATTATATTATGCATATAAAACATTACTTTTCGCCCGAAAAAAATACGTACCATAGACTTTTATTACTTTGTAACTTATATTATTTTCCGAACTCCTATCTAGACTTGTATCGCCATCTATTATTGAACTGTGGTATTACGTTGCCGACCGAGAGATTGTTTTATTAATTTGCATTCTTCAATTGTAATATGGTTTTACCTGATAAAATAATTGGCGAAATTCTTTTATTTTCGATTTCTCGATTTTTTAACGTACAATAAGATAACTATTTTGTATTGGGAACCTGTTACTGCATTCATACTCTATAAAATACAAATATGTAGTCATCAACCTATTGAATAAACGTTTCGCTAAATAACCCAATGGAACTTCTTCAGAAAACGTATAGCGGAAAGAAAATCAATGAAATTCAAACGTAAACTGCTAACTATGCCCAAGCATAAGCCACAATACCTCTACACACGATCGACGCAACCTCAGCTCAACAAATTCTAAGGCGCCCCCCGCACGACCGCCGCTGCCACGAATATAAATTCTGAAGCACTAAAGGGCGAGAATAACGGCTCCGGCTCACGACACGACTTGGCACGCGAGCCTCGATGAGCTTGACCGCTCTCCAAGGTCAATTAACACTTGAGGAAAAAAAATTAATGCTCTACGATAGCCACTTCGAGTTACTTAATTGTTTTTTGTAGCTGGTCTATCAGACAAAGAAAGAAATGATCGATTTTTATTTGAGGGGAAACGATAAAAGCAATTTATTTTCTCGTTAACCTTGCCCATATCTAAATATAACCAGCGTCCGATACTGGTTTTAAATGGCAGAGTTAATTTTTGAATGTTAATTTTTAACCCGAATTTGTTTTTAAAAATTTATTTCGCCGAGTCAGAGACGATATGAATATTTAACTCGGAAAAATACACATTGAATTTACAAGCTCAATGACATAAACTAGTTCAATGACCTTTTTAAGTAACTTCCGCGTGACCAAAATAAAAGCGACACCACTGTGTTAAATTTTAATTATCCTTGTCAAAAAATTTATATTATAACAAATTGTGCCTGTACTAATGTACGCACGTTAGAAGTTATACTTCTTTGGCATAATACAAGAATAACTTTATATAGCACGCAAATAATGAATGGAAATAAAATAATATAAGAACTGGAGCGTGATTATAAATACGGTTGGTAAAACCTTTGGTTTCCCATACAGAGTATCACGAGATCATGGGTCAGTTTGGGTATGGCATCATAAATAGAGACGGTGAACAAATACTAGATTTCTGTGTGAGACATAACTTATCCATCGTTAACACCTACTTTAATAAGAAAGCAGAGCACCTTATCACGTATAAGAGCGGTAATGAGCAATAACAGATAGATTTCATCCTCACTAATAGAACATCCCTTAAGACCTTTAAAGACTGCAAGGTGATACCAGACGAAGCCCTGACTACCCAGCATAGAATTTTAGTGGGATGCATTAAATTACCAAAACCTGTAAAACAACACAAAATCAAAATCCATAAAATAAAATGGCACCTATTGCGCACAGCAAAAAAGAAAGACCTTATAAATAATCTTCAACAGAAACTAATATAAGATATGGAAAATGATAACACCACCACAGCTGATGATACATGGTTGAACTTTGAAACATTATATAAAAAGAAGTGATAATAAAGACTCCACGTGGTGGAACCCAGAAGTGAAAGACTCTTTAAAATTAAAAAAGCCTACTTTAAACAATGGCAAGAATCAGAAGTAGAAGAAGATCGCATACAATACAAATCAGCAAAAGAGATGGCTAAGCGTAAGGTAGCGCAATATCAGTCTGATACACGGGAACTCTTTTACCCTAAACTTGAGCAGGCTGAAAATGACAAAGAAATATTCAAGCTTGCGAGTAATAGACACTAAACCAATTTAGATATTAAGATCAATAAGTATATTAAAGATGAAAATGGAGTCCAGCAATTGCTTAATGAAGAGTTCCCGAGTAAACCATTGGGAAATGCCCCTATGATACACGGTTCCATTCCAGAAATAAGCATTGACGAAGTTGAGAAAGCAGTCAAAAAGATGAGGAACCATAAAGCGGTAGGTCCAGATAACATACCTGGAGATCTTTGAAAAGTGCTAGGACCAGCTGCCATACACTGGCTGAAAAAACGTTTTAATGCTATCCTAATCAGCAGCAAAATCCCGGAATCTTGGTGACGTAGCTTTATTGTGCCCTTCTATAAGAACAAGGGAGAGTAAGCGACTGTGGAAATTATGGTATCAAGTTGACATCTCACACGCTAAAAATTTGGTGAGCGCATCTTTAACAACCGTCTCAGTGATCTTATATCCATATCAGATAATCAATATGGTTTCACACCAAGTAGAGCCACCACAGATGCAATACAAGCTCTAAATGTCCTCATGGAGAAGCACAGGGCCAGCAAAGAAGATTTTCACATGGTTTTCATAGACCTTGAGAAGGCATTGGTAAAATAATCGTGTGATTTAATATTTATAACATTATTTAACTCAACACTTTATTAAATTAATGAAGCTGTTTAGTACATCGTTTAATAATATGACGGGTGAAATATAATGAGTTTTGTGAATATTCGTCGACTGACTGAATATATATTTGTGACAATCATATTTTAAATGTCAAATTTGTTTTTCGTTAAATAATCTATTTTAGAATGGAATGGATATAAGTTTGTATGGAACGCTCGTAATGCGAGTTGTGTTTGTACTTAAAGGTTTTTTATTTAGCAATAACAATCAGTATATGAGTAACATAGTATTTTATACAGATATTCTCTCTTTATATTCTATTAAAATGCTTGCGGACTGCAACGTTCGCCAGGTCCTAATTTAGAATATGTTAATAGGTATCTTGAATGGTCACCGAATGAATTAAAATAGTCTGTGTGCTTCTATTTACAAGATATATTTAAATTACACATATATATGTTGTGTAGCATGACCATACGTTATACGTATTAATATACCCTAATTATAATTAAACAAATATATTATTATACGAAAGTGGTATCCATTTTTTTAGTTGATTGAACCTATTAAACATTTTGATTGAGAAGCCCTTTCTCGTATGAAACGAAATCCATTCAATGATTATTAAATTATTTTTTAAACTTATTTAGAACTTTATAAATTATTATCAAAAAGCACGCCCGAAAGCAGAGGCATAATTTTAAAAACTTAGTTTCAGGAAGTTGTCACAAAATAGGAATGGAGTCATACACATTTTCACAATAATTCGGATTTCCTGTAAATAAAAACCAAATACTTACTTTTATTAACTTAAAGCCATTTGATTTCGTTTTAATAATATTTTAGACGAATAGATAATTACATATTTCTATTCAATAAAATACGCAGATAAAAAGAGATATTTTTTTGACGCGTTAGACCAATTAATTAATTCCCTTTGGTGTTGCCGCCTAAGTGGCCACGCCGCGTACACACACACAACACACCCTCAATTGTTCGGTATTTTTACTTTAAAATACCGAAATCTAATTAATTACCCACTATCTCTAATCCCCTGTATTGTTTTAACGATTTTTCATTCCCAAATGTCGGCAACACTTTTTGTTTATGTATGTTTTACGTGGAATACCTCGATCGTATGATATTAGGAATTACCGATATACTTTCCAGGAATACCCACGTGTGCAACCCGACGTTTTTAAGGAATTCGCCATTTTGCTTGTCATTCATTGTCATTATATAGAAGAGAAACTTCTTCGAGTTACTCACAATCACTTACAAAAGAGAAACTTCTTCGAGTTATCAACGAAAAGTGCGTAGTTATTTGCTGGCAACCTTCGATATAAAAAGCTAGGCATCTACATTTAAACAAACTCATTTGATATGGGCTTAGATCCGAGCTACAAAATAGCCTATTGGACGCCGTAGCGCCATAATATACAACATCGATGTCCATAAAATTTCTTGGATTTTTAAAAATGAACATTTTCAATTAAAATAATTGGTTAATTATTATCTTTTTAAAAAACTATCAAAAAGAATTCTTACTCGTTGATTTACTTTTTCAAACAATATGTGAATTTTTGGGGTGTTCCGCCTTTCTTTGTTCAAGTTAAATAATGGTAACACACAATCTGAAAATTTTAGAAAAAGCAATGTAATGGGAACCTGAAGCTTTTGCGATGTTTTTTCTGTAGCTAAGATATGACCATTATTAGATACTTCGGTCTGTGACAAACAGTTTTAGAGCAGAAAATGTGCCAAAAACCTTTTACTGCTGCATGTACTGATAAGCAGCGTATCTGATAGGGGTGAAGGATTTTATGTACTTTTAAGTTACACAAATTTTACATTTTTTAACTTTACAAATCATTTTTGGCTTGAAGAAAAGAAATTGTAAGTGTCTATGACAAGGTTCTTTATGAAACGTGGCAGTTTTGTACAAACTTATGAGGCACAAAGGTGAGACGAATAGAATTTCGTTTTGCAGTAATTTTACAACAGAAGATAAAAACGCGGTGCTGTGTCGCATATCGCGCGACTGAGCACAAATCTTGCCGGTGCTAAGATCAGTGGACTCGTCAATGATATGTGAAAACTTAGTTTGCTGTAGGTCTTCACATAAGTTTTAGAAACTTTCTTTACCTATGATATGATCAAATGTGGCGTGAGTTAAAGTTGTCGAACCTTTTATTTCCTCTAATTTTTTTTAATTGGGACAAACGGACTGTATCAGTTTCAATAAATGCTCCATGATAGTGTGCGGTAGATTATGTGCAACATCAAACGCAGCTAATTTTATTTGACCTGATAAAATTAAAAGAAATTGGAAAAGGTCTATCTAGCATTATACACTGGTATAAAACATTACAATAGTATAATAAAGTGCAGTTTAATTAAAACTACTGAAATGTTCGACTCACATGTAATTTACTTGTGAATCGGGTTTTTGTAATAGTAAATGAAAATATAATTAGTTGCGGTTTTATATTCTTTGAAGATACCGTGTGTGCCTGTCTTCAACCTTTATTTGGGGTTGGCCGTCCTCATATTCCGCAACCGAGTCAGACGATCTTGGGTTTTCCCTACATCTAAGTTTGCCTGCGACAGATCTTTGGCGACGGTTGTCCACCACGTGGCCTGTGGTCTTCCTCTACCCTTTTTTGTGTCCGGGATAGCCAGGGTAGTTTTTACGGCGTTACATTCGTCCCGTCTCATCACATGCCCGTACCATCGCAAACGACTTTCCACCATCTTATCTACTACGGGTGCGACCTTGAAAGATCCTCTAATCTACTCGTTCCGTACTTTATGAAGTCTCGTGACTCCCGCTGCCCATCGTAGCATTTTCATTTCGTTCGTGTGCATTTTTTGTTCATGATGTTTTTTTGACTGCACTACATTGTGTCTGTGATGAATTATATTTTTGAGGGTATCTTTTCCTGAACGAATATAACATCCTTATTACAGTTCTTACAACAGGCAGTTCGCTTCTTTAAAACCTTCTTGGAGTCATTCTGAAAATTCTTCTATCAATTGTTTTCTTTTAAATTGTAAATGTTTTTTTCGTTTTGCATCTGTACTTATAGTCTATTTTTTATCTGAGGGCATTTTAATGTTTAGGAAGAAACAATAATATATATATATATATATATATATATATATATATATATATATATATATATATATATATATATATATATATATATATATATATATATATATATATATATATAAATATATATATATATATATATATATATATATATATATATATATATATATATATATATAGTACATGTTGGTGCTCTAAATTTGTAAGTAATCTTTCAACCGCGAACGTTAGTTTCGAACGCATTGATCTCTGCTAGAGTTTTGTAACTTATACCTTCTACATGACTCTTTTTACTAAGAACCCTTTAACACGGTCCTTGCATTATTTATGTAATGTAAAATTTCTTAAATGGTTTTTCATATTTTTTTAGCAACAGACTTACGTTATAAAACTGATTTTTATATATAGAATTTATTTAAAGAAATGAAATTACGACTAGACACCTAATCGTATATGCAGTCTATAAAACACAAATGCTCATTAAGTTTGATCTTTTATCCATAAATTACTATGTTCATTATTTTTGCTGTTATGGAAATAAAAAGGTAGTACATTTTGCTGCTATTATTTTGGACTCTCAAAACTACGAAGCTACTCTGTTTTGCAAGCTCATCTAGATGGGTAAATGAGTCCATAAATAAATTATACAAATAGCTTGAATTAATTATACAAATAGCAATAGCCGAAGAAGGTCAAAGAAATATCCAAAAATTTATCACAGAATTGTTCTACTTTAAATGCCGCAATGGACTATTTAGTAAGACTTATTTGGAACATGTCAACCCAAGTTAACCCAGTTGTGTGATGGTAATCTTTGAATCTCAAAACGGAACTAGATTTGTTAGCTACAAAAATAATGACAATATCAACTTCTGCAACAGTTGAACGATCTTTCTCGAGAATGTTGTGTATTTACATAAAAAAAACAGTGAGCCGTCACGGGACGCCTGGCAGATGTGACACATCGTGTTCAGGAACTAAATATAGCATAATGAAAAAATTAAGTATTACGAATTTCTTACAGAAAATGGTGACTTTATTTAATAAACATTTATTTACAATTGATACAAAAATAATAAAGCACATGTTATGTGTACCGTAGTAAACAACAGCGTCGAACTGAGTGAGGAGGGGGTCGCGTAGTCGGTTGCGCATGGCGACACGTCGCCATACCGTACACTCTACTACATATAGACTATATATACCTTAGTATAGCGTGGCGTCCCGTCGCCACGGCAAGCGTCGCCATGCCAACGATCTATAGATGTTTCACATCAAAAAATTTAGATTCAGAAAGGGCAGGCAAAATGTGTCTAATAAACCGTAATTGGAAAATCAGTAAAAACAAAAGACGCGTCAATCAGTGAATATTTTGGATATTGCAATCGCTTCCAATATAAATGACCAACCATTCTATTGTACCAATTCACACTCAAACTCTGATTTAACAGATTATGATACCGAACCCGAAATATTAGTGGGATAAGAGGCCATCGGGAATCAAGAAGGTGATGTTAATTAACAATATTTGTATTATTATGTGGCAGAGGTTATTAAAAAAAATATTATCGAGTAGTTTTAAGGTTGATTTTATTAAACAAACTATGGAAGCAATTCAATGTGTCGGTTTAGGCGATATTTCTATTGGGACTTTACTAGGAAATATACCATGGAACATATACGGGAACATTTCCGCAGCCGGGAAACTTAATGGAAATTTATTGTATTATATTCACTAACATAACCCACGGAGTTAATAGAAAGCTGTTAATTACATTGCATGGAAAATATCGAACCTTGTTAATTTCATTTCATTTTGGTGATTAAAATGGTGCGGAATTTCAAATTCCCAACCATGGAAATCTACCCGGAAGCTTAACGGAAATGTTTCCACGTTGGGGAACGTTCCCAGGAATGGCACACCATTAGTCATGTACTCTCGACATGCAACGTGTCGATGCTGCTTTGTTGGTTAAATGAACATCTGTTATTTGCAAAACATATTATATAAGCAAATTCATAGAATTTTTCCAGAATCTTTTATATATTAATATTTAACAAAGATTATGTTCGAACGGTTAATTATTTCTATTAAAACAAATAACATAAATACAGCCATTACCCAGGTTAGTCCCAACAGATTAAACACGAAGACAAATGTTCAAAAAATATATATCTTATATTTTAAGGATAACGTAAACGAGACAATGAATTTCGATAAGCAAACATTTATTTTAAAACTGCCGAAAGGCTGTTTAAATTTATATATGTACCTGTACAGGTTTGGATAAAAATGTAAAACATGCACCACACTACTCGCAAAGTTAATCAAAGTTAGGCGAAGAAAATAGTGTAGATAGATACTTCGATTTGCTTTGTGCGTACTTCAGACTGTACTTCAGACGTACTTCATACTGCAATCAACTTCGACAAGGTAACTTCGCGAGTAGTGTAGAGTTGTTTAAATAATGTCCTCCTTGACGCATCTCTCTGCTCCGGAAATGACACCGAAGATGACTAACAAACTCAAGTTTTGTTTTGCGCGTGGCGCACAATGCAACTGAAAGCGTATCGCAGATAAGTATAGTTGTATGAAGGCTTTGGACGTTTCTTTTCAGGAAAGCGTTTTGCGTCAAGGTCTTGTAGTAGTAACTTTGCATTCTTACCTAGCAGCTTATTCTCGCAACAACGAATCAACGAAATAAGTAACTGAGTTTACCCTTACAATGCAAACAAACTAAACTCGTTAGATTTATTTTTGACTTCGTAAGTGCCATGAAACCAACTTGAACCTTGGTAATTTACGCTTCCTATTCTGGCCGACATAACCGAGTCGTAACGTAATTATGAAACTTTTGCCATTTTCGAAAAATTACAGTTTGCCCAATCAAAATTGACGTTTACCGATCAGAAAGTATCCGTCCATAAAACCTACGAAGTTTACAGTCTATTAGTAACGATTGCAAAAATCTTTCAGAAATCCTTGCTGCATCCTGCAGATTTGAAACTTTATACCACCGATTTTCAATTTCGAAAGTAAAGCATGTGGTTGAACGATTGGATAAGTAAAATTATTAGGCTGCGACACATTTGTAGTCTTTTCATGTAACACCATAAGTTAGATTCTCATTGTTAAGGGGGCTCCAAGATTTCTGAAAATATTACATTTTCAGAAATTCCGTAGCCTTCTTAATAACGAGAGCTTCGTACTTTTCAATATGGCAATGAGCGAAATGTGAGCATATTACGCGAGAATAAAATCGAAAAATTATATTGTACCCCTAAGAACGCTTATTATTAATAAAACTTTTTAAACAGCAACCATTGTTTCGTAATTTTTTTAATGGGCTATAATCAAATATTTGCCGCTAGCTGCAGTGGCGTTTTTTTTTTCTTGTCATGACTTAATTTTGATGAAATGAAAATAATCTTATAATTTCAAAAATTGTTACTGAAAAACAGATAATTATTTATTTCATCCATCACAAAATCAATTTGTTATGCAGCCACACGTATCTAATACATTCAGACGTATTCCACATTATATCTACACTGACTATTAAATTCTTCTAATATTATTTTTACAGTGACAATGATAAAATGCCCTAATATTCATTTCTACAGTGACGAGTGATAAAATCCCCTAATATTCATTTCTACAGTGACGAGTGATAAAATCCCCTAATATTATCTCTACAGTGACGAGTGATAAAATCCCCTAATATTATCTCTACAGTGACAGTTAAAAATCCCCTAATATTACTTCCACAGTGACAGTGATAAAATCCCCTAATGATCATCTTTACGGTGACGAGTCATAAAATTATTTGTTTTTTACATTTTCTTAAACTTCAAGAATTACTTATTTTCTTAAACTTCAAGAATTACTTATTTTCTTAAACTTCAAGAATTAGGGGACTATTGTTTTTTCAAACTCTTCTTATGCAGCGCTACAATAAGCCGTTGATTGTTCAGTTGACTAATGAATCGCTTGCAGCGTGCATTTTGTTGCTTAATATACTTCAATCGCGTTTTTCACGAAAATTGTTTTCTCAACTAGTGGGAAAAATCTCAGAAAATAATTTGTTTTAAGTAAGGCTTCTTACAAAGTCTCCTGTTTGACTCCATGACAGTGGTCTGTTTTCAAATTTGACAGTGGTCAGTTTTCAGTTTTCAAAAGTGTAAACTAGCGTAGGTAGTAGCGTATTACTGTAGGGACAAGAGAGAGACGTGCGAGCCCACATTTTCTTTCTCTCTTTCTCTCATAGCCAGTTATGTTTCGTATATCTAAGACACAGTGCAAGCCTATTGTCTGTATCACACTATAGGAGCAAGAGAGAGCAGTGCGCGCGCACATTTCCTTTCTCTCTTCCTCTCATAGCCAGTGCATGAAATATAAATATATATATATATATATATATATATATATATATATATATATATATATGCGAGTTTGCTAGCGTTACGCGAACGGTGATTTTTTTATTATTTTGTAATTTCATTTCGTTCTTGAACAATTTTATAAATTATTATTTTGTTCAATACATTAAATATTCTACGTTTAAAGTGAATAAAATTGTAAATTCATTTTAAAGTTCATATTTTGTGAATTTGAAGTTTTACTTCAGTCGTGTGGTCTAAAGCACACTCGTTTTATTTGGCAAACATTCGTATACCAGACGACATTTGTGAAAAAATTTATTTGTAAAAAATTTATTTGTATATAACAAATTAAATTCGGCTTAATGTTATATTAGAACACTATTCTAAATTTTCGGCGATTTTTGTAATCGAAAATATATCATTGTGTAATACTGAAATTTTTAGCTAATAATATTTATTATGGAGAAGAAAATAAAAAAAAACATTATTTCAATTATTTATTTCAGAACTTTTTTAAAAATCCATTAATACTTTGTAAATCCATTAATATCGAAACTTAAATAAAATTTGGATGCTTTAAAGTACTTATCACCCCATAGATCACTTGATTTTTTTCAACAATTGACTGGTTCACATTTAGTTTCATGACATTCATTTCAGATCCATATTTAAAATAGCATATAATATTATATTTATTTATGACGGTTTATTCGGATTATATAATATACAGTATATTATATCGATAAACGGATATCCAACATATGGCTAATAGTAAGACCCCTCTTTTTTAGAATATATAGTTAAATTTCACACGTAAAATCATTAATAGAAAAATTAGTTGTCACCAAACATGAAGATCTCGTTATTTATAAAGATGTAGATCGTCCGTCAAGAAACGACTAAAGGTCAAGGAACGACTTTCATCGACTGTGCAACTGCGAATACTAAAATTCTTTGGCCAAATATCCAGGAACGAGTATTCGATGGAAAGACTGGTGGTGCAGGGCCGCCTAGAAGGCAAGAGATCTAGAGGCCGATCACATACTCGATGGACGGACCAAATTAAATCAGTAACGCAAACTACCGTGACTGAGGGCTCTCGCAGCGCAGCGAACCGGCAGAAATGGAGAGACATTTCTAAGGAGGCAGTTCAGATTAGGAAGACCGAATGAATAATAAACATGTACGAGCACCCTCAACCTAGTACCTAAGTCATCGGAGCAACCACGACCACTCTGTCAAGAGTGCAGAACTGAGAAGAGTGCACGACTGTACAGAGATGCGAACGTTCAAATTTCACGCCATCTTTTTGTCGCTTTTCCGTTGAATTAAATTACGCCAAATAGGTGATGAGCCCTTATGTCTTTGTTTCTTAACCGTATTAGTGCCATTGTTTTTTACTCATATATAGTTAAAAATGCCATAGGAATCTTTTGTTTTTGATGTCATTCTCTCTCTCATTTATGATGTGACTCTTCCAAAAATTATCCAATTTTAATAATTTTTTCGGTGTTTTCTTAATAAAAACTTGTACAAGGATAATAAAATACAAAGAAAATTATGGAAATATATATTGTGAATAAAAATTGTAACAAAAACTGAAATCAAGGTCACATCGTATTTTCGCAGTCCGGTACATCCTCCGTATCAGCAAAATAATTGTTATCGTCACTATTATCACTATCACTCAAAATTTGCATTACGCCCACAATGAGCGCACCACAATGTCACTCCCACTATCACTTTCTTCACAACTTGAAAAACGATCATTTTCACTCGAATGATTTTCGTATTCCGACATTATGGGTTAAAAATTGTCTTTTCAAGGATCCTTTTTATATTGTAATTACTAATAATATTATAATTTGAACTTTATGTAAGACGTAGGAAGCGAAACAGCAACTGATTTCGCGAGCGCCGTCGCGCTCGTGGCAAATTTAGTTAGTATGCACACGAGCTCGTCGGCATTCTAACGGTTAAATATTATTTGTAGCCTTTCTGGTTTAAACTCCTATTCCTGAGATAACGTATTTTTATATCATTATTATTGTATACGACTAGAAATTTGTATCATAAAAATTTTATTGTTTAATTTTTTAGGGTTGGGAATAAAAACAGCTCATTCAATCGGCATGAAACGTTCACCATCGTATAATTTATAAAATTCAGATGGACTAATAGGGAATAAAACATATTTTTAGAAATTGTGAATATTGAGCAACTACGATTTAAGTAACTGGATTAATTTTATGAGTTAAAGGTTTAACTCATAAACGTATAATAAGCATATAATTGTTTTTTATGAATTTTGATGAGTTTTGTATTGTAAAACGAAATTCATAAAAATTATTATAATAAACATATAACATAAGTTTTTATGAATTTCGTTTAACAATACAAAACTTAACAAAATGTTTATTGCTATATTATCACCATATATTTCCGGAGAGTTCTCATATACTTCGTACGGACGTACTGCGCGAAAATCTGGCGATATTATTGAGAAGCTCATTGTCATCGGCATGCTTAAACAATGGAGTACGTGTGGATGCTGCTTTAGTCCCTGGACGGACCAGATCTAAGAAACGTTTGGCACCCCGTCACGCGATGCTCCACATACACAGTACTTATTCCAGAAGTGGCTAGAGAATAGTCGTATTAAAATAAAACATTAAAATTATAATAAATAAATGAAAATTTCCAAAAAATGATGTACATTGCTAATTGTAATTGTTTTATAAGTATATATCATTAGATTAGTGCTTCTTTACTCACCAAAAGTGCACAATAAATCACTAAAACAGTTAAAAATTATGTTTATAAATTAAAAGTAAAAAATATATTATACGCTAAACTCTATCGCGCTAATCTTTAGAACCACAGGTCATCACTGAGAGATTATTTTTGTGTTAGAAAGGGAGTTTATGGGCCTTGTATTATCACGCTAAAATTCATCCCATCATCATAGTATCCTACCAATATACTCCAGACCCCAATAACTGATTTCTTTTGGACCGATGTCGAACAGAGCAGATACGCTTAGCGACCGCGAGGAGGCAGATTAGCATAATTAAGCGAATTCAGCCCAGGTGAAACTGCAAGGCTAGTTGTTATATAACTTAAAACAAAACGCAGTAATGGTGTTTTTATTCTGGGGTGAAACCGGAATATACCACCAGTAAATGACGAAATAATGTTTGATATCGAAGTTCCATTACGTATATCATTTCATGCGGAGGTATTCAAAAAAAAAACAATCAACAAATTCAATTGCTCTTGAAAAGTCCTTTTCTACAACTTGATCACTGGTAAACTGGAACTTCGTGAATAACCATCTTAAATCCACATGCAATAACGAGGTAACTTACACTTCACTACTTATGTAGCTAATCGCCGTTCATTGCGTAGCACTCTCTACGAGTGCGACAAACTTTAACCTAAATGTTGAGTAAATTACTCTTTCTAATTTTACGTCACAACAAAAAAAATGTATACAGCCTGTTCTAGAAATATAGGGAAGAAAAACGACTGGTTAACCATCTAATACGTCATCGGTGTGAATATATCTATTGCTGAACATGGACAGAAGCAGACGCATTTTGAGATCGATTATGCTCACTTGGAAGCTAGATGGTCTCACTATCTTCTAAACATGAGATCCTGACTCAAACCCGTTTACTATACATCGTAATTTCTTCGATATAACGCCTTCGTCCGCACAAGTTTATATAAATTTGCATTAAAATATAACATGTGCGTTACCAAAAATATGGAGATATTAATTAGTTCATTGCATAGGAACATTCTCTAATACTAATGGGTAGAAGCTTAGAGTATACATCCTAACTTTAAGGGTAGAAGCCTTTGATAGTACAGTCGAGACGCTTTTAGGGAGCCTTCAAAAGTTCCCTCTTTTGTATGAAATTATGTAGTTACGAGTCCTGGAGGAGCCCTGAGAAACCCGGTTAATGGTGAAAATAACTCTGGACACATGCCTTTTTCAAGACACATCACACACGATCCGTGACCTTCCGCATCCAGCTACTTACCGCCCACTTTTTTTATCGTCACCCCATTCGGGAGAGGGATGCTCCACAAAGAGCTTCGAAGTTTATAGATTCCACTCAAAAATTATGCAATTTGCAACAAAGTTTTTAAACAAATTAGTCTGTTGAACATATTTGGCGTTAATTTTGTAGAAATTCATTGTTTACAATTAAATGAAACTACGTGATGTAGTATTATTTCTACTTTCTTTAATTTATTTACCACGACCTAGGTTTCGTTGTATTACATCTTCAGGTGGGCTATTAGCAAAGATCTTTAGCAATTCTATTAACTTATTCTACTAGCTATTAGATTCTATTAGTTATTCTACTAGCTATTAGATTCTACCTACTTCATCTGAAGATGTTGTAATACAACAAAACCTAGGTCGTGATAAAGAAATTAATGAAAGTAGAAATAATGCTACATCACGTAGTTTCATTTAATTGTGAAATTAGTCTGTGTTGTTCTACACTTATTAGTTTCCACTATAGATAAAGTAATAACTTCCATTTCTAGTGACGTACGAATAGAACAATTGTAATCAGGAGCGTGCTATCATACGAGTATACGAATAGTGAGAAATCTAACAATACAATCGAGAAATATAAATATACTTCAAAGAAATATTGTAATTTGACATCATTCATTGATAAGAAATGAAATCGTTCAATTGAAACTCATTGTTTACATTATTTTTTATTTCTAGGCTTACCACGCCTTTTTTATAAATTATGTAACAAAAATAAGAAGTATTCCCATTTAAATTATAGAGATTAGTATATACGATATTATTATTATACTAGCGTGACCCGTGCGAAGTCTTCGCATTATAAATTATTCAACTCAATTTAATAAATCAAAATTGATTGCAGGTATTCAATTCATTTCTAATTTTGCACACTGCTTATTACGTTTTTATTCCATTATGAAGCTCAGATGACAGATCAAACAAATATTTTACTAAAATTGACATATAGAGGCGCAAGTATCAAAAGCATTGAGCTAAAGCGCCACTTTATTTATACGTGAGTGGATTTGAAATTAAACAAAAATTTTACCGATCGTCAATCACATTGACGTTGAGCCGTTAGATGGCAGCATTGCTGTTTTGTGTATATAATTTTAATAATTAATTAATTTGCAAAAACAATAGCAATAATAAATTTTTTAGTTGTGGATGCCGGTAGAGCAAGCAATTATCTATAAAATGATATATAATTTATGTGGATTAGTTGTGAGGTTTTTTCTAAAAAGGGAGAGTAACATCTTAACCTTAGCGTATTAATATATATGATGATGATGATGATAGATGATAATTGATAAAAGAAATAAATCATGAAGTGTATGTAAAAGTATATACTGTTAAAATTGATTCCCTTTCAATTAGAACAACCTGTATACAAGAGATCGATATGACGAGAAAGCTAAAAGGGCAAAACTTAAACGCCTATTCATATGCACACCGACCAATTTACCTGCCGGACGCGGTCCTCGCAGAATGAAAGTCTCAAATATTATTGATCTGGCGTCTTTCATGATTTATTGTGACGGTTTCTATATGTTTAGATCCATTTCTATTCCTACTAATAAAAGGAAAGAGAAACATTGTCTGTTTATTGAAGAAAAAACATTGTCTTTTTATTTGTTTGTTTGTTGTTCTTTCACGTTTAAACAGTTTAATATGGTAGTGAATTTTTTATATAGATAATATATGTTCTAGGTTATAATATAAGCTGTGTATAATTAATATTATGTCCGCACTATTATTACGAAATATTGAATGAGGCGCATTCAGTGTTAATTTAATATTTAAATCTAGTGGAACTCATTGTATTCAAAAACAAAATTTATGGTTTAATTATTGTACGGATATGATTCAAACTGTCATAGAATAAGACACGCGGCACGCCGCAATGGACCACAATAAAAGAACCTCATTACCTCATAACTGTACAACTGGTCTGATGAAAATCTTTACCTTTTTCTTAGGCAAAAAAATTATATTTTCCTAATCCTACGTGGGCGAAGCCGCGGGTAACAATTAAAAATAAAACAAAAACTGTTTAAGTTCGTGCCAGTCACACATTAGTTTAGAGTTTCTAATAATTGAAGATTGTATATGTTAAAATTAAATTACAAAAAGAAATAATTAAGTAACGTTTGCTGTTGTAAGTTTCGAACCCCACCATTGTACCTATAATTGATTTTTTTTTCTTTTTTCCCAGATTATCTTATTGTTCTACAAAAATATAACTTATAAATATTTTTTTTATTGTTTATCCATAAAAAAGCACAAGGAAACACCCGAAAATTAATTCGGAACATTTTTTATAATATTTTAAATCTCGTTAATTAGACAACATAACTTACACATATTAACTTACACATATTTCTGTTGGAAGTCCTTGCTGGAAGCTAAAATTTCATTTTTTTCAGATTTTATTAATATGCGTCTGGAGAATTAGCGAGGATGGGATATATTGCAAACGAATTTAGAGGCTTATATCTGGCTAATTAAGCGACTAAATAAGAAGAGACATTGTTTCCTGAATGTGTTGGTACCATATCAAAAGATGTAATTGTTGGAATTGACAGGTTATATAAATATTCATGTTGGATAATTAAAATTACTTATATTCTTATTAATAATTTATAAGAATATTTCAAATTATGTAATAAGTGCTTACTGATAAAAAATTAAATTAATTGGAAAAAAGGTTAAAATATATTCCCTCGCAAACAAATCATGAGATATGAAAATTATTAAATTGATTTTTTTGTAATAAATAATCGCCAGGTTGCAGATTTGCTTTAATTGCGTCGCTTTTAATGTATATTCTTTCATGTCATATGAAATTTAATAATTAATCAGATCTTAATATGAAAATAAATAATATGTCCCTTCAGCGTGCAGGACTGCCATGTTTACAAATATATGACGTCACGTATCAAGAAACTGCGTTTTTGGTGTGACTTGGTAATTTATACTTTAAAAGCGATTTTCATGAAAAGTACGACCCACATCCTGGAAATATAACCGCAGTGTCCTTGTAATGTAATACAAAATAATTTAAAATAGTTTTACAATATAAGTAAAATAGCTTATTTCCAAGAAACGACATTGCAAGAATTCAAATGCAAACCAGACAACGGATGCCAACGTTATTTGTCAATGTTACCAACTGTCAAAATAATTCTGTCACATCACGTTGTGATTTTAACAATACAGTTTTTATATTTTATTGCGCGGTTCAGACACTTTTATATTATAATAATTGTTTCTGACAATGAAAAGTTAATATAAAATATAAGATTATTCGGTTTAGTTTCTATGCGTCGAAAAGTACGTCAATATAACATGCAAGTGACGTAGAAGAGAAAAATAATCGTCCAAACAATTCCTTGTTTATATCACATAAATAAATTACTCCCGAGCTCTAGTGATGTAAAAAATGCATGATAATTCATTAATTTATTTTTAGTTTTTTCGCGTCTATTTTACATTCGTGCACATTACTAGGTCTTAGTAAATAGAAAGTGGCCATGTCCTTTTCTATGACGCTATTTATTCTATTTTCAAAAACCTATCCAACTATATCCCATTCGGCGGGGCGGAAAATATCGCTTAACTTTAAACGCATGAGAAAGTTTTTTTTTTCAGGCACCTGATTTTAGTTAACGTAAAAATTGTAAATGATCAAGTCATTTACATGATTATTTCAATTACTAAGAAATCCTGAAAACGGAAATAATATTTTTTTAGAAAAAGAAGAACTTTGAAGCTTACTATCCGCAAGTATCTCTTCCGATTGGAAGGCACGGCCTCGCCCTCGTCAAAGGGGTACCTAACGAAGGGTAAACGCAACCCTTATAATATTACTCAAGTATCAGTCCGGCTGTTCGTTTCTTACAGTCATAGTGTGGAACATAAATTTAAAGAGGAAGTTGTAAGAATTCCGAACTATTTCCTTTATTTTTGTACAACTTTTAAAATATAATTCAAAATATTCAAAAAAACGTTTTCGCCCTTAATCCATATCCGAATCTGTTAAAGTCAAAATAATAAAATAGACAGCATTAAAAGTTCCCAGAATACTATAATAATGATTCTAATTTTCATAACTTTTGTTGTTAACGTAACAAAAATACCACGTACCTTCAAATGTTTTCTGTTAATAAATTCCACTAAAGTCAATCTGTTCACCTTTTAATGTGGTAATTAATACGACATATATAAAAAACTATATATTCACTCCGTAATATCGCACGTAACTCAAGAACCATAAATTATAATATGACAACAACAGCCAACAGTTCTAGATTCAGTCCAAAAGTACCCAAATTAATCTTTTTTGGAAATGCAGAGCACTGCGTATCACTTTATTCCATTAACTTAACATGTCACGATAAACTTAGCATGATAACTGTCATAAAGTACGTACTAAATAATATATGTACAGTAAATATCGATTAATCGATTAATGAAGAGAACAAAATAGAAAGGAGTTACCATAAAGACAGCGCATAAAAACGCCCTAAGAAAAATGTCAATATTGATACTAACAAGTACATAAAGTTTAGGCGACTATAAATAATAATTATAACTACAGGATGTTGTACAGTGATACTCAACAGACAAGTTATAGTTTTATAAAATGAATAAAAAATATGAAAGCGACAGAGTATGAAAAATGTACATATGTAAAACGGGGATAGTATATACTTGTCTCTTAAAGGCCACTTAGATCGGTAATGACCTGTTTATTTACTTCACATAGTCGTTAAGAATACACAACATTATTGCATGTGTAGATAAATCGAATACAAGGTATACTCGTATTTAATATTTTATACTTTATAAAAATACTAGAATTCGCGTTACAAAAGTTCTGTACACACCTTTACCGGTACGTACAATTGTTTAAAATTTAAGGTAACATTACATTTTTATTAAACTGTTTACAAATATTCATATTGTTTTTATTATATAAATATGTTGCCTATTTTATACAGTAGAAAAATTACAGTAGAATTTCTCTAAAATAACGAGATCTAAAACCATCGCTTTAGTTTTCTATAAACTTTAACTATATTTCTACTAATTTTTTTTTTTCATAATTTTCAATTTAATAGTGTCGGAGATGGCAGAATGGATGGCTGGGGAGAAATATTTCTTTATGGAAGAAAGAAGGGAAATTTCCAACAACACCTCTAAAAATATCTTTAGACCAAAACTTTTAGACGGATATTTTCTAAATGTTTACTTCTTACTGTTTAAAATATGCAGGTCGATAAACTCCATTACTATCCCTAACTTTCAACACCAAACCGTTTTCGAGAAAAACAAATTTTGCTAATGTTACCAGTCTTCGCGAAATTCCTGGGCTGTCCCGTATTTTAGCCATATTTTAAGTGTCACGCCGCGAAAAGAAAAACAATTTTCTTTACTTAATTTAGTCCCATAATAAATTGTGGAATTTTGTATTTATTTTACTTTTTCACCACCTATCCCTTAAAGCGAAGAAGAAAATATAGCAACCCTAGCTGTAACTTATCATATCCAAAACAAACTACTAACTTTTGAAAGGAAAATAATACGCAAAATCTTTGGTACTGTTCAGAAAATAAAGTTTTAGCTAATTCTTCATAATCAGTAAATTTATAATCAATATGAACAACCAGACATAGTTAATAGTCATAATCATCAAATTAACCCGAATAAGGTATCTTAGACTTTTATTTAGGTCAAAGAATAACAACCCGACTGACATATTAACTTTTAACGAGCCACCCCCTGGCTTGTTGAACAGGAAACGAGGAAGACCTGCAATCAAATGGCTTGATGATGTCAAGAACTATTAAGAAGCTTAAAGATTACCAACTGAAAATATAAAGCATCTGATAGATTTCGATGGAAAAAGCTCGTTAGAGCGGTTCTTGCTTCAACTTAAAGATTCGAGTGATCCTACAGCGATTTTGTGACACTTTTAGAGGCGTGACACGGCAATCATAGCTGCAACTTAATAATCCGAGTGATCTTCCACAGATTTTCTATGACTTTTGGAGTCGACTTTTTATATAAACCACTTTAATATCAAATTTCGTGTCACCTAAATCATATTGTTTGTGTGCATAATTTCCTATAGTGCAAGTTTAGTGTTGTTTAATTTTATCGACTATATTATGTCGATAACCTTTATATATTTTAATGGATGCTATTTTTCGTCTTAATAAAATATATAAATTACATAATTTGTTCCGTATATTACTATGATTTAATTCCAATTTTCGAGACGTATAAATGAAAAAAGAGAGAATATTAACAAAAATATTAGATGATAGTTTCAATAGCATTTTTAAAGACCTATTCACTGATATCCCGCCTAATTGGCTAGGCTGAAAAATCTGTCGCAAGTTCCCATCATAGGCTGTCTTTGACTTAAATGATATAGTGACATAGCTACAACGTTGCGATTCATATACAAGAAATGGCAGGTCAGACAATATGAAATTATGAGGCTCATAATTTGCTGCGGAACTCGAAAAAGGGAAATACCAAAATTGTTATTGTTGTATAATTTCTATAATACAATAATTATAGAAATATTTTTAATAATTTCATCGGCAAAATTAAAGATAAGATGTTTTAACACTAACGTGAGCGACAAAAGAATATTGTTACACAAAAACTCGGTAAATACGTGTTATTTTAACATATAACTTTATTTTACGTATACTTACGTACATTATTGTGTAACTTGTCATATACAAGATAGTCATTTCTATGCAGGTTTATGAACATAAATACAAGATGTACGGTGTCAAGTCTTCATAATTTACCTTTAAAATGTGAGTTTGTCCGGATTGTCTCTATGCACAGTACCATGATTCAAAAAAGAATAACGTTGTTCGCAACACACAAAATAAAAATTATATTAAATAAAAATTATATATATTATTTTAACAAAATAAAAACGAATAAATTCAATGTCGCCAAAAACAGTGAACGCGTTTCACTGCGTGGCGATGAGTGCCAACTTCACGGCAAAAAAGGCTTCTGACTGTTTTTATTGCGCTATCTCTTTCTAACATAACACCACTATTATGCATTACTCTGGTCAACAAAAGAAAAAATTCTTGTGCATTGGATTTACTTAACGTTTTCTTATTTTCTAAGCAAAAATATTACAAAACATACGACC
The DNA here is from genome assembly GCA_039881145.1 of Druceiella hillmani. Classification (NCBI taxonomy): domain Eukaryota; kingdom Metazoa; phylum Arthropoda; class Insecta; order Lepidoptera; family Hepialidae; genus Druceiella; species Druceiella hillmani. The sequence goes on along the minus strand of JAYKKI010000019.1, from coordinate 24,414,951 downwards.
GGACATCGAAAAAATTTTCTTTTAAATAAGTTATAGGGATCTGACCATTTTTTTATTTTCACGCGAAATTGATAGTCGATTATTTCGTGCTGTCGCGGGGAAAGAGAAGTGAGAGGGAGGGGAGTGATATTTCCTGTCTCGCTAATATGTGTTCACAGTATGCGTTTGCATATTACAAAGGCGTGACGTGTTTTTCGTGCTTTTTGCTAATTTCACTATAACATTATCACCTGTATAACTGATTCGTTTTGTTATATTTGCGGCGAATTTATTAAATTAAAAGAGAAAAAGTATCCGTTTAAGCACAAATGTAAAGATTTGCAAATATTATCAAGCTTACATCAATCTACCTGTTAGAAATCAGGGTAAAAAATGGGCATCACGTGTTTCTTGTAACTCTTGCAGATATCTAGACGATGAATTTTTTAAAATTATATAAAATAAAGTAAATTTATATGAAACCACTCATTAAACTATATGCTACGTTTTATTATAGGCTGGTGGGGAAAAAAGAGTAATAAAGTTTGCAGTGCCGAGAATTTGGAGGAAACCAAGTAACCATTACAAAGATTGTTATTTTTACCTTGTAAATACACTTAAAGGTAAAAATTCAAAGAAAACATCTTAGATTTTCCATCGACATAGCTCCAATACCCCATAGTGAGAAATTTTCTGTACCTGCTCCTCCTGTATTGGAAAATCAACTATTTTCTCAAGATAGTCATCCATCCCGGAGTTCACCTGCATGCACAAATTCCGAATTCGTGATTGAATCTGAACCAAAAATACTACACCTCATCGACGCTGAAGATGTCAATGATTTAATAAGAGACTTAAATCTACCAAAAAGTAAAGCAGAATTATTGGCATCCCGGTTAAAACAATGGAATTTTCTTGATTCTAATGTTCAAATAACCCATCAAAGAAAACGACATGAAAAATTTTCTTGCTTCGTCACTAAGGAAGATGGACTCTGTTTTTGTCATGATGAGAAAGGTTTATTGAAAAAAATTGGAATTCACTATCATACGACTGAATGGCGCCTTTTTATTGATAGCTCAACAAAAAAAGCCTAAAAGCTGTTTCACTTCGGGAATAAATTTCCATCTATTCCAGAAGTATGACAGTATTAAAATGCTATTAAATACAATAAAATATAAGGAATATAAATGGGAAGTTATTGGAGACTTCAAGATGGTGAGTTTTCTAAGTGGACCGTCAAAAACATTGACCTGAACGGACTGAGTACAAGTAGTAATATGCAACATTAAGTGGGAAGCAATTGTTAATCCTTAAAATATATTGATGCCACCATTGCACATTAAATTGGACCTCATGAAGCAATTTATTAACGCTCTTAATAATGAGTCCTAGAATCCTCCCTCCTTAATCATGAGCTTTCAAATATTTGAAGAGTTTTTTTCCAAAGTTTTGAGAGACGAAAATTAAAGGTAGAATCTTTGTTTCCCGCAATTACTTAACAATCAGAAAAAAAGCCTGGGACAGTTTTAAGGCAGAAGTTCATAGTTTCCTTGGAAACCATAGAGCTGAAAATTATAACAAGCTGATTACTAACATGATTTCAAATTTTTGTATCATGGGATGTAGAATATATCTAAAGATGCACATGATGAATGCTCATTTGGATAAATTTAAGGATAATATGGGAGCTTACTCAAAAGAACAAGGGGAACGCTTACATTAAAATATAATGGAGTTGGAGAGACGCTATCAAAGCCAGTACACTGAAAGCATGATGGAGGATTATATTTGTGGGTTGATTCGAAGAATCTCTGCTGAACATAATAGAAAAAGCAAAGATGTTCATTTTTTAATATTTTTTATATCATTTGGACTCCATTTTTAACAATCAAATCATTGATGGATCTTGTTTTCTTTTAATTAACTTTTCTACACACAGATTTTACAGAATTTCTTTTATTTCGTGTTATATCATTTTTTGCACACAAAATCAAAATCAAATTCAGATTAATTTTTATTTTTTTTCCTTATCATTTGAATGAATAGCGTTTTTGGTTTCTATAATAAAACAAGGAATGATTCATGTCTCTCCATCCGTTCCGAAGAACTTCATCATGTTTGTGCGTCCGTCCGCCCATCAATACCTCACAATTTCGACAGCTTTAAAACTGTGGGGATATGATTTTGAAATAAAAATTTCAAATGGAGATTACAGTTAATACGTAACAAAATATTAAAAGTGTTTTAATATAAATTTTTCACACCCCATCGTATAACATATTTTCAAAGAGGTCTTAAAATAAAAATTGAAGTTAGATACCTGGTTATTAACTTTAAATACCAGTTTGCGAAATATGAGGATTCAAAATGACGGGATATCTGACCACTTTGGTTAACTTGCATCAAAGGGCTTAGGCAACTAACTATTGGGTTCGTATTCCGACACGTACTTGGACAAATTTATTATAATATCGGTATGTAAAACTTTAAAATCACTTTACATAAAATCGAGCGCTGCTGTTTCTTGTGGACGTTGCCGAGATTTGTGCCTGACGACTCTCGTCCTTCTAATGTGACACAACATAATTTCGAGCGCGTCTTAATTCACTGTTGCTCATCCTGTGAGTTAATGCCCTGTAGGATTAGAGTGAAATTAATTATAACATACTCTCAGCGAGTGAGGTGAGCAAAATAAATACCAAATAATGGCATCGAATAAATATTTGTTCTTGTTATGTATTGACAAATTCGATACGCGACCATAAAATATCAAATTGAAGTTATTTTCAGAATTTTTAATAATTTTAAAATGACGATAAGTATCGACTTTGGATATGCATAACAAATACAACATTTACACAATGCCAACCTTTGGTATTTATTTCGTTCACTTCTTTCACCAAGATCGTAATATATCTAGTTTCACTGTAATTACATGACGCACTTACTCACACGATAAGCAACAGTGAACTGAGACACACTCAAAATTATACTTTTCGCCGTCCGCTCCTCAGGTGCGACGTGTGGTACAATTATGGCGAAGTATATTCGAAACCTTTGCGCCGGTCTATCGAACGACAATGCAGTAGTTTGTCTCACTCCCGCTACATCGACTGTAACAACCACTTCAGTTTCTGTACCCTTACCCGTTTTCTATTTATGTAACGCCTGTACCAATAACCCTCGTCATCTTCAAGTGTTCTGCTTAATTGGCTTTAGTAATCCAGATCCTGCTAAAACTCCGTCCATGTATAACACGTCACTTTCAAGTCACATCGTTTTTCAAGCAAACACGCTCGCAACTTGATAAGGTCGCGTAACCTTTCCCTGTAAACTGGTAAACAAATTCAAGGCGCCCCCCTACCCCACCCCACACTTTGCTCTAATCGACCGTAATCTTAAACAATTTATATGTAAACGAGCGCTCTGCGGTCTTTATTAACTTTAACTCTCTCTGACCGCGGTTTGTAAGAGCCTTTGTTAGTGTAAGGTTTCGACGATTTTACGTACATGGTATACAAGGATAGTCTTACTTATACTTAGAATTTGAGAATGTCGCAAACTTCGCAAACTGTGTTTTTAATATCTTGACTTTAGGTTGTTCAATTTGATAACAATTAGTTAGTCTTGGCGTATCCCTTGACATTCCCATACATACAAAAAGTGTATAAATACTAGGTACTTTTAATTGTACCTAGTATTTCGAATAAAATATTTACAAAGATTAATATAAATTTTCACTATGTCAATATAGTGTCTAACATATCCTTCAGAGGCGTAAAATACCATGTATATCTCAAATACCCTATCAAGCACGATTAGAATTCGCACAATGTGTGTAAGGCCTTTATAAATATTTAATGGTACGTAGTATTGCTATTAAACTAAGTACAAAATTTAAATTTTTCAAAATATAAATAGATTGCCTACGATATATTTCACAGGCGCATATTTAAAAAAATATAATCCCACATAGAATTAGAAAATCTTAAATTTCAAATTTTTCTGTTTACTTGTGCTATAAGATCCCCATTGCGCTGACTTTCAAGATTCAAAGTCGACCTGAAGTGTTGTAGTTGTTGATCAGTGAATGAGACTATGGTAAAAATAAAGAAATATTGCCCACTTACATACTTCAGGGATGCATATTTAAAACAAAATATAGTTCCAAATAGAATTTAAAATACCGATTTTTGGATTTATCCCTTCACTTGTGCAATTAGACTTCCCATTATGCCGGCATTCAAAATGATGGGTCGGCCGGAATTATTCTTAAGGTTTTCATGATCCGTCTATGGTAAAATAAAAAAATACGTCTACACCTCAAAACGTTTCTGAGGCAGACAGACGAAAGGACAACCAAGTGATCGTAAAAAGATAACATTTTTTTTATGTTGTGGTACAGAATCTTGAAAAATGAAATCAAGAATCAACTTTATAGTTTTTCCGTCAATTTTATATAGCAAATTTCTCCACTGAGAATAAGTCGCGATCTTAAAAGGACATCGTTTTTTTACTTTGTGGTACAGAATCTTAAAAATGAAATCAAGAAACAACTTTATAATTCTTCGGCCAATTTTATATAACAAATGGTCCCACTGAGAATAAGTCAAATATTTATATTTCCTAGCAAATTTCACCCGTTTTCATATGTATTTCAACCCTTTTCAGCAATGAAATTTTTCGATCAACTCTACCGAAAATGTTTGCCTCTACTAGTTGTCGTCGAACTGTCCTTGCTGATACGCCGTTTGATTCTGACCCTGATACTTCCCCCTTAATCAATAAATGACCTTTTTAAGGGTGTCTCTGGGCAATTATGACCCCCCCCCCTCCCTACCATCTTATTACTGGATAATTTTTCTTAATGTTTTCTTTCTGGGAACGATTTGAGTTGTATTATGAGTATTGAAATATTGCACTGCATCATAAGCTACATTTAATGGTTTAGCCATTTGGCGGTAAGACCATTCATTTTGATAAAAGCTCATTAATACTTTTCGCATTGTTGCATAATGGTTCTTATCTTAATTTCCAAAGTTTCAAAAAAGGGGAAAGTATATTTTTGTAGATATTATCAGGAAAATCTCTAAAACTGCCTTAGATGAAATTATGAGATAAATAACTTCTTAATGCCTTTCCTTTCAGCTAACACTTTCCGAAACCGAACTTGGGGCCTCCAAAATTCTTAGACCAATATTTTTTAGTTTACAATTACTATGCTAAATTACAATTATGTTCGTAAAACGGATTTTGACAAAAACACCGGATGGATGGACTCGAGTAATCCCATAAGGTTTCTGTAGCCAAACCTGATAAATTCACCATGTCCGCCTGTCTGTCCATCTGTATACCACGACTGGTTTTATTCGCAGACTGTAGTGCTATAAAACTGAAATTTTCTATAGTTATACAGTCACAAAAAATGTTTTAGGTACCCATAACTGTGAAGGGAGAATGACCTTTTTTGCATGCACCCTTATTTGGGTATTTCAAAAATATTGGGGGTATGTCCTGAACATTTTTCGTTACAGGGAACCATTTTCGAAATATTAAGCTTTAAAGTTATAATTTTTTTTAGACTTGTACGTCTCCGCCCTCTACCAGCTAAACCGCTAAAACTCCCTTGATAGCTGAAAATTTTTCAAAATAGTATGTCACAATTAAGACGAACTGCTGATGACAGGACCTTAAGTCTTCAAAAAATTCATAGGAACTGCATGTATGTTACTTAATCAAATGCAAAAAAATAACTTTATATTATATCAGTGAAAGTTATATTAAATGATACTCTGTACCCTGTAATATTTACAAGTGCCTAAATGTGTTCGAAACCCTCACAGTTCTAATCGGTAAACTATACATATTGTGAAAATCTCGACATCCCAAGTTCGAGGTTATTTTACCATACCTTTATCGGTCATGGTCCCCTGAGATTAAATACAAGTTTACTTTTAAATTTATATATAAATATGCATATATATATATATATATATATATATATATATATATATATATATATATATATATATATATATATATATATATATATATATATATATATATATATATATATTGAAAACGATCATTATAATATTTAATTACAAAATTATTAAAACAAATTTTCAAAATAAGATCTAGTAAAGTTGAGTTGAAAAATAATGTTTTCTTTCAACAGTAAAACGTTTTTTATGAATTAAATGTAATATATGTAAATATTCTGTCGCTGACTTCATTGTAGATCCTACTGAGAAGAATAATCTTGCAGGACATGCTTTCTATGCAAGTCTAACGATTTGGGCAGCGCACTTTTTTTGGCATGCTGTTCTCCACTTCACCAACATTCATCGCCGCGGGTCGGGCAATTTTCAAAAAAAAATCAAAAATTACACATACATGAATCTTTCTTGTTAATCATTCTATGCGTTAATGGAAACCGAAATAAAATCCGTTCAGTATTATCAAAAAAATCGTGCACATACAGATAAGTCAAAAGCGACGGTGGACATTGTATATAATATCTATTGATGTCAGAAGCTACCTGCTACCCAAAAGAATTGAATGCTGCTGCAATCTTAATTTAATCAAATGACCCAAAGCTCTATTTGCCGTGTTTCTAAATATTTTAAATAGATTTTCAAGTCCCCTTTAATATTTTTTAAAAACCCAGCGACGCGTGGTCTCTCTTCAAGACTCACTTCCCTCTTGAGAAGTCAACTGTGTATTGCCTCTTCAGGATTTTTTATCGGCTTTTTAACGTTATATCATAACCTTATATCATATTCACAGCATTTCAAAGAAATTCAAGATAAAAACGTCGTCGGGCTTAAAGAATGTCTTAAGCGTCTTTTTAGTATGATGTAAGGACTAAAAATATGTATAATGGCCAAACTATAAGTACGGTTTGTACAGTTGCCACCGTTTATGGGTGCTGTATAATTTTCTTGAAAAATAATAATTTCTAGTCCTTTTAAATTTATGGAGGTGCCGTCGTAGATTGTAAAGACCCTATCTTTAATATATTCACTGAATAAAGTGTTAGGTATAAATAAACGTCTTGATATGACTTCTTCTCATGATATGTGGTCGTGTCTAGGTACAAACTCTCTCATCAAGCCATTTCTCAAGCTCATCATTTTTCTTTCGCAAGTTGGTCTAGACATTTACTGATTCATTTCTATTATCCTGAAAAATATATGGTGTAACTTCTAGTATTTCACGAACGTGTACTTTAGGAAATCCAATAAAATAATAGAAAAAACGGTAGTTTATTGAATTTTGTCTTTGTGCTGGCAAGAAATCCGCGGTCATCTCCCAATCTTGATTATCAACAATTTAAACGACACTCATCCAAATACAAGGTAAAATCAATCCGCGCGCAATATATTAGCAAGTATTGAAGTTTGTAAAATATTAGCTTGTTTATTGTAGAAAGTCAAAAAATATCAAATAACACATGCACACTACACGAATGCAGTGCGATGAATGACATATATGGGGACAAAGAAGGATCTAAAAATAGGTAAGCGTACACAGAGTTTTTCCGATAGTCGACTGACCTTCAACTGTTGTTATAAAGCAGTATCTGCACTTCACAATCAAAACACAAAAATATTGAAAAATATACCACCGATGTTTCCCACGTTTAATAAAACGTATAAGAACTTGTACTTACATCTTTATTTAGTTAAGTAATATAATAGAATATAAATGGTATAATATAACAAAAATATATTTATTTCCATTGACGTTTTAATGTTTTAAATAAATGTAATGATCAAACTGTCGCTAAAGTAATAGTTACACCGTATATATTACCCATATTTGAGACCTTTTAACTCGGTACCGATTGAGTTTAAAAGAAAGTGCCCATACAAAGTTTTATTCCTCTGAACATCCTCTATTAAAAAAAGTTGATTTGTCATTAATGACCACGAGAAAAAAGAGTCAAGCTTTTTTAAAATTGTCTTTGAAGAATATATTTCTATTATGCAAAGTGAATTCGAGGAATTTAATTGTACTCGAACGCAGATCGATACCTTAGATTGTATAATCGACAAAAATTTTGCAAACAGATTTCACTGAAACATTTTATTTGTTATATATTGCCCAAGATATTATTAAAAACTCTCCATATGATACATCTAAAAATTATGACGTATCTAAAAATTCAGAAACTGAAACTGGATGACCAAATTTTGACGCCAATCATCTTACATGCCTGGAGGTGAGGAATATATTTGGTTCATTCATAAATCCAAATGCATCCATGTCGTCAGTGAATAAACACAATTATTTAAGATCATCTTTAAAGGGCGGACCAAGGGAAGTAATTAAATCAATTGAATTCACGGGAAAGCATTATAAAATTACTCGGAAGCTCCTTTGCGAACGATATAGTAATGTCAACGTACTCGTAAATAATCAATTTATATCATTATTTAGCAATAAAATATTTAAAAAAGAATCTTACACAAGCCTTCTTTTGATCATAGATCATATTACATACAAATTTAGATCTTTAAATTAAGTCAACTCATCGGACGAGTGAGCTACATTAATTAATATATGTAATTTTGACTACATCAGATACCTTAATGCTTTCCAAGTGAACTTAAATACAACATGAAGGAATCTTTGAAGGATTTCACAAGGTTCTTACGTAATCGCGCAGTCATGCTTGAAAGAAGTACTTTAGTAGAAACAATAGACGGGCACCTCGCGTCAGGATCATTTGAAAAATTATAAAGAAGATGTTTAATTTAAACAACCGTTAGAATATTTTGCATCATCGAGTAAAAATAAATTCTGTCGCAAAAATCAGCTCGTCCATTCCGTTAGGAAGGGCATGGAATAGTCGAATGTTCTAAATGTAAGTAATAAGCTTTACATCTGGACAAAAGAAGTCGTGAAGCTTCTAAATTATAATTATGCTTAAATTGTCCTCGAAGGGGCCACAGATCATCGCAATGTGATCTCCGAGGATCTTGTCGAATCTGCGAACCTAACTCATTACTACACGCAAACATACATATCACATAAAATGCTTGCGCTTTACTCGATGCAGGTAGTCAATCATCTAATAATTAAATAACAAATGGGCATTATTCCACTAAATACAGACCCATTCGTATTTCAGGCATTAAAAACTTAATATTTCAGAACGTATTGTAATTATGTAAAATGTTTGGTAGTTTAGATTATAGATATAGTATAGATATAGTTTAGATTATAGATTATAGATAATAGATTAATGTAAAATGTTTGGTAGTTCCTAAAATTACTTTCCAAATCCTTTAGTTTAATCTTTGTCATTGCAACTATCAAATTCGATCCAGTTTGCGAATCCCGAATTGTGTAAGCCATCTGATATTGACATTCTGCTGGGGGCAGATATACTTTACGAATAAAAAAACCTTAAAAATATCATTAGGAACCAATTTACACTTTATACAAAAGTTATTAGGTCATTTAAGTAGGATAAAAAAAACCGAGTTCGATTATTATCTGCCACATCATATGGGCGAAGGAAGCAAAACAACCAAACTTCGTGTTGTATTTGATGCTTCGACTAAATCGTCCCCGGGCAAATCCTTAAATGATGCACACTATATTGGTCCAAATTTAGAAGAACTATTAATTGACCTAACATTGAGATTTTAATTAGAAGATCAGTTAATAGACCTAATATGGAGATTCGAATTAGAAAATCTGTTAATAGACCTAATATTGAGATTTTAATTAGACGATCTGTTAATAGATCTAATATTTAAATTTGAATTAGAAGATCTGTTAATAGAAATATGTTGAGATTTTAATTAAAAGATCCATTAATAGACCTAATATTGAGATTTGAATTAGAAGATCTGTTAATAGACCTAATATTGAGATTTGAACTAGAAGATCTGTTAATAGACCTAATATTGAGATTTGAATTAAAAGATCTGTTAATAGATCTAATATTGAGATTTGAATTAGAAGATCAGTTAATAGACCTAATATTGAGATTTAACTTAGAAGATCTGTTAATAGACCTAATATTGAGATTTAGACAACACACTCATGTATTACTAACGGATACACAGAATGTAAAGGCATTTCTACAGATGATTCTCAACGTCATCTACGACTAATGTGGTAGAGAAATGAACCACACCTACCCTTTGATGTGTTACAATTCAATGCCGTTACATACGGGTTAGTTTGGATCACTTTCTTAAGTCAGCGTTGTCTGCAATTAAAGCTATAGAATATGACTTTTACTTTGATGATTTATTAACTGAAGCTGATCCATAGGCACACTTATTATACATATAAATGGTGTAAACACGAAATTTACATAAAAAGCACAAATAGCCCTCTTTACACTGAACTACTTCTTCCATAGAACCATAGGCCCAATTCTTACTAGTTTGGAGCAAAAATATTGTAAACTTTCATTTTCATGGATAAATTTTATAATTTTTATCGTTTGTTATATTATGAGTACTTATTTTTTTCTTATTTTAAATCATCTTTATTTCACATTTAATATATGACTATTTTGCGATAATATTAAACAACGCCCTGAAACTGCTATTAACATTCCCACTGAATATTTAAAATTTTTACATTAATCTTATTAATGGTAAACATGAACTTTTACACATTTAACATATAAAAACTAACGAACATATAATCAACCCGAATATAGCGCATAAATATAGGAAAAATTACTTAATTAAACATCTAGTCTAAGCATAAAACACAATTAAGCATAAACTGTGGTATCATCACTACGAATTAGCCCATTATCCACCAGCCGTGCAACGGTACCATAGCTCGTTATTTTTTCCCAAAGTCCGAACATATAATACTTTAATTTTCTTCATCTGAGTATTCGGATTTATCATCACAAAAGTCAGCCTCTTCAACTGAAGGTTCATGAGTCGAGCTGTTATCATCCTGAAACAAATTTCTAATCGCTTTCTTTATTTTTTCTTTGGACGATTTGCTCTTACTTATTTCCTTTAGCCCCCCCCCCTCTTGAATCTTTTTTATTTTAAGTGCTGTGTTTTCTTTATTGTCTCTTCTTATCTTTTTCCTTCTAAAACATCTTTCACGGGAGTTCCGGTTAGAATTTCTGACTGTTGTTAAGTTGTATATGACTTTGTGAGCTTCTTAAAGTGCCCTTAATACATTTGAAACATTGGCAAAACTCGTAGATTGCTGTGGAGAATCAATAGCTGTCAGTGGAAATTGAAGAGATTCTGATGAAATAATGTGCTCTTGATTGTGTAACAAGATTTACAGTATAATTAGTTACAACCAATGGGCACAATAGAGATGAAGATAATATCTGATGTATTCTCTTCCATTCAATAAAATCTTAATCTGCAAAAATAGCTGGGGACCATGGGAAATATCCCTGTCGTTTTAAAGACAGAGTTTCCCGTATTCAAAGATGCGAATTTCGAATATGCTTCGTAGACCAAAGCATATTCGAAATATATTGTATTTTTATATTCTTTTGTCACCTTGGTGTATTGGGTTGATCTCAAGGCATACGGCCTTTAACGATACGGCTCACCGTGAGGATCCGGGTTTGATTCCCAGCCGTTCGTCGAGCGGGGTCTGAACTGGTGGTATGGTTGGCTATAAGAGATTGCTCTCGTAGCAATAAGTTTGCCGTATATATATATATATATATATATATATATATATATATATATTTATATATATATATATATATATATATATATATATAGATACATTAAAGTAGGTAAATAAAATAAATAATAGAACGGTCTAACTATTTCATATGGTTTTATTTTTACCAAACTTCGCGACTTCATAAAGATATCGCACTCCTTACTATAGGTTGTTTTAAGTGGACCAAAGAAAGTGACATCTAAAGATTACAAACGATGAAACGAATCTGGGAGAATGCTTAATATGGTTATATGATTATTTTTGGCCATCTCATATGATTCTAATGTAGCATGACTGTTGTTGTTGTTCATTATTGGCGAGACCTGTTTTTCAGCTAAGAAACTTTTAGATTTAAAAAATACTGTAACCATGTTAAAAATATCTGTTCATTTGTCCAGCCGTTACGTGAAGAAGTGAGTAAAGAGCTCTCAAAGCGGTGAGTGGCAGTCGTGTGACGGAAACAAAGTTTACCGAAGACATTCGGATTGTTTCGGAACAAGACGAGAGTTTTTAAACCTATATTGCAGTAGCTCTCATTACCTGCTCACCTCCTAGCATATTTTTCTATATAACTCGACACTGTTCTGTGGCATTTTAGCTATGCATTTACAAACGTCAATCCAGCCCCGCTCGACGAGCGGTTGGAAATCGCACCTGAGACCCCGCGACGCATCACGCCGTCATGGGTCGAGGTTTACTTGTGATTAACAGCAACGACTAAGAGATGAAAGAAAGAACCGAAGAAGCATTCGTTAAGTTAAACGAAAGCCGAAGAGTTTGCTATCTACACGTATCTCTGCGTAAGATCATGCTCAGAAACATACAGAAAACTATGAAACATACTCACGAAACGTTGCGTTTAAAGTATAGCCATATATTTTGTATGACACCTGACAGATAGCAGAATGACGAAATAGACCGGAAAACGGTATATTTGAAATAAACAACACACCTTAATTATGCTTACTTAGAAATTACTAAGTCGCAAGTTTAATGCCATTTGCGGAACTTCAAATAAATTTCAGGTTTAAGATCGGTGCTAAGTAAATAGTTATAACTATGATATTATTAAAAAAAAAGCTTTTAGTAATTTCCACGAAATTATATTAAATTACTTACGATAAACAACACAAAAATTACAGTGTAATTATAAGAAAATAAAATAGAAATGAAAGTAAATTATTCAAATATTCAACATCATCATATTCAAAATATAACTTTGCACATAAATAAATAATACCACAAGTATTATCAGAAATGCTACAGATAATATTCGAAATGACATCCGTCTACTTTCATACATTTCTGGACACGATCAATCGTACATCGAGATATGGATAGAAACCAAACGCTTCGGTGTTCGTTAATTTAACGAATGCATCTTCAATTCTTGCTTCCTTTTCTTCGTATACGTTAATATCACAAAACACAGAAAATACAAAATCTTTTACAAAACACTAGAAGAAAAAATCCATCAGAGTGCAGATTGCCAGCCAATCTGCTGTCCTTCTATTTATGCCGTCTTAATCAACCCAGCCATTGTTCGCCAAACTCGATATAGATTTTAAGAGACGTCTTATGCCTAATGTGTGAGTTTTCTCTGGCGCAATAATGAGATTACTTCATATTAACCATGCTGACTCTAGTAAATATGTTTTGGTTTGTCCAAAGTCAAATCTTGATACAGAAACATACATAGATATTTACACGCTCCTTGACGAAAGCGATACATTTGAAACTGATCAGCGTTCTCACTTTAGAGGTGCTTTTAGTTTAGAGCTTAGAAAAAAGCATTAAATTTTCCATTATTCCCCCACGATGGGTGGTTTATGGGAGGCTGATATAAAATTAACCAACTGTCTTCTAAAATACAATATGATTAATGATAACCTAACTTGAGAAGAGTCAGAAATACTTTTCGTTCAGATAGGGGCTTTCCTTAATTCCTGTCCAGTCACTCCCTTAACCACAGATCCCAGTGACCTTTCTTCCTTAACTTTGGGCACTTCTTAATTGGTTGACCCCTCACTTGACTTCCGTTGGCACTAATCCCCAAGCATCCCAAAAAGGTAATAGTGCGCAATACAAGAAATATAAAACGCATACAAGAATTGAGACAACATTTCTGGCTTAAATGGAGTAGCGTATACCTAGCAGAACAGCAGCAATCCAGCAAGTGACACAGTTTTAAAGCGATCTGAGAGAACAATACGTCTCCACTGACATGGAGTAGCTCGTCTGTTACCCGGTAAAGAGGACATCTGCAGTGTCGCCGGTTTCATAACCAGCAGCGGCATCCGGAGAAGCGCCCTTAACAAGATCTGCTTCCTTCCCACTACGGTGCTAAGCGCAGAGAATATTCGCACCGCTCTAAAGAATACGACAGATGGAGCATGCACGACAAAGGAATCATAACGCGGAACCCGTGGACCCGGAGACATTGTAATTCTTTCACACTTATAATCTTTATAAACCTAATATACCTACGCACCTTTATAAACCTTAAAACCTTAAGTATATCTTCATACACTCAATCCTTAAACTTGTTTTATGTATACTCCCGCCTTAACGACATAATTTTGAAATGAAGTATACATAAAGACTCGAAAAAAACTTTAAATTTTCAGCTCAACTAGAGAGAAATCGGTATATATAATAAAACAATATATTTATTAAACAAACAACACTCTGAACATTGTGTAAAATATATGAACACTCCAGCTGATGGCACCAAAATATTTCTTTTAAAAATAAGACCAAGTCTCACAATTATTTTCTTAAAAAAGGTATAAATTTTCGTATAAAGCCAAGTATACACTCTATAGTAAGTATGTTTATACAGTATGGAAAAGAGAATCTTTTCAACCGGTTATACAGGTGTCCAGTGGCAGATTTCAATGTTTGAAAAATTGTAAAAAAAACTACACCTCTAATACAAAGTAGGTTTATTTTAACTTTATACCAACAAATGCGGATTTCATTTTTTAAAAACCACGTTTTTCAAATGGCGGCCATCGAGTCTGACACAGTCTTCGAGTCTAGCACGCATGTTTTCAAAAACGCGTTTGCAGAGCGACTGGGGTATCCTACTGACTTCGGCTCGAATTTTTTCTTTAAGTTGTGTTACAATGCTCGGATTTGTTTTGTAAACAACGGGTTTTAAGTATCCCCATAAGAAAAAGTCACATGGGCTTAAATCGGGTGACCTAGGTGGCCACGGTACGGTACCGTTTCGGGATATTTTTTTTTCTGGAAATAACTGCCGCACTGCATTCATGGACACATTAGCAGTGTGAGCTGTGGCCCCGTCCCGCTGGAACCATGTGTTTTGGTTGAAGGATGGACTATTCTGTAGTTCTACTCTGAAAAAGTCATTTAACATCTGGGCATATCTCTCCGAATTCACAGTTACAGTTTGGCCACGTTGATTTTCAAAGAAATAAGGCCCTATGATTGCAGATACAGACATGGCACACCAGACTGTTACTTTAGGCTTATGTTACTTTAGGCACTTGATGCATTTGTCTTGGCTTGTGGACATCCCAGTAACGAAAGTTCTGTTTATTCACATATCCTCCAATGTGAAAGTGAGTTTTGTCACTAAAGAATATGTTGCCCATCCGGGTAGCAGTACGAAATCCCAACAACATCCCCTCCGCGTAAGTTTTTCTTAATTCAAAGTCAGAATCGTGTAAATCTTGAATAAGTTGAATTTTATATGGATGGAACTTGAGCTTTTTTCGCATTATTACCTGTAAAGTTGATTTCGAAATTCCCAATATCGATGAACGTGTACGCAGTGATAAACGGGGATTTTCAACGACAGAAACCATAACACGCTCGACATTTTCATCCGTGGCTACCATTGGTGTAGGTCCTGGCCTAGGCCTATTTAATGTTGATCCTGTAGCTCTGAACCTTGCGACCCATGACTGAATGAGGTTGATCGATGGTCCATCACGTAATCGACGAATACTGTAACGATTATTAAATCGACGGCGTGCTACAGACAGCGAAAATCCACTCGAAATGTACGCTTCGACGGCAAAAGCGCGGTGCTCTCCACTCCACTGTTCCATGGCTACTAAAACATTCGCACCGCTTGCGCTTCTAACGACGCCCCCCGCGCCCCTTTTATGGATTGCGTTCAGAAACTATGCTTGTTCAAACTTTGAAATCTGCCAATCTTTCAGGTGACTTTTTCGTTCAGCGTGCGATGTTTAACTAAACTAAATTCTTTTTTGAAATTTTATTGATCAACAACAGATTAGTGAGAATAGCTAACTTATATATCTAATTATAAATAGCTATTTTTTTTCTTTGGGAAGCATTACTATAAAAATTACAAGAGCATTAAAACAATGGAATAAAAAGTAACGCAACAAAGCTTATACAAATGAAATAAAATTTCTAATATTTCAAACTTAAAATTTAGGTTGAGGTAATTTTAAAACCAAACGCATCGTCTATAATTCATGAACTAGAAAATTGTAGGTTTATGACAAAAATGTTTCTTAAATTTGGAAACAGAAACAGGAAACGGGAAAAAAGTTACTGTGAGCCATCCCAGTCCGGCGAAAACGGTGGTTGAGGCAAAATAGCGGCTTTGTCTTTTACCAAAAAATTAACAAACACAGAGGTGTGAGCGGATGCTTTGTCATAATGCAATTTCCATGAGTGGTTTTGACAAATTTCTGGGCGTTTTCGTCGGATTGTTTCACGAAAACGGCATATAGCTTCCAGATAGTGTTATTTATTGACCGTTCGACTATATGACATTAACTCATCACGCACTGCGCTATTTAAATTCCAAAAAATGGTGAGAAAAACCTTCATATTTAATCGGACTTGTCGAATTTTTTTCGGTCTTGGCGCACCCATTGGGGAGATTGGACCTTGGTACGTCATACCCATATACCCATATTTCGTCAGCCATTAAGACCGTTTTAACTTCATTCAATAATTCCTGAGCGACACCTACACAACGTTGTTTTTGGTCGAAATTCAGCAATTTCGGAACAAACTTTACTGCCAAATATTGCATGCTCAAAACATAAAAAAAAATTGTTTGGCTTGAGCCAAATGATATGTTGACATCCTCAATAAACTCTATAATATTGGTTATACAATTTTAAATAATCATTTTCGTTACCTCGTTTGACATTGTCTTCTATTGTTAATGTACCGGCCGTGCGAAACCTCTTTGAAACATTTGTACCATTTGTAAATTCTTGTCTTACTTATAGTAGATTCGCCAAAAACCACAATCAACATTTCGAAAGCGGTTTTGTACTTCGTTACATTTTTCAAGCAAAATTTCATACATATTCTTTCATCCACCTTTTTCAAAAATAATTGCCGAGCACACCAACACACGTATAATCTTTTCGACTGTCAAAAATAAACTAAACATTCGAAATTATTGCAAATTTCAGCATGCGGCAGAAACCTGTGTCCCAAAAAGATAAAAAAATTTGGAAATCGTATTTATAAAGCACACGAAATTCAAAATTTCCCGTTACTTTTTAATCTGAAATAGTATAGATGTATAGCTTTAATATACTTACTTTATATATACTTTATACCTTTTTTTAATATACTTTACTTTTAATTAATATATTTTTGGCAATAGTCATGGATATCACATTTTTCCTAAAATGTATTTATAAAATCCTCACATTTTCTTGAGAAAATCTAAAAAATTCGTGCATTAAAATTACACCTCAAATTGGTTATTTGTTGTTTATTAAGAAAAAAGGCATAGTGTTTACAGGGCAATATATAGTGATACTTAATTTTTTATGAAAACTTTTAAGACTTAAACAACCTTGTCATAATAACGGATAGTGGGTATCCTCCAGTACTTTTTATAATTGTTTGTAAAACCATGATTATTTAGTTATTTTGTGAGAATTTGTTTAAATAATCAAAAATGAATTGAATGCAGAAAACTTACTTGGAATAAGTAATATAACAGAAATAATAGAAAAATAATTTAAAAAGGTGTTAACGACATATACTGTCTTCTACACAGACGTTATGCACATTCTTCTACATTTGTGCCATCAGCTCTGTAACCACATTTGTGTCTATAATCTTTTATAACTGGTTGTGACGTACTAGCAAAAGATGATACTCAAAACTATCTCCTGTGTATTGAGATACCACTGACACGAGCCAGTATTGCATATGCTCACACCACCAGAGTTCAGGGATTAGTTGCTTCCCCAACTGTAACTATACTTAATGGTACATATGGAAAGATCTTTCTTAATCATCCTTTCCATGGATGGTAGAGTAAAAATATGCGATATAACATTATGGCAGAGTAAAAATATGCGATACCGCGAATGAATGGTAGCGATGCAAGTTGTAATGTTTCTTTTACATATGCTCTATATACAATTTCAAGAAAGATGATTTTATTTCATATGTTAGAAGGAAGTTTCCAGAAGTTAGCAACTGTTTAAAAAAATTCAAATAACAAAAATATTACGTTTTACGTATGACGTGTACAACCTATACTGTCATGAGTTATCTTAATTATTTTTAACTACCTTTTGTCAACTGCCTACCTTCGTTGATCTAAATATCAGAATACAGCCAAAGGAAAATTAAACGAAACAGAAATATTGACACCATGCCATGTGTGCCATCTATTGCAAATAAACAAAACTAGTTCGTCAGTCACGTGGCTGTCTGTATACGACCGTAGATGTAGTCTTGTCGTAGCGTAAATCTTATTTTATTACTTTATTAACCAAATTAAACAAAAGTTTCTCAATTTGTTTTGCATATATGTTGATAGAACAATGCTTAAATTACTTGGAATTTATGTAAAGTAATAAAAAAAGCAAAAAAGTATTTTTATGACAAAAGGCAATTACAATAGGTAGATAAAATGGCACTATACTACATAAATATGTCACGAACAATTCAAAATTAAGGGAGATTAATTATCTCAACTTCATTCTGTTCCAGTCAGTTTTAATTCATTCCCTGTATCGGAAGGTTGTCTAAAACAAGTCAAATAAAGCTCTCAGCAATTGACTGTTTTTTATTTTACATGAATACGTCAAAATGTTGCCTTGTGCGATGGGAACTACTAAAAGTGATTTGATGATGATTTCTTAGGAATAATAATGAATATATTTTGAGTAAAAGACCTATATGTCACAAGTGTGACATATAGGATACCTAAATATAGCCGGTTCAATTTAACATGGTCGTAAATTCTATTTTTTTTTTCATTGCCCTGTCTCCAGTTCCATGTCGTACTTATAGTTGTCGGGGTTGATAAGACAATTATGCAAGAACCGATATATACTTCATCGGTGATAAAAAGGTTAAGATTAAATAAATAAAATTTACCTTAAAAAAATTTAAAAAAAAATTAATGTTGTAATACTCTCCGTCTACATGTATACAGATACATATCTACAGCATGTTTACGACATTCATTTGCATAGGGTAAATATTGAATTTTTTTATTTTATATAAATTTTATATTATTTTCGTTTAAAATATTTATTAATAACTTTAGTTCAATACTGGTTAAGTGTAAGATATTTAGAAACATACCGACTCAGTCACATTTAAAGTTATCTGACCATATAAGAAAACGATAATTTTCGACAACTCTCTCGCAATACACTTAAAGTTTATACCAAATATAATTAAATCATCTTGAATTACGTTATGCTTTTGTGTTATATTTACCTTTACACAAATATTCCCTTTCTAATTGCTCTTCACCTGCTTTAATAATTAATTAAACACTTGTTGGAATAAATTTAAATTGGCTTTAGCTTTATCGATAAGACAATGTCGAGTTGTTTGCAAAAATTTCAAATAATTATTATTGGGAAGGTTAACTATATGGAAGATTTTTCGATTCTGTTTCCTAAAGAAAAGCAGTGATTTGAAAAATAATTATATTAACGTGCTTCGGGTTCACACACACAAGCCCACACACACGCACATACATACACACATGCGTACACACACACATACACACGCGCGCACACAAGCACGCACACGCACATACCCGCGAGAACACACTCACATACCCGCGAGAACACACTCGAAAACACCCGCACATATGCACACACGCACACATACTGTTATTTGAAATCTCGGTTGAAATCTCAGGCATGCTATTACAGAACCATTCCTTTTCAACTACTAAGGTGCTGCTATTTTCCTTAGTTTGCGAAATCCTTTATCTGCTTATACTTGACAAAATGGAAAATGATTTTAATAAATGCAAATGAGTAGACATTGCTCGCAATAATTAAAAACACAACGTGTGTGTAAGCATTTGTGATTTTCATGTATGGGCTTTCGTCAAAAAATATATGCGTTCGCTATATTTAATCACTAAATAACTCAAATCTTTTAAGTTTACATTTCCGGTTTAGTAATTTTTGAGTTACTGAAGTGACAGATAGATAGACAAATACTAATTCATTTCGCTTCTAAAATTTCCTCTTTTTCCGGCACTTCACACATCAGTAGATTTTTAAAAACCAATGTAAAGAAAAATGAATATTAAAAAAGAATAATGTGCGAAAATACGCCGTTACAATGTAACAACGTTGGAATTCATATACTTACTGAAAATAAAACTATTTTTTACAAAAAATAACAAAAAATATGTTTGAAAAAATAATTATTAAATGATGATAAGATACATAAACCTATTTTAAAATTCTCGAACTATAATTTAAATATATTTTTATTACGCAATCCGGCATTTTTGGACAATTTTCAGAATTAAAGTATTCACGAGATTCAAAATGTCAACCGAAACGACGCTAATTTCGTCATTTAGCACTGTTTTAGTGGGTCATTTTTTCGGTAAATATGTAATATAAAGTAATTTGGCGTGTTTTCAAAATTGGTCATATGTGTAAGTGAATTATTATGAATTCTTACAAGAAATACAATTATTAAATTACAAAAGTATTACGTTTGACAAAGACAAAGGAAAGAAAAAAGTAAAATATGTATGTATGTAAATATTACAAAATTTTCCAGTGAAGATTTACAATGCAATTTTCATTCTTTACATTCATTCATAACCCATTGTCTTAGAACATTTAATAAATGCAATAAAAGTCTCATAGGCTTCGATTTAATTATAACTAATTTTGATCTATTAGTGGTCGTTTTTGAGAAATTCAAGGAAGAACGGAAAAAATGTCTCCTTTATTTTCAAATGGCGGCTATAGAGCTCACTTCGAGTTTTTCGTTATTTTTGGTATAATCGTCACCGGAGAGCTACGATGCACCAAGTTTCAAAATTGTCGCATTTATATTAGTTAATATAATTACGCTGACACACTGCCCTATTTACCGTTGCATGTATAGTAAATCATAACAGAGAAGATACAAAAGTGAGTCATTTTTAACTCAACATTTTAAAATGACCTTAGATTTTTTAAAGCATTCATGGTAATGAGTCTGCAAAGTTTTATGTTTTAAGAATTAAGAGAATTGAATGAAGAGAGATTATTGCTGTTTTGTTTCGTTAAACATAAGTGCATACTGGTAATGGTACCGCAAAATTAATAACAAATATATCGCCAGAGTAGAATATATGGCCATTCCATCAGCCTGATTGGATACGATGGTTAGGTTTTTATACAGGTATTATAGGCATATGTATTCACATAAAAAAATAATGTAATTGGGGAATATATATGAAATTTAGATTTTATTAAAACGATTATATTTATAAAAATAAACACAAATAAATACTTTTACAAAGATCGAAACTAAATATATTTTTATTAAGATAAGAAAATGCCATTAGAATATGTCCACAAATCATATAATATCAAAACCAGTCAGCTCGCAATGAAATCACACCGTTTAAGTTGTTTGATAGGAGCCTACCAAAGTATAATATTGTAGCTGCACATATATACCTACACTGACCGATAATCAAATAACAAGAAACCGTTCTGAAGAGAAAATGTAGTTTAACACACATATCCGAAAATCAAATAATAAAACGTTGTTCCGATAAGATCGCTATGCGATGTCTACCTCCGTGTGATCGTCCCAGCCAACACGCTGCCATCAAGTTGTGAAGCACACAGGCACGGAACTCCGGAGCTTCCACTCAGCACGGTGATTGAGGCGGAAAGAGTGGTCGCGTGCGGCAACCGTGTATTTATAAATCGCGAAGACCATGATAGACGGGCCATAAATATTTCTCTTTTCAATATTGCTCTCTCTTTTTTTTCGTCTATACTCGATCAGTGTAACAGGATGTATCACGCTAAATAAATTCATTCCAGTATTTCGATTTATTTAATTTCACCATACTCCGGTATACTAACTTAAAATGGAAACAGACTTTATTAAAGCAGATTTAACGTTAATCTAGAAAATATTTTGTGTTTGTTCTTGTAAATTTAATTTTCCGGATATGAAAATGATTTAGTTTCAAGTTTTCGTATTTTATGAGATGTTCCTACTTACAGAGTATTTGAAAAAAAATGTCTCATCTTTCATATTTGCATCACTTGATCGCTTGTAACACTTTGTCGGTTTTAATCTTTACTGACGTTTCAAAATGTAAGGAATGATAGCCTTATTCAAATAGTGTTTATTATAAAATTATACTTCATTTAGTTTTTAATAACGTTTTCCATCTATAAAAGTATTAATTGAAATTAAAAAAGTATCTAAAGGCAACAAAATTCGAAGATAGGGAGAATGATTGTAATGTATCATCTCTATGAATAAAATTTACGTCGAAGTGATTTTCGCAACATATAATTTTGAAGAAGATACATAAAAAATATCCCTCTTTACAACTTCCGACCATTCTTTCCTTGATTGATTGGTTAAAAAAAATTTATTAGGAAACTCCGTTTTCATTTTAATGGATATAGAAACGCAACACGACACTAAATGTTCGCTATTCTTTTTAAAAGAATTGTGACTATCTTTATGTATATATAATATACAGGACAATATTAGTGTTATTATTTATTATTATTAGTGTAAAACTTGACAGAGTACACCAACAATATAACGTTACATGACGTGATCTAATATTTTAGAGTGAATCTTGAAAAAGGATATTTTGCTATTACATTTGGGGCATTTCACATCAAGCGGACAGGAAAAAAAGTGAGGTTCTGAAATTTGTTCATATTAGGGCCAATTGTACTCCTAGTAGATATAAAAGTGAACACACAATATTTTTTTTATATGATGTTTATTTATCAAGTTATGGACTTCTAAAAATAGTCTGATTTGAAATAAGAATTTATTGAAAGTAGTTTTTTGAGTATTAAAAAAATACAATAAAATATTAAACTGTGATTTGTATAGAAAATGTCTTGTTCTTTTTAGGAAAGAAATAAATTTAGAAAAAAAAATTTCCATGTGCAAAACCGAAAGTAAATATTTCAAAACAAAATTTTGGAAAACTCGACCAATTTAAAAAAAAATCAAAACGATTTTATTTTACAGTTTTAACAATTTTTCATTGAGAATCTACGCTGGAACTGGTTTTTTTACAAAAAGACCTTCCGTTGTTGGAATAAAGGCATGCAACTTTTTAGTTCCTGGAATGGTGATTGCAGAATCAAACCGGGGTTGTAAGAAAATCCTTTCCGTTAAATATCATATTTAGAGCACTAATAAATTCTTGTTTGTTTTAAAGATGATTTTGCCGATTCGTGTAATCGCATTGGTGAAATGATCGATCCACTTGCAGGTAGGCTTGCACACGTCACTAAACGTTTGAGGTTCCCTCAAGACCATAGCATGACCCATTTTCATGAGAAGTTGCGTGAAAATGTATCTCTGCATTTGTATTGAAATCATCTTTATAATAAAATAAATTAGCAAAATTGAATCTATTTTTAAAATGTTGAGAGGCACCATCTGTTATATAAATAATTTTTGATATAATTATTGTTTTTTCTAAAAGGTTTTTGTGTAGTATTTTTTTGGAATGTGTAAAAACTGCTTGTATCATGTTTAAATCATCTTAAATCATAACAATGCTGCCGTGTTTTATTTCCATTCGATGATAATTAGATAAACAATTACTAAAAAATTATAACATTTATATGTATTTTTAAAAGCTTTACAATGTACTTTTTTCAAACATAGCCTCAATAATGTATTAATCATTTCAAAAAAGTACTTATTTATCTAAAAAATATTGTTAATTTCCTCTTTTTAAAAATACAATACGGAATATTTAGTAATTACAAGAAATATCCTGACTAATTCTATTTAATATTCATAAATTATGACAAGAATATTATGTAACTAATTTAAAACGAGTGTTATTTAAATTGATTCAAAATACCTTAAATTTTTTACTTTTTCGATAAAGAAAACAAAACCAAAATTTTATAAATAATAGATGCATTTAATTGCAGATCATCTAAACATTTAACTATGAAAAATAACATTTTACTCTATGGTATATATCAGATATATTAAGAAAATTCAGGCTTTCCCCACTAAGATGGTTAAGAAAGACTATCTTATCAAAAAAATTTGTTTGTAATGATTTTCAAATGTAATATAAAAAATCAAATGTAATTACGCCAAGAAAATAATAAATGTCATTGCATTTTCTTTCCGAGTGGTAACATTGCAACTCATGTCATTGAATAAAAAGGATACATTTTCAGCACGAATTCCTATTTCGTTTATAATGATTAATTTATATACGTTTAAAATTTGATATTAAATAATTGAATAATAATAGGTTTGGCGAAGCACAGATATTAAAATTAACACAAAAAACCTGTAAGTAGAAAAAATACATTTTGCAAAATCGTAGATCATAAACCAAATAAATGTCACAGCAATTTTTCGCACTGGCAACAATAAACTTAAACTGTGTTCAATGGCGGACCCAAAAACATCACACGTTGAACTTATATAATCTAAATAATATAACCTGATTATAAACAGTTCAGTTTGTGGATATTTTGTTACCGTGAACATAACATAACATTATAGTGTAAATATAATTAATAAGATGGCAGCGGTCGTGTCCGACTGTTTCACAATCGGCAGTACGGTTGCATGTCGAACGTGTTACAACCAAGATATAGAGGGCGAAGTTCTGGCTTTCGATCCGCAAAGCAAGATGTTGATATTAAAATGCCCCTCGTCCAGTGGTAAACCAAACTTAAACGATGTGAATATTGTAAACCTGTCGCTGGTTAGCGATGTACAAATAAAAAAGGAAGTAACCACTATGCCAGAGCCACCACAAAGTTTGAATTTAAATCGGCTAAATACGAGAGTGCGGAATCAAATTGAAGTTAAACGAAGATTAGTTAGTACACTTAATGTATATTTCTGAAAACTTATTAAGTTGCAAAACATTTTGTTAAATCAGTTCCAAATTATCATGGTAAAATAATAGTAATATCTCAGGGAATATTTATGTTGGGGAACAAAGCTAAAGCTATTTTCTAAATCACATAAAATAACATGTAACAATAGCTGTTTGTAAGGTGCTAAATTATGTCGAATTGCATTCTAATTATTTACAAAAATACCATTTGTCACTTCCAATTTGAAAAATGTAATTTTTATGATAACCAAGATAAACTTTATAATTTTTGGGACAAATAGATTTTGAAATATTTACTAAAAATTTATTGGAAGTGTAATCGCCAATAACTATTGAATGTAACAGGCAAAATAAGCAATACAAATAAAATACTTGTAATAATGTAAGGTTCGGTAATATAAACTTAAAATTAGACAAGGAAAATATCTATGTAATTTTAACTAATTGTATGATTGCTATGGCACTATAGATTTATGATCAATCAAATTGAGTGTACGAGAGATGGTAAAATCTTGATGTTTGTGGCAGATAAAATTAAGCTAGTAACGAACAAATGTCTCTTGTGATGTTCTCATAGGTACAAAGGTATATCATACAGCACTCTAAACTAAAAAGCAAAACCTTCCACTTGTTTCCATTTAATTTTCTACCTTTAAACACAGACTTGTCAAATAGTCTGTTTCACACAGTCTTATTTAAAGAACTCTTAAATTTTAGAATGAGAAAGATATGATGATATAAAGATTTTTATAAAAGTGTAATTATTTTCTATTCACTTTTGTTATAAAAAGTTTATAATTTCAGAGTCAGTATGAAATGATTAACTTTGTGTGAAGTTCACCTCGGGGTAAAAAGCACACAGCTGATATGACATCTCAATAATTTTCTTTTGATCGAACAATTTCTGTCCGAGTTATCGTGCCAACTAACTCGATTGTCGGTTTAGAAAAGATATGAATTAAGTTTCGATTACTATGTTACTATAAAAATTTAAATTAACTTAACTGCTATACATTATCAAGATCGAGTCTATCAGAGGGTTCTTTTCTTCTGTCGTCAATGAGGTCAATAGAATTGTTTATATTTTTTTAATTCCAATTGCTGCTTTGCCTGTGGACTGTTCGACATCATATAGACTCAAGGGATAATTGAATATTCTATCTCACCCCCTCTCACTTAATTTTGTGCATTTCCAATCTATTTTTATTTAATTTAAAAAGAAAAGAATTTGACAGAGTAAAAATTTAAAATGTTCGTTCTACGAAAGTTTCCATAGGCTAAAACATCCATGCCACATGTTTCAATTATCTGTCGACAATGTTTGTTTCTATAAGTTAAAAGAAAAAATATTTAACAAAATTTGTGCTTAGTAGTTGATGCTATTAGCCATAAATAACTTATTGCAGTCAAGTGCCCACGTAAATGTTCGAACGAAGCTGTCTTGATTATGAATATTTCATACTCTGAAATATATATTTATATGTCGCTTGTATCTATAAATCAATAAATATACTTTTAAAAAAATAGGTTATGTCACTCGTAAAACAACACGACATACCTGAGAATACATTTTTGAAACAGAAAACACTGTCTTGTTTTAATGAACTTTACAATGAAAAGAAATATATGTAACAATATTTCTTAATAGCATTAATTCATTATTTCGTTTCTGTACTTTCCACAGTGCAAACGTAATGGAATTCATTTATTAATCTATGATAATACTGGTGGACCTCTATTTCTTGAGTTTCTACACTACTTTTTTGTCTTGGACACAATTTTACACAACACATTACCCCATATTTAGACCTTACAAATAAATTTGACAGATAATTATAATATGTACCCAGTAGGTACTTAGCCCGAAAATTATATACCAACCGAGTATTTATTGATTTGCCACAAGGTGACGCTGATGAAATTTTGAACAAAAAGGTTCTTAACCATTTCACCTTAATAACAGTTACAATATGAAAGTAATAGAAAATCTAAATTTACATTTTTAATTTAAATTGCATCACATTTTTTTGCAAACAAATTCGACGGATCGCAGTATTATTAATTCTACAACATTTTTCAAATATTTATGGGTGCAAAAGTTGCCTTCGTTCTAGATTTCGAGTGTTTATGTTAAGTAAAATAACACATAGTCTTTGACGGGCAGATTGAGAATTAAATTCTATCACATTAACGACATGGCCTGCTTTAAGTAATTGCACCTCTTTGCCACTCATGTTCTTTACATTAGAATATTTACCGATTGAAAATCAAAATTAAATGAAACTACGTGATGTAGTATTATTTCTAATTTCTTTACCACAACCTAAATTTCGTTGTATTACAACATCTTCAGGTGGGCAATTAGCAAAGATTGATCGATCTTTGCTAATAGCTCACCTGAAGATGTTGTATTACAACGAAACCTAGGTTGTGGAAATAATACTACATCACGTAGTTTCAATTAATTGTGAATAATGAATTTCTACAAAATTAACGCCAAATATATTCAACGATTGAAAATCGTGTATTAGAATTTTAGTCATTCTAAAAAAACAAAAAATATTGCGCTGACTGAAAAATATGAAACCAATAATTTTCGTTACTGTCACCTTTGACATTGTGAACTTTTCACCTAAGGTACTGTAAATATGTTTTTAGCGACGTCTATGTTTCGACGTGTTTCCTACATCTATTAGATTGTATTGAGATAAAAAATATTTTAAGCCTATTCTCGGCAAATGTTTTCTTCATCATAAGATTTAGAAATCAAAAAATGTAAAAGTTCAAACAATTTTAATATATCATTTCAGGTAACTGCGCTATCGTGTAAGGACCCAGAGGGACAAAGACTTTTTATGGCTATCGCGAAGGTTATAAACGAAGTATCATGGGTGGGACAAAATATAAGGATATTCAACGAGGTCACAATCACACCACCATATAAGGTAAAGTATTGTTAATGTCGCTGTGAACGTAGCAATCTTGTTAACCATAATTATGTGGGACAAATTTCTTTCTACCAAACTGCAAACTCGAAGTTTGCCTTGTGGCAATGTCAAGTGCAGAGCTGTCACACATGTGGAAATATAGAAAAAACATGGAATTGCATTCACTCTTGAAACCCTTTGGAAAATTCGTGGAATTCCCATGAACCTCCTGGAATTTTGTTTCAATAATCTAAGTATTTACTGAACATTATACTATTTCTATATTAATTTCTAGACTTTAAAAGCTTAGATGAATCGACATTAATAAATTAATTCCTACTTTGTCACTATTACTCCAAATTTGATTGGTTACATGGTGTACACCATGTAACCAATCAAATTTGGAGTCCAATAAAAATCAAGGACAGCTTGATCATTAAATGCGTTCAAAAGACATTCCTTTGACATTAGTACTTGAAACTGTAGGGTCACTTCACTTTCCTGTTTTCTACTGATTTTCACCTCAGAAGGACCTGTTTTGATTTACTGGAGCTCAGAATATATCTTTAATTTATTTTTCAACACACTACCAATTCTGTTTCAACACAAATAACATATTTTAGGCAATATTTTTGTCTATTAGTTATTGAACAGTCTCTTTTGCGTCTAATTGTCTAAGGACACATACACATTATGCAGTTATACGCATTGCAACCAGTAGTTCGTTTGACCGCAAGCATTCGATTGGGAAAAAATTATAATTGAAATCCAGAACCGTCCATCATTTTGGAATACAAAATGCTCAGAGTATTCCGACAGAAACCTAAAATAAAAGCATGGAAGAATTGGTGAATGGTTATAGTGTTGAATTACCATAAGAAGAAAAGAAAGAACTCTGTAAATAAATCACCATATTTAAATATAATTTCCTTCTTTCATGCTTTCTTCAGCAGTTCTGTTATTGCCCCGCACACTATCAGCAGCAATAGTTTCAGTTAGTGGATTATTTAACGTGTCTTCAATGCAAATGTCTCTTACAAAATTGTGTAAGATGCAAGCAGACTTATTATTATCATTAGCTAAATCGATGCTAACATAAAACTGCAGCACGAATTCGATAATATCCTGCAACTACATTCAATATAATGTCCAGCCCTGCAAGTTACATAATTGAACGTTCATTTGGTCCCATCATATTTGAAGTAAAGCAAACGTCTGATCTCCTACAAAAATATAAAGTAAACGAATGTTATTGTTTTGGGGAATAGACACCAGCACCGGAATGTTCAAATGATACTCTTGCATTATTTTATCTGTGCGCGAATTTTTATATATTGATGAGTCACCAAATCTACCATATGCTCCAACATCTCTTATACAAACTTGTAATTACTGTCACCAATTTGCCACCAACATGAGGAAAAAATCCTTTAAAATTAAAGCACATTGGCCCACTATTGCGAGGTGCATATTTTTTATATGTTGCCCATCACAAGCATTTAAACAGTGTAGACAACTTTTCCTTTCGGAGAAATCATTTGCAATTTGAAGCCGTGTATATCAAACAGTAACTTATTCAAGAAGTAACCCATGCACACTGCCTGCTCAAGAATTTACTCCGCCTTATTCAAGAAGTAAGCCCTACTCTCTGCTTCTTCTGAAGTTGGGTGTGTACCTTCTCAAGAAACTGTCCGGTGGAGCACCGCTCTTTCCGACTCTTTCAGAAGTCTCAAGACAATGAACAATCTTACATACAACTTTTTAATTCTGTTCATGATAGCGTTTTTTGAACTGTGTACTTTTTTATAATAAACATTTATAAAACATGTTTATTTTTACTTATCGTAGTACAATTATTAACTTTTCTTCTTAAAGGTTCTTAAAATGTTCAATGGTTCTTCAACTGTACTTAAACTCAATTCTTTGAAAAATATTTCAAATTGGTTTCATCCCATGTTTGCAAATAAGGATGCATCCAGTACTTCCTACTCTGTTTTTTATTTATAAAACGTACGTACATGTAGTAAAGAGCTGTAATTTCTTCTATGTCCACCTTCGAAATGGTCTGTTCTGACCTCAACAGTTTAACGATTTCTCAACTGGATATTGCAGTTGCAATTGCGACTATCCGTAGTTTGGTTAACCGCAAGTTTATCCACATACTGTGAGAAATCAGACGGTTGACTGCAATGTCGGTAATCACATAATGCGTATGTATCCTTAGAGTACCGTAAAATTAACCTACTTTGCACCTGCAATTAGGTGTGCGTCATTTGATTTGCAATTATAAAAAAAACTATTGACATCACGGAAATGAAGTTTTGGTGATTGATAGTACATATTAGATAATAAAATTATAATTATTAATTAGGAATGGCACATAACCAGGTAAATTTTTTTTTGGTGCAAAGTAATCCCTTTGGCAAGGTTATTTTGCATCACTTTTATTTGCAACCATGACGAACAATAACTTTTTGTTGCCCGGAGTCGTCTGTTAGGTTTGTCTCGTCATAGTTTAAAATATGCGAAGGAGGCACATTTTCCAATACGGGCTTTAAATTTATAACATATTCCTCTAAAATTTCTTTGCTTAAAGCTGCCCGGCTTCTTTTTATCTTTGTTGCCAAACACACGGTCAGATGTAGATGACGTTTTACAAACTGTTTCACCAAATCTCTTCCAGGTATGTTATTTTAAAATTTGTTTATAGTACAGCCACATTTATCAAGATAAGTTTTAATGGTAATTTGCAGATCTTACTCTGTCACTGGGAACACGTAATTACTCATTGTCTCTATGTGCGTTGCGATAGCATCGTCTTCTACAGTTGTGAATGTGGGTGGCGGCCCTGGTAGACCCATATGAGCCTTTTTAAGTTTGTATACCAGAGTCCGAAGAGAAATGTTGAAGTGTGCGCTTGATAGTCTCTGAGTCATTTGTTCTGACTTTATAGCTTGTAAACATAACTCAAGCTGCTTGTTACAATAGTCCGAGTATCATCTAGAATCAAGTTAGAACCAAGTAATCTATAAAAATAACAATAAACAGTAAATAGTTACACAATAGTACCAGCGCAAAGTAACCCCATTTTGAAACAAATACTACTCGGCATGAAAAAAAATAACCTAAAATTTGCTAGCTGTAAAAAGATCCAAAATCGATATCATATCGACTAGTTAGATAGTTAACTAATAATATCATGATTAACTCACCTCTATAGTGTCGATGTTTCCGGAGATGGCACAGGATTTAAGTAACAAATTTTTGCAAAAATGAATGCGCACACTGACAATCCGAACAAAAACCATAGATGCTATGGCGGCCTGTCACTTGTCACAATAGCGACCTTTGACATTTGAGATGCGTTCAGAATTAATAAAAACAAAAAAAAACATTAGATTTTTTTAGATGTCGCTTTTAACTTCTGTCTGCTTTGGGACAAAGTTATCTCCGTAGGCGCAAAGTAGAACCATTTTACGGCAAACAATTATTTGAGTATAGAGTCTATTAGACCGGACACCCAACAATTAGTTACTTGTAGTGTTGCTGAGTGAACAAAAACTTTTACCTATAAAAGTTACCTTATCTGTTATCGAAGTGTGAAAAATGGTAGGTCAAAAATTGTGTTTTAAATTTTATTCTACCTGGAAAATAGTGGTTTTTCTCCAGGAAAAGCTATGTATTTTCATTTCTAAAAACACAGCAATTTTGAAATATACAGTTAAGAGCAAGAGCTTCTGTAAAAATGTCACACTTATTCAACATTGTTCAACATATATCGTATATTCTTTACAGTTTCCCAAAAATTCCAAATTACACCAATAAAATAAAGCTATACAAGGCGACCGAAATGTGTACGTGACATATTAAGAATAAATTAATTTAACATTTACTCTACCTAACAGTTTAATCATCGTCACGTCGACTTTTTAAATGCTTCAATGACTTGTTCAAATTTAAGATATTCAGAACATATCTCGGAAGTAATATCCCAACAATCGTCAAATGCCATACAATGGTGATGCTGAGTAACACGCTTGAAGTGATGAGTCGATTTTCTAATTTTATTATAAGTTTGATAACAAGGTATGAAGCAAACAATATGGCTTCACTCGCATTATACCATGACTGGCGTGGTCATGTTTTCTCGCTTTGATTCTATTACAATCGTAATAGAATCAAAAGTTAATCTTTCTCCCCTCTAAATAATAGTTCGCATGCCCATCGTTTATATATCAGATATCACTAGCATTCATTAATTTTTCCATAATATCTAACTGCATTTGTTTTGCATACATTCAAGGCATGCATTACTAAAACTATGATAAAAAATAAAACACAAAATTGAAGTTGTCTATGACAAGATGAATTACAGACATTGAGATGATGGAATATGGATGAATAGTTACGGAAAGAGATATTACAGTTGGACATAAAATGATATTTAATTTCTTTGAAAGAATATTCAAACTGTGATTAAACCGAGATGTGATTCTGTGAGTGTTAAGAAGTGAGTGTGTATAAAACCTGTCAAGTGCCAATAAAAAACTCTATAGTCACACTAAGAGTGTTCCGTTTTACCTTTTATGTACACGTAAAAGTCAAAATATTTAAAAGTACAAAATACTTTATATATAAATGCTTTTTTATAAATAAATGTTTTTCGATCCCATCTAAAATGAGAACTATGAGATTTTTAGAATTAATAACAACAAATGATATCATAGTTACATAAACAATTCTTTTCTGAAGGGTGATTGAGAATAGATCTTAAGCAACACAGTAATGTGAATCGTCCCTAAAAATACCAAAAATTTGACATTTTCTTAAATGTATTGTCCACTAGAATGTGTCACTATAACTTATTACTACTGCTTCTTGGCATTTTTTCCCATTTCCTAAAAATTTTCATTGCCCCTGATGCCTGGGTTACTTAAGTATTTCTTCCTTCACACATTTCATCTTGGAAAACCTTTACATTTAATAATATAAACTTTTGTTAGGACGCAACGAGTGAAGATCTTTGTTAGGAAGCAATAAGTGTAGATCTAAAGATGGTACATCCTAGAATAGCTGTGATAAATTTTGCTGCTTATGTAACAATTTTAGGATGTCGGTTGTAAGGCACTGGTTTCTCTGAACGCCGTTACGGGTCCACAACCCACATCTGTGTTAGAAGTTCGAAAATGTTTGAGCACAATTTCTCTGGGATACGAAACAAGGCTGGTTACACGGTCGCCTAACTTATTTGTACAAAATTAAATATGAAATTTATATTATACACATGTCCTTAAAAGTGTGTTTTAATTATGTACAACAAAAAATCTACATTTGCAGCTTGTCAAAATTCTTAAAAAGCATGTTCCCGTTTGCCAACAACCCTTTTTTAAAGACGTTTATAACGGAGGGTGAAAAATTGATTTTTGCTCAAAATAGTCAAGGCAAAAGTAAAAAAAGCATATAAAAGCTCAGATGCTTTTTTTATTACTTTAATATTTATAAAAGCTCAACAGAATTATGAAATAAAACTGTCATTCAAATAATCGTATTAACCGCTTAAACATGTGTGATGCATAAAAACAAGAATTGAAGTAGATAAGCGCCCGAGCAACGATACAAACAGGCAATCGGCTAAATCTCCGAACGAACTCTCGGTTCGATCCAGTAATAAGTTCTAATTTCAGTATAACATTTAAATGATTTCTTTAATTCAGCACTTAACTAAAATTACTACTGCACTTTGGAAGTCAATGTCAAATTCTTGATCTCTGAGCGATGGAAAAAGTCAAAGCTATCTTAAAACGCATCTCCCACTGGGTCGAGATGTCGTTCTAGCCTCATTACCGACACTCGTGCGAAATAAAAGTCGACAGTCTTTTTAACTTCTTGTCTCAACCCGAGGATTCTTCACTTCTAGTGGCTTTGCTGGTTAGAATAACATTTCTTTCGTGCCTCAAATCCGATGTACACAGTTCAGGAACATTCAATGGTGGTGAAATTTGAGTCTATGAACATATTGCAATAATTTCAGTTGCGAAAAGAGTGTGTAAGTGTGAGGGTATCATATTTGTTAGTTTTACTACATGTTTCGAAAAATTGTAAAACAAATAGCAAAAAAATTAACAAGCGTGAGTCGGATTATTGTATTGAATATATTTGGCGTTAATTTTGTAGAAATTCATTATTCACAATTAAATGAAACTACGTGATGTAGTGTTATTTCTACTTTCTTTAAGTTCTTTACCACGACCTAAGTTTCGTTGTATTACAACATCTTCAGGTGGGATATTTGCATATTGGGATATTGCTGATGAAGATGTTGTAATACAACGAAACCTAGGTCGTGGTAAAGAATTTAAAGAAAGTAAAAATGACACTACATCACGTAGTTTCATTTAATTGTGAAGTCGGATTCTTATTAAGAGACACGTATATTATTCAATGAACAGCCATGATATGGGTATAAATTTTACTCATTAACACTATTTTAAATTTATAACATTGTTGATTATTATAACTAAAAACTTACGATTATGTTAATCACAACATAGGAACAATTATACTAGTAAACCCGCCACTTGTTTCCAACCATTTCTAGACTGTTATAGTAACTCATTGAACATAATATATATAAAGAGTGCAACGTAGATCTTTTGTTCTATTAACAAACGTGTTTCAGTGAGTAAATGACAAAAAAAATTTCCCGTGAAAAACACAATGCTCTTGAATTCTATTTAAGGAAAAAATCTAGAGATGGGTCATTCTAGGTACTTTTGATACTATGTACACCTAGTATGGCTTTGTGGATGTATCTATTCCTAATACCTCTTCCAGAAATACCAGGTAGTAGTACGTACTATGTTGCATTGTGTGTTTATAATATTGACGTTTACACTAAATGAACGTCCATCCAAGTAGCGAGTAATGATCATTCGTTCATTACGCATTCAAGTTTAGATGTGTATTTTATATTTTTATATTGCTAATGCCTTAACACAAATATTGCTCGATAGGTACATATTCCATTTTAATGATTTCTAATTTTTTGTAAAATTGCTACCTTACTTTATTTTAAATCTGTTGGCCTGTGATTAAAGAAAGACCATAGTATAAGACCAAGTGTGTATAAAAGTTTATAAATCAAATTTTTTTCCTATTTAACATAATTAGTGATATAACTATAGAAAAATCAGATATAGTAGGTATGAAACTTTGTTTGAATGAAAATTATTCGTTGCTTTATTCGTACACAAGATTAAAAACTTACTAACTAGTATGAGAGGTAATGGCTAGTAGCATTAAGTACCATGAATCATTAAGTACCGTAAATATTTTGAATGGGTAACGTATGCACTGTATCACGTATGAATGAGTAGTGTTACTTCATAAAAACATCATGTGATTAGTTTTCGTTTGGTCAACTGGGTGCCCACATGGCTGTTCTCAGCGTACTAGGTACGTAGTTTTATTGTAATAGGTATGCAAAAATACTAGGTCTAAATACCTGATCCAGTAAACATGCCTCAACTATACAAAAACATAGCAAACCAACATTCAATATGTGTATAAGATTAGTTGAAAATTTACTCTCCTGTAACATGGCCAAACATGATTCCAAAGATACAAAATAGAAAATATTAATCTTTGTGAAAGTCCTAATCCAGGACGACCACCTACATTAAATTTAGGGGTATTAAAAACCCTTATTCAACAGATCCCTGGGTGAGTTCGCATTATCTGGCCGAGGTGGTTTCATATTGCAATAGAAAAATAATTTTATGATTTGAAACAGAAGTGAAAATGTTCTATTTGGTTACTACACGAGCTGACTCCGCTTCCACTTCATAAGAGATGTGCGTGGACTTACTGAACTTCCATAACACCAATGGTTGCTTGAAGTATTTTATTACCTATGCTTCCTCATCACTCTTTACTCGTACTTTTTGGACCCCTCGTCCTCCGACTATTGTCTGTTTCACTCACTGCCTAATTATTTGCGGGATAAAAATTTAAAGACAGAACCATCTTATGGCTGAAAAAGGAAGGAATTTTATCTCTGCATATATCGATAATGATGGAGCTTATATAATTAAAGATTAATTTTATTGAATACATATAAAAAATAGAATTATTTTGTGAACTGAGACGGCAGGTTTATCAATCTACAGTCGCCAACCACATATTATAGTTGAATATAATCTTAGTATATATTGATTGAATACAAAATTTTGGCAATCTTTGCTAAGCATTTCATCGTGCCCTTTGTAGTAATATTATCAATATAGACCTGATAAGGAAACGTTAAAAACACAGTAACATTGACTATCCACACATAGGAACCCAAAAACAGGTTTATAAAGGTAACATTTATAAGTTGTACAGGTTAATTGGTTGATAGAAATTAATGTGTCCTAGGTATTCACTGTTTCAAATGAAAAGTAATTTGGAAACATTAACCGGTAAAAAAAAAGGGTTGTTTTACAGCTTATTTGACAAGCGTTTGCAATGCAGCGCAAGCTAAAATATGTTTTGAGTCAATGCTATTAAAAAACAACAATAAACAAATACATCCTACTCGAGCCACACACACCATTGCATGCATGCTTGTCCAGAAATGTCCCTATAAAGTCAAAGTGGTGTTTTAGAGTGTTTTAAAATTAACAGTAATATTTTGAAACACTTATATAACAAGTCGGAGGTGGTTACGTTTTCTTTCTGTACCCTTTGTTTACGGGTTAATGTTGCAAAATGCTTTCAAATGGTTACATTTATGTCCGTACTCCAGTATAATCGTTTTTTATCAAAAAGCATTTTGAAAGTAAGGTACTTGGTACAAATAAGAATAGAGTACGGTAGCCCAATTGTATTTGTATCGAGTATCTTATTTTCGACGTTGGGATGAGACGACCGTTATTCTTCTTAATTTTTGGGTGTATGTATATTTTCCAGCCCCCTCTCTTTGCATGTGTGGATGGATGACTTGTAAATTAAAATTAAAATTTTAATTTTAATTTAGAAGAAGGAAGTGAATATTCTGTGGAAATTTCAAATCGCTGTTTTATTTTCTTCGGAAGTTAGAAGCCCTTCTGTAGGCCATCGACCTACAGACGGATGTACAATGTTACCACAACGATAGGGTTCCGCTTGATGCCATTGATAAAATTCATTTTTTTTCCTTTTTACAGACAGCATTTGTAAAATTATAAATGTCCTTTTCTCTTGTAACATTTTTCAACGCATTTCTCCTTTTCACACAAGTTTGTAATATTACAAATTACATTTCCGTGTGCGACGTTATGTTGTTACAAATGATAAACATGTTAATTGTGGGTAAATCTTGCGCTACGAGGTTTCTGATTATACTTGTATACACAAGTATTTAAAAGCATTGATGTTAATTTTCACTATATAAATATATTGCCTGGTATTTTAGAGGCGTAAGACAAATAACTCTGTTACCTATATCTATTCAATTTATTTATTAGTGCAGGTTGATAGAATTTATTTTTCATTAAAGGATGAACGACACTGTACAAGGCTTAGAACACTCATATCATATGACAGAGATGCCATCTGAGAAAATAATATATAAATATTTACAGACATTTTAGAGTATGTTTTAAAATATCACTGCTATAACCCCCTCCCGATTGGATTCCTGAAACAAACTGGGATCCCCAAGTTTATGTTATGCAACTACCTCTTCGTGTCAAGTTTTGTCTCTTTCCACTGTGAATGGACAGATTTATAATACTGCGACATAAGGACAGTCAGACAGACATAGTGAAATTATAAGGGTACTGTTTTTGCCTTTAACTAGGAATGCTCATCACAATCATCATTTGACGGTGAACCCTAAAACGCCACTTCGACTTTGTGTCAAGTAATTAAGTCACAAATTGTATTATTGCAAAAAGCAGATTATTCATATACAACAAACACAACACTAATAATTGGTTAAACTCGCACGTACTTGGACGATATATACACTTCGAGTTCACATGCAAATAATCTTCAAGAACCTCACTAATGAAATTTATCGGATCATGTATTTACATCAGTCTTTATCATTGGTATACTTGTGTTGAGCCTATGGG
Source organism: Druceiella hillmani (assembly GCA_039881145.1). Lineage (NCBI taxonomy): Eukaryota > Metazoa > Arthropoda > Insecta > Lepidoptera > Hepialidae > Druceiella > Druceiella hillmani. The sequence goes on along the minus strand of JAYKKI010000019.1, from coordinate 24,376,903 downwards.
TAATTTGTGACACCTTCACATACTCTTCGCCTTACCCATTATAATTATAAAACATGCACAAAAAACTTGAGTTTACCGACTTGTTGATATCTTTAATGACTGTCATATAGATCAATAGCACTAATAATTAAATTGTATTAACAGTTATCAATCTAACAAGTCAGTATGTTTTCTAATTACACAGTCTGTTGGAAAATTTTAAATATCAAGACCTCAGTTTTTTTCTTTATTTCGACAGGAAATTGAGTATCTCATAGATAAATAGTCATATTTACATATCAACAATAATATTACTTGATGTCTCAAGAATTCTTTTCTTTTTTTTTACAGGTAGAAAATATAATAGGGAACCCCGAATCAAAACAATATAATTACATAAGGAAATTTGTCGAGCGACACTTCCGAGACGTCCAACAGCAGAGCGGACAGGCTAGTCCACCGCAACAGTAGACTAGAGCGACGCAGCGGTCGCTCAGTCCCCGCGGTCACGGGTTCGATCCTCGGCATGCCCGGCCTTTGTACACAGACGCTAGTAGACGAAGTTCGGTTCAAACCGTTGCGACACGCAAATGTATAGAATTTTTTACGCGTATATCGCATTCTGTAATCGGGAGCTGCGATGCGCTGCCATTTTTGTTAAGCTAAATGATGTGAGTGTGATCAGATAAGGTTTTTTGGGACAACAAAATGATACTTGACAATACCAAAAATTAAACAAGAAAAATATTTTTTTTAAAATTGTAGTCATTGTGAATTTTAAATAATAACCTTGATAATATAGTGTAACGCATAAATACAAATGCTTATGAAACTTCTCAAAGGTAAATCAAGATCGCGACAGAAATTTCTTAACAAGATTGTAAAACAACATATATCTTGGCGAGATGATCGTCTAAATATTTGAGAAAAATCGCTTAATAAGAGTTGTCGTCTCACTAAACTTTGTTTATTCATTTATTATCTGTTTTTTCATAAAGATAAGACGTACCTTATCTGGTCACACTGGTTACAGAATACAATTTTATAGATGTTCCAAGTTTGTTTTATAATTTTTCAAAGTAATATAATTTTATAAATGTTATTGTGAAACGTCCCAAGCAGCAAAGAATATTTTCTCTTGCTCTATACATAAATACATCGAACATCCGTTGTTCATGTATTTATCATGTATAGAGCAAGAGAGCGATTCTCCTTTGCAAAAATAATATAGATATTAGCCTGCTTCTGAAGTCTTGAATGAGTTCCAACCGTATTATACCTGTAATTTAATAATAACATTTAGTTATTGCCTCTACAAATATTTTAATAGTAGACATTAAAATGAAGGGCCTATGTTAAAAAGCGATACAGGCAAACTTTCTTAAAATTTAAATCTACACCGATTTAATGAGATTTTTTTTAATTATGTACAATGGCCTAAAATAAAATATAACAAACAAAAGGTGACACCAAAATCAGGAATTTCTTTATCCATTTGTAGATCTAAAAAAATTTAATTAAACCGTGGTCCAAATGTTACTTTTTAATTTATTAACATAAAAAAATGTTTAATTTGTCATATAGGAAAAGTTTTTGAGATGCGAACCGTCGGTGATGAATGGCATCATACAATAAGTAAACTAATAAAACTTCTTTAGAAATACTTCCGTTATCTGTAACTCGAATACTATATAATTCATTGAAAACCGTAATAAACTATACCAAAATTAATTTTTCTTTATGATATATTTTTTGAAATATTAGTAAACAAAACGATACCAATGCACCAAATATTGATTAACAAATTTATTCAAACAATGCGAGGAGAAAAAAACACTACAGGTTCTTATAATTCTTAAAAATGCAATCTAAACATATTTTTTTAATCACAAGACAGGCTAAGTTCAGGACCTTTCTTTAAATTCCGAGTTAAACATTTGTATAAATAAAAATTGTCCAGTAACTTCATACTGAGTCGGGATAGACGTGATCATATGAGCGCTTCGCTTTCGCAGGACTCTCACGTGGAGGAAAGCTGGTCTTTTCCCTACCGACAAAATTATATAATACCAACAAAAAGTTTTATTCCAGATTAATTTTAAAGTGTTTGTCCTAATCAAATGATCCATGTTATATTTGAATACATAAAAATCTTAATTTCTACAAGAAGTTAAGTATGTTAAAATTACATTAAATAAGTTACAGAATATTTAAACTCGCTTGTCATTCCATATTCATTCCAGGTTATTATTCCTCGTTTACAAGCGACACAGTTCTTTATTTAAGAGATATCTGTCAATATATTTTGTTACGACGTGTGATATAATACAAAATTGTAACTAACCATGTCCATGCCAAATCTCACTATGCTGGAGCAGCGTCCGTCATCTAGCAAGAGTCCCGCTTTCGTTGGACACAGCATGGAGAAGAGCAAACATGTGAAACTTTTCTGATAGTAATCAAAATGAACTTAATCCTGCGATTAGTTACAACAGATTTCAGTAATATAAAAACAATTTTAAGAGAAGCAGAGTACGCTCACTAGATATTAAGAAAGTGCACTCACTGCAAACCCCAAGATCGATAGCAGTTTAAACCACCGACAGACTTTAAACAATGGTTTGGTCATAACTTCGCAAGATCGATAATTGTTTAACTTAGTTTAAAGTTTAATCTCTAGATTATTTTTACTGGCTGGTTTAAGCTCCTCTTAGATTAATCATGGCAATATGGGCGCACTATCAGTAGTAATATTATTTCGGTCGTAATTTAGAAAATTCTTTACAATATTAATTAATAGGTTTCCATTATTACTTAATCAGATAAAATGGAAAACACGAGTGGTGATTCTGACGAAGAAATAGAATTATTATTGAATTTTGTTAACAGTCATGTCCAATGCCCACGTTGATAGAGCTGGGTTAATCGTTTTAACATTTGGAGTGACAAATACTAGCCTTTAAAATTTCCGTCTCTCTCTCAATAAAATTCAACACTCTTTTGTAATTCCAACGTTATAAAGTTTAAACGTATTCATAAAAAAGACGCTTCCGCCAATCAAGTAAATACAGATTATTAACAATTTTGACATCTGTTTGCTGTATTCCCATAATAAAAGAACATCTAGTCCAAAACATTTTCAGTGTTGCAAGTTATAAAGTTAAAACTAAGTTTATCTAAACGGCAATTACTGTAATATTAAAATTACCACTTGGCGTAATCAAAGATTAATTATAATCTGAGATATATTAACGGTTGGTTTAAACTGTGTTTGACCTTATGCCCTCAGAAGTCAAAATGTATGCCCATTTTAGTACAGATCGCACTAAATATTGTTTAATTTTGATGTTTGGACATTTTCATAGTGTAATTATGGCTAACAACTAACGCAATTTCACCATTCCAAGATACGTTGCCAACCGCATGCAAAGAATTTTCGTTTCTTTGAATCGTTCTTTTAAATTTTGTTCGTTGAAATATAATTGAAAAATACTGATTGTATCGGGTTTTACTGAAAAAAAATTATTTTAATCCTGAAACCGTAACTTAAATCTGAAGATGAAGAAGTACGTCTAATTAAGCACTTTCAATGACTCGTGTGATAACTAAAATCATCTATTAATCAGTATCATTCAAATTAACATAGAATGAACTGTTTTAGGGTGACACGGTAATATTATTTTTATTCACTTTTATCAATATATAATTTAAAAATAAATATATTTCACAGTGGTTTGAGTTTAATTAAATTTTTTCGTTACGTATTAATAAAATAAATTTTGTAAAACTGTTGGAAATGTGATCGAATATCAAGAATAATACAAATATACAGTTTTTTTTTATAGAACAAGTCATAAAAGTCATTTTCCATAGTTTGTTCTTATATTAAGAATTTGTTTATTAATATTCTTTTGACTTATATAAAGACAAGTATTTGAAAACAATTAATTAAATACCATGTAAAAATATAATTAATTCAGACTGTTCTGATGTTACATCAATTTTTGTTGATTTCCACATTTTCATATTGTGTTGTGAGTTCAAACGCTGTCTTCGGACATCGTGATACAAAATTGGGTATAAAAAAATTGAGTTTGCAAAATTGTAATTTTTTTTATTTTAGAAATAAATATGTTAAACTATCTGATGCCTTCTGCGTTATCTATTATAAATTAACGAAAAAAGTTTGATTTTTGAAAATTTTTTTTTTCACTCGGTTGCTACCTTACAAATTAATAAGATGTCAATATGAATTTTTCAAAGTCTATATCCATTATTGTTTTTTTTTTGCTTCAACAAGAGTTTTTAAAAAATATGTTTTTACCACAAATGTCAGTTTTGCCTACGGCGAGTCTGTGTAGGAAATGTGGGGGTGGTAGGGGATGATGGACGGAAGTACGGAACTATCGGGTGTATGAATAAATTATATATATTATAATAAAATAGAGTAATGCGTGGGAGGGATGTGAAATAAACTTATTAAGTTATGTACTTTGTGTTTTATTTCTAGCTCCCTTCGGCCATTGCATGTCAGTTGTTCCAAATGTTTTATCGTACAAATCTACATTGCAGATAATATATATTTGTTATAAAATACAACAGATAAAACACGATATTCCTTTGCTTCAATACGATTATTCATCAAATAGAAATAATTTTTCTAAACAGTAATATAACCTCATTGTCTAAAAGAGACAATCGCACTATTATAATATTGCAAATGGTCTATCTGAACAAGACCGCTGTAATTAGATGAATTCTGTATTTAATAACAATCATCGTTAAGGACAACCGAACTTTGGATTTTACAATTCAGATGCAGAAAATCCCAGCTGGCCGACCCAAGGTTAGGTAGGCTTTTGACTGCCGACAAATGATATATTGTAAAGCGGGTGCCATGGCAAACATACCGCTGGCTGATTTATTGGCTGCTTTCAATTTTAGTAGTTTTAACATAAATATAATTACACAAATGTTTCATAACTATAGTCACACAACATAACACTATTTTGTACTTTTTTTTCATACATTTCGATCATTATCCATCCTTACCTGCTGCAGGCCAACAGCTGAAATATCAGTTCATCAGTGAAGTACTGACATCGACTAGAATTTCTTAAATTATATGATGCAAATGCTGAAAAATGAAACTGCTTAATAAATATGTGGTATGTCATTCGGTACTACGTTCACTACAAACAACGGGTATGAAAATAATTTATCCACAACATTTTTCTCTTACGTGTTAGTATAATTTGTAATGAATCGACATTAGTAAGTACTGTATTGATATTGATTTAAACAAACAATTCAATGAAAGAAAAAAATATTCATTGGGTTCGTAAAATGTATACCCGCAAAACATTTTGTTAAGTAAAAAGTGAAGCAATTTGTAAAAAAAAAATTGGGTGTGGCTGTGTCGTGGATGCGGCCGTGTGTTGTACGTGAATACGTCTATGTAACAGGTTATATTTCTTAAATAAAATATTTTTATTTACGTATTTAGGATAAAAGCAAGGAAACAATTATTATGTTACAATAGCGTATAGGCCGACATTATATATTTTTGATAATATTTTTTTATTCTAACACCTTATTATATTCACTGTCACTACTTTAAACTAATGTTTTATATACAATCAATAGATTTTAACGACAGCTGACGGTTAAAACTTAAACGAACATTCAAATCAGCTTTTCCGATTCAAAAGTTATACTAATTGCAAATCTCGATACGCAGCAAAATAACCTCAAAATGGCGGCGCTTCCCCCGCCACCGCGCGCAATGTGTCACTGTTCTCGCTTAACGTAATGAATTCTTTGATCCTTTAGCTATCCAGTGGTATAATTTAATTTTTGATGTAAAGGATAGATTCGAAACTGCAACGCCAAACTGTATCCTCCGATTTTATTGTCATTAGGTTTTTTGGATTGCCCCCATATGGTAGCATATTATAAAGATTATTAAGACGTATTCACGTCAAAATAATTTCATTCCATGCGACAATATTATTATGATTATTAAGAGCACATCCCTATTTATTCTCCTGTTTCAACCCTATATAGTTGAGCGAGTTTTGTCATTTGTAGTTCATGTTCCGCCAGCGGTTAATATTTGTGTCCAAAAATATATATATGTGTCTGTGAGTACATTAGAGCTGTGCACCGATTGTTGAGAGGTGGGTTTTTATTAAAATTATGAAGAGAGAAAACTAAGTCGTAATTTCCCAAGCAATAACATTAATAAAACCAGTTCGTATTTTTATAATGTCGGCGCTAAGTGTTACATTATTGTTCTCGATCAGGAACTTAATATAATTGATGTTACCATGATGTTAATTGATGTTACCAAACCAGCAGTGACAAACACGTGAGCAGTTAGTTGGCCCTTAAGTAAACATTAACTAATGAATAATGATTAACTGTTTAACAATATGTTATTTTCAAACTCGACCATTATGCACAAGTTACAGAACAACTAAGTGACCGTTCGTCCTTCAACAGTTAAATAGTATCAAAAACTTCAAAAAACTGTGGTCCATGTTTATATTAATAAATCCATTTCAGGAACAGAATAATAATAAAGTTTAATCCAATACCAAACAGCCACAAAACCGACCATTACATTAAGAGAAAGCTACCAAAATAACCACAAATAGACCCATAAAATTGTTTAGTGGTCGTATTTTGTGGCTATTTGGTATCGGATCAAACTTTTTGCCACAATTTGTACAATAGCTCTTTTTAAATGTTATGCATGTGTTTGGTAGTTATTTGCAAAAGGAAGTCATTTTGTAAAATTTGTTAAACTGATAGAATATGTACCAGGCTCCCATTGAACAGATTAATACTAAATATTACTTTTAAAAAATTGCAGCTTTTTCAAGTACACTTGTGTTTTTGTTTGTTTGTTTGTATGTTATATGTTTCTTACAGTATAAAAAAATAATGGGCATCTAGTATATGTGAATCTAACGTGTGTGTTTTGATACTATATAACTAGTTTATCATCGATTGGTTGTTTTGTTTTGTTGTCATAGGATTCCTCACGGCAAGCGCTATGTTCTGCCACTAGAGCCTGCCACTAGGGCGAGTCGCCCCAAATACAATCCCCAATGAACCCAGACCACAGGTGAATTTACATTCAAATAGAGCCGAAACGCCCCGAAGCAGGGTTGATTCACAGGTTTAAATTTATTCTTACTTACGAACTTGTCTCTGCTTTGGATCTGTTCGGGATAATATTCATAGACGAATTGCCACGTATCCATACGTCTGTGAACACATCTGTGCTTCGGCTCTGTTAGGCAGAATGTTCAGGGGCCTTGGCACTAGTCCGAGATCTTGCCGCTTTTCACAGCATAAATATATTTCATATCATACAACAACAAAGCGGGCATTCACGCATTGGCAGACAACTGGGTACTATTACTTGAGTCGAACAATAACTGCCTGGAAATGTTTAGTTATACCATATGGCAATAATGTTATATTTACCTTGACATAACGGTTATATTGTTATTGGCTTACTGATATGTTTAACCTTATTTAGCCTTATAGTAATCTCCTCCTCAAAACAAGGCTGATACCAACGGACAAATAAACATTTTACAAGATTTGGATGGTGAACAAGATATTAACGAAAGAGATGATGACTTAGAAGAGTGTCAACAAGTTAACAGCAGGGACCATTCAATGGAATGAAACGTAATTTGACCTACAAACTGAGAAATTTGATATTGATACCGCCGTACTGTGGTACGCAGTCTTAAGACGGACGGGCAGTCAAAAATAGATAATTGGGAAATGAAGCATGATATTTGTATTAAAACAATTTTAAATGATAAAACAAACTGTTATTTACTTAATTTATTATATTATATTATATTTATCAATAATTTGATGACAAAGGACAAGAAAAAAAATTTAAGTACATGTAAAAAATGGTATATTTCTATGTATATGTTAGTTAATATCAAGCATAGTTAATTGCAACATTTTACATTAAATAAAGTGACTGTGATGTCTACTATCCTAAACGAAAGTTATATTAAAAAAGACAAAAATAATTAATAAAAAACGACATTGAAAATGCGGAAAAACACTTTTTTAGCAAAATAATGTAACTACACTCCGATATTCTTACAAAAACGATTACAAGATTTTCTCAACTACTAACATATTTAATACGCCACTATTCAAGAAAACCTTTTTCTTTCGACGAAGCTTCTGTAGGCTGATAACAAAGAAATCTGACTAACTTATGTTACAGTCAGATCCCTGATCATTAAATCAGTATCAGTAAGTTCCCGAGCAATTTATCGAGCTTGGTCTCGTCTAAATGCCTTAAAATTTTTGTTATTAGTTTTGGCAGCCTCTTCAAATAATTCCCCGATAGGCAATAGTGCATGTTTAACAATTTATGAGCCCTGTATTAGTACTTTGTGGATGGAAGCTGGGAGACTATTGATATTCTTGTACCAAAAATTGCACAGTTTCCAAACCAAATTTACTACATGACTACGTTGAAAGTGTATCCCGAAGAGAAAGCTTGCAAAATTGTAGAACAATGGCCAAGTAAATCTCAGTTTATGCTATCCCTATAATCTCTATTTATTCTTGTTTATGCCTATGATTTTTGACTGAAACATCTAAATTCAATAAGAATTTTTACACGGTATTTCCATTGTTCCACGTTCCGCTTCCGCCACTTTGTAATTTATCGACAATTAAGCCTAATCGAGACCTAAACTGATTTTAAATGTGCAATTTCTTCAATCAATCAAAAATCATCTATCATTTGTCTGACCTGACCTGCCACTTTTTAAAATCTGTTCTATAAGAAAGGTGACGGAAATACGCAAAGAAACGAATCTCATGGATTCGTTTAGATTTTTACATTTTACATGAGACATTTAGAGGTGACAAACAGAATTCAAAACTATTTTCATCGCTTTACGCACGCACCTGTCTATGTCATTCATTTGTTTGTGCGTTGCTTCACAAATATAACACCCAACAGATAATGTCCACTTAACATACTACAAATTTTACCATCGACCATAGTGAGTTGCAATGAATGCTGGATGTTGAAAAAGTGTTTGTCTTACGTGAATGTTGTTGCACACACAAGGAAGTTATATTTTCCTTAAAATAAGATTCCTCATTCTTAGATACAGTAGAACTTTCCTTCACAAATTGGAAACGAATACTTCGATAGTATCTCATAGAAGAAAATGTTGGTTTCACTATCTGAATTTGTTACTGACTGCAAAGGAAAGTAAGAAATTACAGTTAAATAACTCGACTGGAATACTAATTAAAACAAATTTCGCTGAGCTATGTGATCTAATAAACTATGTAACTCTTTTGATTCCGTCCGTTTTGTCTCAGCTTTTGATTCCATCACTACCATATTGATAGAATATCACTTTTTCTTAGATTTCAAAACATTCTGATATGTTGGGAAAACTACTGGAAGCCTTACTTATCAACAAATATTGATGTTTCGTAAGGTTAGCCTCCACAAAAAGTCATGTTTTATGATTCATCTGCTCTAATATTTTTGATTTTGACGCATCCAAACTGTTGAGTAATTCACTAACTGCTGAATCGTCAACTTGAGATTATTCTGTTAACCGTCTACATTTCGATCTTTTGCTAAGAACGAATAGAACAACCAGAGGAAGACGTACTAGATTGAGCTAATTCATATCCAGATTTACTTTGTTCGTCAGTTGTTGCTAATTCAATACACTCAATAGTACTAAACCAATCAGCATACTTTTTAAACATTTTTAACCTGTTAAAATTCACAAGTTTATAATATTTGTCGAGACTTTTACTCAAATCAAGCACAGATTTATCTAATGTCTATATTCTCTAATTATCTATTAAGTTTTCTAACGGAATTAATATGTGTTCGTGTTTTTTTAATATGTACTGTTACTGAATCCCATAACTCAAAGAAATACATCCTATTATAGGAGCATTTCAGTGAAATACCTGAAAAGAAAAACATACAGTCTAATTAATATTGTAAAAATCTCGTAGATGTGCTACGAAATGCGTATACTACAAGTTAACATAAAGAGCCATAGCACTCACAGGCTATGTTAGCACATATATTTTACGTTAGACTACACTTATATCAATGAGTAAATAAATATTGGAACAAGTGCGCATTGATGCTAAATATTGTGGGACCAAGAGAAATCAAAATTATGCATTTTTACCTCAAATTGTTATTAATCGTCGTAGCACTAAAATATTTCAAATACTACAAAACATATAAAATTAAAATATTGCAAAGATGAGTCACAGATAAGTGCATGGTAAAGGGTTAAAGTAAACAAAACATGATACATGCACATCAGATGTCAAAATGCAAGTGAATAACTATTATTAGCTATGGTATTTATATGTTTTCGGGTAGTTGTTTATCGTAATAAGTTTTGATTTTTCTATTTATAACCAATGAACGGAAGCACCGTGCCCAGACTAAATTCAAATGTTGTGACAAATGGTGTAATAACTGAATTAGAAATATTGAAACATTCCATGGACCGTCACAAATGAAATTGCAAAATATACTAACTTATAATCCCGGCTACAATTTTGGTCTGATGTTGTGGTTAAAGAACTGTATGTTTTCTTTGCTGTTACTATACTAATGACTAAAAACAAACAACTAACCATTGAGGAACACTTGTCCACAGACCCATTGTTGGTAATATCTATTTTCGTGAACATCTATTTCCGGGAATCTGAACCGTTATATGAATCACAACCGTTACCGATTATGAATCGCAATCATTACCATGATTTTGGTGATGCTACATGTTACAGACCCAAGACCAATAAAGACTTTGACAAATCCAGACAACCAAAGATTGCATAAAATATTATTTAATTAAATATGCTAAACATATATTCAAATCAACTTTATTAGATTCCAAAAAGTATGTATGGATGCAAATATTGTCCTTTTTTAAGGGCTATCTTAAATTTAAACAATACGAGGGGCGGCTGAAAAGTTTTGAGCCTAAGTACCTTTAAGTATTACTAATGACTCACGTAGCACATCACTAATTGCAGGTATCCTAAGAAATATAAATGTCAAGTTTCATGTCATTAGCATCATTGCGCTTTTAGTAACGGAACCATAAACTTCACTATGTCGAGTGTCCCGCACTTTGCACAAAATTGGAGTATAGAGCTGTCATAAAATTCCTTACAAAGAAGAACAAAACGCCGGTGGAAATATGTGAAGAGATGTCATCAGTTTATGGGAAGTCTGCACCTTCATTTGCGACTGTAAAACATTGGAGCCGAGAGTTCAAACACTCAACGAAGTCACTTGAAAATTATCCCTGGTTGGAACACCTAAACACCGTCGCTACCGAAGAAAACATTTAAAAAGGGAAAAAACTTGTTCTCAAAGATCAGCGAATCAATTTGTGGCAGATAGTTGAAGCCATGGGTATTAGCATTTAAGAAAATAAAAAAAACAGATGTACGTTACAATTCACATTAGTGGCCATAACACGACGAGATAATAGAATAAGCATATGCTTTCACCCAGCTAATAAAGAAAATGTTAATACAAGACTACCAAATAATGAAGCCTGAATGCGTAATTAATTATACTAAAAATATGGGGATCCATCCAATGTATTCGTAAAACCATTATATGGTGTAAGTAGTATAATTGTAATTGTTTATATAAATTTATAATTGAGGATAAGGATAATTTTGAAACTTTTCAGCTTAAAATCATTAATCAATTATGAGAAAAGTATCTATCATGGAATGAGGCAAAACCTTCCACTTTTACTACAGTTAATCGATTCGACTGTCAGTAAAACATTCCATTAAATACATACCAGAATTAACTGAAAATGGCAAAGTGAGAAGACGCAAAGTGTGTGCTCAATGTAGTCGAAAATCATGTTGTCGAAAACAAACACGGTACCTTTGGACAGAGTGTGATACACCTCTGTGCATATCATGTTTCAAGGAATATTATGGTATACTCAAGTTTTAATGATATTGAACTGATATTGGCTTGCGATTTTTTTCAGGAATTCTTTTAAATGGTCTTTTAATAATTCAATCTCAGGAACAATATACACAGGAGAGTAATTAGAAATTATATAATTACTAACTTATAGATAATATTATAAGGAAAACGATTGAATTTTTACAATTCTTAATAAATTCAGGCATGTACATATATGCTGTCTAAGTTATTTGTACCGTAATGGTGAGGGAAGGTTTAAACAAATTTACAAAATACACTTCTAATAAGACAGTAATGAGGCTGTTTCTTAATTGCCTATTTAATATCCGTGTAAATATCAAAACAAAAAAATTACAATTTTCATCTGACTGTTTATCGGTATGTTTTTACATCATGTGACAACTAAATGGATTTTAAGGGAACTTTTGCTGGACGTTAGTTTAGAATTTAAAGCGATAATGTGTATCCTAAATTTAACATTTAAGATACACATTATTGCATAATAAGTTACACATTATTATTTATACTTTAACAGGGTGCTATTATATGCATGTGTGCGTGCTGTTTGTTACCTCACCGCTGAAAACCTACCAGATACATTTTATGGAAATTTTCACAAATCCTTACATTAGAAATCAAACCAACACAGTGAGTATATTTTATTATTCTATGTGAACAAGGGGCAATCTGGAAAAATTAACATTCAGTGAAATGTTACATCTATTTATATAACAAAAATTTAAAGGCACTGTGCACACTAAATTGTAAGGTTTTGAAGCCAAAAACATTGCTGGATTAAACTCATAGACTAGAACTGTTAAGTTTTAGCAAATTATGGTTCACGAGAGTGAAGATGTGGCCAAAAAGTATTATTTTATAAAACTTTTTATTTCTTTTTTCCATAGTACATGGTCCATGAAATATTTAAACTTAAAAATAATAGACTGACTTGGATACAATTTTGATCAGAGGTAGTTTTTTAGTTCTAAAAAAATAAGTGAATATTTTTTCCACAAAATAATATTTGTTAGTTAGTACTTTATAATGAAATATTTATTTACAAATAATCTGTGGGATATTTTTATTCTGCCTTAGAGAAAAACGTCACTAAAATTGAGAAAAAACCTCCCCGTCAATATTGTTAAGACTATAAAAGCTAAAGATTTGAAAATACTCTGATGCTTGCTTTATAAATAATAAATATTAGTTATGAAAATTATTTTGACCCCGAATTAATTATGAAAATTATATGTTATGAAAATTATATTGATACGGACCAACTCGCGGTGCGAAACCAAAACACTCGACTTTTTTATTTTGGTGTGTATTGTTTAAACAAGTATATAACACATTTAAATAGTAATTTGTAGTCTTTTGATAACTATTTTAAAATATTTTAACATTTTCAACGTGGGCTGTTTTAGAACATATTTCAATTGCCCTTAACTAATAACTATTGCTGATACGAATATAATTTTTTAAATTACTTCTTTACAGATGGGTTACTTTAAATACTCTTACATTAATAAAACATGTAATTGTACTATTGTTATTTTATTTGTATTACATTAAAGTCCTTATGAAAGAAAAATTGTATGACGTAGCAAATAACTACAAATTAATAGCAAACGAAATATATTTTTCAAGAAATTGTGTAAAATTTAATTTGTCTTGTTGATATGCTCGCCCTGGTGGTATGTAATTTGTATTCTTGTTAAAAAGAAGACAAACATGGATGGAAAATAATGTTGTGAAAACGATTTCATGACATTACCACCAAATGACAAGACATTTTGTTTATCAATATTAGCCTATATTGGGCTTTACTTATTACACACATTGCATGATTATTACGATAAATAATTTCAGTTCAACTTCACTTCAATGTAGACAATGACGTAGTAGGTTTATGTTGACAGTATTATCATCCTCATGCGAATAATTTATCTGCAGTGCAGACTTAAACATGGTAGGTCCGTTTCATTCTCGCAGCTATTACGTACGTTTTGAAAATTTTTAGTGTAGGACAAGGTTAGTGTTTCATTACAATGGAGCATTTACACAAAGGTTGAAAAATTTAAGAATGAGCGCAGATTTAGATATATTACTATGGTATACCGCTTAAAACACAAAACTAGTATGGGATGATAAAATTATTACTCAAGAAATAAAAACAATTAATCAAATGCACTATTGTCAGAAACATTTTTAAAATAGGATTATATTACAAGAAAAACTTTTGGAACAACTGGTCTTGAAGGTTAATACAGAGATTAACATTACATAATGTTTAATCGCTGTATTAACCTTCAGATTTGAAAGCATTTGAAATCTTCCTGAACAAAAAGTAAATGGATGTGTCATATTCCGCTAATTTTAGTCGGCATGTAACTACTTATATTAACTACAGTCCAGAAAAATAATCTCTCAATGGAATAACCGAACACATAATTATCAAATATTTGAAGAATAATACTTAAACATAATGTTATAAGACTGAAAATTGTGTCTAACTCACTAAATGTGGTTAAACCAGAGCTTCTCCTAAAGCTTAAGAATACATTTTCAGTTGTGATGTTGTCTGACAGCTCTGTACCATCATTTGAAAGTGATAATGTTTGGTGTAGACTAGTTGTCTGTAAAATTTAGTATCTATGTTATGGACTCAAACTTAAAGCTCATTGCACGCACGCGCAAAATAGGGTTGCATACTTGAATATACATCTCTACAATTAGAAATTTAATATTTCATAAACGAGACTTCAAAATAGAAAATTTTAAATAAAACTTCATCTCTACATTACGTGTATGAAAAAAAAAATGTTAAACACGTTGATTGCCTCAGTACTTTTAATTTTCTATTCAAATAAGCCAACCTTGAATTTTTGTCCTCTTCCCTAAGGCCATCTATCATTATTTATGCTGATATATGAATTTTATCGTTGCTGCACAAATATGGCAAGTAACTAAACTACGAGTTATCTCATATTTAGCATCCGTGGTAATAATGTCAACTATGAGATGACACGGAGTTGGCAGTCAACGTGTTAATATACCTTCCTTCGTACTCAACATGAAGTAAAGTTAAATACTGTCGAAACTGTGACAGACATGAATATTTATGAGGATAAAGAATCCTACCGAAGCATAAACATTTATTAACTCTACTTTGAATAAATGACAAATATTGGATTTGAGCAAAAATCAAAGATTTCCCATACCATGCCTATGATGTCTTCTTTCTTTATAATAGTCTAGGTTATGATCATTTTGTTGGTAGCAGCTCTGAAAACAAATGCCGAATATCTGTTAAACATTCTCTCAAGTTTCGGAGCCATGATGGTTGTCTTCAATATAGGCCTCTTTTGCAAATTATCTTGGGCGCCACATTATACATCCGAAGTATTCAAGTTTCCATTTTTTTATTGTTCATATTTCCACCGTACCTTTACTCAATATTTTCACCGTATCTTCACCTACAGGATATTTGCAATACCCAAATCTCTCGATATGATCTTGATGAGTCCTGTCAATGATTCTCATTGGGCTTATGAAAAAGCTAAATGTTTTTTATAATTGAAAACAAGACAATTTTTAGGATAACGCACCATCCGCCCATCTCTGTCTGGCTGTCAGGAGTTCTAACTTCTAAAAGAAGTAAGATAGGAGCTTGAAATTCACATCCTTAATCAAAATCTAGAAATAGTATACAAAATGATTTAAAATTCTGTTTCAAGGGGGCTCTTTTACATACAAATAGATATAACAAATTGTTTTTCTGGATAGACCTGTACGACATCAATTAAGAGTTCTTTGAGTAGGGCACAGTCTAATTTCAAGTAACGTCTACCTTTTAGATTATACTGACTACAATAAATAGACATGCTATTACCACTCTAAAACAACAAGAGCTTTAAAGGACAAGTAATTTGCTTTATTTTTAATGTCTTGAATCTATAATCTTTAAATTCCTTTTTTTATAGCCTGCATGGTAGTGCTTATCTAGGGCCATTTTGTTGTTTGTTTCATAAGTGTATTACCGTGTCTAATTAATGAAAAGTCATCGTTTTAAACGGTACACTTTCATTTGTGTAATAAATCTCTTTTCAGCCATCAATAAGCTTTTTGTTTTTAGTTCCACTTTAAAGTGTCTACATTAATTCGTAGTGTAAATTTTCTATGATTTTCAAAGTTTCAAATTGAATTTCATTAGAACCTCATGTGTGAATGAAATGTAAACATTTTGAAAAATGCTGAACTTTACGATTGTATACAACTTTAAAATGAAAAAAAATAGATAAAAATCATGATAATGGCCACAGCATTAGCTTCATTCAAAAGGTAATTTTATGCCATTAGTGTTTAAATATGATTTAAGGCATACGGGCACCGCGGCTGGCAAGAATGAAGTGCAATCTGGAAGTCCAATTCTCAACTACTTTTTCAAACATTTGGTGTCATATATTGGCAATAACACAGTGAATGTGGTCATCCAAGTGTTCCAACATCTGTGGTTTATCGGCGTAGTCTAGCGACTTTACATATCCCCACAGAAAATAACCCATAGGTGTGATATCACACGATCGTGGATCTATTCACAAGGGCATTACGTCAAATTATACACTCATCGAATGTTTCCTGCAAAAAACTGACCGTGTCACTTGCTGTATGAAATGTTGCACCATCATATTGAAACCAAAGCTCTTCAACAGTAGTAATAATGGATCTGAGGAGCTCTCCATTGACTGTACCATTATCGCCGGCATCATCTTTGAACAAATATAGGCCAATGATTCACCGATCTATAAAGAACACTAAATAGTGACTTCTCAGTAATGGCACATGTATTTTCTTCACTCCAAATCCGCCAATTTTGTTTATTGACATAGCCATTCAACCAAAGATGAGCCTCATCGCTGAACAAATTATTATTCGAAAATGTGGTTGAAAATTGGACTTCCAGATTGTGCTTCATTCGAGTCAACCACGGCCCCATATGCCTGAAATAGTATTTAAATACATATGGCATATAATTACCTTATCAATAACCCAATACTAAGGTCATTATCATTATTTTTATCTGTTTTTTTTTTCATTTTAAAGTTGTATACCTCTAAAAAAAACACCCCTAACAAACCAAAAGTCAACTTCTTATGGTTCACATCCAAATATATAAATATTATACGGCAAATCAAAACGTAACATTTCAGAAGTAAATAAGTTTCAAATTAATTGTCAGATAAATGAGTATATTTCTAAATAACACGTTACCTGAAGGCTATACTCTGTAAGAAAGTATAGCCTCACAAAACCATCGAAAAGCTTTTCAGAACAGTACAAAGTAGGTTTCCTTAGTTGTCTACGTTTCTTGAAATTGTCATTATAAGTTAACTGAAATAACTTTATTCAAAAGTTCTAATGAACACTTTAGATTCTAGATATTTTCAAACAATTGAGCAATTATAGAGATGGGAACACGCTGCCCATCGGTTTAAATATTTTGCAAATGAGGCATGAAAATGAAAAATTTTTAATGGCAACTCAAGTTGTTTTCTTTTAAAAGAGCTCTCGAATGATGGGTATCGATGGAAAAATCTTTTAAAAGAAAATCCTCTTTTCTCAAATAATGCAAAAAAATGTATGCCTCCTACTTTAAAATTTTTCTATTAGACAATTTTTTTAAACGTTTTCTTACATACTAACGTAGATCCCCATTTAAAGCATATGGATAATAGCAAAATTATTGGACAGATGAATATGATGAAATTATAAGATATTCTTGTTTCACTGTGGAATCCGAAAAAGCAACAAACAAAAATTTTCCCAGTGGGTTCCCTATCACTTAGTATAAAAGCTAATTGGCAAATCACCATAAAAATTTTTATATCAAAATTTACACAACCTATGTTATATTCTGATAATGAAAAACAAATTTTACGATCTAGAACAGAAACATAGTGTTATAAATAACATAATGTGTTTAATCGAGGCGTAAAAGTCAAATTGCCAAGTTTAAAATTGAGAAAAAAATTTGTTAGAAGACACATCTATAGAAACTATAAACTGTTAATACTACTTTCACCATTATTTAATAAACAGCATTTGTAATGAAGTTAATCAAAATTGGTTGGCTTTAAATTGCTCACCTGTAAATTAGAAAAATGCGACAAGTTAATTTAATTTGCAGTTCGCCCATAATTATCGCATCATAATTAAAATAATACCTGCTAGAAAGTAAAACGTACCCATTAAACAAAACATTTTTTGTTTTACGATTGTAGAAAATTCATCAAAAAATGTGCCATACAAATGAATCAATATGTTATTGCTTTGTATGCGAAAGGGAAAATTTTTTAATGAAACTTTAACAATCCTCAAGCAAAATTTAATCAGTTCACTTCTAAACAGGTCTAACACATTGTTTAAGGATTTGTCATAGAAAAGGGAGCCATTTTAGAGAGACGATAAGGCGTGATAAGAAAAATTCCTTCATCCATATAGTACTCCTTTATTTTGCAATATAATAGTCCATTACATTTCATATATTTATTTTAACAATTTGGCTATTCTGAACGATACAGCAAATTATTATTCCTTAAATATTTTACTAGATTATAATATTTGAATAATATAATTATCTAATGAACATGATAATTTATAATCAGCGTCTGAAGTCCCATAGATGATATATCCAAGAAGCTACTTGGAGACTTAGAGATTTAGAGATTTCCGATCTGTTTTTACTTCTTTGAGAAATAGGCCGTGAACAGAGTATAAAATAACTACTTTTTACCATAAGCCTTGTATTTTCATGTTTTTAACCCTTACGTCAATACCCAGTTGTTACAACGTTGTTCAATAGCCGGGGTACCCTCATTGTATATTCTTACAGCAATAGGATTATAATAGCTGGGGAATTTTACCGTCCACTCCTCATTTTATTCGGAAATCACAATGGGACGGCCCACTACCTGAGAAACCGTCTTTCTATAGAAATATAGAGGGGTGGGGATAGGAGAATAGCAAAGGTTGACTTGCAGCTGCAGATTGTCAGTTTCAAACTAGAGTCGACTTGTAGTGGACGTAATAACTTAACAGATTGATGACTGATGAGAAGACTAGATAATTAAATGAATTATCGAGAGAAGAATCTGCTATCGAAGGTTATACTTAAAGGCTAAAGTCTCCTTCCTTATAATGTTAGATGTATATAATTCAAACACTGACCATTCATTGAATATGTGGAAATCAACTTCTTATCCATTATACCAAGCTGCGATGGGCATCAATCAGTTTTAGAGTATATTAAGTTTTATTCGGTTTGATGTTGCGAATACACATTAAGATCATATCAAAGAGGATAAAGCAGCCCCGTTCCATGATATATGGACAATGTTGAATCCGAATTTATCAGCAGTTTATAAATAACCCGAGTGTTTGACAGTCAATGAGCAACTTTATCCATTCAAAGGAAAAACTAGACTCACCCAGTATATACCATCGAAGCCAGCAAAGTATGGAATGAAGATATGGTAGACACTGACAAATCGACAACTGGCCGCAAAATAAATCAAGGTGAAGGAGTAGTGAAAGATTAAGTTACACAATATGGAGGATCCGGAAGAAATATTTCGATGGATAAATTTTTTACTACTCTACTTTTAGCGAAGCATTTTTTTATTATCATGGAACCTAACAAGATTTATTATTATGGAACCTAACAATTTTAGAAACTTTGAAAAATAATATAAAAATTATATTCCAGTGGAAATACAAATATCGAAAGACCGTGAAGAATTTTCCAAATAAAAATGCATAAACCAGTTTGTGATGAACATTCAAAAACAATAACAAAATATGATGAATGTTTTCAAGAATAAATCCCATATAAGAATATTTTATGTATAATTTATAGTAAAATTTATACTAAACGTAATTAAAAGTTAAATACGTAAGTTTATTTGTATTTTAAATAATATTTTTTACCTCTAGAAATAAGTTTAATTATTAATTACTTTGCAATTTTGTAGACTTGTTAAGTTTTTACA
This sequence comes from Druceiella hillmani, assembly GCA_039881145.1. Classification (NCBI taxonomy): domain Eukaryota; kingdom Metazoa; phylum Arthropoda; class Insecta; order Lepidoptera; family Hepialidae; genus Druceiella; species Druceiella hillmani. Next base: position 24,356,854 of record JAYKKI010000019.1, on the reverse strand, counting down.
TGTCGGTACCCGGATACCCTGGGTATTAATCAAGTGGGTATTCGATTTTAGCCTTTAAGTTTATTTATTTTTTGGATATTTAAATATCATAACGCAATGACTCAAACAACAAGGTTCACAAATATTCAAACAAGGATGTCAATTGGCTCAAACAACAAGGACCTGAAAGGATTTGATGATTTTCTGTTAAATACTAATAATATGTAAATAAGAACATGCAAAAGGGTACCCAGGTACCCAGGTATTGACATAAGGGTTAAAAATGTACAATTATATAGTTACAGTACTACAAATAAAAATGCCAAAAATTTATTTTGACTATCTAGAAACATTTCTATATAAAAAATTACTACAGAGTATAATGCTAGGGAAGTTATAATGATTCTGCATATGTTTTACACGCTCAATACAGCTTGTCTAATATATATTCAACCTCATGACGATGCACATATTGTATTTTCTGGACATTCGAATTGACCTGTTATACTTTCTATTCGTGACACCAACAGCCCTATTATAGCACCACTCAAATTATCCTGCTACTGGGAGTTATAATCTCCTAATGAAAACCATTCCATACCTGTTTTCGCCAATATGTTTTCTAAACATTCAGAAAATCATTAACAAATTTCGAAACAAAAAGCAACCCTAAAAATAAATTAATTGGGGAGAACAACAAGTTATTATTATATTGTGGTTTAAGTGTTACCTGATGGAGACGCATAACTTCGAAACAATTTCAATTGGACCATATTATGAATTTTTACTGCAGAAATTCTTAGTAAGTGCAGAATGTCTGTCAATGACATGTGCCCATTGAGATAGGTGTAACTTGCGATATGCTTTCCCACTCTCTTCACCATGACAATAAGTCAAGTACACTGTGCTGTTAGAATTTATTGACGTGTGGAATTTCATAGAATATTATTTATTGAGCTACTATGTCGATGATGAGTGTATAATGGTGAAAGGCTATAAGATATAATCAGTAAACGTATTATTTTGTGATCTATTTTAAGGTGTAGCACTTTCTACTCATACTTCATAACATGTTAATAAATTTTATTTTTGTTTATGTCGTGTAAAGTACACATCATAGACAAAATAATCCACCATCTTGAATTTATGACTTCCTTTATTTATGACTCAGAAACCCTATGTTCTTTTCCGGGTATAAAGTGGAAGCTGTGTAGAATTTCATTAAAACAGTAGTTTAACTATAAACATGTGACAGACAGACATACATACTTTTGCAAATACGAGCCAATCCTTACTTTTTTCTTGTTTAAAAATAGAGCATATTATGAGTTTTAATTACTTTTTTTTTCAATATTGGACCATATTTTGTAATATTAAAATAAGAATAAATTAAAACCATAAATTTAAAAAAAATAAAATTTATACAAACAAAAATTCTTTGTAAATAACACTTTGATATGATTAAAAAACTTACGTATTTTATTACGGGCTATCAGTAATTCTAATATTTATTTATTTACCAACTTTAATGATACAATTGATACGTATGGCTGACTTGTTGCTACGAGAGTAATGTCTTACAGCCAACCAGAACATCAGTTCAGCCCCGGAAAGAAAATCTAGGAAAATCCTATTTTTACAATCGCTCTTAGCGTCTACCAACAATCAAAGGCTGCTTATGAACTCTGTCTCAGCTGGTAGTGTTGAATTTTTTTTAAAACGGAAGATTAATTCAAGTTATGCAATTTTGGTGAATTTTGAAGACACAGACATCTAATTTTGTCATTCAGGTGACCATAAATAATTTGTAAATTTATTTCTGATAATATAAATCTATCCTTGAAATAGGGAGTAACTTTTATTTTATTTTAATTACTTATCAACGACAAAATAATAAGTTAGTAAACTTTATATTTTGATCATATTTTCGTTTTTATGACATTATAATATTCTTGAAAAATCAAGAAAAATTTTATTAGGAATATGTAGGAAAACTATAGTGATTATTTTAGATCTTGTATTTGTTAAATATACCCCATGTTTTTACGCCTGTGGAAAATATAATAGGCAAAATATTTATATTATGAAAAATTAATATTTGTAAATTATTTAATAGAGATATATGTATCTTTAAATTTTTATAAGAACCTAAATATATATGATATAAAAAAAACATGTTTTTTTAATTTTGCAAAAAATGTTTTTAAATAGAAACATAAAACAACGATGCTAAGATTTAAAAATAGTATTTATGAAAGAATCGTAAAGGTATTTGAAAACAGTTTACGATGAAACTGAAGTGAAAAGTACACATAGGAAATGATTTTATTTGTAGTAAATTATCATTGGTACAAACGGTAATCAGTACGGTAACGGTAAATAAAATGTTACATGTAATTTAAAAATTATATTGACGGATGTCAATAATTATAGTCGATTAGGTCTTTTTATTTTAATATATATAATAATATATTTTTGCAACCCAAGTAAGAAAAAATAAATAAAACTAAAGAAATAATTTTTCAAACTTAACTTTATAAAGCATAATAAAAATTATATAAAAAAAATTGATATACAAATATTGAAATTTTCAATCATATGCCAGAGGAACCTTCATTACAACAAGTACACATATTTAAAAATGTCAACTGAAATGGAAAATGGGAGACAGAATTGCACAGCATATAATAGATGCACCATCTACACACCACCACATATACACCAGAAATAGACTTAATTTAGCGTTTGTAGTGGTATTCTACCCAATGACCACTAATAATCATGCATAAGCATATGAAACCGTCTTTACATTTGTTACGATACAAATTAATTTATGGCTTTTGACTCATAACCTGCGTGAAGATTGAAAATGAATGAAAACTATGCATTTCGCACTTCAATAAAACAATGCGTGTCAGTTTTTATTAACACAATATGTATAAATCTTCAGAGGATATTGTAAATTCTACTATTGAAAACTCTCCATGTGTGAATGTTTAGATTATTTAGTCAAAGCAACATTTATCGAGTTCCCTACTAATTAAGCAATGAACTTAATTCAACACCGGAAATTAAAAAATCAACCTCCTCTAATCTCACACACTTTGGTAACCCTGACTTTCTTTTCCTTTTATACCCATCATATAACCATTTAAATTGCTTAATTACAAAATTAAAAAACATTACACTTTTAGCAGTACGTTCACTATGTGTACGCACTTAAAAGCCACATCAACAATAAAGTGTTATTTTATCCAACAAGACCTATAACACGACAAGACCTTATTGGAAAACTGTTGACCAGTACCACTGTTTAGCCAGATCTGTAGCCTTCTCCAGGGTTCTCACTAAACAAATGAGACATCAGTTAGATGAGCATCTTTATCCAATTGCTTCACACTTAGGGAAGATGATGATCATAAAGAAGGCAGATGAGTTAGTTAGCTATTTGTAAATCATGAGAAGGCGTTCTGCTCTAAAATGCACTGGACTGTAACAAATCTCCTCTAAAAATGCCCTCACATAGATAATACATATGTTTAGTCTAATTTGGGTAAAAAAGACAGGGGACGATTAGGGAGAAGGTTCTATGAAAGAAAAAGCAATTCCTTCATAATTTCTACAACAAAATCGATCTCAGCCATTTAAACTCACTTGACAAATACACACTATAAAGAAAATCTTGGTGTACTTGCCCCTTCCCGGAACTAAACATTTTTTTATTCCCCTTCCTTTAATGCCCACTGCTTCTTATTTCCTTCGTTGAAACCTTACCTGCATTGCAAATTGCTAAGTCATTTGATAATTATCATTACTGACGTATCGCGCGATAGTTGTATCAGCGTGTGTCAAATAATTTGAATACAGATGTTTTCACAACAAAAACTTAACCTATAACAAACCAGCGTAACATAATATATATAACATTCCTGGTGCAAAATACTGCACAAAACATTTCACGAAGGAAATACTAAGGATATTTCCATTGACACAAAACTAAATTGAAAAATAACACCCAACGACTTCATTAATCAATTATTTTCAAAATTTATTTTACGTACATTGCAATATTCTGCCTCCCATGTGAAAAATTCAGACACCAATTTGAAAGAACAGTAGAACATTTAAGTCCGATTAAGCTACTAACAATAGTGTAATAACGACGTAACAATAAGATCTAGATTCGTTAACAGTGTAATAAATATGTGACTGCCTTGTTAATTGTCGTGCACAAGTTTTGTTACGTAGTTGCTCGGGAATAAGCCCGTCATGCCTCGCAGTTCGCCTGTGAACAGAAACATATAGGGTTATCAATAAGGACAGCTTCAAATCATGCACAAAATTAAAGAAACCTTTTTGAATAAAGTGCAAATATTGTTTTATGTTCATGATAAACTCAAGATATAATGACATTAATTTGATGAAGTCTTCGCTAATAAGTTCCATTAAGCCACATCAAGATTAACATAGGTTATAAAATCATATGCTTCACATTTATGCAACTGGGCTGTAATAAAAAATGTAGAACCAGGGTTGCCATACTTTATAAAAAATTTATTTCCAAGATTTTATATAGGAAAAGAACTATTTTCTGTGTAGTGTGACACTTTAAACGCAAGCTTCCCTAATAATTCTTTTTTATGTGCATTCAATTCTTGCCCCAAAGTCTCAGTCGGCTTGATTAGCAGGCAGAACATGAAGGAAGCCATAACGTTACCTTGCCACCAAGCGGGATCCTGGTCGCGGTTTGTCACGGCTATTATGTCATCCTTCTCGAAGCTCAACTCGTCTGCGTTTTGCGCTGTGTAGGGGTACAGGGCTACAACCTATTGAAACATATCAAACAAACTTTAACACCTCATGTACAGACATCATAAGAATGCATTTTATACAGACATAAGCATTGCTATTTAATAATTTGATGACATTATAATCGACTTATTAGTTTTCCACTGATTCTCTAAGTTGCTATGAAAAAACCCAATGAATTGTTCAGTAGAACCCAATAAAAGGGCTCAATACACACTTAGAAATATAAAAATGTTAACATTGAAGAATATATAGCATTTATATTAACCGTTTGAGTGCCGACAAACGCCATCACGCTCGTGCATGTACTAACTAAATTTGCCACAAGCGCGATGGCGCTTGCGAAATCTATTGCTGTTTAGTGCGCAGTAGCAGAGGTCGCTCGCACGCATCGCAAAATTTTTTATCTTTCTACGTGTTACATAAAGTTCAAATTATAATATTATTACTAATTACAATATAAAAAGAATTCGGGAAAAGAAAATTTTTAACCCATCATGTCAGAATATGAAAATAATTAGAGTGAAAATGATCATTTTTAAGTTGTGAAGAAAGTGATAGTGGGAATGACCTTGTGGTGCGCTCACAATTTGGCTTAATGCAAATTTTGAGTTATAGTGATAATAGTGACGATAAAAATTATTTTGCTGATACGGAGGATGTACCGGACTGCGAAAATACGATGTGATCTTGATTTCAGTTTTTGTTATAATTTTTGTTCACAATATATATTTCCATAATTTTCTTTATATTTTATTATCCTTCCACAAGTTTTTATTAAGAAAACACGGAAAAAATTATTAAAATTGGATAATTTTTGGAAGAGATACAGTTTGTTTCGAGACAATGGTAAATGACATCAAAAACAAAAGATTTCTTTGGCATTTTAAGTATATATGAGTAAAAAACCATGGCATGAAAACGGTTAAACCATTTATAAATTGTAATATTATTTTTCACTAAGTAAACATATTTAAAAAAAAAATTAAAGAAAATAATTTCTACCAAATTTTGCATCTTTCAGTAAAATTAGATCCAGACAGCATCACAAAAACGTGTGACATGTACAACCCGACAAGTGTGGGGATGGTAGGCCATAGTATAGTGAAACGTATTCTATAATTTTTACACTACGTATAGAGGTAATCACAACATATTTTGTCAGAATATTTGACAAAATACATAGTGAATACGAAGATAAAAAAAAGTATTTTGTGGAAAACAAAACTGGTCTGTTTTAATATTAATAACAGTGAATATTAATATTAATACTTGTGAAGCTAAATTTAGTCCGCACAGGCAAAAATGTAAAGTAACAAAGTTTTCTTTTATGTTTATTATAAGTTTCACAACACCTGGCTGAGTGAAGGGCTATTTTCACTATTGTGTCTTAAATAGATAACTTTTGTATTACATATTTCTAAATCATATAATAAAGTATCTGGTATATATTAATAAATAGTTTACAAAAATACACATAACATATAATAAAGCGATATACTAAATAGTCTATTGAATACAATAAAATTAAATGAAATGGGTTTTTAAAGAAATATTTTAAAAGAAGCAGAAGACACCCAATTTTCACATGTTTCCACACGCCACAAGCTCAAATTAGAAATGTGAAATATGAAAAAATATTTTTCAACCCTTCTTAAGTACCATTTCCAGAGACGTTATAGCATGCGCATACACGTGAAACTTCTTTTCATCATCACTATCGAAGAAATGAAATCATGGTCACTCCCTCACACAAAACCTCCACAGAAAACTTTTTGCTAACTTCAATTTACCTCTGGTCCCGGGCTATCAATTTATATAACCTGTGCAAGTTTATAGTTTAGAAGGTAGAAGTTGGTGCCAAGCATGCAGAAGCACTACAGAGCGAGAACAAAACGGTTCCGTTTGGCCCTTTCCGTACACGACTATAACAATATGCTTTCAGTATTGTAACCTGTTACATAAAATAAAAGGAGATAAATACAGAGCCAATAAAGTGAAAAGTTCACCATCCACAAGTGCTCCACAAAGTTCACCATCAACAAGTGCTCCACAAAGTTCACCATCAACAAGTGCTCCACAAAGTTCACCATCAACAAGTGCTCCACATAGTTCACCATCAACAAGTGCTCCACAAAGTTCACCATCAACAAGTGCTCCACATAGTTCACCATCAACAAGTACTCCACAAAATCTTATCGGAAATTAGACCAAGAACTTAACTTTTACATGTTATTTCAACCGCAGCCATAAAAGTATGAGATAAAACACTAGTAGCACCTTAACTAATGAACCAAGTCACTACTAAACAGAGGAACAAACCTTGGCAACGAGTACCCGGGTCCAAAAACCGATTTAAAGATTTACCCATTGATAAACCGGAACCATTCACACACAAACCCCCCAATAAACCACTGCCCATCATGCAAATGAAATGAACTCTCCAAATTAATTGAAACTGTGATCAGTTCTTCACACTTTACATTCAAGATAGAAAATAAAACTTGCTATGTGTTATGATGAATGAGACTGATGACTACAAAAAAGTAGTGACCATCGTCAGACAAAAGGGCCTGATCGGGCACACACAAAAAAGACTGGAAATGCTACTGAATTGTAATAAAAAACTCACCATACCACTGCCCACGGAGCTATTGTAAAAAAATTAAAAAAACAGGCAATAAAATCAGAGGAGAAATAATTAACTCACAATATGGTCCTGATAAAAAAACCCACATAAACTTACTTCATGAACATAGAACCAGGTCTCTGCAATAAAACTGTCAAAGATATCCAATACATTTATCATCAATGAATCAAAATAGAAGACCCACGGAAATCCAAAACTACAGTTCAGTGTCAACGATGCCAGAAGTACGGCCACTCGAAAAATAATTGTATGAGACCATAGAGATGTGTTAAGTGCGGCGAAGGGCATAAAATATTAGACTGCCCAAAAAAGACCTGCTAAGTGTGCTATATGTTCGTGTGACCATCCTGCCAATTACAAAGGTTGCTAGGTCTATAAAGAGATTCTGGGTAGAAAAACCAACAGATAACCAAAATAATAGAACCTACGCAAACGTAGCTTCTGGGCATACCACCATCACACGAGCAGAAAACTCGGATCCTTTATCAAACTCAACAGAAAAAATCCTGACCAAACAATCTGGAAAGATAGATTTACTTCTCCAACAAATAGGAACATTATTAAACCTACTGAGAATGGTAATATCCAAAATGAACTCAAAATGACATGCCTTTGCATTGCAACATGGAACATAAATGGACTATCACCCAATATATTAGAACTTAAAGAAGTCCTTCACGAAAATAGATTGTATTTATATCCAAATCTCATGCTACAGCAAGAAGTTGCTTCCGTATCAAGGGCTACAACATCTACACTACTCCTCAACCTGATGGCATTGCCCATGCAGGAACAACACTCGTCATTAATTGCAATTTGAAACATTCACCTTTATAAGCCTGTTCGACGGCATACTTGCAAGCCACCACTGTCTGGTAAAAAATCGTACAGGTTCAATTCTCTGCAGTGTATTGTCTCCCAAGATATAAAATAACTCAGGATATGTTCTCACAGTAGTACCAAACACTTGGTCCCCGATTTATTTCTGGGGGGAGGTTGGAATACCAAACACGCATTCTGGAGCTGACGAAGCTCAGCTACCAGAGGTCGAGCACTGAAAGGTTCTGTAGAAACCAATCACTTACAATCTTACACTTACCGGCCTACTGATCCGAACAAACTGCCTGACCTCCTGGATTTCTTTATTGCTAGGGGAATGAGCAGTCGATACATTAGTGTTGAGAGCAGTCTTGATGGGTCGTCAGATCACACAAAAGAACTGAGAGGTTTGCTCTGGGATGTTGCAAATAATAAGAGGCAACAAATTTATTTCTGTTATATACTTCAGGTCAAGGTGACCACTCTTTGTGAAAAGCCTCGAAAAACCTAGACAAGTCCAAAGAGCATAGTCCCCTCATTAGATCACAATCCATCTCAGTTAGAACGGACAGTGAAAAGGCTGAAATATTTGCATCTCATCTGGCATGTGTATTCAAACCAAATGAGGGATATACAGACAACCATGAGATTGACACCATCCAAAACTATGATCTACAAATGTGCTTGCCGTCAGACAAACGTCCCCAAAAGAAATAGCCAAAGAAATAAAATCACTAACTACTACTTATTAAACTCTAAGAAAACTCCTGGATTTGACTTGATCACTCCCAAAGTTCTAAAGGAGTTACCAAGAAAGGACCTAACTTTTCTAGCTTGCCTATTCAATGCAGTATTCAGTGCCTGCTCTTTGAAAGATCTCTTTATTAGCCTGTCTTGTCAAAACTTTGGGAAAAGATCTTCCTAACCACGTTGAAAGTCTTTATAGACGATTGTGACCTTATCCCAACATATCAATTTGGCTTCAAAAAATCTTATTCTACAATTGAGCAAGCACCGCATATACCACACTATTCACCAGGGCTTGGAAAAAATAGCATACACGGCTGCAGCTGTTCTACGTATCCAATAAGCCTTCAACCTCATCCAGCATAAAGGCCTGATGCGGGTGCAAAGTCAAGGAAAAGCTTCCACATCCCAGTTATAAAATCCTATCTAACTCAGAGAAAGTTTCAAGTAAAGCAAGGGGATGCAAGATTGTGACCTTATCTCAAAAGACTTCCAGATTAAGTTCACATTGTTTGGCAGAGCTATTTTCATGCTATTATACTACAATGGAAAAACAAATTCATACTTTTAGAAAAAAGAGAAAATATTCCATTCTTACAACTTCAGAGGAGAGCTAATGGATATAATGAGTTCCTACCGTACCAACGAGAGGCTAATGTATATGGTTACAGGAGGTGAAAAGTGGGTGGTTTATATTAATTTTTAGCATAAACGCCAGTGGCTAGGAGCTATAATATTAGACAAAAGATACTTTTAAGTGCATGGTGGGGTATAAATGGAGTTATTCATTGGGAACTCTTTCAAGCTAACAGCACAATTACAGCTAAGATTTATTGTGAAACCAAAAAATCACCGCCGTCAAAGTCACTGCTAAACTTCCTACAAATCAAAGTTTATTTTTTACATGACAATGCCTAATCCCACGTAGCAAAAGAAACATGTGAAAAACTACTTTCACTTGGATGGAGTATGCTTCTTCACCCACCGTACTCTCCGGATCTTTTACCATCTAATTACCATTTGTTTCACTCTTTGTCTAATAATTTTTTAAGAAATTTTTATAGAAAATTTGTCTCGTCTCATCATTGATTTTGAGAATTTCGGAAAATTTTTATAGAATTTTTATAGAAAATTTAAGACGAAAATCATATCAAAATTGAACTTCACCAATATTTCAGCCGAAGACCCAAAATTTTCTACAAGGACAGAACTTTAGATTTGCCTACACGTCGGCGACAAGTGTTAGATACCTACGGTGCTCATATAATTAACGATTGAATTTATTGACTACATTCAAAAAGTTGAAAATTTTGCATCCAGAGATAGCGGGTTTATCAGTTGCAAACCTAATATTTATCAGACTCGACTTTACCTGCATGCAGATAGGTGGAATAGCTAATAGCAAAATAAAAAAGTGACATATATAATCTTCAATGTTACCATCGTCATTTATTTCATCCCAATAAAACATGAACCAACATATTGCACACGGCACTCAGTCATTAATTTACAAACTACTACTGCTGCAAAACTTTATGAACCACCAAACATCTTGACATCAGTGGTCCAATAAACAAAAATATTTACCTTATCAATGACTTGATCCTGTGTAAGAGGGTCGATCTTCGACGACAAAACTGGTGTAGTTCTACCGGAAGTTCTGCCAGACGCTTGCAAAACCTATAAAAGAAAATATATTAGTTATTTATAACCCGCATTTATACTATCATCATTGTAGATGAGTGTTCATATGAGCCAAACTGAACTCAAGTATGTAAACACCGAGCTCTTTATGGTTCACCCTGCATTCACGCATGCAAGCTATGCTTGCTTCTACAACAGTATTTTGGACAGAAAGCCAAGGTACATAATAAGTACAGTATTGAAGCTGTGACAGTTTAGACGTTAGCCATTCTTAGTATTTGAGTAACAAGTGTATAAAAAGGAAACTCATTTCTTAACACTCATTCATAAGCATCTCATTGTAATACTCATCAAGTTATGAGATGTAACACGTTTGTAAATGCAGCAGATTATAGAAATTAGTAAGACACAGTGGCGTGCCGTGCTTTTTGGGAAGGCAAGCTGCGAAGAGAGTCACATATAAAAATTATATAGATATACACACACCGGCGCAAGCGTCCGCGACCGCCCCTGATAACTGTGAAAATGGCATTGAAGGTGTAATAGATTGAAACTTTGTCTCAATAATAGAATCGAGGGCACTCAAAAACCTCGACATTTATCGTGACCATGAAAAGCTAATTCTTGCTTACCAAAAATACAATAGTATCTATTAACCTTTTTAAATTAGTTGTAAGTAAGCCAGTTGCCCCTCGGACAATTTTCTATACACGAAGAGCCAAACTTTTGTAGTTTTACTGTGCACAATATTTCTTAATTAACATATTTTTTAAAAAAAGAAAAGAGAGCACATAAAAATAACAAATTATTAATTAATATTTAAATAATTAGGGCTTGGACACAATTATTTCATTACAAAAAAATTTATTTCAACAATGCTATGCAATTTGTATGAACAAGTGGTTGTTAATTGGCTGTCAAACACAAAAATTCATAACCTCACTTTATGCAATCTACTTATGCATATTATATTTTTGGGTTTGTTTTTTTTAAATCAATTCCTCTTTATATTTGCAAATTCTGTGTTTAGTTTTACTAAGAATAGCAATCAAAACCATCGTTATTTCATTTAATATATTCAGTTCTGAATAATATTTAAAATGCAACTCTCGTTTAGCCACTATCGTTAATCATAAAAATTATGTAAAAATGCCCTATATTCGATTTGTTGGAAACTTTTATTTTCAAAATTGGCATCGATCTACTGTTCTCAAATATACCATTTTTTTTCGTTAAAAGATAAATTGAAAAATCCTACTTTAATATAATAAACAAAGCAAAATTCAATAGTTTGTTTACTTACTTGCCATTGTTTGTTCACTTTCATGACGAAAATGCACATTCAAAAAATATACTTATAAAATATTAATTTTCATTTTAATGCACAAAGAAAACACAATAAGTATTTCACTGACAAAATATAATATGTTACTTAAAAACCGGAAAACTATTATAATTATTTTTAAAATTATCTTACGAACGAGACAATTATGACAATGACAGCAAACACTGGCTGACAGCGTTATAATAACCCAATGATTCTCTGTTTGTGTGTATAATAACATAGGATTGTTCGGAATATAGCCGGCATTACGTTTCTGTTCTGTGGGCCAGACAATCCTGTCAATTCCTGCTTGCCTTGAGACTATGAACTGACTGCTTAAAATGAGGTAATTCGTTTTAATTTAGTATGTATCAATTCCTATTTGAGGAGTTTTTGTAATTTGATAGGAATGAAGTTTGTACATTTTATCTAAATTGCACATAACGTTCGCTTCGTGCTACAAATCATATACTGAAGTATGGATTTTGTTTAATACCATAAATTAAATAGTTTAAATTTTCATAAATACGTGGTGTATATATGCCAAATGTTCCAGAGTGTTAAAGAGTTGTGCGAAATGTTAAAGAGATTGTATTCGTTTTGCCGTCTTTCAGTACATCCTATAAAACAGAACCAATAATATTAAAAATATGCAGATTTTATTGGCAGAATCAGTCACCCATAGAGAACAACATTCTGCTATTTCCAACGTGACGTACCTTCACGTAACTAGCAGGGAACCAGCCCTGCTGCCGATTACGGCCCTTAGCCTGCAGCTCTCCCTCCCACCAACCAGAGTCTGCCTTCTTCCGCACAATCAACAGCTGACCTTTCTGCAGAGACAGCTGTTCGGCACTGAAATACCCAGAAGTTCATTTTTAATCTGGTGCTATACAAACGGGGGAGAGATATAAATCTATGAAAAAAAGGTTTCACATCGCCAAATGAAAAAAAGATTGAATTATTTTTCATACAATTTTTTATAATGTAAATTGCCAATCCATTTCAGATTCTAGCAAAATTTGGCATAATGTACAGTGAAGAACTCAGATATTACAAACATTATTTTAAACCGGCGGTTTCAAAAAAAGGAATTTTTTTTTAATTTAAAAGGATTTTGAATACTTCACTTTTGAGTTACAAAATCTTTATTCAAAAAAATTAACAAAGACCATTTAGTAACCTTTTCCGTGTAGAGGTCACTTACGTAACATCAGCGCTCGCACTATAGTAAGAAAATAATGTATAAACCCGAAAGTATTCTTTAATCGTTAAAAAAAAGTTATAAAAATCTTTATAAAATACAATTTCACTATTACCATAATAAGTATAAACAATATTTAAACAGAGACATAAATAAAAAACATGTTATTGTTAAGTTTTTCATATAAAAAAATTGGAGCAAAATACATTGCGGCAAAAATAACTATACGCCACAGACAAATTATAACATTCGGTTTGTTATTTTGTTTTCTTTTGATATTTATCTCATTATAAAAAAATGTATACGTTTGAATGACGCAACTGCACATGTTACTTATAAAGACCGCACGCACTCAAAGGGTTAATTGTTTCAAGAATATCAACGGGAAGAAAAGGAATTGCATTCTGTTTCAACCGCTTTATTTATGGAATAAATAATTTCATTGAATATATTTATAATATTCTCAAGAATTATCTATTCAGTACTTTACAGGTCAGTATGGCACAATCTGTAACAATGAGCAACATAAACCCTGGAAGTTTTTTTGTAAATTTCCATATCTCGTACAGTTGTCTCCAACATTATTTTAGTGTAGATACAATGGTTTAGTTAGTTTAACTCAAACATAACATAGTACTTGTGCTAATCAGCAATTAAACTATGTTATTTCAATATATAGCTATATTGCTTAATGGTTTAAGAGTTTAACCCAAAAACATATTCTTCATTCTTCATTTTCCTTCACTTAAATCATTATTGACATGTTCTAAAAAGATATAATATAGCCATGTGGATACAACACGAGGGTGAACTTTATAAATAAACAAAATAAACAAAAAAAAGCTTTCCTCTATAAAATCAACATGGCTCCAAATAACACTACAAATAGGTGCAAATAACATTATATAAATACGATGGGTACACTCGCCTCGACGAGTTGGATTTCTCGGAGATTAAAAAAAACATCGGTGTGTGCTTATGACCACACAATAGACGTGAGAACGTATTTAAAATTTATATTAAGAATAATTACATTAATGTTACATGATTGATATTAGTTTGGCGAATCATTAACAATTTTAAAATACAATTATTTATTGAATATATTTGGCGTTAATTTTGTAGAAATTCATTATTCACTATTAAATGAAACTACATAATGTAATATTATTTCTACTATCTTTAATTTCTTTACCACGACCTAGGTTTCGTTGTATTACAACATCTTCAGATGGGATATAAGCAAAGATTCTTTGCTTATATCCCACCTGAAGATGGTAAGGTGGTAAAGAAATTAAAGATAGTAGAAATAATATTACATTATGTAGTTTCATTTAATTGTGAACAATTATTTATTTTTATTTCTATACACATCAAGTGATTGTGTGCATCGTATAGAGTAGAAAATTTTAAGGAACTGTATGAAAATTCTCTACCGTTTGTCAAAAAATATTATAAATAAATATTAAACACTAACTACCTACACTTCAAATATTACACTGATTATATAGAATAACATATGCGTATTATATTATATTATACTCAAATAAAATATTAATCAATAATTAAACGTAATTCGGTAATCAATTAAAAAATAAAATGTAATTCTTGAAACCATGCCCTCTATGTTAAATAGGGAACTCGCTTGGCTGATTCCGAAGGGAGCCAAATTTATTCGATTCAATGTCACTGACCCGAGTGTGATGGCTCAGTTTTGTTCACTGTGCAGAAAAAGTTTCCTCTTCAAAAAAAGAACAAGAAAAAGGAACACCAAATAGTGAAAAATTAACGAAAATAGAACCATAGCAAAAACCATTATACGCATAAAAACAGTACACCATACAAAATTAAAAATGAAACAGACACCTGTATTAATTGTCAACATACCGAACTATCACCAGAAAACATCCTCAACTACCCGGCTATACTACAAAACTTAGACAATTTCCAACGACATGAAAGAAATTATGTATTCAAAGGAAATAATGAAAATTTCTGATTACGGCCGTATCTGACTCGTTACACCCACAATAACATCAATATGCTTAATTAAGAAAGTAGATAGGTCAATACAGTATTAAGATTTCTAATGTCATCCGATTTCCACAGTAAATGCATGTAAACCCACCTGGTAGCGGTATAATTGGCCAGAACTTGTGCGATCTCCTGCTTCTTCCCTGACCTGGGACCCCCTGTTACCGAATCACGTCCAGAGTCGCGTCTCGCCGCACTGCCAGGTCTCGCAGTACCGGAAGCGGCACGTCTCTCTGCTCCCTCTGTAATGGAGGCAACCTCGCTCGAAACGGGCGTCGAAGACTTCGTCTCCTATTAGGTAAAATCCAAAGTTATATCGACTAAAAATCGAAATGTTTAAGCACCATAAAATTATGAAGTGCATTAAATACAAATATATGGAGTATGTCATCACTATCTGTATTCAAAATCATCAGAAATCACATTAGTTGACTCAGCCTACGCAACAAAATCCAATTTATACCTTATATCTCATTATTTTGTGATGTGATATGAAAGGGCTGATTGTTTTTATTTCATTTTAAATTGTAAAGTATTTGTGCTTGTAATATCTATTTTAATAATGTTTATTACCATTATCTAGCCTGCGTCAACATTTACAGTCTGACGCTGTATTATTTGTAACGTTTCTTACTTCTTGCCATGCTGTTTGCATCAACAAATAGCTCTTACAGTACTAGATTCCTACCTGTGCACCTTGGCTCTGTAGCTACTAACTGTACAGAACATTTGTTGGATCTATCCGTATTTAACAGGCTTGGTTTTAATTCAGCAACTTAAAACAAATAATCTCACTTTCAATTTTTGAAATTAACACAGTCTACTCATACTATTACTACCTGCGTGGGCTGACTGTACACAGGTGTCTCTTCTACTGCGGGAGCAGTGAACGCATCGGCGATCGGTTCTGTAGCAGTAACTACCGGTGATTCGGAGACAGCTGCTACCGCAACATTGCTGACTGCCGCTGAGGGCACCGCAGCAGCCGATTGCACATAGTTAGAGGGGAATATGCCCGTTCTAGAAAAAGAAATATGTATAATGAACAGCTCAGTTATGTATCAAAAGATTTTACACGATTAGTAAACAGTATATGAAAATCATTCCCAAAAATGTTCATGCTTTTATATAATAACTCAGATATCTGTGTCTGTCTCTCCGTAGTTATATGGATATTCCACTCCATTCCAAAAGAGAATATTTGAAAACAAACCAATCTGACCGTTAAAATAAAGTTGACGTAAATGTATTAGGTTGGCTAGCAAGTTTTTAGCCACAACTTCGGGACTTTTCTAAAAAGATTCTCAAAACTTCTGGAAGGTTAAATATGCCAAAGTGCAGTCAGTTGACAACAGTCAGTGCCAAAGCTTTAAATGAATTACATAAAAGATAATGGATTTAAATTAATATCAAATATGGATTCTATTAATTTACGAATTTTGTCTGCACAAATAGGGAAAATTTCAAAATACGGTGTGTTACCCCACGAGTTGTCATCGTATCACCTTCAGCTCGGAGTTGATATTTATAAAAAGTTATTGACATTAAAACGTAACTTTGACTGGCTGATTCAGTTAGTAACTGGCGATGAGAAGTGGGTTACATACGTTAACCATACACGCAAACATCAGAGAAACAGAAATTTCAGTGTCCAAGACTGAAACTTCTGTTTCTCTGACACCCAGTCCTTCTGTTTTCCCTAAAGTGCCAAAAAGGTGATGCTCAGTTGCTAGTGGTATGTCAAGGATATTATTCCTTGGGAGTTGCTTCCAGAGGGATCTACAATTAATGCAGATATTTACTGTGAACAATTGGCCCTTAGCTAACAAGTTGAGTAGTCAACAGGATTGAGTTTATTTTCTACATGATAATGCTAGACCAGATGTTGCAAAACATACTCATGATAAATTAGAGGAGCTCGGTTGGGATCTTCTCACTCATCCACCATATTCGCCGGACATTGCGCCCTCTGATACCATTTATTCAGGGCTCTAAGTAACCATTTACGTGAAAAAAAATTTGACATCAAAGATGATCTCCAAAATGACCTCGCAGAGTTTTTTGAATTAAAGTCACAGGAATTTTACAAGAAAGGTATATTGTCACTGCCAACTAAATGGTAACAAGTGGCGGATAATAATGGTGCATACTTAAATTTAATTTAGTGTAACATATAAATCTTTTACTAAAAATTGTTGACAGCACTCAGGGTTAAAAAGTTATTAGCCAACCCAATACATTCAAATTTGAGGGGAAAGAGTAGACCGCCCTTGCGATCGATCAAGCAACAACTAGAGGCACAGAATATTTTGGATAAACATAAAGGAAGTCTATACCCATAAATGCTATTCGGTACGTATAATTTGCTTTAATAAATATTACGAATGAAACACAATATTCGATTGTCTTCCTAGTGTGATGCTTAAATGATACAAAACATTGGTGCTATATACCAAACGTATTTACATGAAAAAGAAACATTGTAACAAGTTATTTTATTTTCAAACAAGTGTTAGTATTAGTTTGCAGCGTAGAGTATATATTTTACATACACCATATAGCGGTATTTATTTTATAATACCAAGCTTTTACTCTAATTTGACTGTGTATTTAAGATGATTATTATTTTTAATATAAGACTTATCATTTAAAAAACATCACAATTTAAACAATTTTTAATGTGAATGTTCATCATTATTTATTAAATGCACTTCGGCATTAAATATATCGACCTGAAGCACAGTGGCTATAAGATACAGGCAAGGCCCTTTAAAAACGCCTGACTAAGGGCCCGCATTCAAATCCCGGCAATGTGATTGTACATTCATAAACTATTTATCTAATTGTGTTTAACACCTATTGTTTCTCATACACTGACTCGCTTTCGCCTGTGGCTCCATTTATGTGTACGATTAAGACATGATTCATATGGATGATTCTCATTTAAAGTCCAAGTACCCTGCTTGTGATCAGAGAGTTTTACCAAATTGCTTGCTTTTTTTTGGTCTTGTTAAATTGTTGTTTAGTGAACAACAACAAAGTAAAAAATTTAAAAATAATTGTCGAGCAATTCGATAAGAAGGAATTGATACATTTTTTAATCTGTCACTCTTTAGGTTTTTGGTTTTGTCGACAATTTCCTCATAAAATATTTCCTTCCATTATTCTTGGATTGTCGTTTACATTATTCTTGGATGAAAGTGATAATTGAAAGTTTTTTTGATCTAACCCTGTAAGTCTAACACGTCCAACGATATATGGGAATACATTTTATTCTCCCATCCTTATTGACTTGCATCAGTTGACTTGTACATATATTTGACTGCACCCGCACTAATTGTGTTAAAATGCCTAGAAATTGTTATTTTCAATATTGCTCGCTGAATAATTAAGAAATTAAGAATAATATTAAATATTATTCTTAATTATTTATTAACTTCTTAATTTATAATTAAGAAGCTCGAAGAAATAATTAAAGTGCATTCAAGAAATAATTGTAGTACATTCAAAGTAAAATAGTATATTCTGTACCTGGTCCCGATGCGGCCAGTCCACCAATCTCCGTCACGAGATATTACCTGAATCACCTCACCAGCATCGAAGACGAGATCACCTGGTTCGACCGAGTTGTACGAATATGCAGCAACATACGTTTCACCTTCTGTAAAAATGTTTTCACAATTTTCATGTATGTAATACTTATCAGTACTTATGTCTATCAGTCACGCAGATATCTCGGAATTTAGTAACGTCATCTCGTCAAAATTTCACCTAAAATACATACAAAATTGCCCCAAATTAAATAAAAAGAAAAAGCTTATTTCAACTTATGTAGCAGATAGTAGACATTTTTTAAAATTTTTAATACAATTATTTCCGCAAACTTTCTCGACCCGTTTGTATGACTGGCATTTTTCAAAGCCAGCCAAGTACATAGTAGTGCCTAAATCAAATTGAAAATTTTGACCATAAATTATTGAAATTTTCAAATCCACAGTGGATAGAATAGAGGGAGAAAAAAATTTGCCCCAAGTTTGATATTTGGGGAACTCATAAAAACAGTTATGAAGCTTTTTTTCTATATTTTTATGTTCAATTAATTCATACTATGTCTACCTCTAAAATTGCATCACAATCAGACATAAACGGAAAAAGTAAGTACTGTCACATACACGTGACATCCATAAGGGTCTGTTTTTCTTATTTGTTTATAAAGAGAGTAGGTATAAAGTTCGTTACTATCCTCTTATATATCAAAGCAGTATTGATAAAGTTTTGCATTCATCAAAAGCATTGAATAAAACACTGCATCCACTTTTATTAATGTGTCTTCCAATGGTCACCTGGAAAGAAGTCACATCCCTATTTGTAGTCAAAAATGTATACCTCAAAGTTAATTCTTGATTTTTGAGACTAAATAAAAATTGTACGATGTACTGTCAACACAATTTAGTGAGTGACTCATTAATTCTGCGTTGGATGTATTTAAAAAAATCTTTGCTAGACAGAATGCACTGGAGCATTGTTTTAGTGAATGATGATTCCATTAAATGGGAGTTATTCACGAGCTACCCTCCCAAACAAGGGTTAAAGGGGCGTTCACATAGCAGTGCGCTGTAATAATTGTTCTACGTCAAGTGTAAAGGTTTAATCTTGAAATTGAAAAATTGAAGATTGAGCCAACAAAAGATTGCAACTATCTTTTTCCCACTGTTTTATAGTCTCTTCTTTCATCAGCAAAAGTTTGAACGGAATCAAGTTCATAATAGTTTATCCAGCTTTCAGCATCTCTTACGATGTACCTTTCACAACACACAATGGTATTTTTGTGCTTTTCTTCAATTATGGATATCCATCTAGCACGATGCTTCCTAAGCTACTGAATTAACTTTACTGCCAGATTTTCCTGCGATTTTACTCTACATATTTTTACTTTTACTGCTGAGTTTTCCTTCAGTAATAATGTTTTCCTCTCAAGTATTCTCATCAGAATGTAAATAACTTATATCTTAGCTAGGACTTTATGTTGAACTGCTGTCATAGTTTCAACAGTTTCTATTCATCACTACAAGACCTAAGCACATCACCATCATCACATGGATGCTAATTATTGGATTTCAAGTATTTTAGGGAACATTTAAAAAAAACTATATATTTTATATTATAATCTGTAACTTCAGAACTATCTCAGCGTAAATTTATTCAAAACCTAGCATTTTTTATATAATGCTCAGAGAAACAAACAAACTACAAGATAAACATAAAGCCGGCAGACAGACAAAGTATCCATTAGGAAATATTTGAAAAGGACAAAAGGTGTGATTACAATTGATTATTCACATGAAATTCCCATTCATTCGATCCAGTACTTCTCACATAATAATCGGGCAAAGATACAGAGAGAGAAGTAAAAATAAAGATTTTAAAATAATGTTTCCTTACCCTGCTCTATGGCGCCGGACACGGAATCCGGGATGGTAGCTGCAGGTACCGTGTCCACCGTGCCTACCTCACTTACATTCTCTGGAACCTCCACAATGCCTGAGACAAAATAAATAAATTTGCACCACGTGAATTCTTCCATAAAGCTGACAGAAGCTCCCAATATTTATTCCAGAAGCTCCCAATATTAAATTAACAATCCAATTTTCATTACTTTTTAATAATTTATAAATGAATTATTTTCATTTCAGTTTAAAAGTAAATAGAATTATACTCATTAAGATTTGAGATACGAGAAACATTGCAATGGAAACATGTCCCAAATCAGTAAAATGGATTACAATTGATTTTTATGAAATATTTATAGCATCTACTATACCTCGTGTTGTTTCACCCTGGTTACTTTGGATCAAAACAACTATAACAACCCTTTGATGGCTGTTCTGATTGATATGTCGTTTAAAAAAAATTTGAACTTAAATTTAAGAATCTGCATGTGCAATCATCCGCAACCCACAACATAAAGCAAAAATTCTACTTTTCAGATTGTATGATGTTTCTTCCCTTAGAGATATAGAAAAGCATCAGGTGTCGAAAGTGTGTTTTATTAACCCTTTGAGAAACAGAGGTTTATTTCATATATATATGCGTAAAACCCAATTTGAAAAGATGTTTGCAATGGCGCGGGAAATACTTTGTATCAAAGACAATCCTTTTAGAAAATTTCTTATATCATTGTATATAAAGTCCAATTACCACCCTCCCTCTGACTGACTGATTTATAACAACGTAACCATATCTATAAAACCTACAAACTTGACTCTTAACACGTATGGCTGCTAGGCGCCATAATTTCTGTAATCGAGTTGTCTTTTTGCAAGATGCAGACACAATAGTTCGGAAATTGTTGACTAGGGGCTGCCCGCGAGACTCAGTCCTTGGACCAATTATGTGGAACGTCATGTTCGATGTTATACTCGCGATAACCCCTTCAGGGATGCGGTACCATCGCCTATGCAGATGATACTCTGCTGTTAATCAGAGGAGCGAATCGCAGAGAGTTAGAGAATTGGGCAGGTGACACGACTGAAGCATTAAGGACAAGCTCAGCTTTGCCCCACAAAAGTTCAATGCGGACAACCTTCTTCAAGGGCAGACTGGTGCTAGAATTGGTGCGCGGGATCAAATCATCTACTTGGGCATGGTCTTTGATGCATGGTGGTGATTTTTACCACAGGCGCAGTACATTGGTGAGAAGGCTCGGGTAGCCTTCCACGCCATGGCCCGGCTTGCTGGTACCAGCTGAGGGCTGAATAAATCTACCCTCGAACTGGGAATATGGCA
The DNA here is from genome assembly GCA_039881145.1 of Druceiella hillmani. Classification (NCBI taxonomy): domain Eukaryota; kingdom Metazoa; phylum Arthropoda; class Insecta; order Lepidoptera; family Hepialidae; genus Druceiella; species Druceiella hillmani. The sequence continues at coordinate 24,334,858 of JAYKKI010000019.1, read as the reverse complement.
ATTTACCTAGATATATTGGCAATTTACTTAGGTATATTGGCAATTTACCTAGGTATAGGTATATGCGCAGTCGATTTGGGCTCAGTGGTGCATCGGGATCCAGTAGTTAGACGAGTGGTATTGAGATCGCAGTATGCGCAGCTGCTGGTGCTGACTAAAGCCTATAGAACATGCCCAACATATGCGCTGCCAGTTTTGGCGGGTCTTTTACCTGTTGACCTCATAATTGCGGAGTGCGCGGCTAATTTCATCTTGGCACGAGGTAAGAATAAGAATTCGTGAGGTCCGTTGCACTCCAAGTTTTTGACTGATGAATCCCTAGTTGGCAGAAAGAGACTTATTTTAGAGATCTTTGTTGCTCATTGGTATGCCAGTTGGTCCTCTCCCGATTCCAAGGGGGAAACAACCAGCTTGTTTTTCCCGGACGTATCCGAGCGGTTAAATAAAAACTGGCTCTTTTCCGATTATTATACACCGCAATTTTTAAAGGGACATGGTGCATTTTGTGTCAATTTGCATAGATTCGCCCTGAGAGAAAGCCTGGCGTGTACCTGCAGATTTGAGACGCAGGACATAAGTCATATTTTGTTTCACTGCAGTGAGCATGACAATGCGTGTAGAGTTTTGTTAGAGAGCTTGCGTCTAAACAGTAACGTAGAATCACATAGAGCCTTAGAACGTTGTATCTTTAGTCACCATACCTTCGTTGAGAATGGATCGATCTTTGAGTCATTTAGAGTGTTCGCAAAATGCATTCTCGAAAAAATGGCGATGCTAAATGATTCATTAAGAAGGGACAGGCTCTAACCCTGTTAGGTGGAAGCGCTGTGATTGTAGATACGGGACACTATTAGGGGACCTTCGATGGTTCCCTCATTTGTATGAGGTGGAATGTTACGGGTCACAGGAGGGGTACTGAGACAACACGTGTAGAACGGTGGGAGTAACGCCATACTGGCAACACAAACATAAAATAAGAAACCATTTACTAAGATGATATATGAAAAGCATTGGGATATATTTTATTTTAATATACAAACTAATATGCTAAAAACTTGCACCTCTTGTGGTATTATTTCTTGGAACAATAATACTGCATGTTCATGATATCTTTTGAAAAGGAATCGTGTTAACTTGTATCTTCTATCACGTAAGACAGAACGTTCATACGAAACATAATTATTTTGTCTTTGCATTTCAATGAAAAGCAAGCAGAAATCAGTAAACAAGCCTTCGATATAAACACGATAATGGGAATTCAGTAAATGCATAGAGCATATCATCCCAGAAAATTGCAAATATTACCTTCGAGAGGAGTCTTAGAATCCAAAGGATCGATGGCTCCCACTGAGAGGCCCCCAGGTGCTATATCTTCGACGTAAGACTCTGGATACCAGCCAGTTTCACCTGGAAACAGAAACATTGAAATCTGTGGCGATGTCATTCATATACAAAATCGTGTACAAATAAAATGTTATCTTTTGATAGTACAATAAAATCAATAAGTTGAAAATAGTGAGTTAATTTTCCACATGAGCAATTTGCGATGTCGATCCGCCATGAATGTTGAAGTAGAACAAGCACAAACTTTCTTCCTTTCTCTTTACAATGAAACAAAGATGGTGACGCTATGTCTATTTTTGGCCACGTTATTGAAACTTATAAGGACTTCGACGGAGACTGTTGCTCGATTCCACAGTCGGCATCAATTTTAAGAACATATCCATGGTAATCACAGTGACTTCAATGACTAAATGAATATGACCTTTTTGAATTTTTAGTTAGAAATATTGAATATTAAGATTAATTTATTTTGTTACTAAAAAAACTAAATGAAACTATGTGATGTAGTATTATTTCTACTTTCTTTAATTTCTTTACCACAACCTAGGTTTCGTTGTATTACAACATCTTCAGGTGGGATATTAGCAAAGATAAAGAAGAAGAAAGAAGGAAAAGAAATTAAAGAAAGTAGAAATAATACTGCATCACATAGTTTCATTTAATTGTGAATAATGAATTTCTACAAAATTAACACCAAATATATTCAATATTAAAAAAACTGTTTTGCAACAAATATGGCTTCCGTTCATTCCTAAGAAAAAGCTAAGAACTTTTTTAATTAGTATAAGTGTGCCTTTTTGAAGCAGTATTTGTAGTCTCTCAACTCGTAGTATAGAATGATTTATAAAAGTTAAAATATACAGAGACAACTTTCAATCAACTTTTAACAAACTAACTGTCATACCCCGCTCTTCTCATAATACTTTCTATGTATCCCTCCCCTATATCCGTCCATTTTGGACTTAACAATGTAAGTTTTCATTTTGACATTTCACATAATTTAGAAGTCCCTTTTATGTAGTGAAGAATGATATCAATATTTATAAATAGTTCAATAAGGATACCATGTACCATTAAATCAGTATAATGAAATTTAAATAAAATTTTTATTTTGTTTATTACATATTATACGTACTATTTCATATTATTAAAGACCTTTTTAAAATAGTATTTTATATAATGAAAAATTATATCAACATTTATAAATAGTTCAATAAGGATACCATTAAATGTTTACACTTCTATATGTAGTTAAATGTACAGATCTTTTTTATTATTGTACTTTAACTTTGTGATCAAGTGTCTTTCTATATCTGTACTAATGAGGAAATATACAAATTTATTAAGAGAATAATACAAACCGCAAACATAGTTCTTTTAAAACATATGCTTCTTTCAAAAGCAGTGAACGCACAATACATTAGAGCTAAAATCTTTCTGTTCAATTTCTATTTTCAGCCATCATATGGTACATTACACAATTTTTTTCAGCTACTCAAACTTACCCCTGCACTGTCCCCATCGCCAACCCGGCTCTGCGGCGGCGCGTGGTCCACTCGGCTCGTACACCAGATCGCCCGGCTGGAGGCTCAGCTCATCGACAGTGCGTGCCACAAACTCATAGACGCAGCGGTAACGAGGACCCGCTGTTTCTGTGGCCGCTTCTGTTTTTGTTGTGAAACGTATATTAGAAATGAAATGTTTTCAATACGGTAGTTGACTCGTTCTAAATTTTGATATTTTTCGTACAATATTGTGAAATATAAGTTAATTAAAAACAAGTCTTGAAAAAAATTCAAAAATTGATCGAAAAATAAGCCAGTTGTAGGCTTCTAAATTTTAAGTTACGGATAGAATTGGGTATATCCCGAATGTAATGTGCAATATTAAAAATGACATCACAACACAGTATTGCCGTCCTTCTCTAAAGGTTAAATTTAAACTTTTATAACTCTGTCAATTTTTAAGATTATTAAACAATTTTTTCACACTTCATCACCTTGTACCTTGAAATTATGATCGATGAAATAAAAAAAATTTAGTCAAATGCCCAATTGTAGCTAAATGGTACAAATTACACAATTCAAAATATTAGTTAACCAATTGTACTGAGATCTACATTAATATCATAAATGATGGTTGTAATACTATAAAGGTTCCAATTATAAAGAGTATTTAGAGAGATAATTTTTGAAAACTTTATCAGTGGGCATGAAAAAAGCAATAGCGACAGAAATTCACGCAAAGGAACACCAGCACCTAGCCAGTTACTTCAATTCACAATGTTTATATTTGATTACAATGACGATGTCTTTGTTCGATTATCAAATAAAGGACACCGCTAGATTTGCAAGAACGAAAATGTCACTCCTATCAAGAGAAAACAAAAAAATATGCCCCTCAAAAGCTGTATTTCAATCTTCAATCAAATGAATTGAATACTAGTATAGTTTTAAGAAAAAACGAAAGACATTCATTTTGACAACAATAGAATGAACGTCAATGTCAGTTAACAGTTTATTCTTAATTAATTTAGGCAATGGCTACAAATTAAAAAAAGCAATAAGTATTAATTCTTTCTAAACAGTTACCTTGTAATTTGTTAGATATTTATTGTTACTTTTATTTCCTATAAACAGTTCTTGATATATTAACCGTTTGAGCGCCAACGAATTCCACCACGCTCGTGCGCGTATTAACTAAATTTGTCACGAGCGTGATGGCATTCATTAAATCAGTTACTGTTTAGCGCGGTAGGGGAGGTCCCTCGCACGCATCGTTAATTTTTTATCTTTCTGCGTGTTACATAAAGTTCAAATTATAATATTATTAGTGATTACGATATAAAAAGGATCCAGGAAAAGAAAATTTTTAACCCATAATGTCAGAATACGAAAATAATTTGAGTTAAAATTATTATTTTTCAAGTTGTGAAGAAAGTGATAGTGGGAGTGACATTGTGGTGCACTCACAATTTGGCGTAATGCAAATTTTGAGTGATTGTGATAATAGTGACGATAACAATTATTCTGCTGATACGGAGGATATACCGGACTGCGAAAATGACGATGTGATGATGACGATGTTGATTTCAGTTTATGTTATAATTTTAGTTCACAATATATATTTCCATAATTTTCTTTGTATTTTATTATCCTTGTACAAGTGTTTATTAAGAAAACACCGAAAAAATTATTAAAATTGGATAATATTTGGAAGAGATACAGTTTTTTTTTCAAGACAAGGGTAAATGACATCAAAAACAAAAGATTTCTTTGGCATTTTTAAGTACATATGAGTTAAAAATAATGGCACTAAAACGGTTAAAAATATAATATATGTACATTTATGAAGATAGCTTTTTTGTTTTGTTATTTACAAATTGTATTTTATTTTTTGCTCTTTCCGGATTGTAAATTCCTTAATTGATTTCTTTTTCATTTTCTAAAAAGCACTAGCTTTTTCGAAAAATAATTTTAAGAGTAGTAGCACATAGCTAAGCTATATGTTCCTGCCCAACTAGCATTAGAAATATTTGAGTTCCGTAGCCTACTGATTATATACATCTTATATTAACCATCAACACTGGCTGAACTTTATATCAAATTGTTAAATAAATAAACTAAAATACTCACCAGGCTGAGTCGGTGTGACACTCGCGGCTCCGTTGTCTCCCCACGCATTTTCTGTGGCAGCCGCACTGCCCCAAGCATCACCTGGCTCAGCAGTCGAGCTCCAAGCTGACGTTACTGGGATCAAATAAATATACATTTAATTCATTCTTCTTTAATCAATTTGAAAATTATAGAAACGTATGAAAAATTAGAGAAACAATTAAGCCTGTAAGATCAATCGCAGCTTAAATCACCAGTTTAACCTATCTTCTACCGAGGACCCGATGTCGGGCCCAAATACAAATCTATGCAAAGTCTAAGGGCCCAATGTTGAACTGGAAATTGACATTCACGCTCACCAAGTTCTCGAATGAGAAAACAAAGAAATTATGAATGATAGACACTTTGTAATATTTTTTGAGCAATGTTGGATATATGTAGTACCATATTAGTTCATTTTACTATGTTACTGCGACGGCTAAATGTTGAAATATAATATTGTCGAAATAATATTGTTGAAATAAATCACTTGTCGGACGTTGCTAAACCGTGCGTAAACTGTTCATATTAAATGGGGCGATACGAGCTAAGTTTTAACAATATGTATTGTATTATATATAAAAATAATCTGTATTTATTGAAGATTATGTTTCATTAATTTCTTTTCTGAAACATCTAAAAATTCACTCAATTTATATATGTTGAATTTACATATATTTTAGTATGCCAAGAAAAGATGGCAGTATTCAATTCCGAAGTAACTATAAGTGTAATATAACTTATTTGCAGTGCAAAATATTTTTTCTAGAGTCAGTTTATTTATATATTTTGCAATAAAGTATTAAAAAAATATGCTTCCAACCAAAAATCGGAAAATATTTCATGCTTTTGCTGTTCAATAAACTAAGCGTTTGTGGTAGCTTATCCTGTTTGCAATAATTAGTTTATTTGATGTGTTTTGTCATGTTATGATATTGTATGTAGTACTAGTTGTAAATATATTGTCAATATTTTCACAATAATATAAAAACATATTTAAGTCATAAAAAACTTTAAAAAATAGTTTTATACTTAGATACAAAGAAAGTTCAGCTGCGAGTATATTTTATAACTTGAAAAATTACATATTTTAAAAAAAATGGGATTTATTTTTATAAATATTTATCTACAAAATTTCATAAGCTAAAATTTGATATGTACGCTATGTCTTCTTTGTAAGTCACATACACAAAATTGATAAACATCAAATCAAGAATTGTTTTCGTCAACGAACTATATCACGTCAGTCACAAAGAAATGTGAAAGAAAAGAAAGAAACGACACTATCTCTTCGTCTTACTTGAAACTGCGGCAACCATATGTCAATTACTGTAAACCGGTATGTTTTCAGTATAGACATTTTAGTGAATACGATATTCCATGATGCTGTTGGGATGTAGGTAACAAAATTATTATTAGCTGTATGCAGCGCCACCTATGTGACGCTCAATGAAATAAAGTCAGTCGATTAAGGAAAGCCAGCGTGTCTTAATAGATACTTAGTGGTATATCATATATTTATATATTGTCAAATAATTGAAAATTGGGTGAGACATTTGTCTTTTAAAAATTTGATAACATTTTTTGATATCTCGTTATACTTACTAATAAATAAAAAAATTTATTTCAACATTTAGGAAATTAAATAATCTTTTCGAAAATGTACGGTAGTAGATAGTTTTCACTAAAGTAATTTCTGTAATAAATTGATAATTATATTTCGGTAGTGCAGCTGCTGAAAATTTCACTTGTATGGCATGTAAATTCCTAATTAGCGTCCAGACCTTAGTTGGCTTAAACAATAATCACAATTATGTGAATAAGATCAATGACCATTTAACTTCAATGAGAGTTTAACCTCTAAATAATTTTTCTGGCAGGATTGCTGTATGTATTCAGATAGTTTTTTTGTAATCCCGACATTATAAATTTAAAAGCAAACATATTAGTAAAAAAATGCTTTCGCCATAGTAATCGACAGCTAAAGTAATCGACAGCTAAAGTAATCGACGGATTTTATTGTAAACCAAAATATGTTAACAATGAGTTCAAGCCATGATTAAACTTACGAGCCTCAAGCAGATAAACGTCCTCGAAGACTAACTTGTGTGAAGTCTGCTGTGTACCACTTACAACAATTTCCATTTTTTACTCCCACAAAAACCATGATATATCCAAACCTACCTGGCGCCGTATCCCAAGCACTCTCAACGGGCGCAGCATTCTTCTTTTCGTTGTAAAGTTGGCGTTTTTCTTCATACAGCTGCCAGACACGCTGGCACTTGTCACTCAATGCAGTGACACTATCTGTCAGCTCGGCCAGCTGCTGCTTGTTGCCATCCACGTCGGCTCGCTTCGTTTCAACAAGCGCTTTAGCAGCTTCCACCTGGACACGAAAAATTTCTTTAAAATAAGTGTACTAATACAACTGCTAAATTTTCATTTTTTCTATATATTACTTCTGATATACTAAGTAGTTTTCAAGTTCCACATCCCAAAGTTCCATTTATTAGGAAAAAAGTCTGTAGAAAGATGTCTGCCTGGTTATCAGTTTTACTACCAATATTAGCATACAGAAATCAATTTGACCAAACCAGACAATGTCAAAATGTACCATTACTTCCCTCTTTTTAAATAGAAAAAATCAAAATTTTTTTTCATTCACAGTGAAAACTGAAACAAATTTTTTTATATAAGCATATTAGTGCCATATTAAAATTAATTACACACTGCATTCTGGCCAGCACACTTTTAGGATGCCACTTCTATTAGACTTTAAGGACAAGCTGGAATATATATATAGTAGATTAATTATATAAAAAAAATTAATTTTCTAGAATATTAAGTCAGAAACATATTATCAGTTATAAAGATCAATTGCAGACAAAAGGATATATATTGTTTCATTCAAAAGTAGCCTTTTTGACAGAATAAAAATTTTCTTTTATTATAAATAAGGGCACTCGTTTATAATGAAAGTATACATTTTACACACATTTTTATTTTAAATCTAACGACAGCAAAGCCAAAATAAATTATCCAATACAGATCCAATCAAGCTGGCCCTTCTATGAACGTCATGGAGTTTGCTCCTCTGCTTACTTGTGTTTCTTTTAAAAGATATTTAACTGTATTTTATTTGTCGAAGGCACTCAAAAGCATTCCTGGAATACCTACTTTCATTTTAAACCTAACGACAGCAAAGTCAAATGGATCATCCAATACTGCGTCCATCCATCATCCAATATCGTAACGGAATTTGTTCAAAAGCATTCCTGGGATAGCCATTTTCATTTTAAACCTGACAGGAAAGCCAAAATTAATCATCCAATACTGCATCGGATCAAACTGGCCCTTCATTGTCCGTTATGGAATTTGTTTCTCCGCTTATTTGTGTTCCTTTTAAAAGATATATGGTTGTATTTTATTTGCCGAAAACACTCAAAAGCGTTCCTGGGATAGCCATAGTATTTCTTAACGAACCCAAAGGTAGAAACTCGCCAGCCAGCAGAACCCAAAGGTAGAAATCTCAAACCGAGAGATAGGAAACAGAAGAAACACAGTCCAAAGACTTGAGCATAGCATTCAGAGAAACACAATAAAATTTATTCTCTCAAAATAGCAGTGAACACGATAATGAAAACGAAACAAAGTACTTTTAAAAACGTTTTGAGTTGTAATTTCATATTTATAATTTATCATGAGAGTTTACCAATTGCAAGAATGTTAGGCAGCTTTACCTTTTCTGCCATCAGGGCTATGGCACTTTCTTAAAAATTAAATTCCTTGGCTTTTTCCAGAACAAAATCACTCTTTTCTGGATTGAATAAACTTAAAATACAGCTTCTGAAAACACTTTTTATGTTTTTAATAAAGATTACAGTGTCTTACAGGTAACTGACACTTTTTGTATGCTCTGCAACATGCTAGAAGTATACAATTGATCGAGTATAGCATTCGCTGCAGAGTTTAGAAGCGAGAGTGTAAAAGAATAATGAATAAATATTTTGCCTTACTTACGATGACACATTTGAGGACATTTATTCACACTCAGCACAAACAAACTACACACAAGTACAGATACAATCAGATGGTTGAGAAGCTGAATACGGTAGAAAAATGGAGAATTCCTGTATATTGCAGTTCTAGATGCTACTAGTAAAAAAGATGTTTTTTCCATTTATCATTCAAAAAACAAACGTTATAACTGTACTACTGCCAGGAGAAATCAATATGAAATAGGAAAAAAGAGTGACCATACTATCTCATATACGAATATGCAAGAAACATCTATTGGACAAGTTTAATCATCAAAATGTAGTAGATCTCGGTTGAACTCCAAACATGATTGCTTGCACGGTGTGCATAGGTTTAGTCTGAGTGCGTAAGCCACGATTCTATAATAGCAAAGATAACATTGTACTACACAGTCTAAGATTTATTTCAACACATCTAAGTTTGTTACTCTATCTGTCTGTCCGTCTGAAAGTGATAATCTCAGAAACTACTGCACGGATTTTCATGCGGTTTTCACCAATAAATAGAATAATTCATGAGGAAGGATTAGGTGCATAATTTAAGAAGCTTTTCTGTAATTTGGCCGAACTGTAATAATAATTATTGAGTAAATCAGAAAACATCATAACATCTTAAGCTTGACAGATATGTGCAGTGTAAATCGTTATTTGTCTTATGGAATGACAATAAATAGGCACAGGGCCAGATTTTAAACGTTGCTGGAATTGATCTCAGCATTCAATGTTTTTCACAAGGCTAATTGTACGTTCACCTGTTACGTTTGACATCAAGACATGATATGTATTTTTTGCACCTAATTCGGCAGAAATAATAAATGTTGTATATAAAAAAATATTTTAGGTTTGTCTATAAAGATACGTCTTCTGATTGATAATTATCTAGGAATAATTATTTTTTAATTATGTCATAATACACTTCCATAAAATTTGTAGTCATCATTATGTTGTTTTCTGAATAATAAGAATCAGAAAAAAGTCCACATCGGTCATATTTTGAACTAACGTACGAGCTCTACGCAACAATCCAATAGATACACTTATTACTTCATTACGTCAGACAAATGATCCGGATGTAAATATTTAATGCTACCTCAAAGATATACAATTTATTTGGGTTTCGGTAAGTTGGTCGATCTATGGCGATAAATATGGATTAAGTAGGAAAAAATTCATACATTTGAGAATTTTACCTACTCGTGCAAAGTTGCGCTGGGTCACTAGTATAATATATACAAGGTAGAGTGAAAAGTTCGTAACATCATACAGAAACAATATTGTAGTCATACTACCCTCACTATATTCACGAAGTGGTTAGTTGGCACTAATCAAAGGGTCATGTTGTGTCACAAGTGGTAGTTCTTTTTAATACGGTTAAAATTTAAAATTTCTCCATTATTAAGTACCTGAGGAAAGGGTTAACACATATAGACATATCGTAAACAACACAGAGACATATCGTATGCAAGATATCGTAAATTCAAATATCCTTAGAAACCATGACTGAAATCCAAATTTGTGGATTTGAATTACTACCGCAATCCCTTTATTCACCTGATCTGCCACCATCTGACTTTCATCTCTTTCCAAATTAAAAAAAAACAATTAGGTTGAAAGAACTTTACATGAAACAAAGAAGCCGAAGCTTCAGGTGACGTATATTTTGAAGGCCTCGAGGGAACATTTTTTACGTTTGCCCTAGTAGTCAAGTATATGAATTAGATTATTAAAACAAATTCCAGGAATCTATGAATTTTTCAGGATATTTCAAAGGTGAATGCAATACTGAGGATATTTTAAGATTTCAAAGCATACCAGGCAGCAAGACTGCCCTGCAAGCCCGTAGCTTCAACAGTTTTGAGATCACGCTTCGTTTTGGCTCAGTCTGATATGATCATTTTATGGGAAAGTAAAGAAAAGTATTCTAGAAAACACATCATTCAATTCAATACCTTGAGGTTAAGTGGAATGAAAGCAAAGGAAGAAAAAAGATTTCTTCACAGAAATCATTTTTTATTGTAAAGCTAGTGGATTGACTACATTTTTTGTTTGTCCATTTTCTCCAAAAACATACCGATTCCGGAGCACGCAACGTATAATTGTCCATGAGAGAAGCAATCGCTTTCTAAATTCAAACCGCATACTCAGCAAGATTACGAATGATTATAACCTTGGGTGATTGATGGCAATACAAATTACACCACCATTTTAAAAAATAATCCAATCTATACTGTAAGTAAAATGCTCACCTTCTCACGAAGTTGCTTGAGGGTCACTTCCATCATATTAAGCTTGCCATCCTCACCGACCCCATCCGCCCCTCCCGTCTTGGACTGTAAAAAAATTAACAATTTGTACTTATTTTATATGCTTGTCGTTTACTTCATTTCTTCATATTTAGAGGTACTTTAAAAAAATTTAAAAACATCTTAGAGGTACTTTAAAAAAAATGAAAAACACATCACACAAAAAAAAAGAACTTAAAAAGTATATGAAAGACATTTTTTTTTATTTCCATATATTCAATATTAAAAACATATGTGGATCCGTGTCAAAGTCCAACAGAATGAGTCTTAAATTGAAAGAGCTATGATGCTGTGATATACGCATGGCCAGGCAGGGAAACGGGCATGACGGAATTATAAGGATACCATTTTTGCCATGAAATCCTGAAAATAATAACCTTTCAGCTTTTATGGCAAAAGTCCTCCAGTGTGAAGGATGGGGAAAATGGCTGTATTTTTTATAAAAAATGCGGCTAATTTATGAAACCGACTCAGTATTTTGAAATATTCTTAATATAACAGATAGCATTCTCATCTAATCAATGCCCACTTTGATATAAAGTCAAAGCACAGAAAAAAACAAACAAAATAAACAAACTTTTCATACAAACTCTCAAATTTATTCGGCTGTGTCTCTGTTTCAAACTGACAATAAAACTTAACAACATGGGAAAAAAGGCCACAGCTGTGAAGCCTGAACTGTTACAATATTAAATAATGAAAACATAAAATCACCATATTCAGATTTGTCGTGTGGTACTTCTGAGAATTTCACGATTTCAACTGTATTAAGATTCCGTTTTAATCCATATGTTGGAGAGAATACAAAAAGGATTCATTTCTCCACTTCAAAAATTAATACAAATACTACTTTCACACTACTTACTTACAAATACTGTCTTCACATCTATTTCACCATTTTCGCTTTGCACACAGTCACTTATAACTCTACAAGGGAGAATATAGATATACCTTATCCTTTGTTTATTAAAAGGGCTGTTGTTTACTTTGATATCTGAATTTGGTGTCACTTTTTATCCTGCTCTGCTACATGCGAATACAAAGGCACTGTTTCACATTCCCAATACTCCTCAACATTAAATTGCAATCGCTGATACCTCGCATGCTGAATTTGCTTAACCTAGTGTTGAAGAAACCTTCAGAATTAAGATCTTAAAGTATTTAGGTGGACCGTGGTCCGCTAATTTTTTCTAAATATATTTATATACTTTGTCTTGTTCCGGATGTTTTGGTGTGCAACCCGAAAAAAATAAATTTACGCTTCTTGAGGCGTTTCGGGGTATTCGGCGGTAAATAAAACACAGTGTGAAAATTAATTTGTGTTTTAAAATAATATTCGACGTGTTTTGAAGTACTTTAAAATAATGATCCGGATGTTTGGAGTGCAACCCGCCACAAACATATTTATGCATCATGCGGCGTTTGCGGGTATTCAGCGAGCATTGCGAAGCGTTTATATTGAACCATTTTTGTGTACATACTTGTATTACTGCGGAAAGAAAGAATCAAACGCACAAGCTGAAAACGCAGTGCATTCTTGAATGTGTTTATTTTTAAATTCATAAATTATATGAAACACAGCGTGAAAATTAATTTGTGTTTTAAAATAATGTTCCGGGTGTTTTGGAGTGCAACCCGCCACAAACAAGTTTATGCAACATTTTGCGTTTCGGGGTACTCGGCGAGCATTACGAAGCGCGTCACGGTTAGTTTACATTGGACAGTTGGTGTGTTCAGATGTGTGTTACTGCATAAGAAAAGAATTCAACGCAAGTGCTGAGAACGCAGTGCATTCTAGATTAGGATTGTTTTTAAAATCATATCTTAAATAAACATGGTGTGAAAATTATAAAATGAAATCGTTTGCGGGTATTCTGCAAGCATTGCGAATGAAGTTATAAATATATTTGAATGTGATCATATTTTCTATTTATTGTCTCCTATCACAAATATTTTTTATTCCACATTAACGTGTTCAAGGCATTGGAACTGACATATAAGTTAGCAAATATTTTATTGAAAAAAATTAGTAAATAAAGAAAAAATATGTCAATTTTTGTTTATAAAATTTATATAAAAATCCATCCATAATCCCATCCTTTGTCTGAAGGTTATAGACCGGGGGCACAACGTAACAAAAATTACACAAGTCGGGGTACAAATTAAATCACATGTAGTCAGAGCACTAAATCGACAGCTCTTTGTACCTAAGATAGCGATAAAATATAAATGTATTTATAGTTTTAATCAGACTCTTAATCAACATATTTGTAAACAAAATATCTATTTTGCAAAAAACCAAACAAATAAAATATAAAAACTTAAAGAAAATTATTTAGATTTGTGAAATCAAAGAGAATCATTTGGCAATTCGAAAATTTTTCTTATGGTCATAACAATTTTTTCATTAGCATTCATGTCTTCATAATCTGAATACCACTTTCAATGGATTCAAAGCCCTCAGTTAGCAATGGATATTAGTTTTAATGGTCGTACAACTGCAAAGCCCAGTTTCAATAGCATTTTTTCGTCGCGTTTCAATAGGTATCGACGGTGATCTCATTGTGCAATATCAACATTTTGTTGATATGTCCTCTATAGATATATAAATTGATGATAAAATGCAAGTTAGTGAAAAGAAATAAAATATACACCACATTTATAATTTTCATAGTAACTGGATTGTGTAACACATTTTTGCGTGGAGCACAGCACATCTCTCGGATTTTTGATACGTCTTGCACCGTGTAGACGAGGAAGAAGTTGGAAAATGATGTAATTTACGTAAGTCATGGTATTACTATATTTAAACAGACCTTAGCATCGAGGTGCGCCTTCTCCTGATTGAGAGCAATCTGCTTCGCGTTCAGCTCCTTGACCTTTGCTTTCAGCTGACTCATCTCCTGCATGGATGCATCACGACTCGACCTGCCACATTAACATTGATTAAAAACTATTATGTATTAAGACATAGGGCTTTAGTCTTGCATTCCTCTTGTAAAAGGGATAAAAATTATATTGAGACGTTTATATTTTGTTTCATTCAAAATTGTATTATAATACTGATGTCAGATCACACTGTCATTTGTCTGTAACAATTAAATTTTAAAATACAACTTATGCGAACAATTAAATTTTAAAATACAACTTATGCTAACAATTAAATTTTCTGAACTGTACCGATAATATTCCTAAAAACGAAATTGCTTAAATTTTTTTTTAATTCTTACTTCTTGTTTCAGATCATTATAACACTTTAGAATGAATATTGTTGGTTTCTACCAATGGATAATGTATCATATTAAAGAAAGAACCGAAGCACATATTCGCATAATCATATAAAGGAGGCCTGTTGTTAACATTATAGAATTGAATTAATATAAAACCTGTCGAGACCCATTCGACGAACGGCTGGGAATCGAACCCGGGTCCCCGCGGTGTGCCGTATCGTCGAAGGCCGTATGCCTTGTGATCGACCCAACCCACCACGGCGACAACGGAATTTTCAAATATCAATTGATATTACTAAACTAAAAGATAATAACAACAATGCTTTGTTGAATTGAAATGTCAAACAAACTCACTATAGATTATAAAAATTGCAAAATAAATGTTAATTATCTAAAATTTGATGATAATGGTTTTACTCTAAGACAGAGCAGTAATTTTTACATTGAAATAAAGACTCTGATACATGTGACAAACGTAGTAATCTAAAAAAAGATTTAGTAACGAGTGAATATGTGAGGTTATGTTACGAGCTAATAGGTAAAAATATTTAAAAACTTTGATTAAAAAAATTTATTTACTAATATTTTCAAATACAAATCTAATAACAATAATCCGTTATATCTTTTTTCTACTTTCCATGATGCAAACCCACCCTAGGAAATCTATATAAAGATATTAACTTCTTGAATTTTCTTAGATGATTATATACCTTTTATACAAAACACTAAACAATATTTTAGCTTAGTCAAAGTGGATTTTCAATCAAGATAATGTAATGTACCCCTGACCCAGTGAAACTATCGGAACACCTCTCAATATATAATATTAAATACATAAGGTATACATGTTGCTCTATCTGTTGACATATTGTAGCACTAAAGGAGACTGGCAAAAGATCACGTAGTGTTGACCCCAGGTGTTACAAGAATAAAAATGACACTTTTTATAGGTGAAATGAAAAAACCCCTCAAAGTTTTATACAAATCGTCATTGAAGCATATGAGAAGTATATTTTTTTATGAAACCAAATTATTTTTCATAATAATTTGTAAATGCCATTTCTATTGGACCTTTTGAACTAGTAAGTTAAAACAAAGTACTAGTTGTATCCTCCAGATACAACATACTGATCCATGAAACGCGTAGACTCTATATGGTCATTGAATAAAATCATGCATCATTTTTGAAAGGGCAAAAAGACATTACTTTTAACAACACAGAACAAACGTTACAGTTAACATTACAGTCAACAGATTATTTTTAATTAATTTAGGCAATGGCTACACTTTGAGAAAAACCAATTGTCATTGGTTATTTTTTTGTAATTGCATATATATATATATATATTTAAATTTAAAGCCCTACTTAAATATTTTTATTTCATTTTTTTGTTACGTCTGAAAAATATATTAGATGTATATTCGTATAGTGGAAAATAATAATTAATATTTGCAAATATTTATTTTTTCAACACAATATTTTCAACGTTCAACATTTTCTCACTAATTATTACATTTAAACATTTCATTATGACCGGAACCAAAATAAAAAAAAACAAAAAATTAAGAAAAATACAAAATTGCCAGCATAATTGATTATAATCTCTATGAAATAATACCAGTATTGCACAAATTACTTTAATGATGTTGCATGTCATATATGTCAATATTGCGCTAACACTGTAATAGTATTACATAATAGCATTACAGTGTTAGCGCAATATTGACGATATGCAACATCATTAAAGTAATTTGTTGCATGTCATATATGTCAATATTGCGCTAACACTGTAATAGCATTACAGTGTTAGCGCAATATTGACGACATGCAACATCATTAAAGTAATTTGTTGCATGTCATATATGTCAATATTGCGCTAATGCTGCTTTGAATATTGAGCAATACTAGTATTATTTCACAGATCAGGCAATACGCAGAACAATTCTAGTATTAACAATATCATATGAAAGAATAAAAAGATACAATGCTCTAATTTTTAATGTTCCTTTGAAATTCATGTCATTTTATTTGTAAGCTTTGCAGTTGCTTGGAGGTAAATATAAAGAACATTAAATAATAAAATATAAAGAGCCTTTGCAATTTTATCATCAAATAACAGCATGACACATCTAAACAGAATCAATACCTCATCCCATCAATAGTATTCTTCAAGTCAGCAACTCCAGTTCTTGTCTCCCTGATCTCTCGCGCTAACTCACCGGCCTTGGTGTTTTTCTCGGCCAGCTCGCCTGCCAAACGTTGTGAACGAGCTTTCAAAGCGAGCACCTTCGACTGCTCATCGGCTCGCATGGCCTCCAACTCTCGAATTCTAGAAGGCAAATACAATTTAGATAAATTCGTTAATCTAATTTGTTTATGAATATTATGACAAAAATGAGCAAATATTTTTTTAGAGAAATAAATTTTCTATAATTTCTTTAATGGAGCTGTTGACACACAATGGACTCTTTAGAAGTTACAGTGCGTTAAAATTTATAAACATTGATTTTTTTAAATTATTTCACAAACTACTGATCAAATTTTAAAATGGCAAACAGCAATATTGTAGATCACCATATTTTCTATGATTTTTGTTATTATTTTTTAAAATATAAAATTCATAGTTTACAAGAAAAAAACACGTCACAAATTGGAAAAAACAGTTACGGGTATTTATCAAATGTAAAAATATGTTTTGTTTCAGTTTCTTTCAAAATTTTTGATATAAAGCCCATCAAAAGTTCAATTGTCTGAGATACCACCAGTTAATTAGATAATAAAAATAGTTTTATTATATGAAATATGCTTCCATAAATTTTAAATAAAAATTGCGAATTGACTTTGCAATTTTTATTTAAAACTTTTCTCTGTAGAATTGCTACTTCAAGAGACATTAGTTACAACAGTAATTTCTCTAAGTCTATAATTTTGAAATCAATACTTGTATCTCATAAATTGATTCTATTAAAAAAGGTTACAAATAAAAATTAAGTAGTTTGTATAACAATGAAATTATAGGAAATTAAATGCTGTTTAATATTTATTTTTGTCATACTTATGCAGTTCGTGAGACATTCAGCTTTAGTGAAGGCGTGCACCATGAATTTTTTGCCGCACGGTGAAAAAACCTGCGACATTTTGAGTTGCGGCAAAAAAAATAAAAAACAGCAGGTGTGCATACTACGGCATAATTCCACGTAAAAATGATCAGTTTCAAAATGGATTTAGTAGAAGCAGCTTGTATTACCTCTCTCATAATTACAGCTCGCAAAAAAAGAAGCGATTTTGGGTACATCCTCTTATTCATAATCGTTTAAACAATGGGCAATTCTCTAAAATATTTGGTGAACTTAACGACTACCCCAAAGTTCCTTCATCGTCAGAATTATTGCTCAATGTAGCCATCGTTGTTTCAGCTAAACTCCGTGTAGTGCACACAGTCAAGGCTTTCCTAGTATGTTACAAAAAGATGATCAACCGTCGCACCATAAGCAAGGTTTTTCCCCCACTGCTATAATTTTGGCGATAAGAGTATGCAATACAATTCAAAACTTTTTGTTACAATAGCGCAGTACGACATTATGCCGCAGCTTTTTTGAGTCGTGCAGCAAAAAATTCATAGTGCGCGTCTAGCGTTAAGTTTTTCGCAAAGACAAATTTAGCATAACCTCTCAAACTGTGTCAACTTGGCAAATTACTCAGGACATAAGGATATAGTAAAGTAAAATTGAATTAAACTAATTATTCATTATGAACCTATTTTTTAGGAAATTTCACTACACTAATCAGATTCAAAACATTTTGAAATAAACTCTATACAAAAAATTATGGCTATTATAAATAAAAATACACAAAAGAATTTAAGCAAATGCTTTACAAATCCCACCTCTTCATTTCCCACTCCAACTGGCATTGCCTTTCCATCTCTTTCCTTGCAGCATCCCTCTTCTCCTAAAAATGTGGAGCAAAAAAAATAAAATTAGTACCGAAGAAAATAAATTGTTTTCTCCAAATAAGCAATATATTATAAACAATTATTGTATAAAGGGATTGTACAGGAATCATAGATGTCACTAAAAAACATTCACAATACCATGAGTGATAGACTACGATAGCTGTTGGTGTTTTACCGTCAATGTTGGTGCATTATTTTTGCTTTGAGGAAATGGATATTTAATACGGTTTTTCAGGTGATAAATATTGCCAAAATATGAAATGAGAAACTTTTCAAAGTTGGCTATATCATCAAAGCGACAGAATTTAACTTGTAAAGAAAAATTTCAATTTCTATCCGAAATGTCAACGTCTTATTGGTATCACATGTTAAGACTGAGACATGAAATGAAGCCATTAAAATTTGACAAAAATTGTTTTAATCTCAAAGGGAACAGCAATCCTGGAAATGGAATTGACATGCAAACTCAGATAAATGTGATTTGTATGTATGCGACAGGAAACAGTAATTGAAAAAAATGTATAAAATAAACACTGTACTGGTTTAATGAATTGAAGAGATCAGCAGAAAAGGGGTTATATAACAAAATTGTGATCTCGAAAAATAGCATCAAAATTTTTTTTTAATTGAAAAAACTACTACGCAGCGATATCTTCATTTTGTAAACAACACTTAATTAAAAAAATAATTTCTTATATGCTAAATTTGTTATTGGGACGAGAAAATTTTATTTATGACAAAAACTATATTTTTTCATTTGAAACCATCCATTTGCGGATGAATGAAAAGGCTCAACAGAGTAGGGAGAAGTCAAGTTCTGAACACTTCCCTTTTCCAATCGTTTGGTACCCCTACAGCAATAAACTTATATATTTTGCAAGAGAGGTCAACCAGGTACAATTATATCACAAGCAAGAGGAAATTATCAAAAGTAGCATATGTCGATATGGACTTAGAGCATGGAAATTTTTCAAATTATAATTCGATTCAATTTATCTGCAATTCAATCAACTTTTATTCAAACAAATAAAAAATAAGACAAATTGTTAATAAATTTCTAGCAAACAGAAATCTTTTGCGACAATTTGAATTTTAAATAGATTTCTTTTAAGCAACGAGCAGGAAAATTAATTATATGTAACATTGAAATATTTTATTACAAATGTAATCACAAATAAAAGAGAAAAAAGGATGTGAAGACAGTCACTTTTTTCTCTTTCTATTGTGATTGGAACATGAACATAGCAAGCATAGATCATGAGAGTGTACTCTATAATAATGTACTAGATAAAACAGTAATATTCAAAAATAACGAAGTTATTTTTTCCATTATTTGTATTAATTTTTATATTTATTTCAATAAACAGTTGGTAATATCTGTTATAGTATTTCTGACTATAAATTTACTTTATTATTTTAGCAAATTAATTTTTATTTACTATACGACGGATCATCAACAGATACAATAAAACATTGTAAATGATTGCATCAAACTTATATTTTAATAAAATCGTTATTCAAAATAATAATTTAAAATTATACGAATTATCACTATAAAATATACACAATTTTTATTATTAGTAATTGCGATTTTATGAGAAAAGTTCATAGTATTTTTGTACAAAATAAAATTTTTACATATTAAATATTTGTTATGAATTTCTTTACATTTTCTGCATGTATTAATCTATTTTGTATCTTTTTAACACATTACTGAGTAGACCACGATTGAGTTTGACTGTCTACATGCTCCACTTCTTATAGTCTTTGCGGTCACTCTTAATAACCACCGAGTTCCACAGTCCGGGAGTCCGCACTCAATATAAATGGTTGGTAAGTTAGCTATGGGAAGACGGCTAGAAAAAGATCTACCTCATCTTGTGTCAGGAGAACAATTCAAATTGAAGACATAATTTCAATTAAAAAATTACCAGGACATATGAAAGATTATTTCAACACCAGTCTTTCCTTATACTCAGTTTATTTTCCCATCTACTTCTTTCAAAATTATTTTAATGACAATATTATCTGAAATTTCACAATGGAAAAAACCAAGAACTCATTTAAGATACACTATAATATCTTTAAACAGAAGACTATTACTTGATAACAACAAAACAGCATACAAGAAGAAGAATTCAATTAAGAATCTTTTTTAGTCATGCTCTTCTGCATACCTGCTCTTCTTTCTGCTTCCTCTTGAGCTCCTCCTGCTCCTTGCGCTGTATCTCCAGTCGAGCGCGCTCCTTTTTCTCGGCTTCCTCTCTTTCTTTGCGTTCCCGTTCAGCCTGATGGACGGTTGGGAATATTTATCAACGTGTAATTTAAATGACATTGTAGTAATTGTTTTTTTGCTTAAATGAATGATTTAATTAAGTTTATAATTTCTACAATATTATATAATTTCTGCAATATTTCTACAATTTTTTTTAAATATTTTGTTCTTAAAAGAAACCAGCAAAATTCCAGGTGTTAAAAGAATAAAAATAGCATTTTTATAGAGAAAAAATAAAATAATTAGGACTATTAAAAATTTTATATCTATCCTCAATTATGGAAATGGGGATCGCATTTTTTATTAATAGTTGAAAAAGTTATTTCTTCAAAACACTTTGAATGTAGCAAATTAATCACAAAAACTCCCAGAGCTGACAGGGTGTGTAAAAAGTCACATAAAATTTGAAAAGAACAAAAAAGACATTGATTTTGATAACTTAGAACGAAAGTTGAAACATTTTATTTTTAACGCCAATGGCTATAAATCATAGAAAGCAATTGACATTGATTATCTTTGACAGGACACTCTGTCCTACTACTCTGGTATGAGTGGTACTGTGTCGTGACATAAAATTGTAACACCACATACAAGCTTCTTATTCAGCTGTCATTTGGCTGAACGCAGCATTAGCAGAAGAAGCTTGCCCTGTAATGATTACAATAAAAAACATTTTATACATAACCTATGATAACATCATCAATGGTGATTCATCATAACTGTGATTGTTTCTGTTTAATAGTGTTATCGCAATTAGCGTGGTATCATTTTGAAGGGCATAAAATAGTGTATCCAACAATACCAATAAGCTGTACGTTCGGGCAAAATTATAGGATCTGTGGACACTAAAACTCACAAGTACAATGATGGCACTATAAAAAAGTAAAGATCGAAAAAGAGATACAGAAAAAGTGGTATAATTAAGGCTGCAAATTCAGAAAGTCTCGATAAAAAAAATCATTACGATACGACAGTCACAATGCCAGCAGTGAGAGTCTGAATGTCGGCAAGCGCAATAAAAACACATTACAGTATCCCGGTATGAACGGTATGGTGCAACTAGCGCCCCCTGTATCGCAAATGAAGAAGGCAACGAATACAAAGAGGTGTAAATTGTATCGAGCAAAGAAGAAATTACTAAAATCAGCTGAACAATATACGAGTGACAACACTTCGAATATTAAAATATGGCCTCAAGCCACCGCGCCCATACAGAACATGCTAACAAAGTCTGATACTGTACACCATTTACAGTTACAGGGAACCCTGTAACTGTAAATGATATACTATAGAAAGTGAGACACAATCTAAGTCGTGCTGCATTTCATTTCATTTTCATTGTCAATTTGATGTCTTATTCAAATTCATCATATATTGGAAATACAACATATACATATTTACAAAGATAGGTTTTTTGTTTTGTATTACGGTTACAAATTGTATTTAATTTTTACTCTTTCGTAATTATCAATCGGTTTCGTAATTATCTAACGTAACAAGCATAACTAACTGATATCTATATCATATCAAATGGATTTTTATTTTTCATTTATAAATAACGTTAATGTAATTACAAAATTTCTATATCTTTAATGTTCAGAAATTTTAAGTGAAAAAAAATATAAACTATGAATATTACAGAATTGTAAATAAAAATATTTATTTATTGTCAATCAGCAAATGTTTTTAATGAAAACATTTTGTATAAAAAATATTATTTTTTTATTTACTTAAATATATGTATAATAAATGCCTTTTCATTAAATTATGCTAGTTCATCAAGCCGAAAAAACAACATTTTTTTAAAATCCAAAGTTGTTTTATCTAATAAGTTTATGATACTATACTACACTGCACCGACAAAGGAATATCAGTAAGAGGAAGAGAGAATCAGTTGCAAGGATAAGACAAGAGAGAGAAAGAAGAGAGGTTAAAAAAACTTGCTATAAAATGTTACCAAGATACACCTTTAGACTTATAACGTAAGTATAAGCGATAAGATAATAATTTCATAATAACAAAACTAGCATGGCATTCAACATGTTAAAAATCAATTTCATTCACATAGGCGAAATCGTGTGGTTAAAATAAATTCACAACATGCATTTAGCTTATTAAATAGATCAAAAAGTTAGCACTTGAAGACCATACAAATTATTTTTACAAAAAATTAAAGATATTTTTACCCTCATTACCTCAGCTTCCTGTTCATTTTTTTAAAAATGAAGTGCATGTAAAAATAAAAAAAAATTAAAACAAACTATCTTGTTTTTGCAATTAAATTATTCACAATTAAATGAAACTACGTTATGTAGTATTATTCCTACTTTCTTTAAGTTCTTTACCACGACGTAGGTTTCGTTGTATTACAACATCTTTAGGTGTGCTATTAGCAAAGATCTTTGCTAATAGCCCACCTGAAGATGTTGTAATACAATTCTAGCTCTTTGCTAATATCCCACATGAAGATGTTGTAATACAACGAAACCTAGGTCGTGGTAAAGAACTTAAAGTAGAAATAATACTACATCACATAGTTTCATTTAATTGTGAATAATGAATTTCTTCAAAATTAACGCCAAATATATTCAAACAAGAAATTATCGGGAAAAACTGATAGACAAGAAGTCAAAGTGTATATTGCCGGATGGACATGAGTGAGTAACTCTTGGAAATATTTGAACACTTCTGTTTAAGCTAGTGACCCAAATTTCTTAATAGATTCTATGAAATAACAAATAACAATTGAAAAATTATAAGCATCGCAAAAAGAAACCCCAAATTTGTTTATAATTTTAATTGGATCATGCTCCATTAGATGGCGAAAATGGTACAAATACATAATACAGGTAAAATCTTCAGAAATTCTATATGTAGAGATGTATGAAAGATATAGATCGAAAGATATAGGTATACAGGCATATCCTGACAAATTGGAGCTGCAGCTTCTGATCCTTTACAAGATTCACACAAATTCTAACCAGGCTCCACCTGTCGAGGACAATGAGCACTACCTGTCTGATGACCATAGGTACTCTAAAATAGCAGTTAGTAAAATGTATATTGGTGAATTTAATTTGAAAATGTAAGGAAATCTTGATTGAAAACTTTCATTAGAAATAAGTCATAAGCTTTTGATAATATTTAGAAAATATGGATGTGTTATTCATACTTCTCAACACAAGATTAACATAAAAGTCAAGTTTTTGAGAGTGAAAAATAAAACACCCGATGAAAAAATATCTTGAACTACTATTGTGAAATTAACAAGTAACTACTACGTAGTATTTATCAGATTCTCAAACTGTGTCAAAAACTGTACCACATAGTAATAGTTCTAAAACTACATATACTCTGAGTAACTATAAATTGTTTTCAATTTGTAAAGTTTAAACAAAAAAAAATATTTTTTCGTTACTCATAATGAACTTAAACCAAGTTATATAGCTTCACAAACTTAATTTAATTTACTAACAATTTATTCATATTAATAAGGTCCATAAAATCAATCACAGTTAAAACTACCGATGGAGTTTAAACAACAGTTTTGTTATAATTTTGATTTAATT
Source organism: Druceiella hillmani (assembly GCA_039881145.1). Lineage (NCBI taxonomy): Eukaryota > Metazoa > Arthropoda > Insecta > Lepidoptera > Hepialidae > Druceiella > Druceiella hillmani. Next base: position 24,310,491 of record JAYKKI010000019.1, on the reverse strand, counting down.
AATTAATTTTTTAATTTTTTGTTAAAGATCAATAACGGTTTAACTTCATTGAAAGTTTAAACTCTAGATTATTTTTACAGACGCAATTGGGTGGTTTTAATTCCTAATTAACCATGGCCTCAAGCCACCGTGCCTGTACCTAACTATCGGCTATTCACATTTCAGTCATTAAACCAAACCATTGGTAACACACTCAAGCCACCGTGTCTGTAGCTAACTATCGGCTATTTACGTTTCTGTCATTCAACCGAACCATTGTTAACACAATCATTTCAAACGCCCGTACATTGTTAGGGTGCACATTAATCATTTGAATTTTTCATATGTAGAAAACCAACTAAATTAAAATTTCCATCTCACTCTTAATAAAATAGGACACTCTTTATAATTACGAGATTATAATCTTAAAAACAGATATACTCATAAAAAAGATGCTTTTACTAATCAAATATTCGCAAATTATTAGCAACTTTGACATCTATTCACTTCATTTTAATTCAATAAAACATTTAGTCAATAAAAATATTCAGTGTTGCTAGATACAAATAAAGTTAACTGAGTTTACCTTAAATAGTAATGTCCTCCCCTACATGTAAAGTTAGGATGAAACATTAAAAAAATTATTTTCGCACAGTCCTAAGAGTGGCATATCATTTCAAAGATCTTGAAATGAAATTAAAATTTCGTTTTAACATCAAAATGATGTGCAATGTTGCGGCCACTCTAATTTTCCAACTGTGGTTTGGAAAATGTGAATAATTTTAAAAAGATATGAACAACTACGGATCCCTACATTACGTCTATTCCAACGTACTTAACTGGTTAACTCTGACATACATGTGAATTTATACAATCTACTTAATGTCACCCGTGGAAAAATTATAAATATATTTTAAAATGCCTGTTGACATTAGCCAAATAAAATAAATCGCATGCTACACCATCATCACTGCCTACCTCGCTCTAGTGGTAATTGGCGTAACAATACTAACAATTAAACGTATACTTCTCACCTTTTCCTTGGTTTGAGCGTCTGCCAAGGCGGCTCTCCTCCGTTCCAGTTCAGCCTGTCCCCTGGCAAAGTTCTCCCTTCTTCTTTCTTCATAAGATGACTGACTTGCTGCGCTACCGACTGAATCACGACTATTGATAAACAATAAATAATTATATTAGCGATCGTTATAATGAACTTTGGAAATATATAGTTATTATTTCTTTTTTTTGATTTTAGATTTATTTATTTTCTTTTATGCTCTTAGACTTTCCAAGGGTATAAGAGGAAATATATAAATAGCAAAACATTACATCACAAATCATAAATAAAGCAGAAAAGGGACGTCTTTTATAATAAGACTAAATGATGAGCAAAAAAGTAAGGAAAAAAGCAAAAATAAAAAGATAAAAATATAGGAATCACACATCAGTGCGAGTTTATAGTGCCACAAACAAGTATTTAATAATGACAAACACATCCAGCACACACTGGACATTTGGAATTTTAAAATTCATTTTAACAATAACCAATCTACTGGAATATGCAACATTTTTCTCCACATTTCATTTACTGCATGGAGAAACTTTTTCATTCAAATTTATTATTTCGATCATAATAATAGAGTAGAAAGTTTTAAAACCGCAGAGTAAGTTTAAACAAAACCTTATGATGAACAAAATAATGCACATAATAAACGATAAGTGAAACTTCTAAATAGGAAAAAATTTCACTTTTTTTTTTTAAATTGAAAAAGTTATTATGAATTTAGTTTCCACACAAAACGAGAAAGTTATAATATGAAATATAAGAGGGAGGACCCAAAAATAACCGGATTTTATAATAAAAATTAATTTTTTATAAAATTTATTTATAACCTAAAATTCCTTCAGTCACCTTTAAACTACTCTCTATTAGATGCGATGCACTTGTCAAGTCTTTTTTCCCACTGTTTGAAGCACCTCTGGAACTCTTCAACTTCGATATCGTCCAGTACCCTTTGCGAAGTAGTTTTTACCGCATCCACATCATCAATATGCTTCCCTTATAGATTTTTCTTCATTTTCGGGAATACGAAAAAGTCGCACGGGGTTAAGTCTGGCGAATACGGAGGGTGGAGAACGACAGACCACCCCTGAGAGGCCAAATAGCGGTTCACTCTTAAAGGCCATGTGTGCGGATGCGTTGTCGTGATGGAGGAACCAGACACCCGATCGCCAAAGTTCCGGGCGTTTCCTCCGCACATCCTCCCGCAGACGTCTTAAAACTTCCAAACAAAAGTGCTGGTTAACAATCTGGCCAGGAGGAAATAATTTTCATTGTTTCGAGATGTTGAAGGGCGCCCACGGTCGGAGAACGAGCATGGTCTTCAACACTCATCTCACCACGTTTAAAGTGCCCAAACCACTCGAATACATGTGTGCGACTCAAAGCATCTTCTTTGAAAACTTGTTGAAGCATTTGATAAGCTTCCGTTGCCAATTTTTCAAGCAGGAAATAAAATTTCAAACACAATCTTTGTTCTTTTAAACTGGTCATAATGAATTTCGCAGGCATAATACGACAACAGTAAGTGAAACACAACACAGCAATCAAATGTTAACCTACAAACTGAGTTCCATTATTTTTGAGTCATATAACTTAAACGCAATATTTAACGAAACAATGGATGCTAAATAACTGGCTAGTGACTTCATAACCCAGTTGCGTTTTGTATGGGGCGTTTCCGTGGGAATTGTAGTTCGTCACTTTTTAAGTTGTTATAACTTTGTAATGAAAAGTCTTAGGTACGATATATTTATTTTAAATGCTTTTAATATTATTACTTATTCGATTTTAGTAATAAAAAAAAACATAGCCAAATACTCTATTATTATGAATTTCTTAAAAACACTTCACTACATATTTAATTTTTAACGTTCAATTTTTTTTTGGTGACTTGCAAAAAAACTATTACATTTGATATTTACTTTATAAACAGGTTTTTTTAAAGAAATAATGTTTTAAAAAAAGGTTTTTATTGGTGAAAACATAGCAATTTTCTGTTGATTCCCGACACAAATTTCAATTCTCTATCCAAATGTATAAAAACTCGATTGAAAATAAATTTATATTATACAAATGTTAGAAGTTAAGTGACAATATATGATACTAATTCAGAGTAATGGTACTAGATATTATGAAAAAAATATGTTTAAATTATATCCAAAAACCTATAACCAATGATTTGGCATTATGTTTCTCTCAAAAACAAATTATTTACCGAAAAAAATACAAAACCTAACTAGTTATTATAATTTTTATTTGAACAAATGTAAACAATACATTGGACCATAGCATATATTTAATAAACTTGATAAAATACCTCCATATATTAGTCATAAACATTAGACCTTGAATATCCTTGAGTAAAAAGGTACATGGGAAGGGTTTGCTATTTTTCAAACTCATTAGTAAAATATAGAAAATGTACATTTCATCAGATTTTTAAACATGGTTTATTGCAATTCGAATATATTTCCACTGATTAAATAAATTCACAATATGTTAACAGTAAACACTTTTATTTATTTATTTTTCTACTTTAATTGATACATATGGACTTATCGCTACGAGAGCAATCTCTTGCAGCAAACCAGTTCAGCCCCGCTCGACAAGTGGCTGGCAATCAAACCCATATCCCGCTGTACCCCATGCCGCCAAAGGCCGTAGGCCTAGTGATCAACCGAAAACACCATGGTATCAACTGAATCGTTGTCCCACAAAAAGTTTCATCAAAATGGAAGAGGTGCTTTTTCAGTATAAGGATTTATAAAAAAATATTTTTTTCAGGACAACTACAGGTTTCTACCATCATCAGTACCATTTATAACGACATTGATGTTACCAGTATTCTATAATATTTAAATACTACACTTGCCACGTGAAAGCAGCACCTTACCGCTCCATTACATATAATAACAATCACAAAAGTAGAATCAAATTCATATCGGTACATAAAACCAAGTACTTTGTCGCTTATCGAAAGTCAGAAACCAAGTACTTTTTCTATTATCCAGAGGCAAAAAATGTTATGTATCATATTTTCATAGAGATCAAGCTTACGATGCAAGCAGATTTAAATATATGGTAACTCCATTTTTTAACATCACTAGCAGCTGTTCGACTAAAAAACATTACGGTCATAGTTTCGACTTAATCTAGCTTCATGTTTCGATCAAACATAACAAATTATGCCAACATATACTAATATTTATGTACAAAGGTCTGTCTGAGATTGCACATCATGTACGGGCAAGCTTGTTTAATTATGTTTTAGATACAGCACTTTTTGTTGATCTGCTTCAAATGCCATGGTAGAAGCCCAAACCAAAGAATAGTAACTATTACTGCGTAAAGAAGCAACACTCACCTCCCCCGCCAGTTTAATGGCACCCGCAGATAATGAGTACGATCAAGAGTAGGCGTTCCTAGGTTGCCGCTTGCTACGTCCGCTTGTGTATCAGCTCAATTTCGCGATGTTTTGTTGAATTTTGTGTAACTCAGTCTTAATTGATAACTATTCATAATAATTCAATATTACGGTCCGTTATTGCGCTGTGCGAGAGTGCTTAGTAAACAATAAAATGACTAAGGATAGGAGATTGTTTTGTCTCCCACTTTTTGTTTCTTGTAAATAATTTTGTTTTGTATCACCAACTTTTTGGTTAGTATCCATAATTTTATATCCACAAACATGTCACAGCAGTTTGAAATTTCAAACTGTTCTTAAAAGTCATTGTTTTGTATGAACGCGATATGGTTGGAAAAAGTATCCTTCTAGTGTTGGCCATAGGCTTGTTATATTGTTTATTAAGATATCTTTCACATGAAGCAAATCTAATCAGGTCAAATATACAATGAAAACAATATTTCAATGTATCACATTTATAAATAGACAAAATTATTTTTATTTCGTTTTTAGGATCCACACTAAGTACCTTTTTTCAAATTCAATCTTAATATTATTATTATCAAATTACTTTCACTAAATTAAATGTATAGTTTAAAATATTTATTTATAATACAGTGTTATTGAACCAGCGTGCCATCGAGACAGACATTCGGTCGACGCTATTGGTCAGAAAGAGAGCTTGAAGAGAACATGTTGCTGACGTATAGCATCAACTCGCTCGTTCGGTGCAATTGCCCGCAAAGATCGAGACCGATAAGTAATAGTAAATATTTGTTACCTGCATGCTGCGGCAGCTCTACATTACTGTTACATAATATACAATACTGTTCATTAATATATTTGTAACACGTGCAACGCTTTAGCTTGTGATCTAAGTGTTGTACAAATTGTTTGTATATTTATTTAATATTTTACTAAGTAATATGTACACAACGTACCGGAAGGTTGGTGGTATTAATTCAGGAGGAAGCTTCAGGGGTACTGGCTCACCCTGCGTCGCTATCTCGCACAAATACATTGCCAGCACAAACTCATCGCAACCTGACAAAAATAATTGTGCAAATATTAATTAAGATTACAAACTCTAAATTGCTTTGAAATTTTCTTCGCCACGTGTCGTTTAATAACTAAAAAACATTGCAGTAGATCAAAATGCAATTGGAATAGTGCTACACATGTTAACCAGTATTCAAAATATACATGTTAACCAGTATTCAAAATAACATGTTGACCAGTATTCAAAATAACATGTTAACCAGTATTCAAAATATAAATTTTCAGTCTATATAGTATGATGGTAGTAGAACAGTTGAATATGATGGAAAAATTTTAGTATATTTTCGTTCTAGATGAATTTAATTTCTATTAAATTTGTTTTTCTATTGAATAATGAGAATAGGTCAGTTAAATGTAGTTCAGATCAGATAAGTTATTTTAATATTCTGTAAAAATAACAAGAAAAAAAGCATGAAACTTTTTCACGTAATAGTGTAGAGACGAGAAATCATTTGGTATTCAAGAATATAATAGGTAAAACTATTTTATAAACATTATGATCTGCAAATATACTTATGGATAGAACTGGTATGATAATCAAATAACATTTAATATAATAGCAACACTTTTTATTTGTCTTAATGTGACATGACCGTTTCTTTATTAATTCATCTCGCATTTATGCATCACAAATGATTTTTTTTCTGTTTTTCTTGGTTTTTATTTTAACGACTTGTCTAGCCTCTGAATGTTCTTGAATCCTCTTTAGATGAATCGCACAGATTTCAATAAAGGTTTCCATGATTTGTTTATTACATATTATAATGGATAAAAATAATTAGCAAATATTTTTGATTTACAAAGTTATACTACGTATATCTACATATTATGACCTGATAACTTAAACATTATTAATACTTTTATTCACGGACAAGATTTCAATAACGTTTGTACTCAGTTACTCAAAAGCAGACTCCTCACTATTTTTCTCTAGGATTTAACATCTATAGGTATTTTTTGACGAGTTGTCAATTTATGTTCACCCAAATATAAATGACTACTGTACCTGAGTATTTGTCTTTTTGTATCTGACAGCTCTAATATCCAAAAGTCTTGCAAAACAAATAAATTGAAAAAACATTCTTCAGCTTATAATTAATTACGTTTTATTACAATAGGTTAATTATTTTCCAAATTATCTACTACTGTAAATTGTAACAACTCTCTTGTGAAAATCTAAATAAACACTCACCCAACTTTCCATCCGAGTCGAGATCGGCTAACGCCCAAATCTGTGCCAGGTTAGCCTGGGGCAATTTAGATTGCACCATGATGTTTCTGGCCTGAGGACCCGATATGAAACCGGCCTTGTTTCGGTCGGTCACATTAAACAGCTGCGTATACTTCAAACGTTGCGCTTGCGGCAGACCCCACTCTTGAGACATCGAGGAAACCATACCCATTGGGAGCTCAGACGGGGGACTGGAAATACCTACGTAAAATTCTCATTTGAAACCTAATTACACTTCGAAGAACTATTTGTTAAAAAAAATAATTTGTCTAAACAAGAGTAAAAGCAAATAATCCAGATGGCAGGTGACATTCACACTTTATTCCTTTATATCATTGTTGTTTAACGGCCAAATGAGCTACAACATAAAAAATCTTTAAAAGTAGCTATAAAGTGTTATTATAGGCTTACAGTGAACTAACGGCAGTAGCAAAAAAACTTTCCCTTTCTTTTTCTATATATTTCAGAAAAAAATTTGGATGTAACTTGCAAAACTCGGTGCATGCTGAAGAATTACAGATAGAAGTTACTTATACTCTTCAATAATGTTTGCCAGAACTATAAGGCAATATCCATGACAGATACCTTTGTAAAAATCAAAACAAAATTAAAGTCACAAGAATAAATTGAAAAACATCAAAGAAAATTAAATTAGAACATGAATCAAATAATATAAGTTCCTTAACTTATAAGGTGACATGGAAGCTACCCATTAAAGGTACACGAGTCAGTGCACTAAACTCAGGAACGCCTTAATGAGTTGACATATTGAGTGCACGCAATTGAGTTATGTGCAGCTACCAATCCCGTCTATTACTTTGCTTCATGTTACGTAACACATGAAGTGTTTGCACTGCTTTTAAATACAATCGTGCCTTGGGTCGTAAGCAAAGCACATTGCCGTTGCTGCAGTTTTCAAACTAATTTGTTTAATAATTTGATTTTCATAGGCCAGGTATCGTAAAATAAACGTATTTCCTTCATCAGTTCAGTATTTTCTAGTTCAATGAAATATAAATGTTTTCCTTTGCAACAATATTTAACCCGCTTAACACATCTTAGACTGCTAGAGTCTTATGTTCCCAGGTAGCCTGCTAAAAAAGGATGGAGCACAAACAAATCTTTCTTCAGCTAAACTAAAAGAAAATTACCAGAGAGAGAAACAGTATGCCAACAAGTCTAATGGAAACAAAAACTTGGTTAGCTTTATTAAGCTGCTAGATTTCTTGATCTTCATTTGAATACGGAGAAATTGTGGATAGCTAATATGTCAAAGTAGATGTTCCACTTTTTATTTTGGTCTCAAATTCACAATATACCTTCGAATTGAGAAAATAGATTGAAAAGATGACACCGATCAGAAAAATGTTTGCCAAACTAGCATAAAAATATATTATTCTCTAGTAGTAATTCACTTGGTAGTCGGTGAGTAACTGGAACAAGAAGGATATTCATTTCAACAGTACAGGCTGAAAAAGCTGACAGAATATGGAATAAAAATATTAAAGACTTATTACACTTCAGTTGATTTTATGGAATAGGAATACCTTTTTGTTTTAACCTACCAGCAAATTTAGGAAAGTTTAGTAATTGGTATAAGTCAAGAAAATGTTGGAAAAATTTGGTGGAGGTATTATACACATTCGGCGTCAAAACGGGAGATGAAAATTGGATATATTGTTACGACTTCGAAAGTAAGAGGCAGTCTGCATAATGGGTGTTTTGTTCTGAAAAGTATAGAAAGAATAAATTGCTGGAAAAAAGATTGTCGCCTCTTTCTCCAGACAGACAGGTTGTTACACAAGATTGTTCTCGCAAATAAAAGAACAGTCACCGTAGATTGGTGTGCCACCAATTGTTTGCTGTTGTTTTTAAATAAATTCAGAGCAAAGACTCTGCATGCTCTGCCAGATAAACAAGCAAATATTTAAGTACATTGGGTATTGAAATTACCATCGAATGGAACAATGTATAGATTGCCAATTTTCAGGTCAGCTATCATTTAAAAGGAAACCAATAATACTCCTTACATACTTGGACTTACACATAACACAGAACCGAAGTAATCCATTAAATAGTTTCTATATGCTGTAACTTCCTTAAATGAAGGAAATTGCTCTGCTGGCAATTATTCTAAATCATTAAAACAAATTATTTTCTGAGCCAATTGAATAATAAAACACTTACCTGATTTAATACCGTCCAGCTCTGACGCGGGCTTCACCATAGCAGCAGCGATCGGTGTCGAGGTCACTGGCTGACCTACTCCGCCGTTCGTTGAGATAAGAGAACCAATCCCACTTGGTGGACTCGACACCAAACTATTCTGGGTAGTAGGAATAATTGACCCATTATTCATCAAACTCTGGCCCATAACAGGTCCTGAATTACCAGCCAGCGGAGGAACGGAACCAATTAATGGCTGACCAGCCAAACCCAGAGGTTGTGAAGCCATCGGGACGGGTTGGGGAGGTATAAGCGGGGGCGGCGCAGCTGCCAAAGGTTGGGTGCTCAAATTCGGAATCAGCGGCGGAATCCCAGATATCAACGGCAGTGATGGTGGCCCTGTCAAATCTCCAAGTCGTGAAGAAGCGCTAGAATCTGGAATTAGAGGTTGCGAAGTGGGAATTAGCGGTTGCATGCTCGGTATAAGTGGTTTGGTGCTTGGAATTATTGCCCAGTCAATTGGGGTACTTGAGATTATCGGCTGAGTGTTTGTGATTATCGGCTGGGTGCTTGGGATTATAGGCTGGGTGCTTGGGATTATCGGCTGGGTGCTTGGGATTATCGGCTGGTTGTTTGGGATTATCGGCTGGGTGCTTGGGATTATCGGCTGGGCGCTTGGTATTATCGGCTGGGTACCTGGGATTATTGGCTGGGCACCTGGGATTATCGGCTGGGTACCTGGGATCATCGGCTGGCTGCTTGGGATTATCGGTTTGGCGCTCGGAATTACGGATTGAGTGCTCGGCATTATCGATTGGGAGCTTGGAATTATCGGTAGAGCACCTGGTATAGAAGGAATCAGCGGCTGAGATGTGCTTATCAACGATTGTGCACCAGTACTACCCGACTGTGAGACTGGGATTAATGGCTGGATGGGTTGGGTTGAGGATAAAATGGATTGAGTTGGCTGCACAAGGGGTTGCTGTTGGATAGGAGGCATATTAGGTAGCGGTGGAATGGCCGGTTTGGGAGGAACCTGACCATACATCGGTGGCTTAACTGGTGGTTGCTTGGCACCTGAAACAAATTATTGATTTATTAATTATTGTTTAATTTAATTTTAATATATATTTAATCTGTTCACACACCTGAAAATAATATATTTATTTATGTATGTATATATGTGTTTATCCAATTAATAAAAAAAAGAACAACCTACACAAAGATAACAAAAAAGGACAATTGAAATCACACATGAGCCTTAATCCACCAAATTGCACCAAGACTATAATCTGATAGTCGCAGCGTAAATAGAAAAACAGAATAAAATTTGGGAAAGCTGTAATGCAAGTATCCCGATTTAGTAAAGTCAAAAAATTAATATTTTATCAGAACACATTTTATATGCGACAACAAATTCAAAAATTTAATTTAAATATTCTAATAGCCTACGCATAAAATAAAAATTAAACATAATAAGTGATTAACAAAAACACAGCTGAATTTGCACCATACTGGCAATTTTCCTGCAATTACATTCTATACTAATTATACTGACAATTTTGAACACTCTTACAAATTATACTATGTGGAATAAAATTCTATACCTTCAAACTGTCATCCCCTAATATAAAATATCATATTATTATGGTATTTTCATATAATTACTTATAAAGACATAGATGTCACTATTGATTAATTTATATGGTAATTAATTAAGTAGCAAATTTTGATGATTTCTATTTCAGATGGTCGACATCGGTCAAGGCTCTAAAGAATAAAACTTTCATTAAAATCCTTTAAAAGTTTTTGTATAGTGCGCACACAAACATGGCTAATCACCACTTTATTACACGTCTAGATTTATTACTATAAAGCTATAAACGTTATAAAAATATATTGGAAGAGAAAAATATTTCATACTTCATGATCATTTTGAAATACTTATAATTAATTTTGAACTTATAGTCCAGTGATATAAAACATTAAAAATTGCTGGATCTCTAATTTTTTTTATATAAAACACTTTCGTGAATAATAAATTAGTATTAATAAAACGAAAAGAAAAAACTTTAAATGTTCGTCTGTATATTTGCTCAAAACTCTAAAAGTACCACATTATCTTCAAATAAGTTTAAAGTATTACTTTATGTATAGGCTACGAAATATTTTACTATATCGTCAGAAATCTGTGAGAACTTAAATAACCACAGTCACATCTGTGTGCTCAAAAATATATTTCAAAGAAGAGCCAATTGAAAAAACTACAAAAACTTATTAAAATAAAAGGCATCAGCTCGTTTCTTATTTCAAAGTACTGGCACAATTCAAGAAGTCTAGCCTTGTGAAACACTAGCCTTATAAAAAATTATTCAAAAATCTACGAGGCCTACAGGCACTAATTTTTTAGATGTTGAATATCTTTATTATTTGAATATATGATTTAAAATCTCTACATGTATAAGTTTCAATCTAAACAACTCAATGATGAAACATAAAAAAAATTTCATTCACTTAAAAAGGGCTTAAAAAAACTCCTGATAGTCAGCCCATCATGTTACTTTATGAAACATTTTGAAGTTATTAGTCTTTAGCCAGACATCTGCATGTAGTACCATCGTAAAATATTTATCTTGACAGCTACGTACATTAACAACTAATTTTTAATATGAGATACCAACAAATATTATTATTTATATCATCTCATAAAAATTTTATCAGATTTGTAGAAACGCCAATAAAATCGAGAAATGTCTTAGATCCATATACCAAATATTACTTTCGTAAAGTGTTTTCGACTATCTAAAGAAATAACTAAATTTATAATTAACAACTTGAGACAGATGTTGAAAGTAACATAAAGAATAAATATTACTTGACGTGCAAATTTCATGTAAAATAAATCTCCTGTCATCCATAAATAAAGTATAGAACTGTCATCATCTACGAAATAGTTCTGTCCTTTTATTTCTGCTCGTAAAATTATAAGCCGCTATTCTTTTCTATCAAGCCAATGAAAAATAGTGTTACTTTAATGAACAATAAAGGGTAAGATAAAGCCAGTGCGATACGGCATGCCGATTTGTAAAGCAAACTTTGGGCAACCGTTATTGTCCTGCATTAGCTAACATATATTAAGTGAATGATACAACATATGGCTGAATAGGTCTAAAGAAAAACAGTACTTATGCACAATATTAAGACATTGGCTTGATAAAACTTAAGCGGGAAAATAAATAGTTTCATGGTTCAGTGCCTGTTTTTCTCGTTACAAATCCTCAGAGAACTAAAACTTTGTGCAGTGACTTTCCTCATTATAATACATTTCTTAATCTCCAATTTTAATAATCACTTAACTTTGGGGGCACTTTTCACAGGGCTACCCTGCTAGGTCCTTTCGTTGGAATACTTGATTAACATCTTTTTTGAGTGACAAAACGGTTTATGAATGTTGGAGGATGAGACACAATTTATAATTGTTCATTTCACATTTTTGGCCGATCATGTATCAACTACATACATATCGAGGTGAAGTAGATGAAATCATGGAAAAACATCATTCCGTGATTCCATGAATCATGGAAAAACGTGATAAAATAATGTATTCTTTTCTTGAGGATTGAAATGCATTATGGTTCGCATCATTATTTCATTTACTAAATGCTATTATATTACAAGCTTTGCAACCGATGTAATAATCCCAACGACACTCATATATAAAAATAACTTTAATGTGAACATTTCTCAAACAACATTTATAGAAATTAATCATGATTATATATTATTTGTATCATACATGACTATATATTATTTGTAAACATTCTATTTAGTTCAAAATAAAAGTATATTCAAATCACCCATCGGGAAATACGCCAAACCACTGCCACTCTAATTGAACAAGAGTAATGACACATCCCAGGACAAAGCAATTACCAAAATATTGAAATCCTCAAAACAAAATGCTCACCGACACCAAACAAAACAGAGTACAAAATATATATTCAAAATCAGTACTTACCAATGTGTTGCTCGCTTTGGAGGCTTCTTTCAACTCTGTACTAGTCGAATAATTAATACCTAAACTGTCAAAAAAAATAAAATATTGCTGGTTCACTATGTAATTTGTGCTGTGACCAGGCACGTATCCACACTTTGATTACAGGAATTGTCCAAAAGTCTCTATTCGTGAATATACGTGAATATTCAATATAAAAAATCGACAAAAAGTACAATAATGTCCTATTATTTTTATTGTTTTGTTTTATTATTTGACTCACAAAATATTTATATCATTAAACTAATAATGTTCTAATTAGAGTAGCGCCGCGCAGTTTTGTACTCAATACCTCTTAATAGATACTTTTACTCATATGAGTATTTTACAGCAGAGAAATTAATAATACTCTGAAATTGCTTTTGATTTGCAGCTAAGTGCAACTAATTCTACCAAATTTATACAATACTACCAAAGTATTGTCATATTGAGTACACTTTATACTGTGTAATTTAAGTAAAGATGTTGGTTTTTCAACGACAACAAGCTAGTACTTAGCAAGTTTCAGTGCCAAACCCGAGTGAAAAGACAAATGGAAAAAATAGTATTTTTAAGTTAATGCATAGAGGAAGAGTGTAAAGCTTAGAACATTAGTCACATTCTCCGTCTCCTATTTGTTTCGCTAATCTACTTCTGATTTTTATTTCCCTACATTGATTTTCATCTTGATTTAAATAAAATAGTAGTTACATTAAACTCTCGTCTTTTCTCTCACAACTAAAACGTTTATATGATTTGCATTGAATTTCCTATTTACACAAACACAATGTGTGTCGTAGTACATTTTTAACATTTTTGATGGCTAAAAGCTGAAAAGCATAAAAATTTCCAGAATCAATCAAGGGTTTTTTTATTCACAACAAGACTGATGAATGAATTGACGCTACTAACAGGAGCGTAAAGAAAGTACGACTAACTGGTTTAAACTATTTAGATCTTAGTCTTTTAGGTTTAGATCTTTGTCTTTTCCATTACGAAAAACAGTCTTAATTAAAAATTTTTACGAAAAGGTGGAAAATTTAAACTACAGAAGATTAATTTTTCATTTCACTTGTTTTCATCTTCCGTTGCATTTTTTTTAAATAGTTTTACATTTTGATTTTAATGATAGTGCTGTATGAATAACAATGCCAGTGAACAGCTTACTTTTAATTCATTTAGGCAAAGGCTTTACATTAAAACCGATCGATATTGATTATTTTTTGTAATCATTTTTAAAAAAGTATTATGTACTCTGTTAGATGTGTATTGTTATTTTTTATTTCTTAATTAGAATTTTTGACATTTTGAAAATATTTATGAAGACTGCTTTTTGTTTTGTAACATAATTTCAAATTGTATTGTGCTTTTTCTTAACTGTCAGTCACTGAATTGTTTGGTTTTTTCTTATTCAAAACTATATGAGCTTTTTCCTTTGCATTATATTTCTCTAACGCGAGGCTCATTTTCCCGGTCTCCTTTGAATAAAACTGTCAAATAATAACCAGAAACGTTAATTAAACGAAACAAAAACTCACCTTTCCCAAACACTTAAAACTTATCTGAGCTAGTACGAAAAAAAGGATATTGAAATATGGTGTTGGAAGTGAACATTGCGAATACAGGGTATAAGCCAAAGTAAATATGTCTAAATTATACTTGAAATTAAAAACTTATTCAAAATTTACTATCTGCAAATATAGTTTCAGCAACACTTTGAAATGAAGCGACAGCACCTAAGAAACCTTAGTTATAGTTGGGAATAATTGAAATGGATCATCACATAACTTGTGAGAACGTGGTCACAGAGAGGAATATCCAACACATGTACTCACCAAAGAAAACATATTATTCTAAGTACAGACCCATAGCGAGTATAGCCAAGAACAAAACCTAGCCAAGGCAGTTTGTCCGTTGCCAAACTCTCTCAAATCACCATCTTCAAAAAAAACACTATTGCTATGTACATATAAAAATCAAATCATTTTGTTAATAACACATCAGTAAATAAAAGAAAGATGTTAGGATACCCTAAAAAAATATATATTAGAATGACAAGAAAGTGATTTCGGTTTTCAGAAATAGAGTTTTGTTTATTTTAAAAAACTTCTGTCAATGTTATGATATTTTTCTCTTGACATTTGACAGCTGTCACTTTTAGCTTACTTTAGAAGTAAATCGGGCGAAATTTTCTTTGTAGCTGTTAATTTATGGTTAATTTTAATATAGAGCGCAAAAATAAAATATATTTGACGTATTTCATAAACGAAAGCAGCTGAGATTCACAAAAAGATATGTAAATTTTATTGTTGATTGCGTAACAGAACTCAATTCAGAATTGGTTTAAAAATTCTGTTCTGGAGACTTTTCACTCAAGATGGCCTCCAAAGTCCTTGTCCAACTACTGAAGTTGCTAATTGCCAAATCCAAGCCATAATTCAATTGGATCGTCATTAAACAGTGTGAGAGATTGCAAAGAATCAATCGGATCATCGTATAACAATATGAGAGATGCAGAAAATCAATTGGGTCATCATATCTCATATAACAGAGAAGTTAATTAAAAGTATCGCAAACATTAGTAATCTCCTCGAACTTCTTGGATTCATGAAGAAGTTCGATATTTGAGTTTTCTATGAATTGAAAGAAATTGACATGAATATTTGTGACATACATCTCAAACGCAATTATCTAGTCTTCTTGAAACGAATCATTACTGGTGATGAAAAATGGATTGTCTACTATCAGTCAAAAACCACATGGAAACCTGAATTGCATCAAAAAAAGATCACGCTATCAGTATAGTGGAATTAAAATGGCGTTATATATTTCAAACTGCTCCCAAAAAACCAACCGATCAATTAACACCTGGAGCGTGCGGGTGGCTGCTCATAAGTAACGCTTGCACTTTTACCATTGAAACGTATATATTTAGGTTAAAATAAGATAAACGTACAGACAATTATATATCATAAGAAAGTGAATGAAATAATGAACCAAATGGTGATATTTGTCTACAATATACATTCTTCCTCCGCACTATATGACTATCGTTAAGTTTTTGGCTAACCAAAAACTTAACATCGTAAATTTTTATTATAATAAGTAATTTTTTTATTTAAATTTAAGTTAATTATTATTTATAATTTTTGTGGTAATAAAAAAAATCACATTTTATGAAGGTTTTTCCTTTATAAGTTATTTTTGTTCTGGAAATGAGGAATTTTTTATTTCTTTATTTTTTATACCCATAGCTACATATGTAAAGTACAAATGCTTCAACTGTGTTGCAACTATATTTTTCCTCTCTCTGTATAAAAAATTTCATTACAATAAGATCAATATTTTCAAAGACATAGTGCAAGCGCCAATGTTACTTAATAATGGCTTATGCGCTTGAGGTGTTAAGACATCTTAAGACATCATCACAGACAGACATCTTTACTGTAACAATTAATGAAACTAGAGGAAGGAATCAAAGAAAAATGGCCAGAATTTTCAAATCGCAAAGGAATAAATTTCCACCACCTCGCAACTTACATTTTTGGTAACTCATGAAAAATTACTGATCTTGATTGGAAAGTAATGTTGCATCTCTCGTATAGCCCTAACCTGGTACCATCAGAGAAACTTTCACTAACACCCTACATTTTTGCTGATCATGAAGTTGCTAGAAATGCAGAAAAAGGTTGGCGAACAAAAAAAAATTAATTGATTAAGTTCAGTCTTTATATAAAAAAACTGATTTTTTTTCACACTACTAAACCAAAATTTCTTTCTTGTCATCCCGATACTAACTTCTAGCTAATTAGGACAACATCGCTTGTGGAAAAAGAAATGTTTACATAATAAGCATTAACCGAACCAAATTAATATGCTGGTATAAGCTAAAATATGTATAAATATGTTTACTACTTTTCAATTTATTTACAAGACAAAAAATTATTGAACTCAAATGTAAAAGCTCATAAAACCATGATAAAAGTTGTTTAAGTGTACTATTCCTTATAATTAATTAATATTATTTCATTGTAAATTTAGTTTTAAAAGATTACAACCATTACATTATTATACTATTAGATATTTTCATGACACCATCATATTAATAATGAAAATTTCAGAATAACAAGAGACAATGCCAGTGATTATACGTGGTTGTATTATTATTATGGAAGTGGTTTAATTTAATTGCATTTGTAATTACAAATAATAACTCGTAAAAGGACTTGTAAGTCTTTAAAACTAATTACCTAAGTTTACAAAGAAATATTAGTTTCACAGGCCTATTTTGACCATTAAGTACAATTATATTACTTAATCCATCACACAATCTGACGAATTACGCACTAATTAAAGGGTTTCGGAAATATAGAAGGGCACTCTTCATATATTGTAAAGAATGCAAGATAGTGGGTTGAATCATTAATTAGGTAGTTTTATAAGTGAATCGGCACAGCCAGAATGAAAAGCGTTAGCATTTTGTGTGGCGCAACGCAGTCACGGATGTCGCTTTTCTAAAACCTATTAAATATGAGTAGAACTTGCGCTATGACAGTTCCTATACGTACATATAACTGTCTAAACATTTAATTTAATAATATTTTTGTTAAACTATTCACAAATATTTTTTAATTTCAAATATATTGCCAAGTATGCATTTGACAAAAAAAAACTCAGATCTATTTCTCCTAAACAATATGAAGTACCAAAATAAAACTTACTTGTTGTCGAGCCCGAAATAGTTTTATTCAGTTTTTTATTACGTGTACCTGAGAAGTTAAGGGTAGGGGGCGACACACCATTTTTCTATATTCTCAGGTGTCACAAGCTCTAATCATAATGGAAAAATTTTAAAAAATATGTTCCAATTCTCCTTAAAACACTCTTTCCAATGCAATTACTCTTTCCATTGCATGCAAAAATGTTATAAATTTTTTTCACAATCAATTTTTCACCCATTAGAACAGAATCCTAAATACGCCATAAGTTATAATTTTTTCATTTCCTTACAGTGAGTTCCTTAAAAGAAACCACATTAAGATTCGACCACATCTTTTTTGTTCCTTTTAACCACATTTTGAACGAGAAATTTGTATACTTCCTTCCCCATAACGATAGTTAGTTGTTCGGCATTTAATTATACGACCGAAACGGCTTTTTGATTGAGACAAAATATTCACCAGCAGATATGTCCTAATTAGTCAGAATCTATTGCGCTACAAATGCGTATACACCTAAGACACTTGTTAGAAAAAATGTTAAGTCCAAATTGTTTTGCGCAACACGTCCACGACTACCACTTACCAGTTGGACTGAGAGACCCAATTAGAGAAGGTGGCAGACTCGGCGGTATCTCCACACCGTGGAGCTTCAAGTTGATTACCTGGAACGGGAAAAAATTTGGTTGAAAAATATTAGTATATTTAAAAAATCTTGGAAAATAACACCTATTTCCTAATTTAATTCTGTTACCTAATTTCATAATGGAAACACTTGCTGATTAGATTCTTTAACCAAAGATAAAAGACAAAATCTAAATTTTAATTCCCTTGAATTTTTTTTGCTGATTATTAAAAAATATGGCCTCACTGCTTGGATGTGCAATAAAAACACTTATGCTAAGAATTTTGATGACTAAGTGTTCGCTAATGTAAACACAGATAAAGTAGCTTTCCATAATTATTAACTGAAATT
Source organism: Druceiella hillmani (assembly GCA_039881145.1). Lineage (NCBI taxonomy): Eukaryota > Metazoa > Arthropoda > Insecta > Lepidoptera > Hepialidae > Druceiella > Druceiella hillmani. The sequence goes on along the minus strand of JAYKKI010000019.1, from coordinate 24,291,866 downwards.
GTTGTTAGTCAAGTGAACCGAAAAATACTTTATGAAAATTCCTAATCAAATGCTATAACATCTAGAATTTAATAACATTTTTCAAATGCGTGATTGAAAATTTAGAGCAAAGAGGACATGAGACACTTAAAAGCTAAATATTTCATAAAAGAGGTTTAAAATTTGAAAGTTAAAAATGAAAGCGAATTTCATTTGAAAGACCTGTCCATTAATATCCCACTTGATGCAGGGTGTGATAAAAATTATTCCACGCACTATATTAGAAAGTGGGATTTACAGTACCAGCGCAACTTTTAAGAATGGGTTTCCCGGTAGAGTATCTTGATACAGTACTGTGAAATGTGGGACTTTGGCACTAAGATACTTTAAGGGGAAAGAAACAATATATATATATATATATATATATATATATATACATGCTGTGTTATATTTGTGTGATATCCAAATCACACTAGGCAAATACTTAACAAATTAGGAAGACTTCAGAATTTATGTTTTTGTTACATATTTAACCTCAAAAAATATGTGCCATAATTTAGATCATGGCTCAAAAGGATGGCGATTTGTAATCGGCACAATCTTCACTTTCTTACATTACTTTAGCAACCCACATAAACCTTCCCACTTATGTGCCAGATTCACAAACCTATCTATCTATGACCTCAATTAATGTTCTGAAAACTTACACGTACTTCTTATTCCTAAACATTGTTCGTGTTTTATGAACATTCCGTTACTGTTTACGCCACAAGTTATGAAAATCAGTAGATCTTAACATCTGAAATTCGCCATCTATGTAAGCCCTCAAAAGTTTTCTAAATAAATTATACCTCTCCGGGCTTAGTTTACACCATTTTCCTTCCATTCACATACCGTTTTCAGAATTTATCATCTTTTTCCTTTTCCTACTGACACTAAATAATAATATACTTTGGTTGACTAAAAGAAATTGCTATTACAGCAATAAGTCCACTGTATGTACAATGTTGCATTAAAGACTAAATAAATAAATGACTTTTAATGAAACCGTTTTTAATTCATTGTTCTTTATTTGAATTAAAATAATCAACAAAAGGTACATTCTAAACTTGGAAATAAAACAAGATTGCAAAAACTTTATTAACCAAATTAATCTTAAAAATAATAAAAAGAAAAATTAAAAGCAATAGGCATTTTCTAACTTAATAATAAATTAACACAGTGTTAAAACTATCGAAAAAGTAATTATTCAGTCCAGATACCAAGAGGACAACAAAGTACTAAAATTAACTGTCAAATTTAGACACGAGGTACTCAAAAGTGTAAAGCCATTTGCTATTCGCAGCTATTATTATAGAGAGAATAATCTATAGAAATATGTACTCATCATTTTAGTGAAGCTCAATGTTTTAAAATGTGATGAACAAATACGATGAAGACTTATAGAGCATCCGATACTAGTCTATCACGTATAATGAGCCTCTAATATTACTGGAACCTACAGAAATGTGTACACATTATTTCAGTGAAGCTCAAAAGCAATTCAAAACAAAAAATGTGATGAAAAAGTACAACAAAGACTCATCCCAACATAACAAATTTCTACTGGTTTTTCAAAGTTAGAAATCAAGGAAAAAAGAGAAAAAATGCAAGAAAAATTTTGAGTGACATTTTTTTCTGTCCAGTACTAAAATTAACTGTCAAATTTAGACACGAGGTACTCAAAAGTGTAAAGCCATTTGCTATTCGCAGCTATTATTATAGAGAGAATAATCTATAGAAATATGTACTCATCATTTTAGTGAAGCTCAATGTTTTAAAATGTGATGAACAAATACGATGAAGACTTATAGAGCATCCGATACTAGTCTATCACGTATAATGAGCCTCTAATATTACTGGAACCTACAGAAATGTGTACACATTATTTCAGTGAAGCTCAAAAGCAATTCAAAACAAAAAATGTGATGAAAAAGTACAACAAAGACTCATCCCAACATAACAAATTTCTACTGGTTTTTCAAAGTTAGAAATCAAGGAAAAAAGAGAAAAAATGCAAGAAAAATTTTGAGTGACATTTTTTTCTGTCCACCTGGATTCTGACACAAAAATAAACTACAATGAGCATTCAGCCCATACCTTGTCTGGGTATGAACACTGAGAGCAGATACATGATCGGGTTTTTTTAAAAACGACTAGTAATTATAATATACATTGGTTTTTATCAAGTTTGTTTAAGTCCATCATTAAAAAATTATATTGCACACCATCAATGTGGTGTGCAATATAATTTTTCAATGATCTTAATTACTAGTAAAAAGTCTTAAAAGCGGAAAATGGGAATGGAAAAACAATTTTCACACACAATTTCGTTACTACGTTTATGGAGTGGTATTTAAAAAAAAATGTAATAGTACATATTCAGATATTTAAATCTATTCATACTCATAGTTCCAAAACTATACAAACTGTGAAGTTGTGACAGACAGAACGACTATGACAAATTCATAAAAGTTCTTTGTTGCACTAGGAAACCCTGAAAAGTGAGTTCAGGTTGATTAATTAATTAAAAATAATAATATTTAATGCCGGCAATAAAAACAATAAATAACATTAAAAAAATAGCTATATAACAAAACCTTTCCTAGAGAAAATTCAGGCTCGGATCCTGAGGATACTGTGCAAAATTCCCTCTACAAAGACTCGCACCCAGACAGACTCCGAGTCAATTTCAGTTTTATTACTTTATTATTCTATTGGCTTTTTTAAACCAATAAAGATTTCATCCAAGGAAATCAAGATAAGTTGAGTAACCAAATGAAAGTTCAATATTAAAGCCAAATTGTGCATTGATATCTCTTTAAAATACCGTTCTATAGATTCTACAGTTTAGAACCATGTGCATTAAATGATACTCAATACGGAGATCTCAATTAATACGTAATACTGGCTGTGCCCGTGACTTCATTCGCATGGACCTTTACAAAATATTATCAAATGAATTGTAAAATTAGTACACATAACACCACTTGTTATAACAATTATAAACAAAATGTTTTCTAGGTATATGCACTTTGTATTGAAATATCAAATTACCATATTTTTTTTCTAATTAATCTATTGTGATGAAATTATAGCCTATATGTTACTCCAGACCCAACAGAATCCACCAGTGAAAACTTGGCCAGAACCCCTTTAAGCTGTTATTACATGATACGTAACAAATATACAAACTCACAAACATGGAAATATTAAAAAAACATTTATTTGTGTTCTATTCCTTTCATTATGTCCACTAAATCATTTTTTTGTAAAGACAGACCAGTTCTATTGTTTTATTATATGCATAGATACATAGATATAGTCAACAATGTATAATAGCGTAAATTTAATTATTACAACTCAGTTCATGCACCCTAAACTAAATCTATTTTGGTAGATTTTATTAAATTGCAAATATTAACAAGTGATTGAAATTTTAAACAAATTGAGAAAACAAAGTAAGCTTATATTGAATAGACACAACATGGAACAATTTTATGCGCAGAAGGTGACCAAAAACGGAATCTGCCCTCATTCAGATTGCTTAGTCAAGCACCTAACCCTCCTGCATCACTCCACACTTCACTTCTGGCCATGTCACTTTCGCCAATATATGTTCAGGTGGAAAACCCCATTGCGACACATATAGCTAGGCACTTCTTTATTGCAACACATATAGCTAGGCACTTCTTTATTGCAACACATATAGCTAGGCACTTCTTTATTGCAACACATATAGCTAGGCACTTCTTTATTGCAACACATATAGCTAGGCACTTCTTTATTGCAACACATATAGCTAGGCACTTCTTTATTGCAACACATATAGCTAGGCACTTCTTTATTGCAACACATATAGCTAGGCACTTCTTTGTTGCCGTTGTACTAATACAATGTAATTGAATTTTTGAAAACACTCATTTCACATATCTTCTGATTGAAGAAACTGTTTGCAATAAAATAAAACTAAATGTTACTTCAAATTGACCCCTAGATGCCTCTAAATGCTTCATCCAAATCGGGTATGTAGTTTTTATGTGATGCATGCACAGACAAACACTCAAACAGATAAATACGCAAACATTTTAACAACAATATTTTTGTGTCCTATTACTTTTATTATGTTCCCGAAAGCTTTTTTTTTTCCAATTTGACTTTGACACATTGATATATGTAGTTACATAGTAAACATAGTGACGGACAGAATCACTTTATACAGCTCTGAGAAGTACCAAATTGAAGTAAAGAGGCAAAAATACCAAAGATGCAAAATATGCAAGCTATCATTAAATTTTTATAAAAATCAAATTGCACTTTTATAATTACCATATGTGTTAATTATTACATGACAATTAATATATAATCAAAAAAATACAATACTATAACCTCTTTACTTTTGTCCCATACTTATCACTTTCTCATAGTTATGAATATGCACTGTTCATAACCCGTTCCACTTGGATTGATAGTTACAACGCTGACAAGCTAGTGGAACGGATATGATCACGGTCGTGGACGAGAGCTTTGCGTATGGCTAGTGGAACTTACTCTCAGAATATATCCGAGTTCTTGATATACAATCCGAAGAAAAATTTTATTGTAATAAGTAAATTTGTGTTAACTTTAAAAAAAATTGTCAAATTACTTTTTTCTCCATACTTCAAAATTATTTTACTAAAATATAAAGTTCATATTTAAAAACATTTTTTATTTAAACAAATCAATAAGACAACATTGTTGTAATAATAATTATTGTTTATTGTCACAAATCATTTAACAGGAAAGATTCATTTGATTTTTCCCTACTTTCAAACTTACAGCTTCTATCCTCACAGGTAATTCTCTGAAAGTATGAAGAGAAGCACTTGCTTCTGTATCTATTCAAAATGTTAAAGATTACTTTGACAACCCAATAGTGTCGGTATTGGTGTAATATTCTGTACCAGACTGTCATATGTGAGTATTAATTCATATTCCGCATGCATGAATCAATACCTAACTGCAATCCCCGATATTTGTCCGCATAATTTGCTTAACACAGTATTGGAGGCATTACCCATCTCTACTTGTTCTCCTGGACGATTTGTGACTTTAGAGTCTTTGGAGAGTGTTTGAAAAGTTCAGGTCTGGCTCATTATTTTCACTATTTTAAAGGCTCGCTATTTTCACTATTTTAAATTATCTTTGCATATCATTTGTTTGTAAATTTTTTTTTCTTCCAAATTTCCTCAACATATTGACGACACTAAGCTGTTAGTTGTGCTAAGAAAATAAATGTATAAAAGAACACGGACCAATTTTAAGAGAATCACAAAAATCTAATTCTACAATAATTTCTGGCCAACCCACATAGATAGTCATGATGTAATTTATACATGAGTAATTTAATATTCTCCGACATTCTAAGGCTATATAGAATATTACCTTGCATGCTATAGAGAACTCCTTGAGGTCCAACTTGCCATCCGCATTGGTGTCCGCCAGGAACCATATCTTACCCAAAATCGGAGCTGGCAGTTGCGACTGAAAGAAGATTTTTTAATGTTGTAAATCTTCAATGTATAAATTAATTTGGGGAACTCATTGATACAAAAGCGCTATCTCCTAATTAAACTAAACACCATGTTTTAAAATATGTTGTGCACTGTAGAACAAATTATGAAAACAATAGCCAAAATTTTAAAACTTGCAGTAATAAACATTCACAGTTACATCATTTTTACCCCCTTCTTCATCCCCTGGCACAACAACCATTTGCAGTGGTTTGCACACAAACGCATTATATGGATCGATTGCTAAAAATGTTTTGTCCATTAAGCTGTCTTTTACCATCAGTTTGTAGGTTAACAGAAATGATGTCAATAAGCTCTTGGAATCGCAGAATGAGGAGATTACATTAACGACTCCCTTGATAAACGACAATAAAATGTTGTAGAAGACAAAAACTCTGAGTCGACGCCACCAAAAAAACTTACAACCTTTACAAAAATAATTGAAAATCTTCAAATGATTCATATAAAATCCAAATATTAGAAAAAATAGTATTTAATGCAAAACTCACCATTGCCACAACTAAGGACATACAAAAGCATAATACTCGTTACATGAAATTCTTATGTAAGAAAAGACTTTAGTTAACCAAACAATTATTTTTGGTTTCATAAAATCGTGCAATTCAAATAAATAGCGCAATATTCTTTTATTACAAGTATTTAATTATAACGATTATATACTCTTGTATAGCGATCTCCAGGTCGGCTATGGATAAACTGAGGAAAATATGGGGGGACCGAAACATCACCAAAGCCACCAAAATAGACAATTCTATTTTTTTAAGGCTCTCATATTCCCCATATTCCTCTATGCTGCTGTGAATATGAAAAAAAACGGATCGATGCCCTTGAGATGTGGTACTGAATAAAAATGCTTGATATATCATGGACGGAATCCCGAACAAATGAGTCCATTCTTCAAGAGCTGGACATTAAACAAAGACTATCATGTATAGTACAAGCTCGTATTATCACTTTCTTTGGACATATAACACAGCGTGGATGCGAATCCATAGAGGGCCTAGTAGTACAAGGCAAAGTCTAAGTACAAGGTAAAGTTTAAGTACAAGGCATTAGACCATGCAGCAGATTACCAATGAGGTGGACAAAACAAATAAAGAATACCTTCAACAGACCACTGCATGAATGTACAAGGAAAGCGAGAGTTCGCCGAAAGTGGCGTCGCATTGTGAAACAGGCCACTAAAGTCGATGTGACGACCACGACCACTCTGCAAGGAGTGTAACGACAAAGAAGAAGAAGAATTATATACTCTTATGATCAATTGTTTTCATGGTGATAAATAGCCAGTTAAGAATCTAATATGTGCATGTACTATACAGCCTGCGACATAGTATGATTTGTATTTTTAACTGTTACTAAAATAACAAAAAAATGTTTATGTAATAACATGAATGAAGTCTTTGAACTTATGAACCGATTGACATATTCCTGATGAAGTGGTCTTATTTATCCCACATTTCCACTGCTAAATACAGAATAAACTGTATTCAGTGAAGGGATGTTAACAGAAGGAATATTCATATTTACCTTATATAATATTAATAATAGTATTGTATGACTTCGTAAGCGTGGATTTTTTTGCTTAATGATCCCCTTAATTAGCTACTTCAAAAATGTGGTCAAATCGAAATACTTACAAAAATAGCTTATAACAGCTTTTCTATTTGATTTAGTTAATTATAGATTCCTCATAGACTTATTTTTAAACTAACAAGTATCTTATATGTGACATAACATTTTAATAAACCTCCTGTAATTTTATAAAATTATTTTCTCTGTTCAGTAACACAAAATCACAGCCGTGACAATCTTCGTAAAATTTGCTAACGTTCTGTAATTTTGTAAAATTATTTTCTCTGTTCGGTCAGACAAAATCACGGCCATAACAATCTTTATAAAATTTGCTAACGTCCTGTAATTTTGTAAAATTATTTTCTCTGTTCGGTCACACAAAATCACGGCCATGACAATCTTTGTAAAATTGTCTAACGTTCTGTAATTTTGTAAAATTATTTTCTCTGTTCGGTCACACAAAATCACGGCCGTGACAATCTTTGTAAAATTTGCTAACGTCCTGTAACTTTGTAAAATTATTTTCTCTGTTCGGTCACACAAAATCACGGCCATGACAATCTTTGTAAAATTTTCTAAAGGCAAATGTTTTTTAATCATCAGCATTCATTTAGAGAAACATACATAGAGTTCATTTTATAAGTTTATATCATGTCCGGGAATAAGTGTCGGACAAAGAAAAACGTTATTTGTTAACTCTAAAAGATGACTTTTTTCAAAAAATTGAAAATAATATTCACAATTATTTGTCATCTTTTTCGCAAGCATAATACTCTCGCACATTATTCAGCGCCGCTCAGGTGAATAATCCACGAACTGCTGTGAAGAAATCTAGTTGCCCGGGTGAGCACCATGCTCCAGGCAAGTGATAGGTGTGTTAAAAAGAGTTATGTGTAATATTTTTTGCACTCAATTAGAAAAAGGGCGTGTTTTACATTTTATTTCAACGAAAATTTATTTCTTCATAGCCAACGAATAGCGTCTTCTTTGTCTGACTAGTCCCGGACACCGTGTATATTATATATCATGTCACAACGTTTTACACAAACTTAATAAGGACTTTGTAATTAAAGATGAACATTAGTGCACTTAACGTATACTGATCCGACAGCCAACAACTTTAATGAAATGTTATCAGTTACATATGTGGAATCGACATAGTCCTCATTACTTTACAATGAGACTAGACTATTGCCAGAAACATTTAATATATGTATCATCATAAATACAAAAAAATGATTATTTGGTCAAGAACTGGGCAAAGATTTAGATGGTACATTAAAGGACATATGTCACAAACTAAACTTATGAGGATCACATTGCTGGTAACTGTGGCAAATATTTAGTCAAGGATATTATGAAAAATCAAATGTATCTTTTATTATTACAAAGAATAAAATAAATTTTTTGAAACATGCCCCGAGTGTCGGTACCCAGTTCGAATATAAAGATAACGATGAAACGAATAACAAATTTTAATGTAGCTGATTAACGTAGATAAACACAGACCGCTGCTGTCTGGACTATATAAAAAATTAATTGCCTGTGAATTCATCCAAAGGCATGTTGTAAAATATTGATAAACCGTCAGAAAAAAAAACATGTTGTATAATATTAATAAACTGTCACCAAAGCGTATAACAATCGAAAAATCCAGGCTGATTCAAAGTTAGAAGAAATTATGAAATTTCATAAATTTTTTCATGTCAGTGTAGTGTCACACAGCAAGAAAAATCTTTGCAAACTTATGTAACTGTGATGAGAATACAATAATATGAGAGAAGGGCGGTGATAACTAGAACATGTCTAACAGTAAACTGCCAAGTTTGTTGGGCTTGTTTGACTTATGTCAATGATTCATTTAGTTAGATATAGTAAACGGAAGCTGAGAAAGGGGATAGATACATTACTTCTGTCTTATCAAGAATTTAGCTAGCCTAACATTATAACCGTAATTATAAAAAAAATACCTACATTTCCCAAATATGACACCTGAATATCTGGAAAATAATGACATCTGCTGAAATATTTGTTATGTATTATTGTTGCTTATTTGAAAAAAATTATAATATACCACTTATATAGCAAATGTAAAAGATTGAAAGTTTGTTTATTACCTCATAACTGTACAACAAAGTGACGAATGACTACCAAATAACACTAAAACAAAGTGACAAATGACAAGCAACCCTATATATTGGAATAACACGTAGGGTATTGTCTGCAGCTTTGCAAGCATTTGTTACTTAATCATCAAATATTTCATAAAATTTAATATGGACAATTTGTGATTCAAATTAATTCTTTTCACATAAGAAATAACATAATTCCAGTAGATTCAAACAAAATGATTTCAACCTAAATAATAATGTTGAACTGCAACGCAATGTAAATGGCGCAACACATATATTTCAATGATCTAATATTACTTATAAATCAATATTGCAATAACCTCAGGGACAAATCCTACCATTTTAATGCAAAATCTCTAATTCAACAACATTATTATCTAATTAATCTCTAATTTAACAGCTGTGAAGAATAAACGAAATTGGACAAAACATACCTGCAACATGAATCGTTTGGCTTGCTCTCCGGTAACGAGTCCGTTGACTGGATTTAGATTTAGTAAATGGCGCAACACATATATTTCCATGATCTAATATTATTTATAAATCAATGTTGCAATAGCCTCATTGGATCAGAGACAAATCCTACCATTTTAATGAAAAATCTCCAATTTAACAACATTATTATCTAATTAATTTCTAATTTAACAACTGTGAAGAATAAACAAAATTGGACAAAATATACCTGCAACATAAATCGTTTGGCTTGCTCTCCGGTAACGAGTCCGTTGACTGGATTTAGATTTAGTAAATGGCGCAACACATATATTTCCATGATCTAATATTATTTATAAATCAATGTTGCAATAGCCTCATTGGATCAGAAACAAATCCTACCATTTTAATGAAAAATCTCTAATTTAACAACATTATCATCTAATTAATCTCTAATTTAACAACTGTGAAGAATAAACAAAATTGGACAAAATATACCTGCAACATGAATCGTTTGGCTTGCTCTCCAGTAACGAGTCCGTTGACTGGATTTAGATTTCTGAAGTGCTCTGCGAACTTGGCATGCTCGTGTGGCTGTATCACCCACGGGTCGCCCGACACCATCTTGTAATCTAATGTGAGAAACAAGTAGACGTTTATTTGGCACTGAGAATACAAACCAGCATACTATAATGAAACTCGGCAAAATGTGGTTTACACTCGTTTAATTTACTACCTCCAAAAATGTGACCATATTTCTGGTGGTAGCTGTTACACAAACAAATTTATTTTGATTCAAAGTTGATTGACTACTGTGTTCTATTATTGTTTTGAACCTTTGTAATCTATATACATAAAACCAAGTCGGGTTAGTTACATCATTTATAACTCAAGAACGGCTGGACCGGTTTTCATGATCTTTGATTTGTTGGATTTGTCTCCGCCCCGAATAGCAGAATAACTATTAAAACATTGGAAAAATTGACGAAAAAAGAATTATGAAAAAAATTAATTTGCCCATACGTTTTGTATAGAAAGTCTTTTTTGGTGATATATCGAGAATGGATTGACTGATTTCAATGTATATTTATTTTTTCACTTCGGCTTCGAGAAGTTTCCTCGCGTATTGGAAAAGTTAGAAAATCACAAATAATTTAAATGAGTATAAAACATAATATGACAGAATAATTAAGAAAAAAGTATATCCTCATAAATGACAGACATTGACAAAATTTATGATTGGTTTTATTTTTATTCAGTTGACCGTTATTACTTTTGAATTCGAGTAAATTAATTCTCTTTTAACAATTTTTTCCGAAATTCATCAGCGAAAAGTGATTTCAAATAGATTAATTAAGTTTGATGAAGTGCACATTGTGAAAGGTTATGACTTCGAAGATGTTCACTTTATGAAGTTATAACATTTGTGACTATGCACGCATCGATAATTGCTTTATTATGTAACAAATTACTGGGCCAATCATTCAGTGTTTGTGGCATGAATCTAGAAAATGAATGTTTCTTTCATGGTCAATTGTATGTAGCAGGTTCGCGTGTCAGCAAACCACGTTTTGTTCGTTCTCGCACCTGACGACAAGATGAAAAATTTCGTATATTACAAGGTGCTTCACTGAAGGGAATCCCAAGTGCAACCCTCTAGAAAATAGTTCAACAGAAGGTAGTGCATCAATACTGCGCGAATCATTTTGTTTCACTTCAATAAAGGAAATGCCTCGCTGCCATGTGAATTACATTTATTTTAATGTAGTTAATTAATTTAGATAATAAGTTAAAACAACATTATTGATTCTGAGGTGGTACGAAGTTCACCGGGTCAGCTGGTTTAGTATATTTAAAGCAAACAAAATAGAAATTTAAAGCAAACAAAAATGTTATAAACATTTTTGTTTGCTTTAAATTTATATTTTTAATGTTTTCTTCTTTTTCTTGTATTTACTTGAGTAAGTGAATTAACTCATTTATACAGATTTGTCAAATTGTAACACAAGAGCCAAGAATCACACAAGTGACAATCATATCGAAAAATAACAAGCCCATGGTAATTCAAAAAGAAGATAAAATAATAACAGCTGCAAGAATTTTCTAAACATATTTTGGAACTAATGACTTTACCATGAGTTATGTTCGGCATATAAACTATAGAAAGCAAATGTCTACAGAAATGCTTTTCATCTTAATATAGTAATATAGAAATTGTTTAAACACATTTTCGAGGTTCACACATTATACTCCATCTTCATATTTTAATATTTCTTTTAAATATCTTAGATATATCTCATAGTTTAAAGCACTTCAACGGCACATTCAAAAAATACTTAGTTTTCGTATCCCTAACAATCAACATACGAGGGTGGTCTGAAAAGTTTCCGAATTCGTAAATAAAAGCTAGTGAATTTTGTTGTTCATCTGTTGACAGTTACTCACCAAAGTTCCAGACATTTTGGACGCGCAGTTGTTATGTAACAGTCGTTTGAGTTAGTTGATGCGAGTGTTTTTGTGAAAATGGACAAAATTGAGTATCGAGTTGTAATTAAATATTTGTTTTTGAAAGGCAATACGCCTAAGCAAATCAAAGATGAGTTGGATTCTGTGTATGGGGACTCTGCAGATAGCAGAGGTTATGAACATGTCAAAAGAATGGATTTGTCACATATTAAATGAACATTTAGGCATGAGAAAGCTGTCCGCGCGTTGGGTGCCGTGTTCGCTCATGTTAGACCAAAAACGTGTTCGAATGAACATTTCCAACGCTCTGTTGGTGCAGTTTAGTCGCAATAAATCTGAGTTTTGGCACCGACTGATTACTGTATATGAAACTTGGATACACCATTATACACCCAAAACAAAAATACAGTCCAAACAGTGGACTGCAAAGAGGGAACCGGCTCCAAAAAAAGCCAAAACTGTTTTTTCGGCTGGGAAAGTGATGGCGACTGTTTTTTGGGATAATCTTAGAGTTATTTTAATCGATTATCTTCAAAAAGGAAAAACCATTACAGGAGCACACTACGCATCATTACTTGACAAGCTGAAGGCAGAATTTGCGGAAAAACGGCCACATTTGCAGAAAAAGAAAATCCTGTTTCACAATGCACCGTCTCACACCTCAGCGGTTGCCATGGCGAAAATCCACTAATTACGGTTTGAACTGCTTGGCCATCCGCCTTACTCACCAGATCTAGCTCCAAGCGAGTTCTTTTTGTTCCCTCATCTAAAAATTGCGCTCGGAGGACAGAGATTTTCGTCTAATGAAGAGGCAATCACCTTCGTGAACCATTATTTTGCAGAGAAAAACGCCGAGTACTATTTGGACGGGTTACAAAGATGGGAGCATCGCCGGGAGAAGTCTGTACTTACAAGGAGACTATGTTGAAAAATTAAAAAAAATTACAGAATAAATGTCTTCTATCTTTATTAGGTCGTAAACTTTTCAGACCACCCTCGTAGTCTCTTTCTATTAATTATCAAAATTTGGGTATGCCATATGCTGCATTTTGATGCTCATAAAATCATATCACCAACAGCCATGTTTAAAAGTTGATCAGCTCCCACCTAGCTTCCTTAGCACCTTGCTCCTCACGACCAAACTAACTATACTGCGTATTTCACATAAATCTTCTCAATCATTAACATTACATGGATATTACATACAAGTGTTAGTTAATTAACGTCACAAGAATTGTTCGTATTCTACTCGAAAATATAAGATAAAAATAATCTACGACACTTTTTGATTTACATCTTTAATAAGGAGAAATAATTTATTTTTCTGGCACCCATTGTGTTGTATACAACACGACGTTTAACCCTTTAGTTAAATTGAAATAGAGTATTTCGAGAAAAGGATAAAAGATAAGAAAATGTTATTGTTTATAATAGTCTTATTTTGTACTCAAAACCCATAATTGTTACCTTACGTCTATGTTTGATTCGTTAGTATTAATAATTTTTCCGTAATTGAAAAAAAACTCAACAGAAACAATAAATTAGCAGTACAAATCAATATTTCTTTTTAATTATATCGCTGAATATTCAATTGGCAACAAGAGATTAGCTGCTTCGTATCGTACTGCATGGTTGCATGGCACCAAATATGTTTGCACTATGCAATTTTCACCCTTTGTATTAACATTGAAATAATAATCTTGAGAATGGGATGTGATGGAAGAAAAATGTATTAATTATAATCGTTTTTTTTGTACTCAGGAACTCACAAAAGCCTACTTGCTATACAAATTAAACAACGGTCTGTGTATCTACACCAGTCCATTAGATCAGACAAACTCTTGCAAAAAAATTAACAGACAGAGAGATGTAAAGAAAGCGAGTTTATTCTGCGAGTATTCCGTTACTCCAATTTTAATATATAACCTTTGATAGAAAGAATCAATTTAAAAACATAAAAAATTGTTTTTTATTCGACACAATTAGCCTTCCGAATCTCAAATCTTCCATAAAAGATAAGACAATATTACTAAAACTCACACAAATTTCACAAAGGAAACGCTGTATCAAAAAAAAATAACTATACATTTTATATTCAAAGACAGAGGTCTAACAAGTGGTGTACTCTAATAAAAATTTTCATCTGTATAAGGTAATGCTTCAAAAAAGTTAATAAATATATTTTCTTCATTTCTTTACGATGTGCATATTTATCAACGTTATCATGCAAAATTTCACCAGACTCAATCTAAAATTGATAACAGATGGACATGACACAATTATCAGGATTCTATTTTCGTCATTTGACTAGAGAATCTTAAAAAAGAACTACTTCTAAAGATAGGACGGGACAAAAATAAAGTTAGATTATTTGCAACATGTATAAAAAAATATCTCACTAATGTACGGCATTATTTTTAAATTAAGCACAACGAGTAACAACACTGAACTGCAATAAATATTTTTATATAATTATTGAAAACAAAAGTAATATTGTGAATCAATCAGATTCAATGGTCCATCAATCAAAACATGTAACGTAAAAGTGCACAATACAGATCAAGATGTAAGGCCAAGTTCTGATAATTGTGAGAGCAAAATGGAGCAAATTTTATAAACTGAATTCCATAAAAGATATTCATCTGCCAATGTACTAATATGTAATGACAAATTGTATGAAAAATTGTATTTCAGACAGAAATATCAAAAGAGTGATAGTATAATAGATATCATTTAATTTTACATTTTATTTCATTTGTAAAATAAAAAATTAAAACACTTCTGTAACATTTAAAATTTATGAATTTGAGTTTCTCAAGATCTAGAAAAGGATTATATTTGCAACGTGATAGATTCGATCTTGTGTTTTGGCATTTAAACAAATTTGTATTGTGTACTTATTATAAAAATCGAAAAGTTCTGTCCAAACTATTCAAATTTAGGCATTACATATTGATATCCTATTTTCGAAGGAAAAAAACTAGTGAAAGTTGGGAATATTTTGGAAAATTTATCTATTCTTTCGAAAACAAGAGGAAACACATTGATACAGATAAAGGTGTTTTGTAAAGTTTGCTTTGAGAAAAACACAAATTTTACAAAGTAGATTATAAATTGAGAGTGAATACCTACAGTTTTTAAGCACATTTCAACTAATACTTGATGATTTTTTTTGCTTATTTATTGAGTATTAGGTTTCTTTTTTCTCATTATTTACTTTTCTTTTTTAACAGAACACAAATTAAAAGCTACAGAAAAAATGACAGCACTGGAAACCTTTCGAGCCATCTTAGAGATGACCATAACATTCAATAAATTAAAAAAGACAACGAAAATATGGCAATACAGAATTATTTTTAGGCCAGTATGAAAGTCAGCAGCAGTACCAAAGATACGAGTGCTGAAAATAAAATGGATTTTAGTGCGAGATATCGCTCCATAGTTTTGCCGAGGCTTGATTTTATTCGGCAATATGTTCAATGACGAAATGATAGATTTTATAAAGGTGATGTCGCACGCTGCCGCCACCGAGAGTTTGGGCTCCAGACGCCGTAGCCACTAAAAATATAATCGGAGCACGGGTCTAAGACATAATGTTTCTTTGAAACTATTTATAAAACAATAATGTTATTTTTCACTATAACATAAAACATATTACCCAACAGGACTTCAAAGGCATAAAAATATTATGAACTAAAAAAATACCTTGGTTTTATTATTTATAAGTACGAATATTAACAACAACACCGAATTATAACTTCCTACGTATTGGCGTTTTTTATATATACAAGTAACCAAATGGGTATAAAAATGGAAACTTTGATGGTCCACAAAATAATTATTGCTCAATGAAAAAAAATTTAAAAATAGATCTGTACTCGCTATTCAAAGACCACTTTTCAAAAACATCCCACACCGGAGAGAAAAGAATTTTTCCAGGCCCTTGACATTTTCAGGAGCCCCCTTGAAAAAGAATGTTAAATCATTTTCAGTATTTTGAGGGTTACTTTGGAGTTATACTTTCCAGATATGGGCCAATGATCTATATATTATATGTGAATTTAGAGTTTATATCTTACTTCATTTAGAAGCCTGACAGTCTGACAGATGAAAAAACAAAATGGATGGAAAGGAAGAACAGATTACCACAAAAATAGAGTTCCGTTTTGACCTTTCGGGTATGAAACTGCAAAATGCAAAACTTTAAACCATTAACGTCTCTTTCTCATATATTGAAAAATATGTGTAGTAAATAAAACAATGGAAAAAACAGATCATATTTGGAAATATATAAAACGAGACCACATTTGATACACAAAATATTCTACCATTGCTTCTCATGATGTCTAGATAGAGCAAAAAGAAATCAATTAAAATTATATTACATGTAAACAAAATACATATTGAAAATATTTTCAAATGACTGTGGCATTTTCAGCATAAAATTTGAAACACCGTGATGGTAAAATCTCCCACTACAATAGAACAAGAAGCAGGAATTTTTATTAAAAATAAATTTTTATTTGGTCATTATTACTGAAAGAATGGCAATATAACATTTCTTCATAACTACAGAAATCATAAATATTTCAATTTAAGCAGCTGAGTAAACGACCGATCATCTCAGAGCTGACTCAGATATTATAGTTTATTCAAAGCTTCGTGTTTATTATCAATAAAACTGTAAAATTAAAGAATTGGTATAATATTAAATTTACAAACTATTTAGTTATAACATGTACATGATACATAAAAACTAACTAAGTAAATTATGTTACATAGTATTTCTGCAGAATCTCCCAAGGAAGTTAAAAGGTCTACTTGTGATCAAAGAGGCGTCAAATGTTAAGAGAAACTCGCATCCGGAAAGATGTATTGCCTACTTATTAATGTTTAAACAATACCATGAATAAACTATTACCTTTTTATACCAACTCAGCAAAGGAAGCGGTGGAGCACGACTATTTAAAATGAAGTTTAAAAGGTTTTTTAAGGGAATTCACTAATATAATTTCGATTTCGTATGGAGCAGTGTATTGATTTTGACATTTACTGACAATTCTGGTTGGTATTGCCATTAATATTTGTTTGTATTAACATATGAAAAAATCTAAAAAATCAATAAATCAGTCTGTACCAAAGTCACAAGCATAGGCAGGAATAGGATTGTGACCATGTTTTCATTAATGAAATAATATTGTAACTATGTATATTAACGGTTTAATTTTTTATTAAACTATATTTGATTGTTATTTTTGAAAAATGAAATTTCTCATGAGTAAAAAAAATTATTATTTATGGTTCATAAATAAAAATAGTAAAGCCTTGCCATTTGCTATCTTATCGGATATGTACAGATGAGATTGACACACAGTTTAAGATAAATTATCAGTAGCGTAGCCACTTAATTGGATCATTTCTTATTGTGCAAAACTGTTCTGAGAATCAATAAGAAAATATATGAATCAAGGAGCCAAGGCATAATATTATTTTGGATTCTTGACTTTACCTATAGTTTCTTTTTATGAATGTTAATAGTGAGGATAAGAAGCCCCATAAACGACCGTTTCGTGCCATGAAATAGAATCTCATTAATTTATTGTTTTCATGCAGAAATATTGGCACAAGTCCCAAATTTAAACCTAAGGTTGCTTACAAATTTGCATTTCATTCTAAATTTACATCAACAGACGGTGATTTAACGGGAAAACAGGAAAAACATCATAATTCTGAAACTGTTACAATTTAACTACTATAAATATTAAAAAAAAGGGGACCGATTAAATCATTTGTGTTAAAAAATACCTACATTGTTTTTCGAAAAAAAGACAGTTATAATAACTGATCCACATTTAACGATTGTTTGCTAGTATTAATTAAAAACAAGTGGTGAAAGAACCACGCAATATTTTAATTGTCCATATCGTCGGACTTACCATATTATCATAAAATATCTTCTATTAAACATTTTTCTCTTGTTTTTGATTTGTTTATAGCAAATTTTTAATAATTAAGCATTTTACGCTCTTGTCTACAATTTAATAAAGCAATTAATTAAATAATATATTACACACTCTTAATATTTTTTGCAATCGATATCCATATTTTATTTAATCACCTTTTCATTTGGAGCAAATCCTTCATATCTTTTGAATGATGTGACACTTACTAATTATTACGATTTATAATGAAATAATATATTTCTGCAGACTGTACTAAGTTTAAAATTAGATTTTGTAATTATCTGCCTACCTGAAAAGCTCAATTGAAAGATTTTCATACTGGTGTTATTACGTTTCAATCACAATTAATCTGCAGAAAAAATAAAAAGTCACTGTCACTCTAATGTCAGATGCAGTCTGTCAGATGTTAATAATATTGTTGCCCTTGTAACTTTGATTTCAAATGAATTTTATTGTCGAAAGTAATATTTTATAATTTAATGTTTATTTAAATGATATAATTATTTTATAAAATAGACCCGAAAATGGGAAAAAGTAAAATGATTGCCAAAAGCTGCCCAAAATGCGATATGCAGGTATAATTGCAAAGCTTTCTTAAATAGTTTTTTTTACTCTCGATGACGCTACTAGAACTGTAAATATTTTATTGAGGGATATTATAGATTCGTTATGAACATTGTTGATAAATTATAATACATACAGACGTCTAAAATAAAATACAGATAGAATTTACATATTTTTATTATATAATTTTCTATGATGCATCATCTTAAAAAATCTTGAATTTTATTCTACCAGCCTCTAATGCAGTAGGGCTGCCACGCGACAAAATTGTGAAACACCCAATGAGTGTTGGCTAATATAGAATGACCGGCTTTTCTTCGTGTTCATTCACACGTATTTTTCTTTATTTTTTATAATTTCCGGTGTGTCCTTCAAACGTGTTGAACTCGTTATAAATCTATGAAAGTTCTATATTATCCATGTCACTGCAATCTTTAAAGCCTTATTCTCGTTATGTAGATCAAAACATATATTTTTAGTGAATCACTGGTCTTCATAGAATTATCAAATAATTATGAAAATTATTAGAGGTATGAATTGTTTCCCTTTGTAGATATGAAAAATAGGGTTTTAGAAATAATATAAAAGCAACCATTAAGGATAAATTTCTAAAATTTAGTTTAGATTTTAATCAAACTTACCAAATGTAAAAAAAAAATCATCACACAATTAAAGAATCACGAAGGCATCCTTTATGGCCCAGGAATTATTTATTACATGTGATAACAATAATTATATTCAAATCTTTGTTCGTTGTTTTCTCTAAATTAAAAACTACTTTTTTCAAACTATTTGTCATGATATCTTCATAATTAATGCACTGATTTTAATAAACTAAACGCTTATTGTTTTGTAATTAAATTGTCCATAACCCTTAGCATAATCAAATGATTGGTTTCCTTCATAAAAATCATTATGTTTGACTTTCCAATTCAGATGATTGAGAGCTGTGTTAATGGTGGCAACCATTTTTAGACTATTTAACTCGAGGATTCTCATGAAAACAAGCACAAAAGTTTTTTCTTTCATAATATTTCCTATTTTTTCCCTAAATATAGTCAATGACTTTAAATAAGAGAATCACTGATTTTTTTATTGGCCCCTCACATACAGGTGAGAATGGATGTTATTCCTGGCTAGCTAATACATTTTATATTGTGGGATAACTATAAATAAAATAAAATAACTTATAACCTTTCTTTTCATACATATTCTCCTGATACATATTCTGAGTGGATGGATTTATCAGCTTGTATGCCTCAAGGAGGGATTCTTTCTCCACTCTTTTTTTTTAATATTCATTGATATCGAGATTATTTGGAATATACATAGTATTTTCATCTTTATACTGATGGCTTACAAAAATAAGCCCTTACTCTCATATACATTCTATAACAACTTTCATCAACACCCTCAACGACAACCTAATTTCTTTCAGTCAGTGGGCTCTTAAAATGGGTTTGTTAGTTAATCCAATTAATTATCAAATTATCATAATTGATAGTCAATAACTGCTTTTTAAAATTACACGATCAGGTTTGCTACATCTAACGTTAAATGACACACCAATGTTATCTAAGCCGAATGACTTGGGTTTGTAGATCAATCAAAATCTTAACTGGTAACCTCAAGTAAATGATGTTAGTCGTCGTATCTTCAGCACAATGCATTCTCTCAGACATCATCAAAATATACTGTATATTCTAACCGAAGCTCACCTCTGCCAAAAACTCCTACTGTCTCTGCTTGACTACGGAGATATATGTTAACCAAATCTCACTGATAATCATCTTGAAAAAATTAGAATGGCCTCAAATTTGTACATACATTATGTTTTTGGGTGCATAAATATGAGCATCTCAATTAAGAGCGAAACACTTCTTCATTCCACATATTTCTACATTTCTTCATAATATTTAAAATAAACCAAATTATCCAAAACATCTTAAAAGAGCATCTGAAAAGTCCTTCCTCTTATAGTCCTTTATTCCTTCCTCGCCTTAATTCCATCTTGCTTCATTTTCCTCAACCGTGCCTCTTATTATAGTTATTTTTTTGATAGTGTTTTTCTATTTTTCCTTTATTCTAATTTGTAAATTGTGTAATAGAGTAGGTTTACAAGGTACATTTATTTTTCAAAGGTTCCATCATACTGAATTCTCTTATTTATTCATTGTAATTTACTGGAAGAGATGGTTCACGTAGCAATAAGTATATGTATAATTTTATGCGTACATTAGACTTTCAATTTAATAAATTAATTCTATTGGTAAAGACAACTTTAGCTTAAAACAATGCCCGGTGTCACCTGTAGGTGACAATTAGTCTTCAATTCACAACTTCTGTGACAAAAATTACAGTTACAAAAATTTTTTTTTGTGTTATCATAACAACAATACTAAAAGAATGTGCAATCATATTTATAATATCTATAATATAGATTTTCTTTTTAACCTCTAACCACACATACCACACAGAAAAATATGAAATTTGTTAGAAAAATACGACAAACATTTTCAGTTGATGAAGTAAGTGGACTACCAGAAAAATTGAAATAGAAATACTATCTATGAATGTAGTTAAGGGTAATATTTCCTTCTAAAGGGTATAGCAGTATAAGGATAGTGAATTCGCCCCCACGGCCAAATGTGATGAATATTATATTGATAGTACTTTAATTATATTTATTTTTATATATATTTTAGCCTCGTATCTTAAACCTTTTTTAAGTATCCTTGAAAAATGTCCTGAATATTATGAATTTTTTAAATTCAATTTTCTTTGAAACTAATGAAGTTAGGATGATGATTAAAAAATGTAACTATAGACAACATTGAGAAGAATATTACGTATGTTGTTCCTAATTATACAAATTTTGTAATGCTTTCATTTGAAATAAAATATTTTTTATTTATAATTTTGTTTATTCCCTTTAAGTGACCATCTTGGGAAAATTCTCTAATAAAGCTCTCAGCATGTATATTGACTTGTACAAGTTTCATCAAATGCTGAAAAATAGTGAAAATTTTTTTTATTTTCTTCATTCCTGGTTGGCCTCCTCTTCATTCCTGGTCTGGTTATCAAGTAACAATACAAGTACTGAGAAATAAAAAATATTTTCAAACAATTTTAGTAATTTTTTTCTTTATTTTAGTTCAATATATCTTAATGTATCAACAACATATGTATCACTGTCACGGCTATTTCTTAATTGTAGATAAAAATCTTCATCATCAAAAATTTCTTGAGTTCCGCATTATATATAATGTGTGTCCGCCGACAGATTTTATACTTAAAAACGGCTTTGCAGTAGTGGGGAGAGTGAGATATCGATCGACACAGGAGTGTTGTGGGTTATTTAGTAGACATGAGTCAGTAGAAAATACGTCTCCAAGAAAAAAGTGCAATATGCTCCCCGCATATTGCACTTTTGTCTTGGAGACGTATTTTGCAAACAATAATTCGGTGAACATAGCAATACGTCGTTTTTGTTCACAGTTTGATATTTACAAAATAAAAAATGGTCCATCGAACCAATTAATTTGGACACCAGTACGGAAGTTCAGAGATAGGATCAGCTGGAAATGAGCCTCAGTCTGGATCTTGAATGTTTGTAACGACTCCAGAGAATGTGAGTCGCTTGAAATAAGAAATTTTCCAAAATCCACGCAAATCTGTTCGCAAAATTGCATCGTCTAGAGCATAAAAAAACATCTTCATAAATTATTATGAAAGTGCTTAAAGTTCCAACCATACAAGCTGCAAATCGTTCAACAACTGAAAGCAAATGATTACACAAGAAGAGAAAATTACACTAGGCTTGTTTTGGAACGATTTTCTACTCCTCCGCGCTTACATAGTATTTAGTGACGAGCCGCATTTTCACATTGGAGGTTATGTAAATAAGTAGAATATGCATTATTGTGGCGAACATAACCCTAAAGAAGTTCATCAGGATCCCCTCCATAGCCCGAAGACAACAGTTTGGTGTGCAATTTCCAGCCACGGCATTATCAGCCTCTATTTTTGGTCTGAGTGAAACCGTCACTGCAGATAGGTACTACGAGGCGCTGGCCACCTTTTTTATATCAGAGCTACGTAACTATGCTTATTAAAATAACAGAACCCATTTTTAGCAGAATAGGGCCCCTGCACACAGACAGAAAACCCAATAAGTCGCTTTAGTGAAATTGACTGGCCCCCTAAATCGCCGGACCTGACCCCATGTCATTTTTTCCTGTGGGGATACCTCAAATCTCGCATATATAGCAATGTTCCATCAATGATAACAGACCTACAGGAAAATAACTTATGCGAAACACTCGCTTGCAGATCTCTGCAAGCGAGTGTTTGACAACGTGAGGTCAAGATTTCAAGATGGTTAGACCTAAATGGGCATCATTTAAGTGCTGTTGTTTTTAAAATTAAAATCCACAGTATTTTTCTGTACAAAAATATGTAAATAAATTTGATTGCATTTATATTCCAGTTTTTATTGTTAGTCAAAGTGTAAGATCTGCTGGCGGACACCTTTATAATTTCCACCTTTTTGATACCACTCTTTTGTTTTGTATAGTCCACTAATTTTTTTTTGTGAAGATCATGTTGACATCCTTTGCTGATCATTAAGAAATATATAAGGTATAAATCAATATTTGACACAAAAAATATCATTAAAAACAACCATTTTGCCAATGCTACGAGAATAGAACTTAACTTTTTTCCATCTCAAATAACTTTTTTCTCCTAGACAATCACTCATTTTCTCAATATTATTTATAGTTAAGTTGTATAATCATAATCCTCATTCATCATTAAGTTATATAATCATAACAAATCAGAGAAAATTATTTTTAAAAATTCATAATTTTCAGGACATTTTTCAAGGTTATTCAAAAAAGGTTAAAGTTACGAGGCTAAAATATGTATAAAAATAATTGTAATTAAACAGTGTCACTATCAATATAACATTTGGAGTGTCACTATCAATATAACATTTGGCTTTAGGACGAATTCACTACTACCTCTGATTCTCTTTTATATACTCAATAAATTTGTTACATGTATATGGATATTCGTTAACTAGTATAGCAAACATTTTTTTCCAATTGTTTTCAAAAGTAAAAGAGAAAAAATCTATAACTTTTTTGATTTAGGCCTTAATATTGCTAAGGAATGATTTATTTTTCTATAACAAAATATTTTCAACAATTTCTGATTTGTAATTATGCTTTTATTTTATTATCATAAACAGAACCACCATAAAAAAACCTAACATACATGTCGGTAATCAAGCACAGGCAGTGAGAACGTTTGACGGAGGAGAGTTGGTTTTAGCCACTGGAAAAATGAACCGAGTTACTAGTGTAACCCATTTTTCTCTCTGTGAAATAATACTCGTATCACTCAATATTTAAAACGGAATAAACCGGTTGCTGTGTAGCATTGATGATGATGTTCAGAGCTCATTTTGTGTGTATGCTGCTGGACGCTTAACCCTTTATTTAATATTGAAACGGTGTATTCCGAGAATGGGATAAAATACGATAAAAATTTATTATGGCAATTATAATTATCTTATTTTGTAAAGAGCTAGTAAAATATAATATAACCATAAGTAAACACCACCATCTGGTAAGTCATTTTCTACATAATTAAAGTCACAATTTGATAATGTTTTGTATTATTATGTATTGATTCGTTTCTAACAATTTTATATATTTATTTGAAAAATTTAAAGATTCATTGCTTAGTAGCGTTGTTTTCCATGTACATTGGTTGGGAATTACAGATTAAAAAAATTTACAAAGCGGCAAAAAGATCCAAATAAAAGGATTTGACACAATACCAATTTGGGTATACAAGGTAGTTAGTCGCAATAAAAGGTACAATGAAATGAAATTAAGAGGTACAATAGCAAAAACCTTGTAAAAAGTTATTTTTACAAGATTGTTACTGTTATACCATTATTTTATTATGTATTTGTATGCAGTAATACCCCAGAGTTACATATTAGGTGATACCGGCAAGCATTATGTAATATGAAAATTATGCAAGTCGGAATATTTACAGATTCTCATACAAGTTTAACTTAAGTATATAGATTAGCAGGCTATTTATTACAATGAAAAAAAATGTGGGAAAAACTATTATTCAGAATAGTTTTGTATATATGACCTTACAATTAAGAAATTTGTATTATATTGTAACTAAAGAAAGGGAGACATGGAATTAAACAAAATACAACGCAACATAACTTATTATAAGTAGATGGTTCCATAAAACTTAGGAGAGCTGTTTAGCGAGTTAAAGATTTCTTCTCTTCCCGTAAGATTTCGTAAGTGAAAAATAATATATGCCAATTTAAAAACTTACAGGTGCTAAAAATGTTACATTGTAACAATTCTGAAAAAATTTACATACCATTTTTCAATGTAGTCCCCGTGACGTTGAACGCAAGTATTTCACTGTTTTGAAAGTGCGTGGATAAGACTTTAAAGAATTTTTTTTATCGTGACTGTAGCCACTCGTGTACCACGATTTTCACCTCTTCGTCA
Organism: Druceiella hillmani; assembly: GCA_039881145.1. Classification (NCBI taxonomy): domain Eukaryota; kingdom Metazoa; phylum Arthropoda; class Insecta; order Lepidoptera; family Hepialidae; genus Druceiella; species Druceiella hillmani. The sequence continues at coordinate 24,266,583 of JAYKKI010000019.1, read as the reverse complement.
ATTCTGAAATATTTACCTTCATTTGTTTCTTTGAATGGTCCAAACACATGAAAGTCACTGGAGGTGATGTCTGAGTAAGGTGAAATTGATATCCTGAATAAGCTATACTGTTAAATGAGCATATGGAATCGGGCATTGCGTTGCATTCTGCACTGAACCAATCTACAAAATTGTAGCTATTTTGTTTATTGTTTTTGCAAACTCTTCCGTCACTACGCAGTGAATCCAGCCTGATCACGGGGATTTTCCACAGAAGTCACTCAGCTTTTAAACTTTCCTCTGCAGGGACAAACACAAATCATAGTACTGTATTGTCATCTTGCGGTGAATTTCAATGGTTTGACATTTTCAATACTCCAAAAATGCATCACCGATTGCTGCTCTAATGGCGTCCTTATCGGTAGCGAGGCAGCTATCTTGTTAACCTGTCGATCGTTTTGTGAAACTCCAGGAGTACTACTGCCACATATCAAACCAATTATACTACTTTTCAAAATATTGCACTTTTTATATTTTAATTTGACATTATATTTATATTTGAAGCTTATAAAGAACTTAGCCACAAATTAAGAAACGAGATAAAATAGTACATTTTTAATATTCATATTAGCTGACTCATGTACGGCATGCGGCGTGTGTATGTGTGAAATACGCCACTACAAGCTCAGTAAAGCTCGTTTATAAATATACACATTTATATATATGTCAAGGGAGTGTAAACAGGGGAGCGAAAGAGGATATGTAGCTTAAAATTTACAGCAAGTTAAATTGAATGATAAAAGTTACTAAAACAATTATTAAGAATTAAATTAAAATAAAAAAATATCAAAGAAACATCTAAGTCCAATGTTTAAACTACTAAGTCCAATGTTAGAATTACCAAAAAAATTTCAAATAGCAAGTTGGTTGTAAAAAATATCGGAAAAATATCATCTAAGAAGTCCGTTGTTAAAAAAAGGTTGATAGAAATAAAATGAATGACAGATAAATGAATGGGTGTACATCGTCACCGACTCTATTAAAGAAAGCATAATGATATCATATAGAAATGATGCCTAGCGAGAATTATGTTTACGAGTTGGTATTTTCTTTAAGAAAGTACTCTGACTATTTTCTACTGTCTCACGAATATAATAGGATACAATATGATACGAACATAACATAATTATGGTAGCGCAAACATCGAGTTAAAAAATAAAAAGTGTTAAATTTGTACAGCGTTATATATTTTATTAAAATGAAACCAAAAATTCTTTTTATTTAAAAACCCAACATTTTTTTTAACACTATCTTTCAGTCATAATTTTAAATGTGTAAAAAATTCACTACTAACATAAATATTAAAACTCAAAAAAATATCAATATTATATTGAATATATTTGGCGTTAATTTTGTAGAAATTCATTATTCACAATTAAATGAAACTACGTGATGTAGTATTATTTCTACTTTCTTTAATTTCTTTACCACGACCTAGGTTTCGTTGTATTACAACATCTTTGCTAATATCCCACCTGAAGATGTTGTAATACAATAAAACCTGGGTTATGGTAAAGAACTTAAAGAAAGTAGAAATAATACTACATCACGTAGTTTCATTTAATTGTGATCAATATTATACTTTCGTATTGAATAATTTTTTTGTCTTTAAAGATGAACTGTTTTATTGCATTCTAACTGTTCATTGTTAAGATGAGTCAAACATGGCTGCGTAAATAATATATTATTTTATTTTATAAATAGTATATTTATTTATCTGAACACGGTCATGGTGATTAAAAAAATATTTAATATTGTCAAATGTTTGCGGAGACATTAACAAATTATATTGCAAAATAATAATTATATTTATTAATGTACATACAGGTACTAAAACATGCATTAATGAATCTGATGTATTACTACGATTATTGGAAAATGTTAAAGTCTAGTTTTGTATAAATACAAAATAACCAAAGCCATTATGGTTATTTTGATATTTTATAGTGTATTTTAAAATAATTGTAAAACCTTTTGACAAGTGATAAATAAATTCAGCCTAATAATTTCCAGGTTGCAGTAGCATCTAAATCGTGCAAGTGTGGCCATGCATTTTTCTCCACCCGACGTTCCCAGGACGTGTCTCCTAGCGATGAGCAACGTCGGCGGACGTCCCGTGTGCGGCGTGGTAAACCTCAGTTTTACGATAGTCAGGATTACCAGCGGCAGAAGAGGAAGGTTGATATATTTTTGTATACACAAACCTATTATTTTAATTTCAGTATTTTATATGTCTTACATAATCATCAACGGCATATTATACACGTATCAAAGAGCTTATAATAAATGGAATATGACCTAAATAAGAGAGAAATATCCGAAAATTGGATCTATAAGGGATTTAAGTCTTGAAAACTAGTAGTAAATGCAGTAAATAAAAGGCATTGAAAAAAATTCATTACTTTTAGGGTTCCATACTTCAAAAGTAAAAAAGAAACCTTATACATACACTTCATTCTTATACATTCTTATAGGATCACTTCGTTGTCTATATATCTGTCAAGACCCTTTTTCTCAGGAACGTGTGAAAGTATTAAGTTGAAATTAATATAAAATACTTAGGTGTACAGTTCCTTGAAACTATAAAAAATCCAGCTTTTAAGTCAACGCATTCAAGAAGAACCCTAAAAATACGGCCATTTATTCCGTTGACCTAGAATCATGAAATTTGGCAAGAAACAAGGTCTCACAGCATAAGTAAAGGAAAAAACCCGGCTTCGCTCAGAGAGTTGATATGAGGTTGTGTTGTAGTGGGAATAAAAGGATAAGCTTCAAAATATGAGAGGTAAACAATTTTTATTGAAAACATTTTCTAACTGTTTACAATATTTTTATAAACGAAATTGTTCATTTCTGTTGATGTATCTTCCCATTCGGTACATGAGGATCTCATCATTTCTGTTTTGTTGTTTGCTGTCTTTGGCTATTTGAAATACTGCCATGTCACTGCCTTTGTTCACATAATAACAGACATATATAATGGATTTTACTGAATTGCCGTATTCTATGTTTATGAGTGCTTGGAACATTTTGGAAAGTAGTGGGTTATATGGTACTACCCATTGATTATCTATTCCGAGTTCGTCCCTGCCTCGTATTCATATTTTTGCTGTGAAGCCACCTTTTTTGGGTGTCGTCCAAGTATGGTTTAGGGTATTTTTTTGTACATTTTTCATCACTCATACATGGCAAATTGGGGTTTAATAGCCCTTATGATCCATGAATCATGTTTTTGACAACTATGTCCTACAGCTCCGGATCTTTTTGTGGATTGAAAATTCAGCTTGGATGATTTTATCGATATCCATGAGATGAATTCTGTTGTGTAGCGATATGAGATTGTTTGAGTGAGCCAGTCCTCATTTTTGCCATTCGATTGTGTACATCCAGCATCTAATCTAGCATAAGATTGTGTCGCAATTCTTAATTCTTCAATTCGTTCATTTTATTGTTGTTCGGTTTCTCCGCTTCATGCTCTTCGACTGTTTAATTTTTTCGCTGTTTTTTTTGTTTTCGCCGTTTTGCTTCTGAACTGGCAACATCTTCTCTTTCCATTTGGACATTGTATAAAATATATATCAAATCAACTTCTTGTTAAGAAATACACTAGCACACTTTAAACACTTGTCACACTTTACTTTGGATTTATATTCAGTCACCGTATCACTTTGATTTACTCACACTTCACTGTTTGTTTTTATTCACTCACTTCATGAACGTTCTAGACTATTCCCAAATATTTCACAACATTTCAGAATGTTCCGGGATGTTTTGGAATGTTGTGTGTATTGAATAATCTCGAATGATATAGACTGTTCTATAAATTTCTATAGGACGAGACTTCCAGCCCTTTAGCACGCACTTCAGGTTAAAACGGGACTAGAGGGCTACCACACCATATAACTCCCTTGATGGTACCGGGACTCGTTTCTGAGTTTTAGCGGCACGCACATTGTCCACTTACTTTTATAATATATATTGATTATATCACAAGAAAAATTTTCTTTTTTAACATGCTCCTGTAAAGGCTACAGTAGGCAATATATTTTCGTTCTAAAAAATTAAAAATATACTGAATAGTTTAATAGGATTATTATATACCGTTAAATGTTTATAAATACCTAAAGGTGTATTGAACCCTCGTAATGAGAGTTCCACTCGTGCTTGGCAGGTTTTTTTGACTGAGTCCATCATTACTAGTCATAATCTGATTCTCCGTAGACATTATTGAACATCTATATTCACTGTTTTGTCTACAATATTAAAACAATTAGCTCTGTAGATTGGTCAATATCTTAATTGACAGTTTCAGATACACAATGTTAACAGCCGTCAAACCTCCAGCAGCTTACACACTTTACAGCAGCTTCAATATTTTATCATCCTTTAAACTAAAGACCATCTTTTTTAAACATTCATATTGTCTTTATTTGACTATCGAGACTTGTAATATTTTAATATTACAAAAGAGGTATTTAATAAAATGATATACAAAACTTATTTAAATTTTCATACTAATAGGGAAAGCCATACAAAGCTAGAAAAGGAATGCACCATGCGTTACACGCTCGCTAAACAAAATGATGTGAAATGGGTCTCTAGTAAAATGTGTATAATCTATGCGGTAGTGTATCTCGATAAAAAACATTAACAACGTGCTTATAACAAGAAATGTGGTAAAATGAAATATAAAATTTAAGCTAAAAGTGATACAAAAATGGCCTGGATACAAAAATAGAATAAAAGAATTATATTTAAGAAAGTTGATGTTTTTTAGGAAATAAAACAAGTCAACATTCGGCGATTGACAATCGGAAAATGCAAAAAGTATTTTTCACTCATTTCGGGTTTTACATAGGTTTTTTCGACAACCATATTGGGCGTACAAGTTTCATGGATTAGTATATTGCATCTGTGTATGGAGGATACAACGAGACCCAATCGGCACTTTGTTTCATCTTGCTGGTTAAAAGAATTCCGTAGAATTAGCAAATTGTAATGAAAAACGACGTGACTTAATAAAAAAATATAAGATTTCTAATTTGTTTGATTGTCGATTTAAATAATACTTTTAAGACGCTTATTTTCTTCATTTTCTATATTTAAAGGTTTTATTTTTATTCTTGTAACACCTGGGTCCAAAACTATACAGGTCTTTGTCTCTCTTTGGTCCCCTTTCCTTTTGTAGAACCCTTTGAAAATATGTGGACTCCTATTATTTTTGGCTCCCTATCATTTGGTGATATTAATTCATTTTTAAGAAAATTTCTTAATGCAATTTGACAGTTGATTTGAAATAGTGCCACCTTGACAGTTGCCTTTCCCATTCTAATTAAATTCTTTATTTTAAAAGTGTGAGCAAGTTACAACTAAATAAAGGTTTCTATTTCAGTACTGGCAACACTGTCATGTGTGGTCTTTCCGATTCTAGTTAAATTTTTGACTTTAAAAGTGTGATCATGCTACAACTAAATAAAAGTTTCTATTTTATTGCTGGCAACACTGTAATGTGTCGTTCTGTCGATGCCTGTCATTTAAGTCTATGAGGAAATTGACTATTTCTTTTAATATATGGTTATTTTAGCTTCTTTTTGAGACCATTGAATATAGTATATCATTTTGTAAGATTAACTAACTTATAAAAATTAAACAGCATTCATTCAGGTTACTTTTACCTTTCAATAAGTTTCCTTCGTGCCATCTAATTTAGCTTCTCCGTTTTTGACTCCCCCAACGAAATGCGAAATTTTTTATTTGCCCCTGTGGCAGAACCATTTATTTTTATTTCCTCCACAATTACCATTTTTTATCAGTTGTAATGTATGGAAATAAGGCCCTAAAATATAAATTTCATTAAAATCCTTTTTAGAATAGTGGCTCAATTAAACCATTCTACGTAAAACATGTTAAAGCATTCGCATTCATTGTTTCATAGTGAAAATTTTCAAATTTAATCAAACTAATATCAAATTTCTAGAAAACCTTAAATATTCCGATAAAATATAGGTGGTTTGAAAGGTGTTATTAAATTTTGATAGAAAGCCTCATTGAGTGGAGTTTCATGACTGATAATTTGTTTCATCTTTTTTTTGTGCTATTTCTACTATGATTTACAATCCGCTTTATTAATACAATTACTAAAATTATCTCGCCTGGTTTGAACGGAAATTACATTTATAATGGAAAATCTGATCTCAATTGGCGATCTTATGTATGTTCCAGATAATATCTAATTAGATTGTGTGATGCCAATTTACAATTTCAACTGTCTCTATAAGTATAAGGAGCATCCATAAGTAGTAAATGGTATAGAAATTCTTATATTATTCTTCTAAATGTATTATTGTGTCTTCTTTTCAATTCACAGGAGTATCTGATAAAAGAAAATCTATAATCTTGCTTTTGACTTAACAACCACTTTCGCTTGTTACACTCATAATTCGAAGAGTCGTAAATAATTGTATAGAACGACTAAAAACTTGATTGTGTGTTCACTATCTCATTAATGGAATGTGTTAATGGTCCATGATTACCACAATATTCCTTACAGTACAGACCTAATGTAAATGACAAGATTTGGCAAGTAATCATTTTGTTGACTTTGCTGATTATTTTTTGTTACTTTATTTCAGACACCGAAGAAAAGGTCCTTATCACACGGTTCTGTAGAAGAAGAACCAACCGTGGCGAAGACTAAGGAAAGTGGTAAGAATATAGTTGTATTGTTTATTTAAAGAACCGTGAGCATTTTGTCGTTAAATTACACAATTGGTTTAAGGAGTGACCCTCTCATGAAATGTATCGCTATACTTTTTATTCATTTTGTTGTTTAAATTAAAAAATCGAGTTGAAATTTGCTTCTAAAGGTGATGTTGGAGTATGGTAAACAATTAGTAACTATTGTCGTCATTGTTCTAAGGAAATACAGTAACATTGTTGTAAACAGATTATATCTCAGTGAAAGATTTTTGATCGACACTTCTCGTCAACATCTTAAATAGTCCATAGACCAATATTATATGAGCCGTATACTAGCTAGAGTAATACAACAAAATTTTTCTACTTATTTTTAAACACATCACTCGGCAAAGTTTTTTAGTGCCATGTAAGTAAAATTTAGAATAAATTTAATTTACCGATACTAGTAACTTTTAATTGGAAATTTATGTCTAGCTTCTGTATAAACTTTATTTCTTTTGTAGCAATAAGAATTCCATATATACATATGTAAATAAAGGCAAAAATTTAATATAAATTAGCACTTTAAATGATAAAGTTATTTCCAATTGTATGTATGTTCAACTGCAGTTATTTATATATGTTTTTAGTTATATGTACACTCTTTTGCATAAAAAACAGGCGGTTTTGATTTTGTCATATTATTAATAAAATATTATTTATTAAGAGGTTGTATTAATTGTAATTGTTACTGGCAGGTATAGTGCATTCTGGCACATAAAAACAAACGTTCTAAATTTGAAATTTATTCTTTTTGAATGAAAATTCTCTTTCACTGACAAACATATTTTTTGGCAGTAAATGAAATCCAACTCTTATTAAGCTCTTTTTCATTTGTTACTTTTTTATTTTAATGAATAAATTTTAATTAAATTACTGCTATTTGCTGCATTACTTCACTTCTGTTTGCTGTTCTCAGTATGGTTGAAAAAACTATTAGAGCTAGTAAAATTATTGCGCTGCTTGAAGAAGGCTATAGCCAATGTTATGTGTCTCAGCAGTATAATGTGAGTCGTTCCACCGTCCAAAGGGCCTGGCAACGATACCAAGAAACGGGCTCCGTCAGTAGATCACCCGGTTCTGGAAGAAAACGGTGCACTGAGCCACGGGACGACCGCTTCATAGTCAGTCAAGCGCTACGAAATCGCCAAGTTACGTACGTGGATCTCAAGCAGAACCTCGAGGACGTCTGAGGTATACGAGTAAGCCTATGGACAGTCAGAAGGAGACTTCAGGCCGTCAATATACGTAGCTATTGCCCAGCTCGGGACCCTACATTGCTCCGTGAGCGGCAACTCTATGCCAGATTGAGATTCGCTCATAATTTTTCATCATGGACTCAACAAGACTGGAATAGTGTTTTATTCTCCGATGAAGCTCGTATATCGGATAGTGGTGAGGATCGATGTCGGCGAGTGTTACGAAAACCTGCAGAACGCTTCGCAGAAGTGTGCTTTGAGGAAATCACCCCTTACGGTGGAGGCTCCATAATGTTTTGGGCTGGTATGAACTCAGATGACCGTACCAAGTTAGTTTTTATTGAAAGTGGCACACTTAATGCGAAAAGGTATAAACCTTTGGGCATGAGGAATAAGAACCTCTATTATATAACAGAGGTTCTTATTCCTCATGCCCAATCCGCATTAACAGCAGTTGGAGGCGAGTCCATTTTTATGGACGTCAACGCTAGCGCCCACCGCTCTAAAGATGTTGATGCGTAGGCTGGAATTCATCAGTTAGACTGGGCAGCTAGAAGTCCCGACCTCATTATATACGGCCATAGAAATATTACAGTAATAGCAACCAGTTGTGAGGAGAATAAAAAATGCCATTTGAAGATAAATTTATAAGCACTCGGTTTCTGTAATATCTCCTAAATATGGTGTAGTGCTGTGTGTGAAAGTGGATAAATAATTAAAACAATGGAAACTGTGCAAGATATTAGCAGTGCCATGTGCTAATAATTTAATGAAATTCTGGTAATGCCTAAGTATGGTGTAGAGTGTTGTTTAAAAGTTAGTTAATTGGTAGTTATAAAAGTTAGTAAAAGTAGTTGAGTTAGTCAATAAATGTGCAGCCAAAGTATCGAATTAAATCAATAATCAACGAATGAATAAGATAGGAATAGAAGTTACTTGTTTTTGTTACACTCTATAAGTTTGCTTTTAAATGATGAAGTCGAGGACAGAAAGAAATTCACAGTTGAAGGAAATTCATTTAGGGTACGAGCTTAGTCTGTTTACTGAAACAGAAATACTTCCTTACTTACTGAAACAAAAATAATGCCCTATATAGCTATGACACTTTAATACAAAGAAGGGACAATATACAAGGGGCAGCTGAAAAGTTTTGAACCTAAGTACCTTTGAGTATTACTAATGACATGCGCAGCACATCACTAATTGCAGGTATTCTAAAAAATATAATTGTCTAGTTTCATGTCATTAGCATCATTACATTTTTAGTAACGGAACCATAAACGTCACCATGTCCGAGTCAACCGCACTTTGTATGAAATTGGAGTACAGAGCTGTAATCAAATTCCTTACAAAGAAGAACAAAAGACAAGAAGGAAATATTTGAAGAGATGTCAGCAGTTTATGGGAAGTCTGCACCTTCATTTACGACCATAAAACGTTGGAGCCGAGAGTTTAAACACGGCAGGGAGTCACTCGAAGATGATCCCAGGCCGGGACGCCCAAACGCCGCCCTTACCGAAGAAAACATTGAAAAGGTGAAAAAACTTGTTCTCGAAGATCTGTGAATCAAGCCGTGGCAGATAGCTGAATTCATGGGCATTAGCATGGAACAAATCGGCGACATTTTGCACAATCATTTGCACATGAAAAAGGTGTGCGCGCGATGGATGCTGAAAATGCTCACAAGCAGCATAGAGTCACAACTTCGCAGGAGTTTTGGACATCTGTGATGATAATCCTGACGATGTGTTTTTGATGAAACATATATTCCACAGTACGATCCGGAGTCAAAACAGGAGTCAATGCAGTGGATAGAAAAGAGAGAAAAGCCGCCACGGAAGTTCAAAATGGAAAGATCGGCGTCCAAGTCATTGTTTTTTAGATTGTGAAGGAATTTTATTCATCGACTACCTTCCTAAAAATACTACAATGAACGGAGACTATAATGCCGCCTTGTTGACAAAAGTGCGTCAAGTGGTTGTCGAGAAAAAGAGAGGCAAATTGGCGAAAGGAGTCCTGTTTTTGCAAGACAATCCGTACTGCGCAAGTTGCAAGGCGTGCCCTCGCTGAGACATGATTTGAAGAAATCAACCATCCGCCCTACAGTCCAGACCTGGCGTCTAGCGATTATTTCCTCTTTTGAAATTTGGAAAAACCTCCAAGGACGGAGATTTTTCAGTGACGTAGGAATGAAGACGGCCGTAAACGAATATTTCGAAGACAAATATGGTGAATTTTTTTTTGTCCGGATTCAAAGCTCTTTTTAATAAATACAAGAAGTGTATTGAAATAAAGGGAGATTAAATTGAAAAATAAATTTTTTACACATTTCTATCAGCATTTTTAATACCTTAGGCTCAAACTTTTCAGCCGCCCCTCGTATATGCAGTCTACTGGCATTGCATGGAATGTTAAATTGAAAGCGCTGAAGAAGTGGACTGCTATCAATTATATTGTGGACATGCTTGTGAAGGAATATGCAATCAGTATGTTTTCTTCATTGAGCCAGACTGTTTAATTTAAAATAAAGAAGACACTCTCTATAGGCGGTGTGATGCTAACATATATTTTGAACAGTATTTCTTAAAAATTGTTTTCCATACCACACACCCGTACTTGGGATGACAGCTTACAAGTGAAATGTACAGAGAAAGCAAAGTTTGATCATTTTTTAAATTCTTGCTTGCCGTCAAAACAAAACACAACATTTTCGCAACTTTACTATTAACATACCTATGTGTTTTTCAATTTTTACCATATCGTCTACAATTATTCGTAGATACTTAATGGTACTATGTTGTAAAAGTTTTACATTGTCGATAGTATACCGACTATTAAAAGTTTGGCAATGAATGGAAAATTTTACGTCGGAGTATTTAGGTGTATATTGACAGAATGTCGTCACCATATTGACAGAGTGTTGAGATCTTGTTGGAGTGCAATATCTAAATCATTTTCTATAATTTTGAAAATTTTAAATTTTAAAACATAAAATACTTAGCACGTACTTGTTTCTTGTTTAAGTGAGTTATAAAAAAGTCAAATAATAGTGGAACGAGGTGGGAACCCATTCACATTCACTAGATGAGAACCTATTAATTATAACACGATACTTCTTGCCTACCAAACATGATTGAATCATCCCAGCAAATGCACAATGTATACCAATTTGTTTATTAAAACGCATATATTATATATTATTAAAGGCCTTACTGAAACTAGTGTAGGTTGCATTGATTTGCTTTCTTTTATCTAAAGCGTTTGCAACATACATTATTTGCAATTAAATGAAGCTACGTGATGTAGTATTATTTCTACTTTCTTTAAGTTCTTTATCATGACCTAGATTTCGTTGTATTACAACATCTTCCGGTGGGCTATAAGCAAAGATTGCTTTATCTTTGCTCTTGATCTTTGCTAATATCCCACCAGAAGATGTTGTAATACAACGAAACCAAGGTCGTGGTAAAGAACTTAAAGAAAGTAGAAATAATACTACATCACGTAGTTTCATTTAATTGTGAATAATGAATTTCTACAAAATTAACACCAAATATATTCAAAATACATTATTTATTCAACCATACATGTTGACAAACTTTTTTGATAAGAACCCATGCTAGTTGGAAGCAAAATTTAGTTTAATATAACATTAAATAAATTTATAAATAAGAAACTCGAAAATTTTACCAACAATGGATAGAATTGATATAGGACGATAATTAATCACGCTCTTTAAGTCAACTGTTTAATGAATAGGTCATATGTTGGCCATTTTCCAGCATTTTGTAAAGTTACCTGCGCATGATGATAAGTTAAACATATAATTAAGTGGAGTGCAAGTTTGTGCACATTATTTTTAACAAAGACAGCAAGTATTTGATCAGGACCTGGTCCTTTTTGTATGTCCAAAATTAGAAATGCTTTGAGAACCTCTTTCTGAGATATGCTAACTTTACCTATCGTGTGGGTGGAAGAAATGTCGGCCATTAAACATTTATAGACATCTTCTGCACTCCCGCTATAAGCAGAATTGAAAACATCGGCACGTTCATCGCAAACCTTGCTCGGAAGCAGTCTGCTCCATGAAACTGATCGCGGATAGAATATTGGTATTGCTATTTTTTGTCGTTTGTATGCATAAAAATAATGGAGTGTCTTGTTTTTAAAAATCCAATCTTATGTTTACTCGGAACGTAACTTCTTTACATTTGGAGATGTTTACACTTTTCTGTCGATAAAACAATGCACATCAAATGCATGTAACCAAAAGTTCCACTTTTTTTTATCTTCAAGCAACATTTATATTACTTGTACCGGACCTATACATTGTTTATTTTTTTAAAAAACCATTCTAAGTAAAAAGAGGTTATGTTACTAGTGAATGTCAACGTGCGTAAAAATGAATATGATCTTAAAAAAGGTGATTTTTATATAACTATTGATTTTTTTAGATAACTATTGATTAGTCAAATATAAACATTACAATTCTTTTTCCAAGTAACAGAAATTTTGTCGCTAAATTCTAAATAATTGATATTAATTTTCCACGTCTCATTATGACTCTATTTTGTCATTTGATTTCATAGAGGTGTTTGTCCGTTAGCATTTATTTGGCTAGTAATTGTAGTCTTTATTTGAAAATTAAATTTTGTTCTCAGTTTCTTCATTTTATTCATATTTTTATATATTTAGCAGATAAACAACTAAAAACTATATTTTATCCATGTCTTAACAACAGAAACATTGCATTGATATCGACAACCATGTAACCAAACGTCCTTATTTATATCACTTACGGCACTCTAAACCATTTTTAAGCAACGTATTTCTTGAAAACTATGTTTCTTGCACAGTGTCTGTACAACTATACATTTATATTATATAACAATAATAAGACTTTTAACAAATTCAATGACATTACAACGTTTAACAATTCCTAACTTCAATAAGTTTATTCTCACTCATCACAAATATATTACGTTCTGGTGCTACCGCCGTCTAGTTGACCAATTTTATACGGTACATATTTTGCAAAAGGATGAAAGAATATTGGTAGATGGCTATAGGGGGAGTTTTTTCAACAAAATATGGCATACAATTTTTCTATTTAACAATAAAAAGAAATTAAATATTTCTTCTGTGCCACATAATACGATAACCAAGTCGTATCCAGGAGAAATCAGTAGGTAACAGAAAAGGATAAATAACTGTACAGTCTAATGAACAAATAGAGAAGAAACGTTTTTTGAAATAATGCTAAATGTCCAATCAAAGTAGTTTTGGATTATTTGCTTTTCACAATTTCCAAGGTTTCTAAAAAATACTTGTTATATACTTGTAAATATATATATATATATATATATATATATATATATGTATATGTATATACATATATATACAGTACAAAAAGTTGCAAATGACTTGGATTTTTAAACAATTTTTTGTAAAAAATTCTTCAAACAGATTCTACGTCAAAAAGTTCTGCTTTATATTTTACTAGCTGTCCCCACGGTTTCACCTGTATTTCAAAAATGTGTCTATAATGTGAGAAGTGATATGCATATAATTTAAAATTTATACCTTCATTAATTAAACTAAATTATATTAAATACTTAAGTAGTAATCTAACAACCAGTTTAAAAACTGTACAACAAAAAATAAACCTAAATATTACCTACTCTAAAGCACGACTATTATGTAGGGAGCCAACCACACGACTGAGCCACGCTCCACGGTACCTCACAGACCTAAGCATTCACTGTGTGGTCCTTCTTGGTAATGTTCAATTCTTATCGGGTTGACTCTGGCCCCCCGACCCAGTGTGCCACACCACCCGCCCGCATCCGCATCTTCGTTCTCGCTTTGCATACTTTTTACCTAAACTTTATATAGTAATTGCGCTGCTCATAAGAATTTAGCGTGATGTTACATAGCCAAAAACCTTCCTCAATAAATGTCCTTTTGAATTGAAAAAGATTTTTTTCAAATCTGACTTGTAGTTCCAGATATTAGTGCATGCAAACAAATAATCCTTCAGTTTTATAATATTAGTATAGATTACTTTTTTCCCTAATCTCCATGATATAGTAAGATCTGAGTTAGTGAGCCTTTAATCGCAGCTAAGTTATATGTTAAATTAAAGTTGAAATAAAAAAATATTTATTCCTGCTTTATTTCATGAAATTTCGTCTAACAGCTGCAGCACGCGCTCGCCGGCGCCGAGCACTGCGTCGCGCCGCCGCTGAAACGACGGCACCACCTGCTCCCCCTGCTCCGGCGCCCCCGCCCCTGCGTCCCCCGCAACTGGCACGCTGCGCACTCATACTTGCCGAAATCAATCGCAAAATGGCCGCCGTCGTTTGGTCACCAGACTCGTGACTTGAATAAATCTTGTGATTTCGTGTAATCACTGCTTAGTTAATGGTTGTTTATAATAAATATTAATAATGTATAGTGGATGTAAAGTCGTCTGCAAAAAGAATGAAACATGGTTAGTATGGAACCTATAAAATGTGGAAAACTTAAACATTTAGAAAAGGCAGCATATTCTTATAAAAATACTGGATTTTTATGTTGTGTAAATTATTTAGTGTAAAACACAAGAAAATACGTTCAATAATAGAAATTTAAAAAAAAAATTATAAAGACTGACGGTAATTAAGTATAGTGCCGAGTATGATTATGTATAGTGCTGAATGTGATATTAAGAAATTTAAAAAAATGTGTTTTTCAATAAGAAAATGACAAAATGATGACTTCTGCTAATACACAGATGAATGATTCCACGAAGACATTGTGTGACATTGGATTGCTTTTGCGAGTGTTTATCATCACTAGTACTACATAATATCTATTTGTCCGAGTTCTGAGAATGCAAATTTTCACTTGCTGGATTTATTAGCTGGTTAAACTTCTTTTTTACGAGCAGAAGAAAATACATTAAGGTAGTAAGCCTTGTACCATGTTGCTGTATTATATGAAAAATTTTGTCAAAATAAAGTGGCTAAATTATGAGATGAGAAATTTTCAACAATTCTAAAATTTGTATATTCATGGTTTTGGCATAAAGAGGACGTTATAATTTGTCATTTTTTAAATTTGTGTAGAACCTTATCATTTTAATTTTGTCACCTGTCGCATAAGGTATAAAATTGAAATTTTAATTCAGAATAATTTTAAAGGTTCAATGTGTCGATCTTATTTGATGAAATTCTCGACACACCTTGATATCTTCTATAATGAAGAAAAGACCAATTCCCACATTTGGCTTCCGATACTAAAGTCTTATTGATGACTCATCCTGTCACTGTTGAAAAACTTACTACCACTTTTTTGCCACAACGAAGCTTTGACAGTCAACATTTTTAATTTTCTTTGCCATTTTTATTAGTTCGTTTTGTAATTTTTAATAAATCATTGCGAGAGTATGAGAACAGTTCTGCTGGATAACGCAAGCTTAACTAAGATCTATTTAAATGAGGGTCCTTAATTTTTTTTAATTTTGTATCGTAGGTCGCCCTGGATGTCACCATTGTGCATAAATTGCATATTGCTTTGTTCACTTTTCATCCCAAATGTAATTCATAGTGCAAGAACACTCTTAAGTTCTCTTCATTAAATTTCCATATTTTGTTTAGTCTTTTCTCGCTGAGACCCACTTGCTAACTGCACTCTTTATATACTTTGTATATAAAGAGTACAGTTAGCAATCCAGTAATTGCTGGAAAAAAATAGAGGTTTTATTAACCGACCTAACAGAAAATGGAAGAAAAGTGTTATTAACTTAATCTCTTAATAAACGTAAATAAAAGCTTCAGCACTAATTGAGAATATTTGTTTATAGGTCTTTGTAATTTTACTTGATTTTAATTTTTATATGATTTTTTAACCTAATTATTGGCCTGCTTGTACAATTGTTTGCATATTCTTTATTGTCAGAAAAAAGAAATCGATTGAATAATTAACAACTTTCAAAATATTTTCTTTTATCCCAATTTTTCAGAAAACAAACCTAATGTTTTAAAAAAAATAAATAGTTTGACCAATTTTATAATAATTGATCCAAAAACATGGATTATTTCACCCATTTGAGATTCAAAGAATATTTACTGAAATTTTAGTTCCTCATTTTACGATGAGACATGAGCCCCAAATAATTTTGAAGTTGAGCATTAAACCATATGACTCATCAAGGTGGTCGCAAATAACTTGTGCACAATATAATGGAATGAGCTAAAGTCACAAAATGATCAACACGTGATCTGAACAGATATTTTGTTGTATTTCAAGCTCTTTTTGAAATTTAACTGTAATTATTATTACAAAATATATCCTATGTTCATTTAAAAAATAAAGCAAATTAAAAGTTATATTTTTCTAGGCGAGAAAAAAATGATACTCTATTTCACGTCAATTTTGCATGACCATATTGAATTTTGTAAGTGTTTAAAATTTTTTAAAAGTTGAGATATCAAAAGCAATTTTAAAATTAGAAATTGGAGATAATAGGAACATTTGGATATAAAGCTTTACTTATATACATACCGGCAACAATATAAAACCTAATTTCACGGGTCATATCTTAAAGCTCTCTAACCAATTTTTTTGATGTTATATATCTCATCAAAATTTAAATGACGATTCACTAAAAATTGTTGGTCACCAAATAGGTCCCCAATAGGTCAGTTTTGGAGTGCTTGGTGATGCATTTGATGGGTGTAATTAATAATGGGACAATTACACGTTCTTAAATAAAATATTAATTAATGCAACAAAACAGTTTTTTATGTAGATAATAATGTTTATTTCTCCAAATATTCCAGCCTTTAGCCAACAATCTATCAATTTGTAACAACTATGTACATTGCATATTTAGCTACATTAGGGAATCAACAACTTGTGTGTGTTAAATACTTGTGTCTCCATAAATAAAAAAAATTAAAATATGTATTTTGTTGTTTTTATTCCAATTGAAAATACAATTTATACAACAATTATTGTTAAGTTAAAATTTATGTATGGTTTGTCTTTCAAATCTGTAAAACCATGTCTATAAAATTTAAGTGCGCTTTTAAACAAGCAATAATGAAGTATGTTTACTTATTTACTTGATAATTAAACATAACTGTATTCAGCTTTCTTCGCCTGTTTGTTTGAACTAATATTAGAAATGTCTGAACGTATATTAATTAACCTTTGACTGAGAGTTATGATAAGATGGATAGCTGGAGAAGTCACATGAAAATCTTTACATATTCTTAAAGTAAGCAAATGTCACCATTCGGACAACAGAGCAACAGTATGTCGCAGCACAGCAAGAGAGCTCGCCATTACTTAAATTATTTCAATACTTCGCACTGTCTACGAGGAGGCATAATTTTCAAAGCTGCTAATTGTGGCAAGCGACCTCGTGCTTTCATATGATGTGCCTCTTTATAATAATTTATTATACATAAAAGCAAAATAACTCATCTTTTCTATTGGGATACAGATGCAGTTGGCTGTTAGTAAGTAAATAATCTTATCCCACGTCGCCTTGGTGGACTACGCATCCTTGGTCACTCACACATAGATCAGTGTAGTGCATCACAAATTACTTCACTCAAGGTCTCGCTGATGTTCTCCAGTTCTGCCAACACAATCAGCCGACAGGTATGCTTTGGGCAGCTACGCTTTCTCTTCCTTGAGAGTTCCAATCCAAAGCCTGTGTGTGGATATGGATGAGTTTCCTTCTGAGTACAATATTTGCTTTGTTTTATTTGGTGCATAATTGAAACTTTCTTGCATTGTTCTAGCGAGTATTTCTCGGTCCAAGATATTCGGAGAATATATCTGAGGCTATATAATCTTGGCCCGAAGAATTATCTCGAGAACTTAATAATATATTTCTAGTGAGGATTTCTCGGGCCGAGTTATTCGGAGAATGTATCTAAGGCTAATTATTATCTCGGCCTGAGGAAATATCTCTAGAACTTAATAATATAATTTTAGTGAGTATGTCTCGGGCCAAGATATTCTAAGAATATATCTAAGGTTAATTATTAACTTGGCCCAAAACAATATCTCTATAACTTAGTGATGTAGTCCTAGTGAGTATTTCTCGTACCAAGATATTTGAAAAATATATCTGAGACTAATTATTATCTTGGCCTGAGAAAATATCCCTAGAATTTAATAATATAGTTCTAGGAAATATTTCTTAAGCCAAGGCATTCGGAAATTATTTATAAGGCAATGTTTTATGAGCTTTTTTGATGCCTTCTGTGTCTCGTACACATACAGTAGCACAGTTTTGATGTTGGACCAGAATATTTTGAGTTTCACTCTACGTGTCAGTCTCTACGACTGCCACGTGAGTGGAAACTTGCCTTGATGTTCTGTGAAAGGACGTTCTATTCGGTTCATTTTGTTTCTGACACAAAATTTGGCTTGCATATCCACATGATTATGGCTTAGCAGGAAGAGGTCATCAGTGTAGTCCAAGCCTTCTAAGACCTCTTATAATTCCCACACTATTCTGTGTTGCTTTCCATTGTTATAGTGGTGCATTATGCCATCAAAAACAGTCAGGAAGAAAAGCAGTAAGAGGATATATTCTCTGGATATCTTGCAAACTCCTATATATCAGAAATAAGATCATAGTATGTGACCTTACAAGAATGCTTACTATAGACGGCTTTCAAGACTCATGACTTATCCATCCATTATCATTGGTTTGCTGTGCGAGAATTGCCATAAAAAAAACCTCAAAATGAATATTACGGTCAATAGGCAATTACTTTCATTTACAAGTGACGCATGGATTGCGTTTAAGAATGTATAAACACAGGTAATGACAAAAGGTAAATACGATGGAAATGAGATCTTCAAGGAACACTAGGTAAAGACTGAGCAGTGGGATATGTTGGAATTTCTCAAAGATCCTTTCAATATTTTTTTTATCAACTGAAATACAAATAAGCATACTTTTCACATTTACAATAATAATGATTTACTTTTAAAATCAAAATACATTTGTGTACCGGTGTTACCAGAATATTTTTCCTCGGGAATCCTGAGACCACTAGTGCCAACTGCAGCACTAGCACTCTCTGACAGTTAAATTCGATAACCAGAATAATTTTTAAATAATTAGTTAATTTTAAATATTAATTTTTTTTAGTGTTTACTGACCACTACAAATATTTTAACCCGCTAGATAAGAATTAAATCCACCAGATTTAGTGGTAAAACCACTAAGCTTGTTGCATCGCCTATTGTGCTCTGCTCCAGGATAATCTCCAAAATTCAACAATACACTTACATCATAGCTTCGACGTTTTGTCGAAAAATAAACATCATATATAAAAGTAAATGGCCACAAATAAAGTCGTAAATAATTTATAAACTTGATTTATTTCACATTAGCATGTTACACTCTACTCTCGCTATTCGCACATTCAGCATTTGCAGTTTTATTATTCACAGTCAAAACTTTTGAGGCCATGTCTCTGTATTCCCTGGATGAAATTCTATATTAGCAGTATGATGAATGCACTTAGAGACAAACACTGGTAGAAGTGTCCGCGGCACAGTACAATGCGATCACGGACTGAAAGATTTCGATTTTTTCAGTCATAAATTTTGTTACGAAATTATATAATTTAATTTAAATCACATCAGAGTTGCGATTTAATTATAGGCATGTAAAAATTTTAAATTATATTCTCAAATAAACAAGATATGGTGATGAAACTCCTTGAAATAGGTAATATCTTCCTCCATATATAAAAGGTAGAGATCCTTAATAAGTAATATGATGAAAAGAGTTTTCTTGCTATAGTCGCTCGTATTTATGGCATAAATGAGTTTTAATTGAATCAATTAAAAATGTTGAGTCGAAAATAAATAACTGTATAGTGTCTGAATCTTTTAAAGATATAAGATATTTAGCCATGGAAAAAATGAAACAAACATTCAATAAAAGGATTAATAGAATGGTCCAATCATACGATAAAAACAAAAAAACTTAATCAACCTTGAAAGAAACTGAATCCTAAAAAGGGAATAATTTCGAGAGGAAAAATAATTTTTACTTAAAATGGAAAAGAAAAATTACATTGAAATGTAATATAGCATATTATTTAACAAATACCGTGTTTTAAATCTACTAAACTATAAGAAGCTTGAAACTTGATTGGATTATCAGTTATAATAACCATATCGGTTATAATAAAATCAAGTTTCAAGCTTCTGATAGTTTAAATCTAATGAAATTCTATATTAGCAGTATGAAAAAATTATTAAAATTGGATAATTTTTGGAAG
Organism: Druceiella hillmani; assembly: GCA_039881145.1. Taxonomy (NCBI): domain Eukaryota; kingdom Metazoa; phylum Arthropoda; class Insecta; order Lepidoptera; family Hepialidae; genus Druceiella; species Druceiella hillmani. Next base: position 24,246,299 of record JAYKKI010000019.1, on the reverse strand, counting down.
AGATACAGTATTTTTTTCGAGACAATGGTAAATGACATCAAAAACAAAAGATTTCTTTGACATTTTTAAGTACATATGAGTAAAAAACCATGGCATTAAAGTGGTTAAATCTTTAAAACATATGGTATACAATTAATTACCACCAATATAAATATATAGTTAGCATAATGTAATTTTTTAGTAATAAATCCTCATAGCGTAGAAATTGTAACTAATCGTAATTAATTATAATACCTATATAGCGAGAATCCAAACAGAATGAATTAATGTTAACTTTGAATATCCGTATTCTCTTTGATAATTGTTGTTTAGATGATTATTGTTAAGAAGATATTGTTCAGAATATGTTACCATATTCTGATGTGGGAATGGGGAATGTTAGGATACAAGTCTGCCTAGAATAAAACTTACACATTGTTACACCAACATGACTTGGCATCTGTTTTTCCCCCTATGAAATAAATAATAAATTTAACTTCGGAGACAGTTTGGTGGAGACATAAATTTATAGTCTAGTCAATAAGTTAAAAAAGTGACTAAATAGAGATAACCGTCATAAAATATGTGCGATACCTCATTCGATCCAGAATAATGTCTAGAAAATTGTCCCTGAAAAGTGGATTAGCTCATAAAAAATTGCAAAAGTTATAAACAATAAAAGATGAAAAAAACAAGATATTTCGTTTTTCGCTGATATCTCATAAGCTATTAATATTTAAGAAATTTTAAAAAAGATCCGTAAAGAGGAGAAAATTTCCGAAAAAAAAAACTCAACTCCCGGAACTCTGTCTCCATTATTTATAATTTTAATTTAACTTCTTCGGGCTTTGCACGGCCATTGCGGGACTGGCGTGCCACCGCTGAACATAGAGTGCGACAGAAAATAATTTTTTAAGGTAGTAATTATTTATTTAAAAATCTTTAATTGTTTATAACTTTTGCAATTTGTTATGAGCTAATCCACATTTCTGGCACAATTTTCTAGACATTATTCCGGATCGAATGAGCTATCGCACGTATTTTTAGGATGCTTATGTTTATTTATTCACTTCTTTAACTTATTGACTAGACTATTAGTGTAAATCTTTTTGCTAATATATGAAGGATTATGCAAAATATAATTAAAACAATTTATTTTTGAAATAATCTTTCATGTGACTATGCGACCCGGTTAAATAAAATGATATAAATACTTCAATATTTTTGAAAAAGGAAAATACATTTATCCATGTTCAAGTCCAATGGCTGTGATACGAAGACAGTTTGACCAAATTCTTTTCGAACATTTCAGTGTGGGACTGTACAAAATAGTTATTATAATTTGCGTCAAAACATCATCTCAGCGTGAAAACCCAAGTAAAATGAGATGATTGAGTCTCAAGAAGACTTTCTAACGGATCTTCTACATGAGATATTAGGATTATTTCAAATCTATATTTCCAACTGATTTTCTTTTGTCATTTTTAGTTTTCTTTCTTTGAATCTTAGAAAAAACAAATTTTTGGAATAACAGAACGGAAATATGAAAGCAAGATCCACCAATATTTTTTATAGTCACCTAAATATGTGCATTTTTAAAAGAAAAACAATATTTTCATCAAAGTACTCAAATATTTCATTAAAACAAAGCATTTAATTTTATAAAAACCTATTCTCGTAACATGATGTTTGAAATCAGTGCTTTTTGTCATGTCTTATGATGATATACATGTACCAAAGTCTATATTTCAATCTAAATATCTCCATCCCCTTTTATTTTGGATTTTTCATTATTTGTAGTTACTTTGTTTTGACATTTTATTCCAACGAGGTGTTTATCGTTGCCATTAATTAGCAAATACTTTGTTAGAAATTTGTAATTTCTGTTTCAGAATTAAATTTTGTCACACGTTTCTTAATTGTGTAGGGACCGTGCAAGAAATACAGAGGTAGTTTCCAAATGACAGATATAAGAATTTATGGTTACACGTTTGTCAATATTAGTGCAGTATTAGTTATAGACTGAATACAGAAAACATAATTAAATACAAAGAGGTTGCATTATAAGTGAATATGATATTGCTTTTTTCGAAAAATAAATACTTAAAAAACATTTTAATACCTCGTCATAACATTGTTATTACGAGTTATTAAAATGCTTTTATCTTATTAACCTGTACAATATTTAGGCATTATAAATTGTTTTGATCAATTACAATATGTACGTTACAGAAACTTCACACGATAAAATGACAGTAGTGTAACCAAAAGTTTATTATTTTATCAACAGTTGGAACTGATAGCAACTTGCACGGTCCGTATTGACAGAATTTAATTCTCATCTCTCAATCACTCAGAATTAGATTCTGTAAATGACAAGCATCTGTTTTATTTTTCCCCTGTCCCCAATATTTCTCAAGTGAAAACCATATTTGATAATTTTATCTTAAAAATAAAAATATTACACAGACATTGACAGATATGAAATAAAAAATTCCCATTTTTGTCACCTGTGACATTTTGAATAATTTGACATCTGTTTCCTGCATAGCCCCTATTAAAATTTGAATAAATATACTAACATACTTTAATAAAATGCAACATTGTCCGTCTTGTTGTAGAATTGCTTACAACTTAAGAACTTTTCAACAGAATGAAATCAGATCTTTTTCTCTTGGCAGATCGATTACTCTGGATAACCTATTTGCTTTGCTTAATTAAATACAATGTCTATATGTGTGTTACTTTTATGTATACAAATTCTTTTGCAAATCTAGATTTTTCACCCACACTTATGTAGAAAGTTAAAAAAAGGTGGCGGAATTGAAAAAAGATATTCTCTTAACAAAACTTCAGCATTGAAAATATTTAAGTAGTTCGAGATGCATAGAATCGAAGGAATGACGTGGAAAGGAAGTTTGTAACGTGCAGTAGATAGTATTAAGTTGACACTTTGCTGTAATATTTTATTACAATACTTAAACTGTTTACAGACTTACTTGTAAGGGGTAATTTGCTTGGGGTAATCATTTAAAAATAAATTCTCTTTTAGGATAAACGTGTTACCCTTGTCCTGTCTTTTAGGATAAATATATTGCACATCCTATCTTCATCACCATAATGGAGTCTACATGTATGCCAATTGAATGAGGCGTGAAAGGAGTCAAATTAACAAACAAAGTTACTTATATATATTTATAGATAATTTATATTGATCTTGAATAGATTAATTTTATAGTTAGGATTTTTTTTTCTAAATAAAAGCCTTGCTCGACTTAGAGGTATAAAAAAACAAATTCAATCGCAACTAGATATAGCAGTCTCGATTATAAAGTCGTGAATCTAATAGCAGAACAGGTTGCAGTGAAGCAAACAAATTTAGGTAAATTTAGTATGCAAGGAACCAGTGATCGCAATAGGATGTTGCTACGTGCATACGGTATATATGAATTAGTGGGTATCTCCATATTTATAAGAGATTTGGGAGAGAATCAACACCAATCTCAGACCTATGGGTTATCAATATAAACAATAGCACTCTCAATAAACCCAGGACCAGATGCGTCTATCTTCTCATTCGAAGAGTTATCTCTGACCATGGCCAAAGTGAAAAAAGGTGGAATAGATGATAGTACAGTATTCATAATTTTGAAAAATAATCTAATGAATCTTTTCTGTATTCTCCCCAGCATAAAGGTGTAAGCTGCCTCATAAGGAGATCAAATCACTAAATTTATTTTCAATTTGCTACAAATGAGTGCGTTAATAAATGAATATTGCAGTTTTCTAGATTGTCGCATGGAAAATTAGAAGTAAACGGGGGAAAACCTACAGATCATATTCTGTTTAATCTGCTCAACTAATTTTGATTGTATATTTTGTATAGAAATAGTGTAATTTTGTTTATATATTTTGTATACAAATAGTGTAATTTTGTTTATATATTTTGTATACAAATAGTGTAATTTTGTTTATATATTTTGTATACAAATAGTGTAATTTTGTTTGTATATTTTGTATACAAATAGTGTAATTTTGTTTGTATATTTTGTATACAAATAGTGTAATTTTGTTTATATATTTTGTATACAAATCGCGAACAACCCGTTTGTTTAGACGAATTCTGAAAGTACTACAGTAATTTTGATCTTATTTTATCCATAAATAACCATCGTAAAAAATACAACACAAAAGGATTTAATATATTTTATTGAATATAATAATAATACAATATTCTCCAATAAAGTAAATATCTATGACAATTAGATAAGTCAGATTATGCACTACTTAAATATATAAATTTATGATATATGTATATATATATATATATATATATATACATATATATACATATATATATATATATATATATATATATATACATATATATACAGGCCGTTTGTTAATTGGTACAGCAAGAAGTTTTTCGGATCCTTCCACAAATATAAAATAAAAATAATCTATAACATTTTTCAATTTGGGCCTTTATTACTGAGAAATAATTGATTTTTCAATAACAATATTTTTTTTACTTTCAACCTTTTTGTAAATGATTGTCAGGGTTTTACTAGTGTTTTAATGGATTTTCTGTTTTAACACTTCATTAAAACAGAAACCCCACGAAAACAACTAGTAAAAACCCTCAATGGCCAGTATAATCAATTTTTCTTTCTGTAAAATAATATTCTTGTCACTGAGTATTCAAAGGCGAATAAAAAGCTTGCCGTGTGCGACGAATCGGTTTGATGATAGTGTGCGGCATCCAACGTTTGTGCACTGCAGAATGCTTAATAAACCTTGCGTTAACATTAAAGACTGTAGCTTGAAAACAAGATGAGATGCAAACATTTTGTATTGGTGATAATTATCTCACTTTAGTTCTCAGGAACCTGCGAAGGTAGCTTGCCATACTAATTTAACAACATCTGTATATATATAATGTAAAAACATACATAAAATTCAGTACGAAATTCCTTCCGCAGGCTGTCACCGTGGACAGTATTTTCGTCCCAACCACTTGTTGAGACTTGACATCCATATTTGGTCCGTCACCAAACAATCAAATCAAAGTATAGACGGAACAATCTGCTTGTGATATAAGCTCCTGCATGACCTTTGGCAATAGCTTCTACCCAGCATAGTAAAAGAGGACTTTATTGTCCTGCCGGTGGGGAATAAAATCAGCACAATAATACATGAAACGACTACAGTAGCTTTTCCATTTTTCAGAGTGACTGGGGGTCACACACAAATGTAACCCTGAGACAGACACGACGGTACAAAAGCACGTAACAACTACGTTGAAAAACACATTTATTCAAATATCTCCTAAACAGTTTGTCGGAGAGAAAAAACACATGAAACGTTTTTGTAAATAATTAAATGTTCTTTCATTATGCTTGAAAAACTGTTTCTATAGTCATCATTTACGAGAGTTTATGAGTCTCAATATCAATATGCATACTTTTTCTTTTGCAACTCAGAAAAAAGTTAATCCTATGTGAAAAATAGTAAACTTTTTTCCTAGCTAAAATAACTTCCGCAGATTAGACTACTAAATGACAATTCTATAACTACATTGACAGAGATGCATGGAATGGGATAACTACCGTTGAGTACGGGCACCATCTAGTACCAGTCGTGAAAAAGAGAATTAGATACCACAACTTAACAAAATGGCCACCCCTAGTCCATTGGTTGGTCTTGAAAACCCCGCCAACAGGACTTTTAAAAATCGTCCACTATGGGGACCAAAAATTCTTTATTAAATTTTGATTTTAATGTTGCCTTATGAAGACACATTAATCTCAAAAAAATACACACGACACAAATTTGGTATTTAATACAGAAAAGTTTCAGAAATATGATCCGTCACAGCAGTTTAGATAATTCATGCAAACTTTTTCTAACGTATTCCCTTAGAAACTTTTTGCAATAATTCAAATATGTGATGGTATTATTTTTTCATTCCAAATTGCATAAAAAACTCAGGACAATTATGAAAACAATTGCATTCTTTCTTAGCATTACATTTGGCTACATTAGCATATCCCATTTGTGGTTTTCACAGATGTAAATAATCAGACAGACTTGAGATGGCTCAAAAAATTTAACAAAATTATGAAATTTTGTTAGGATAAATATATTTAAGTTACGTTTATTCTTTATTATATTTTTTATGGTAATAAAAAAAATTATATTTCATAAATACCTCTCATTTATAAGCCTTTACTTCTTACAAATTTTTTTTTTCTTCTCATCGCATAACAGCTGGCTTGAGCGTTTTGACATTGTGCCCTCGACCCAACAGCGCCAACAAACTCATAGAGGTAATACAATTATTGCATGATGCATAAATTATTTTCAACCACTTTGACAGGTCATATCTCAAAAACTTAAGCTCCGGTCCTAACCTCGAGTAAAAAATTTTAATATGGTATAGTATGGTTAAGATAAAATTTAGATCGGTTTAGTATGATTAAGATAAAATTTAGAAAGCAATTCAATCAAACACTTTGGAACTGGGAATGAGTAAAAATATCCATTTTTGTGGTCACTATCATGCTGTGACGCGACATATGAATTTTATGTCTGTGAATTTTATCCGGGCCAAAATAATTTAATTTAGAATCTTAGTCTACTCCCCTCAAACTTCGATTCCAAAAGCACTAAATCATTTTTTCTTAAATCATTCCATTCATTCGCTTCAAAAACCATACAGAAACTTACGTACCACTCAGTTAAAACCACTAGACCCAGTACACGGGTAGTAAGATTCCCGCACAGCTCTCATGATGGACTTTGGAGAATGTTGAAGTGGTAACGACAGCGTGCCACGTTGGATTGCTCTAGCAAAATTCTCTTATTCCACTGAAAGACATCCCCTTCTTGCACACTCTTCGGTAAACATTTTACATATCCTCTATCCACTAAAGTCTTCACACTAGCCAGGCAGCGTAAGCTGTAAAGTTACACTCATCTACCCTAATGTACCCTCTTTCATCTACTTACTCTTACACGCTTCTACATTAATTTATCAGAAGTTATTCTTAATCTAGTTCTCCATCCACATCATCCTTTGTGTTCTTTTCTCACTCGCTCCTTATTGTATTTCAGTCAAACGATCACTAAAGAGCAAAAGGATATTAATATTATGACATCCAAATGTGTGGCTATAATTTTTCATCGTGTGACAGTAGGTCTCGCGTAGATGCCGATCGCCTCTGTTTATCGAGAAACATCTTAATGTAACATAAAAAAACTCAATAACTTTTAATCCTTTCCCTCTCCACTTTTGCACATTTTTGAGAATATACATAATTAAAAGATTTTTTTCTGACTTATATGACATAACAGTCATTTGACTGATCATCGTTTCCATGTGATGCCAGTGACGTGTCACCAGATAACATACTATTAATATCTGGGTTCTTACGTTCATAATCACACTTTCGTCTATGCTGCATTTATCAAGCAAACTAGCTCTACAGAGATTCTCTCTTTTCCAACATTCACTTAGGCTACGTTCCACTAGCCGCTCACAACGCTCGCACATTTTATTATATATTAATCATTAGATAATAATTTACACTAATTGTATTTTAATTTCTATAAGATTTTGATATCATTAGCAGGTTTTGCATCTTCTGGTGTAATCTTTACTTCTATTAGGTACTTTTCAGAGCTGTGTAAAGTGATTCTCTCTGTCATCATGTTTAATCTTCGAAGCTAATATAATTTGCTTATATAAACTTCATATATCAATGTGTCAAAGTCAAATTGACGGATAAATGACAGCGTGAGCTGTTGTGAACAATGATGACGCATTAATCATGACCACAACCACTGCAGTCGTCAAGTGGAATGTTACAATATCTAGTAGAACGTACCATTAATCTTTATTATGCTTAAAGCTTAGGGCTAATTTGTCAGTCAGCGAATAAACAGTCAAATAATAAACTAACGAAGTTATTTAATCCACTGATAGTCCAACAAACAATGGCAGTTTTTGAATAAACATTTATTTCAAGATCTATTCCACTCTATGATATTTCTTTGAACAAACTTCACACAATCAGTGTCCAAGATAGAAATAAAGATCGAGGATACTCGTGTGTAAGTTAAGAAATCAAACATTATTTATCAATACATATAAACATTTTGTTCAAACCTAACTACAGTTTGAGTGAATTAGTAATTTGGTCATTAAATGAGCCGTACAGAGTTCAGTGACTCATTGTTAGTATAAATAGCAAGTTTTATCTTAACCGGGTCATTAGTCTTAAGGAAAGAAACTGTTAAGTTATTTACCAAGCAAGGAAAATTCGGAAAAAGGTTGGAAAGAAATGGCATCCATTTACGGGAGTTCTTGCCCGGGTAAAACCATAATTTATAAGTGGCACAGTATCTTTTAACAAGGCAGGGACTCATTTGAGGACGACCCACGGCTTGTAAGGCTGATCAAAGTGACTACTCCGGAAATCATTCAAAAAGTCAAAAAATTAATATTCTAGGACTCTATCCAAGAAGTTAAAGGCGTCACAGACGGCTGGAGAAATCATGGCGGGCGTCTCTTGGAACTTAGAAGGGATCATGTTGATAGATTATAAAGATAAAGGCGTCTTCATAACCTGAGAATACGATGCTTCAATCCTAGACCAGTTGAAAGAATCCATCAAAGAAAAAAAAGAGGAAAATTAACCAAAGGTGCCCTCCTTCTGCATGACAGTGTGCCTCTTTACAACAGTCACGTTGTGTTGGCTGCTTTGATATTTTGGATCACCTACCTTCTACAGTCCTAACCGGACTCCCAGCGATTATTATCTATTCCTTAAATAAAAAAAATAGCTTCTTGGGAAGCAATGACGAAATGAAGCAGTCTCAGCTTACTACTTTTTGGACAAAGATAAAATATATTTTTCCAAAGGTATACATAAGCTAATTGAAAGATTGGAAAAATGTATTAGGGTAGCAGGTGAATATATTAAAATAGAAAATTAAATTTCTATTTTTATTCTCGCTTCTCACCCCCCATTCCGCAAACTTAAAAATCTATCATTTCAATAAATTACACTTTTTTCCAGTAAAGTAATACAAAATTCTACGTAAAAATATGATTATTTTTAAAATAAATATGAAAACATAACCTATACTTGAAATAAAATGTTAATTTGACAGATGTCAACTAGTGAATAGCCACTATTTGGTATATCAATGAACTATTTTCTTCAACTCATACTGAATAGTTCTCTTATTTGACTCTTCATTTGATGATTGGAAAACTGGCCCTTTATTGAATATTATACAACACTATTATGTGACTGATCAATTTTTGTTTTACGGCAAGCATAAACCATAAACCCTAAAAAATCCTTTTGACAAATGCTTCATGCTAGGAATACCTACTACTTTAAAACTCCTAATATTTAAAGCCTTTCTTTTTGTGTACCTAAAGACCTCCAGTTTTTTTATTACTTTGTACTTCAATTTCCTTTCTTCTTCTCATACCCTGCAACCAGTTTTTGATGTATAAAACAAACACTTAATATTCTCAAAAAAAATTACTTTCCGAAGTTTGCCTTCCTCCAGATAATCAAAAAATTTTTCTGCAATTTCCACTATGACCAAATTGCTAAATCGGGTATCAGAAACTCGGTAAACAATATACAACTGTATATTCATCAACAATACAAGGCCCCTTTTCCTGCGTTAAAAAATATCTTAACCACATATAGAGACACACTTAATATACAATAAATACATAACGCTTTCAGGTTTGAATAATATGAAGGAACGGTATCAAAGCTCGGGGGCAATTTCTAGAAACTAACTATACGTATTGGAACGCTCTGAATAACATACATATATAGACACTTATTATCATAGTAAAAAATGTAAATATTCAAATATATATCACAAACTACTCGTATAATGTTATAAATATGAAGGGACTTGAGTACCCCAGAACTGACAAACTTCACACAAAAAATGTCATATATACAACAGAGAAAAACCCAGAATTGTTTCTTCCGGATACACTCTTTAATAACTATATTAATGTAGTGTATACGGTAACTTATAAACAACTTGATAATACATGTATTGTATTTTGGAATATTATTAATACACGACAAAGAAATTTCTAGTAAATTCCGGTTGTATCTAATTAACATCAATAAATTCATGTAAACTTATGTATAGTTGCTTAATTATCATTTTGATTTTACCTCATTAGATATATACGATAAATTAATTTCTGTAATATTAAAATTCACACTGACGGTACATAGATAACAGATAAGATATACATTAAAATAATTAACTCACAGTGCACAACAAAGAAATTTCTGGTAATATACTCTGTGGTAAAAGCTCTTCAGATGCGTAGAAATAACGAGGTATTATGGAAAATATCTATAAACTAATTGATTCGTGAAAGTTTTCCTGACAAATATTAAATTATTGTATAAAAATCACAATACATCATAATGATATTTATGTTTTATTTCAAATACCTTTCTGTATATAAAAACACAAATGCAATATGAAAAGTATGGAAATTACTTAATTACTGGTCGTATCTGATCAATGGTCGTAAATAAATGCGTGATTTTGGATCAATTGCGCCGTTAAATATTGAACGAAAATTCATTGCAATAAATATATTACAGAAATTTCTCAAAAATCATTTTTATAACTATGAAATTTGTAGAAACATTTACATAGTACGAAATATATAAAAATGGTAATTCTCACTTGTACCAAAGTTTTTTCATTTTAAGTAAGTAGTTCTTAGATTTATGTGATAGATACAGAATTATAATTTTTATTTGTAGAGCATGTTTAAACGTGCCGGTAATATTGTGCCATGTAACATCCAGTAATGATAATACATTCTGTAAAATTATCAAAAATTTCTACACCGGTACAAGAAATAGAGGCAGTTGGAAACACTGAAATTATTAATTCGGCTTAAATTTACTTGAGACCACACACACCCCGCAGTGATAACTGCGTAACGATGCGTGACAAATGATTCCATTTTTATGACAACCCTATATCGGCTCATCGCAATTCAAACTGTTTCCTTAGCCAAATGCCCGCAAACAACTTCGCAATCCGGCCGCAAACTTAAAAATTGATCAACGCCTGTCCCCGTAACGCGAGTGTCTGAAAAGTCTATCATTCTTAGATCAGGAGCAGCTGTAGCGAGATGATTCAAACTACGATTTGTTACACCTTTGTACCCTGTGCAAACTAAAATCTCTAAGCTAGCCTTTAAAGGTCGATCTCCTCCGTAAGGTGGTGGATCGCCAGCTCTGATAGCTCCATCTGGACCTATATGCACATAATTCCCCTGATTACGAGCATCAGAATATCCGTACCTATATAACGAAGCGTCTGTGACTAGAGCCGACCCATTAACGTGTGATATAGTCGGACCATAAAAGATATTCCTAATGAACGGCATTCGCATTAAGTGGAAAACTTGCCCACGTTCCTCGTTTTCATCTTCTGCATTATTTGGTGATGGCACAAGCATAAAGTTACCTGCATCGTGTCGATCATCTGGTGCATCATTCAGCTCGACGTGTGCGACCCTAGGAGCTTCCCCTCTTACGACCATGCGCACAACCTCATTGATCGGACGACGCACATTAACATAGATAACGTGAAGCCGCCCATCATTGTCCATATCGTACCGTGGGCGTGGTACCTCGTCTAATCCACGGCGCACATCAACTCTAACGGCCGCTGGAGCTTCACGCACTACGCGTGCTACATAAGCGTGCTCCTGGTCGACCTGACGATCTACGTTATCATTTTGTGGTACTCGATCACTTGAACTACTCGCTTCAGCAACAATGACGTTATTATTATTACGCTTCTCTGCGTCTTTAGAACATTCGCCCGCATCGTTGCTTGCATTTGGGATTAATTCCTTCTTTTCCACTTCTTCATTGCTTCTTGCCTCATTCCTCCGCTCAGCATTCTGCACATTGACTGCTACCCCACCAACATTAAATATGTCTTCATCTTCATCACTTACGTAAACTCTTCCATCATTCTCATCCATCATTTCATCGCGAACTGAGTCAAAATCAAGGGTCGACTCGAAAACGGCTACATTGCATTCGCATATTGTCTCCTCCTGCTCCGGAATGTTGTTCACCGAGTTCGGAACGGATCTTTCCGTGCCGAAGTTTCCACGACTAGTAGAAGGTTGGTTGAAACCTAGAAAGCTGTCAGTCTTTGGTTCAGCGGAGGCGCGGGCCGCTGCTCGTTGCGCCAAGATTGAGGGTAGTGTGTACGAAATATCAGGTTCAGGTGTCCCCTCGAGCATAGCTCTAAGTGTTGTGAAGACAGTGTCACCGACGGGCATCGGTGGCGGTGGTTCCGGCTCCTGAAATTATAAAGTCACTGCTTAATTACAACAATATTTATAAAGCACTAGCAGTATGTAATATCTCAAATGTCTATTTTGAAATCTAAGCTATTTGACAATGTTTAAGTGTTTAGTGTGTCGATCATTTAAAGGGATGTTCTCAAGCCTTGCTTCTACTGTTCTAGTACGGAAATAGTAAAACATGACTTCCAATTTCAACCCAAGTATTTGTATATTTGAGGGGTGTAAAAATTATTCTAAAAGAATCTTATTAATAAAAATTTTGTAGCTATTACGAAATTTAATATTAGATCTATTCATTTATTTACCTATCGTACTAAACAAGTGGTGCATGAAATATTACGAGAATCTTTCAAAACCTGAATTGTTGCATTTTCAAAATTGGTCTATCTAAAAACCTGCCCAAAAATATAACAAGTGAAAGCGATCCTATAAATTATCCGGTCAGGAAGACCAAAACTTTTTATTAAAGTGTGGTCTCCGAATGTTATCGTACAATGAGACATTAATCTAAAAGAAATATTTCATTGAGCGCAGGAATGACTTCCGAGACATGACCAGACAAAACGGCCCAGACAATAATTCATACAAATGAAATGGCATGTTGATAAGCAAGACTACTATTACATTACTATCCATAATTTCAAAAATAACTCCTTTCAGATTTAAAATTGTTTTTATCATTTTATTTTTTTTGACAGTTGTCAATAGTGGTGTGCGATATCAGTATTTTTTCCCTATTGGGAGTATGTAAAAATAATAGATTACAAAATATCAAGCCATACACGCACACATACTTGCTTATCAGCTGTTCTGTTGGGAGTACACAATGTAAACACTCGGAAACATAAACAAAATATCAAGCCATACACGGCACACATACTTGCTTATCAGCTGTTCTGTCGGGAGTACACAATGTAAACACTCATAAAGTATTCAATATTTTTTGCTTGTTACATACTGGGATTTCTCATCTTTTAATATTTTGGTCTTTATTTGAATGAAACAAAAAAAAAACAAAAGATAATGGTTTTATTCTATTCTTATAAAACCTTTTGTCACGGATCTTCAGAGACAATAAATGAACATGTGCATACCAAATGTCGGTACGCAATGGAGTTAGAGACTAGAGACTATCTAATGATGCAAGCACAAAGTATATGAGACACTAACTTGTCTAAGAGTATGATATGTTACGAATAAAAGCCTATTGCATAAAATATTTTTCGTTTCATTCTATCCTAAAAAGGGATTTATGAGATGAACAGATTAACTGGCATTCTTTGAACTTGGCTTTCTTTTGCTCTTATAGTAGTGGAGTTCTACAAATAAAGATAGAAAGATGCATACTTTGTAACAGGTATATGCAGAATGTCATACGTAGTATATATATATATATATATATCTATATATATACATATATATATACATATACATATATATATATATATATATATATATATACACATATATATACATATATATATATATGTATATATATCTATATATATATATATATATATATATATATATATATATATATATATATATATATATATATATATATATATACATATATATATACATATATATATATATATATACATATATATATATATATATATATACATATATATATACATATATATATATATATATACATATATATATACATATATATATATATATATACATATACATATATATATATATACATATACATATATATATGCATATATATATATATATATATATGTATATATATATATATATATATATATATATATATATATTAGTATTTAATTAGTAGGTAACAGAAGTATAGAAAGTTTATTAATTTACTTAATGTATGATGTATAAATTTTTCTCAAACAATTTAATGGGTTGTATCTCAAACACGAAAATTGATCATTCAAGATACAATTTTATTAAACATTTTTAGAAACCCATACATGTGAAAAATACCCAGTTTTCCTTCTTCTTTTTAAATGACACAAGAGCCTGGGATGTCAACGTGCAATAGATATGAACCGCCATGAAACACACCGGAAGTACAGCACGACACCACAACTGTGTTTTCGTGCACAATATTACAACAATATCACTCATACAGTACGATTTTATGAAATAAAAAAGAGCCCCTCTAAACAATGAAAAATTCACTGCATATTTTAAATTAATATCTATATTTTTTTGTAAAAAATCCATTTCCATTATGGAAAAAATAAAAGCTCATGTGAAGAATCCACCATTTTGTGAAAAATAAAGCCCAAAATTGGTCCATTTTTAATGTCTTTAAACCTTATACCACAGTTTCTCACACAACCCATTAGGGCAGCAACTCTTTTGTGTCGAGTTCCAATGCTTCTAAACTACATCACCTATGAGAATAATACCACTTCATGCTTGTGCTCACTCTTCGAGTAAACTATTAACATTTGAGGTAGTAAACATTTTGTGTTACGAGGGGCTTTGATTAATACCTTACCCTAATATCTATTTTACCGAGAATTATACTTTCCAAAAATCAAACATTTACATTACGTATTTTGTGTTTTAAAAAAGCAATTCAAATTTATCTCAAACAAATTTACGTCACTTCAAGGAAAAAAAATGAGGACAATTGTGTCTCGTGTTTGGCAGCTGCTTATTTTGTTTAATTTAAAATAAATTGTTTATTACAAGTACCGTGTAGTGCCCCATTGTAAAAGCACGATTATTAAAACGCCAAAAAAATTATTTACGCTTGTTCCAAACAATGAACAAATATGGAAAAAGTGGGTAAAACATGCAAGAAGGCTTGTAGTTTATCTACAAATTCAAGAATATATTTTTGTAAAGATCATTTTGATGTATTATGTATTTATTTGCAGTTTAAGTACCTATTCGATAAACTGTGTTTTCACTACAAAATAATTGCAATTGTGGTCCTGTCTTACAATAACGACTATGATTTGTGTTTTCCATAGAAAAACATTAAAATGTCGAAGCTCTGAGCTAATACAGTTGATTACAAACGAACATATTAATATGACCCACACACAAACGTTTTGGTTTTATGTTTACACTTCGCAAATCTAACCTCAAAACCAGTATCATTTACCTTACAAGATGTGTTTAAAAATAAACAGTTACCACTACAAAACTGAAACATACTATGTCAGCTTATAATATATATCTTACACTTGTGTACACTTTCATTAAAGTTTTAACATTCGGAAATAATTCTAATGAATAAAAGTCACTGTTTGACGCAAAAATCTACCAAATGTCAATTTTGTGCATATTATTACTGTTTTCTTTACTGAAACCTGATTCCATTGCGAACGTCTTTTAAGGTATAGTCCAGGACAACTGTATCGACTTGACAAAAATTGTTAAAACAAAAATTAATAAAATAACCTGTTCTGTGTACAAAAATGTCAACAACAATGTTGGTTTTGCAAAGTGTGACGTAAAGTTTTCTGATTGGTGTTCACTGTCGCGTCACTGAATTCGTAATTTTGCCGAATTTATTTCCTAAAAATAAAAATAATCTTTACTTTTAATACAAAATAATTTTGTTTTTTGTTATCTACGTTTCATGATTAATCATTAGAAACTACAGTCTATCTGATTTATTCTTAGCGGAAACGAGCCTATTGTAATAGGGAAAGTACGGTATGACAATGTTATTAAACTAATAAATGGGGTTTTTATTAATTGTATCTCCTTGTATTATTAAAAAAAAAGACAAGAATGAAGTTTAGAGTGCCATCAATTTTCTTGTTGTCCCCATCTTTTTAAACTTGTTAAACTTCATAATACAACTCGCACTCTTTACCAGACGGAGTAAGAATGCAAAGACCTTCGAACAGTCGGTATTATCATTTTCATGAACAGTGACAATTATAGCAGTCACGGCTGCAGTGGTTTTCATATAGTACTATACGATTACTATTATCATTATCATATTTAAAACTGAAACCTCTATAGCAATCGAGGAGCTTTATATGAAGTTTAGGGTCTAGTATCTCATAGAAAGTTTCAAAAAATTTTTTTTCTGTATAAAAGACAGCAAATAATAAAGTCAAATTTGAGAATCACTACAGGTTATCATTTTGTGACAAAATACATTTTTTTGGCATTTTTTATATATTAATTGACTTAGGTCTATATATTCTGTGATCAGAAATGTGTGATCGGAAATAATATTGTCTATATGTTAATATTGTTTATACAAAAATAATCTAACGAGTGCATCGCTCTTTTAGTAGTCATAATCTTTCGGAATATTTTCTGCTATTAAATACATACTTAGATCATTTGGTAAGCCTTATTGTTAGGTATAAAAGATATATTTGTGAGCAAATCGCACATATCTTGAAAATATTTACAAAACAGTAATCATTATGCAACCAATGCATAAACACAAATACAAGTTTAAACAAGACTTCTCCTCCAATTTCATATAATTGTTTACAATTCTCAAAATGTTATGGTGAGATGAATTGTTTGTTGGATAAGATTGCACCATCCCTTCAGACTTTCGAGCTACGGTACAAACAGTCGGAAAGATATATTTTTGATTCAAGGAACAATCCACGATCAGACCGGCCTACCAATGCGACTGCTTGTGAAACCCGAAGATCTGTGGAATGCTTGGTTAGAAGAAATTGCCAAATCACATACAAACAAATTAAGGGGATAATAAATAAAGAAATATTACATGGACATTGTGTTATTATTTGATTAGCAAAAGCGTGTTTTTTACAAATATATCTGTGTTTAACTTTATAACGTCAGTATTACAAAAGATGGTGCCCAATTTTATATAGAGTGAGACGTAAATTAGTTGGTCTTCTTCATTACAAAATTTAAAATTATTAATCTGCCCTAACGATGTCCGGCAAGTAGAAATGATTGTTAAGACCGTTCAACAATAATTAAATGTCTTCATCCAAATAACCGTTCGCATTTTCCATTTTGTGTTAATTAACTAAAACTATGAAAACTAACGATAATGTAAATTTACTAACTAATAATGTAACTTTATTAATAATATTTTTATTTTTTTTTTTTTAATTTTCTTGCAATCAGCTTAACAAGCTCTTAACAGATTTGTTGTAAGATATCTGGCAGGCGAGAACTGACCCTCCAGCGAGGAAGTTGTCTCTTAATTATTTAGGAATTTGTTATTTAACAAGATCGTGGTGTGGTGTCTTTTAAGTCGTCGTTTATTTATGGGATTATCTAGAGCTGTTGCGAGGATATTAGTGTGAGCTTTTATGCGGTTTCGATAAGATTGTACTCTATATTCTACTTCCTCCTTTACGGTTTTCATTCCTGTTTACTTATGTAATTCATTGTTTGTGATGAATAGAGGTACATTAGATATCATTCGGAGCGCTTTATTTTGGAACCGTTGTAGTATTTCCACGTTGGAATTCTTTGCTGTTCCCCGCAACTCTATGCCATATGTCCAAATCGGGTTGAATAATCAAGCCGATTTGGCTTTGTATATAAGTATTTTATTTTTCGGGGTGACATGTGATCTTTTGCCTATTAGCCAGGAAAGGTTTCTAAACCGAATGTTTAACTCATGGCGTTTTTTGTAATGTGAGTTTTCCATGTTTGCTTCCTATCTAGATGCATGCCTAGGTATCTTATTGAGTTTTGTTGAGGAAGAACATCGTTTCCAAGTTTAATTTGAGGGCAGTTATCCTTTCGTAGAATGAAGGTGACATGTACCGATTTATTGGAGCTTGCCTTGATGCGCCACTTTAATAATATTGACTGAAATAATATGACTACTAAATGACAGTGCAGTAGAATTACAGGAGCCTAAACAGCTGACGGCCATATCGCCGTGGTTCATCTAGAGTTTAAACCACCCAGTCTCATCAGTAAAAATAATTTACAGTTTAAACTGTCTAGAAAGTTTAACCATCATTACTAAAATATCATTCTATCATTCACTAAAACATCAACTCTGTCGATAGTTTAAAGCTGTGATTGTTCTCTTATCGGTCTACATCAAATGAAGCAAAAATGTTTGTTAAAATTTAAATTAAGACAATCCAATGAAGTTTGATAACGTGCCGGTTCATTGGCTTTAAAAAACAATAGATTTAATCCAATACTCCAGCATCAGATGATAAAAAGTAACCTCACAACTAGATCATCACCTCATATTCCCACTCCTCGATATCTGACTCATCATCGCATTCTTCATCGGCGTAATGATGATGCTGAGCAGGGGAGGCGACACGGGGCCGATCATCTGGGGTGCGCGGTGGCGCCAGGTACAACTCACGTAGACGTGGCAAATATCCAAAGGCGGCTATCTCTGAGTCGCCCATTGGTGTGCCACGTAAATCCAGTACCTATGAAGATAGAAACAATTGATAAAATAATATAAATTTTATTGAGGAATTGTCTGTAAGAGCACAAAACTAATATAACAAATCTCCATTACAAATATATAACCTATTTACTTCTTTAATCTCTTCCACATTATTGAAGAACTCATAGGGACAATGATGTGCAGTGTAGGTACAATGATGTGCAATGTAGGTACAATGATGTGCAATGTAGGTACATAGAGGCGCAATGTAGGTACAATGAGGCGCAATGTAGGTACAATGATGTGCAATGTAGGTACAATGATGTGCAATATAGGTACAACGAGGCGCAATGTAGGTACAACGATGTGCAATATAAGTACAATGAGGCGCAATGTAGGTATAATGATGTTTAATGTAGGTACAATGAAGCACAATGTAGATACAATGATGTGCAATGTAGGTATAGTGATGTGCAATGTAGGTACAATGAGGAACAGTGTAGGTATCTTGGTGTAATCGTATGGCGTAATTCTTGCAATCTTGCACAAATCTTATGGCCTCTTGAATGGTTACTTGTAAGGCACGTGTGATTTGGTCAGTCCAACAAACTGGTATTCACCAGGATGTCTTATTCTGTGGACCCTACAGACCAGGATGCTTCCTCCGGGTTTTCAGGGTTTTTTCTAATAGTATTGCTAAATTATCTTAGGACCCAACAGGTAACCATAGAGGATAGTCTATCGCGACGATTTCTCAGATAATGGACACATTATAATTATACAAAGGAGTCAAAAACAAAACTATTAATTTAACTTAATAATAGATGGCGAATCAGTTAAAGACACTACATTCGTGTTCCTAAAGATGTTAATAAAGCAGACAAAAATATAAAAATGTTGAACAATGTTCTACAAAGAATTGAGACAAAAGGGCGAATACAAAAGAAGAGCGCTACCCAATATCAGTTTATGGTTGAGGTACCCAAAATGGTAAAAGGTGCGCAAGAGTTATACACAAATCTATCTCATCGGTATTTATGTTTTCTTAAAGGTTATTATCAATTGGCACTAGTAGACATAGTCACTAATTGTGATGGCCCAATTGCAAATGGATAGACCATTTACGAATCTTCTATGTATTTTGCCTGCAAATAATTTTTACTAATATTATACAAGAGAAACTTTGCTTGTTTCTTACTTAATAACCTATGCATTTTATTAAATTTTAAATTACTGCTTTAGCTAGTTTTTGCCGCATCCTATAGTTGCAACTATAATCTGTATATCTCTGTCAAAAATTGTACGGATCAGTTTTCATATTTTTTGATAAGGAGTCAAATTTAATTAAAATTATTCAAAATAGGATACACTGTACCTCATTTTGAATGCCGTAATTATATAAATTGGGATAAATAGATAGACAGTCGAAGATCAATCCAAACAAGCTGTGTCATTATTCTCCTTATAGCAAAGTAAGATATGGATCAAAGTAAAATAAGAATTACATCTCGAGTTCTCAACAAACCGCCGCAAATTTTATTTACTGTTATCAAAATTGCAGGTAACAGAATAATATTACTTTATTATTTAAGCAACAATAAAAAAAATTACCAGTATATTTAACTCTTAACTCCTCTAGGGCCCGAGCGCTAAAATTTAATAATAAACTAATTGTGGAAACTAAAATTATCTGTAACCATATATATTTTCGAAAAAATTTTCTAAATGTTGAAATAACTTTTTTATTTATAAATTATAACATCTTTTATCGTATATGTATACATATATGTTTATATATACATATATATATATATATATATATATACATATATACATACGTATATATATATATATAAGGCCATTTTCACATCTGACTTTCAATTATTTAACAATGTTTCGTGAACTACGGCAAATAAACTAATTTTTCACAATTTTTTTTATTTTATTTTTCAAATAGTCTCAATTAAGATTTAAATTATATAAATCTGAAATTACATACAAATACTGGAAAAAAATCATGTACAATCACAAAAAAATAACATAGAAATTTATTTCCTTCATATATTAACCATAGAACTTTCTAAAATCGGGTGAAATAGTATTTTTTACTAAGCGTACTCTAAAAATAATAACAATTATCCACGGTACATTTTATGCGAGTTATGTTGAAAGAAAAAATGTTTTTCTGAAGGATATTCACATAAAATAGTATTTTTTATTTACGAGACTGTGATATTAGACAACAAATTAGTTTTTTCCTCTATAGAAAAACTTTATTTGTAGATGTAATAATGTTAATAACCAAAAACCAGCAGTAAAATTCAAATCAATGTCAAAAGTAGTTTATTCATTGATTGTCAGTAAATATAACAAGGATATTCATAATTACAAATATATAAGATACCCACAATGATTCTTATGAACAAATATTTTTCAATAAAATCTATAAAAAATAACTTCCAATAGATATATAATACATTGTTCTAACACAAAAATAATTTCTGAAATTAATGCAAACAAACTTTTCCGCGTTATATATTAATATTGATGCACAAAAAACATCGCCCACTTTGAACCTTTTTTCAACATTAGCAGAATTTTCTTTGATTAACTGAGAGACTGGATTTAGTTACTTTACAGATTTATCGGATTGGATTGGATTTAGTTAATTTACAGATTTATCGGATTGGATTTAGTTAATTTACAGATTATATTATTCATATATTTGTTTCCAAAATTACACAAATTTAATTTTTATTGAAATTTTATTTGCCAAGATTGCCAAGGGCCCCCTTAATCTATTCGTCAATAAACTTTCAGTTGAATTTGAGTACAGTAATTACGGGTTTCAACCCGACAATATCTTACCTCTAGCGCTCGGAATCCATATCTAGCTGCTAATGAAGCGTAAGCGACACACTCTCCCATCCGTCCACAGTCAGCGAGAGAGAGGGAGCGAAGACGCGTCAGCTTACTGAGCGGCAACAACGCTGCTGCGTCCAACCACTGACAGTCGGACAGGTCCAACTCCTGTTATGAGAGAAGAAAACAAGATTATCAATAAGAATCTATTAATATAATATTAACTGGTCATGAATAAATTGATTTTTGCATAGACGTTACTGACACCTAAACCGAATCCAAAATTTGGAGTTCTTTAACCAAAGAAATAGCATAATTTCTTTAGGATGAAACACAGCTTTTTATTCAAAATTGTCAATGGTTACAGATACAGCCAATGATGCGTTTCCCAATATTACATTTTAATTTATGTATTGAATAACCAATCAACAATGTATTGTTAGGAAGATTATATATTTTTTTAATATTAAAATTTAATTAATATTAAAATATACATTCATTTATGTAAAAATAATGTGTAAGCAGAAAATAAGAGGTATTTTCTGAAAATAAGGGTTATTTAGACGGGTCATGAACATTAAACATTTCTTTCGAGTTGCATTCGATGGCAATTACGTCAAACATTCTCAAAGTCACTTGTAGACTTGATACTAAAGCCGCACAACTTTGAACAAAATATTTTATATTTACTACGGTCGTAACTTTTAGTATGTTTGAGAAGTGTGTTTAATTTTTTCATAAGAATTGTTTTTAATTATACATTTAAAACAGTAATATTTATTTATACGAAACTAATATAATGTGGGTATTAAAGCAAGACATCTTCATGAGAGAAACCTGATAGAAATTCATCCAAATCGTATTAATTATATAAGAATGGTTGAGTAATGAACAAACCTAAGTGAAAACATTGAATTTTTTTATTTTAGTATTCACCTTAAACAAATAAAGAAGAAAAAAACAAAAATTGTTTTTGTATTCCCTAGAATTTTTCGAATTAGATTTCAAACCTTCACAGCTTTTGACATCTATAACCATCACATAAATCAAATGGGTAACACAATATGATACACACACAAAAAAATTTACATGGCTTTCATTAATTGGTATAGAAATAATTTTTTCCCAGATTTCTCTTGAAAATATAAAAAAAAAATCATCTACAGTTTTTATTCAAGCCTTCCTTACAGAGATCTAATTTGTCACGGCGTAACATTTTTTTATTTTCAGCATTTTCTCAATCATAATTATGTTTAAACGTTTCATTTTCATTAACATTTTCAACATAAAAAAACACTGCATTATCAGTATAATTAATATTTCTTTCTGCGAAATTCTTCTCGTCTTTCTGAACATTGACGTCTTAAAAAAGCATACCTAAATATTATTTAGACACTGCTACATTCTATCATATTGTGTTATAACACTGAACAAAGGTTAGAGTGCATGACTGTACAACATTTAACACTTTAGTTACAACTGAAAAAAATATTCTAGAACGAGATGAGGTACTAGAAAATATCATCATAGAAGAATAACTCATTGAAGCCGGCTTGCTATACCAATTTAACGATACTTATAAACACTTTAATATTAAAACAAAAAATGTGCTACAGCTTTCAAATCCAAGTATTAAAACAAACTCACCTCCAAAAGTGGCATTATGTCGTTGATCTGGAAGAAGTAGGAGCGATTGAGTGGTGCATTGTAGCAGCGTGTGCCCCGCATAGACAACACACGGATCTGGCGTGGGAAGTTCGCTATTGGCGTCTGCATGGGAAACAATAGAAAATAATTTATAACTAGAAAATTCATACAATTTTTAAGGTTCCATATCCAAAGGTAACGATATTGTTATAATGACACCATCTGTACATCTGTCAGAAGCCTCCAAGTCACAAACAGAGTTTCAAACTTCTAGTTTACACGTAGTATTTGTGCTTTTGCTTTTACACCATCTGTATGTCTGCTAGAGGCATGTAGCTCACAAAGAGAATGAGCAACAAACTTCACGTTTACACATAGTAGTTGTGTTTTTGCTTATTCACTGCCCATATGTCTGTCGAAGCCTCTAGCTCACTAACAGAATGAGCTACAAATTTGAAATTTACAAATCGTGACTAAGCTTTTGCTTTCATACTGCCCATATGTCTGTCCGAGACCTCTAGCTCACAAATAGAATAAGCTACAAACTTCAAGTTTACACAGAGTAATTGTGATTTTGCTTTTATACTATCCAAATATCTTTTAGAGGTCTCTAACTAACAAAAAGAATGAGCTACAAACTTCGAGTGCTTTTGCTTTTATATTATTTATTCACCTGTACGAAACCTTAAGCTCACAAGCAGAATGAGCTACTAACTTCAAGTTAATACATAGTAATTGTACTTTTGCTTTTATACCGATTGTATGTCTGTCGGAGACCTCTAACTTCGAAACAGAACCACAGGCCACAAACCTCAAGTTAACATTTAGTAATTGTGCTTTTGTTTTTTTGCTGCCGAAGTCAGAAATTTCTAGCTCATAAACAGAATGAGCTATAAATTTCAAATTTACAAATTGTGATTGGCTTTTGCATTCATACTACCACTACTACTCTAGCTCACAAATAGTAAAATAAGCTACAAATTATATACATACTAATTGCGCTTCTGCTTTTACGCCATCCATAACATCTTTCATAGGTCTCTAACTCACAAACAGAATTTTCTAACTCACAAACAGAAGAGCTACAAACTTCAAGTATACACACAGTAATTGTACTTTTGTTTTTATACTGATTGTATGTCTATCGGAGACATCAAATTTTGAAACAGAATGAGCTACAAACTTCAAGTTTACACATAGTATTTGTGCTTTTGTGTTTTTGCTGCCCGTACATCTGTCAGAAGCTTCTAGCTCACATACAGAACGAACTACAAATTTCAAGTTTACAAATTGTGATTGAGCTTTTGCTTTCATATCGCCCGCATGTCTGTCTCAGGCCTCTAGCTCACAAATAGAATAAGCTACAAAGTTCAAGTTTACACACAGTAATTGTGCTTTTACTTTCACGCCGTTCATAACATCTTTCATAGGTCTCTAACTCACAAACAGAATTCTTTAACTCGCGAACATAATGAGCGACAAACTTCAAGTATACACGCAGTAATAGTGCTTTTATTTTTATACTAATTGTATGTACGTCAGAGAGCTGAAACTCACAAACAGAATGAGCTACCAACTTCTAGTTAACACATAGTACAGTGGGTTGCCAAATTATTAATGTACAGTCACATTGTTTTCAATTTGCCTCTTTTGGCGCTCTTAACTTCAATTTTAAGTGGTATAAGGTATCCAGGAGTGTTATTTTTTTCATTCGTCAAGTTCCTTTGTCTCAAATTTTAAGTGGATGTAAGTGTTAAATGGGCGCAAAATAATAAAGACGTGAACTAGTGAAAGAAGATTTTGAACGATGTAAAGAAAGTTATTTTAATATTTGTGCTATAAAAACAATACCAATATAAACATAGTTATTCTGTTTATGAACAATTTAGTATTACCCAAATTTTCATTACAATACTGACGTATTATTAAATTAACATGAATTTGAATCAAAATCATAAAACTAATATGAATTTGAATCAAAATCTACCACTTTCCCTTAAAAGAAAAGGAAAAGCGGAAGAAAGCGTATAACCACACCACGATCAGACAGGAAGATTTGGGACATCTGTTTACAAAACAGAAAAAAGTGCTGTCTCTTAACTCAGTTAGTCCAAAAATCTGGTATACCAGTTTCTAAGAGAATTATGCAGCAGAGGTTGGCAGAAGAAGGCTTTACAGGTCATCGTCTCATTAAAAAACTTCAGTTGGCTGAGGCAATCAAGAAAAAATGTCTTGCCTGTGCTGGTGAACACTGCCAGAAAACTGGGGAGGACTGGAGTAATCAGTTTTACATTTACCTGCTATTTTACGCCATTTAAAATCATATTGTTCAAAATTATAAAGTACTTTCTCTTCTTTTCAGGTGTGTTTTTCGGATAAGTCAACATCTGAGATTTTTGCTGACAAAAGTAGCTTTGCCAGGCGACATCCAGGTGAAAAATAGCACCTTGACTGCATCGTAGAGAGGGTAAAATACCCTTTGAAAATAATGGTGTGGTCTGTCATTCGTATCATTACGTGTGGTCATCAAAGACCGGTTTGGCGCCTCTATATTGTCCAGGGAACCATGAAACAAGACGAGTACAAACAAGTTTTGCAAACTCGCCAGTTACTGGAGGAATGGTTCCAAGATGGTGAGGAAATCATTTTTATGCATGATTTAGCGCCACGCCACAAAGCTAGAAGCATTACCAAGCTTTTGGCAGACCACTATATACCAGTTTCACCTTGGCCTGGCGATTCTCCCAAAAAGAACCCAGTTGAAAATTTATGGGAGAACACAAAGGCGGAAATTGCTAAAGAGATGATAACCAACAAGGTAAAACTGATAGAAAAGTTAATAAAACATTTGGAGTCACAACCCCAGGATAAAAAAAAGTGCTACACAGTGCATAGGACGCATGCCCAGCCGCATAGAAGCACTCATTGAGGCAAAAGGAACCGTAACAAAGTACTGATGATTACAAAGTAGCAATTCCTTTCCTCATTTATTTGAACTTTTACTACATAAAGTTTCATATTTTATTTTAAATAACTAATTAATATTATGAAATAATATTATAAATGAAACTTCACAAATTCTAATTTTCACGACTGTCCCTAATAATTTGGCAATCCACTGTAATTGCACTTTCGCTTTTGTACTGTTTGTATGCGGGTCGGAGAGCTCTAACTCGGAAACAAAACAAGCTACAAAATTTTAAGTTAACACAAAATAATTGTGCTTTTACTTTTACTGCCTATACTTCTGTCAGAAGCCTCTAGCTCACAAACAGAATGAGCTACAAATTTCAAATTTACAAATATTAATTGTGCTTTTGCTTTTACGCTGCCTGTTTGTCTGTCAGAAGTCTCTAAACTCACAAACAGAATGAGCTACAAATTTCAAATTTACAAATAGTGATTGAGCTTTTGCTTTCATACTGCCCGTATGTCTATCAGAGGCCTCTAGCTCACAAATAGAAAAGCACAATTACTTTAAGTTTACATATAGTAATTGTGCTTTTGCTTTTAAGCTGCCTGTTTGTCTGTCGGAAGTCTCTAAACTGATAAATAGAATGAGCTACAAATTTCAAATTTACAAATAGTGATTGATCTTTGCTTTCATATTGACCGCATGTCTGTCAGAGGCCTCTAGCTCACAAATAGAATGAGCTACAAGCTTCAAATTTACACATAGTAATTGTGCTTTTGCTTTTAAGCTGCCTGTTTGTCTGTCAGAAGTCTCTAAACTCACAAACAGAATGAGCTACAAATGTCAAATTAACAAAGAGTGAATAAGCTTTTGCTTTCGTATTGTCTGCATGTTTATCAGAAGCCTCTAGCTCACAAATAGCATAAGCTATAAACTTCAAGTTTACACACAGTAATTGTGCTTTTTGCTTTTACGCTGCTTGTTTGTCTGTCAGAAGTCTCTAAACTGACAAATAGAATGAGCTACAAATTTCAAATTTACAAATAGTGATTGATCTTTGCTTTCATATTGTCCGCATGTCAGTCACAGGCCTCTAGCACACAAATAGAATAAACTACAAACTTCTAGTTAACACATAGTAATTGTGCTTTTGCTTTTACGCTGCCTGTTTGTCTGTCAGAACTCTCCAACTCACAAATAGAATGAGCTACAAATTTCAAATAGTGATTGAGCTTTTGCTTTCATACTGCCCGTATGTCTATCAGATGCCTCTACCTCACAAATAGAAAGAACTACAAACTTCAAGTTTACACATAGTAACTGTGCTTTTGCTTTTATGCTGCTTTATATTTTCATTATTTATTAAGTTATTATGTAATGTAACCCGGTTCATTTAAATATTACGGCATTAGGGCCAATGATTGCATACATATCACACATATCAGGTACAGATGTCAAGTATACCTCAACCCTTACATAGGCTTTAATCCATTTATCTTATGTGTCTACAGAATGGTACAAAACATTAACGCAAGTTTGACTTGCACTTTAGCAATTGTCGATTTTAATTCATTATGAGATATAGAAGAGTAAAATAATAGCTTTCACACATCATGGTGGAACATGAGAAATTAAGAGAACACGTAATGCTTAAATTCTTACTCACCATGCTACAATTTATATTGCAGTACTGCAACCGCAGTCTGGTGAGCGTGCGGCAAACGGAGGACATCTGTCGCAAAATAGCCGGGGTAAGCGTCCACTTGGGACCCGTGCAGCGAGATGGAGGCGCACGACGTGGCCCCGGCCGACGGCGGCTCTGCGCGGCATCTGGCCATGCAGGTGCTGCGGCCGCGCGCGGTAACGCCGGCGCCTTCAGACCGCGGATGAAGAATTGCGCTGGCTGACGGGAAGGATACGGCCTGTAATGAAAGAGAAGGAAAATCATCATGGCACTGCTACAATATTTCGACTTTTCCAATAAGAAAACACCAACGTGTGAATTTTAAGATGTTACAAAATTATTTTCGCAAAAAAAACTTCCAAAAGGAAAGACCTTCAAGAAACAATAGAAAGACTATTTGTGATTTGAAGATAATTATAATTTTCTACATTATAGAAGTTTTATTGCCTTGTTGTCACAATTTCTTCAGGTCTTGCCGACTGTTATTTGAGTACAGTTCAATTTCAGTAATGGTTTACACTTGCTTCGTATTTAACATAATTTAAAATGAAGCCATTTTGCTTTTGCCAATTTTAGAAATCCACCTCTTAAAATATGAGATAATCACTATTTTTAGAATTTACGCAACCTTGGCGGACCTCTAACATTGAATTTACAGATTTTTTTACTTTTCATAACATGGAAATTAAATTTTATTTATTTAATAAAACAAATACAAAAATGGTGATTATTTAAAAATTAGAGTGAGATTATGCTAATATACTTCTTATCGATTTATCCCTCATTTAACCAATCTGTTATTGCTGCATCCTTAAGATAGAATAAATTGTACTTATTTTAGTGGTAGGCGTGTATCTCTCATATCCGTTCCTTCAACCTTGACAGTAGCAGACTAGTAATGTAACAATATTATATTCTAGACGAATGCTGTTCTGCAGCGTAGTGTGACAAAAATTATAACTTCGAATAAAAAATTAAACAAGGAGTAGATGTTGACATGAGAAATAATAATGTAGTGTTTTTGACACATAAATGCAAAAAAAATAATTTTATATCTGCCATAAACGACCAATTATCACTAACATGCAAACATTTTATCATTACAATTAATTGCGTTCCCCATAATAATTTATCTTTGTTTTTTGGTTTGCAGCACTACAAATTTCTAGTATGTTAAAGATTAAGTAGAAAGTAAGGTCATAAAATTAAAAATTAAATCCTGTAAGACTGCACTCTGTGTAAAAATTTCTCAAAGAGTTAAAAAATGAGGATTTTCCTCAAATTAAACCAAAGCAGCCCAGGTTAACCTTAAAATTTTGAAACAAAAAAACTATATTCAAAAATAGCTAACAGATACTGATTTTTTCACAAAAATAAGACTGTCAAATAGCAAGACCCTCTTCATTTGTGAATATCCACATCCAAATCCAAACTTACGGTAAGTTTGGGTTTAAATGTGAATATTCACAATTATCCATTCCAAAAAAACTTCATCTTTATACACTAAAAAATATCCATACTATAATACAAGTACAGTGTTTTTTAACTTCGTATTTGTATTCTATGCCTCAGCAATCCAATGGATCTATTAATCACATCATCACAGTCAGTTTCGTATTCTTGTTTTGTCATAGACTATAATTGAAACAAAAAAACAGCAAAATCCTCTATTTAAAGAATGAAAATTGGCAGCTACCAGTGGGAAATATGCGAAGCTAATCCCATGTACAAGTTACGTCGCATGCAGTTCTGAATTTGTTTAGAGTTGCGATAAATTATGCTCATGAGAAGCTGCTCGAAGCATCCTTAAATTGTCGCGAGTTAGCTTACAATACTATTTACACTAATAAATTAGCATTGAATAATTAATGAAAATTGAAGTCAAAAGCCGGTAGTAAAATTTTCTTTACACCAGCAATGCTCAACTCGATTATAATTAATGAAAATTGAAGTCAAAAACCGGTAGTGAAATTTTCTTTACACGAGCAATGCTCAACTCGATTATAATTAATGAAAATTTAAGTCAAAAGCCGGTAGTGAAATTTTTTATACACGAGCAATGCTCAACTCGATTATAATTAATGAAAATTGAAGTCAAAATCTGGTAGTGAATTTTCCTTTACACGAGCAATGCTCAACTCGATTATAATTAATGAAAATTGAAGTCAAAAGCCAGTAGTGAAATTCCCTTACAAGAACAATGCTCAACTCGATTATAAGTAATGAAAATTGAAGTTAAAAACCGGTAGTGAAATTTCCTTTATACGAGCAATGCTCAACTCGATTATAATTAATGAAAATTGAAGTCGAAAGCCAGTAGTGAAATTTCCTTTACACAAGCAATGCCCAACTCGATTATAATTAATGAAAATTGAAATCTTTACAAGAGCAATGCTCAACTCGATTATAATTAATGAAAATTTAAGTCAAAAGCCGGTAATGAAATTTCCTTTACACGAGTAATGCTCAACTCGATTATAATTAATGAAAATTGAAGTCAAAAGCCGGTAGTGAAACTTCCTTTACACGAGCAATGCTCAACTCGATTATAATTAATGAAAATTGAAGTCAAAAGCCGGTAGTGAAATTTTCTTTACACGAGCAATGCTCAACTCGATTATAATTAATGAAAATTGAAGTCAAAAGCCAGTAGCGAAATTTCCTTTACAACACGAACAATGCTCAACTCTATTATAAGTAATGTAAATTGAAGTCAAAACCGGTGGTGAAATTTCCTTTACAGGAGCAATGCTCAACTCGATTATAATTAATGAAAATTGAAGTGAAAAGCCGGTAGTGAAATTTCCTTTACACGAACAATGCTCAACTCGATTATAAGTAATGAAGCAATGAGCAATGCTCAACTCTATTATAATTAATGAAAATTGAAGTCAAAATCTGGTAGTGAATTTTCCTTTACATGAGCAATGCTCAACTCGATTATAATTATTGAAAATTGAAGTCAAAAGCCAGTAGTGAAATTCCCTTTACACGAACAATGCTCAACTCGATTATAAGTAATGAAAATTGAAGTCAAAAGCCGGTAGTGAAATTTCCTTTACACGAGCAATGCTCAACTCGATTATAATTAATGAAAATTGAAGTCAAAATCTGGTAGTGAATTTTCCTTTACATGAGCAATGCTCAACTCGATTATAATTATTGAAAATTGAAGTCAAAAGCCAGTAGTGAAATTTCCCTTTACATGAACAATGCTCAACTCTATTATAAGTAATGAAAATTGAAGTCAAAAGCCAGTAGTGAAATTTCCTTTACATGAGCAAAGCTCAACTCGATTATAATTAATGAAAATTGAAGTCAAAAGCCGGTAGTGAAATTTTCTTTACACCAGCAATGCTCAACTCGATTATAATTAATGAAAATTGAAGTCAAAAGCCGGTAGTGAAATTTTCTTTAGACGAGCAATGCTCAACTCGATTATAATTAATGAAAATTGAAGTCAAAAGCCGGTAGCAAAATTTTCTTTACACGAGCAATGCTCAACTCGATTATAATTAACGAAAATTGAAGTCAAAATCTGGTAGTGAATTTTCCTTTACGCGAACAATGCTCAACTCGATTATAATTAATAAAAATTGAAGTCAAAAGCCGGTAGTGAAATTTTCTTTACACAAGCAATGCTCAACTCGATTATAATTAATCAAAATTGAAGTCAAAAGCCGGTAGTGAAATTTCCTTTACATGAGCAAAGCTCAACTCGATTATAATTAATGAAAATTGAAGTCAAAAGCCGGTAGTGAAATTTTCTTTACACCAGCAATGCTCAACTCGATTATAATTAATGAAAATTGAAGTCAAAAGCCGGTAGTGAAATTTTCTTTACACGAGCAATGCTCAACTCGATTATAATTAACGAAAATTGAAGTCAAAATCTGGTAGTGAATTTTCCTTTACGCGAACAATGCTCAACTCGATTATAATTAATAAAAATTGAAGTCAAAAGCCGGTAGTGAAATTTTCTTTACACAAGCAATGCTCAACTCGATTATAATTAATCAAAATTGAAGTCAAAAGCCGGTAGTGAAATTTTCTTTACACGAGCAA
Organism: Druceiella hillmani; assembly: GCA_039881145.1. NCBI lineage: Eukaryota > Metazoa > Arthropoda > Insecta > Lepidoptera > Hepialidae > Druceiella > Druceiella hillmani. The sequence goes on along the minus strand of JAYKKI010000019.1, from coordinate 24,214,417 downwards.
TGCTCAACTCTATTATAAGTAATGTAAATTGAAGTCAAAACCGGTGGTGAAATTTCCTTTACAGGAGCAATGCTCAACTCGATTATAATTAATGAAAATTGAAGTGAAAAGCCGGTAGTGAAATTTTCTTTACACGAGCAATGCTCAACTCTATTATAATTAATGAAAATTGCAGTCAAAATCTGGTAGTGAATTTTCCTTTACATGAGCAATGCTCAACTCGATTATAATTATTGAAAATTGAAGTCAAAAACCAGTAGTGAAATTCCCTTTACACGAACAATGCTCAACTCGATTATAAGTAATGAAAATTGAAGTCAAAAGCCGGTAGTGAAATTTCCTTTACACGAGCAATGCTCAACTCGATTATAATTAATGAAAATTGAAGTCAAAATCTGGTAGTGAATTTTCCTTTACACGAGCAATGCTCAACTCGATTATAATTATTGAAAATTGAAGTCAAAAGCCAGTAGTGAAATTTCCCTTTACATGAACAATGCTCAACTCTATTATAAGTAATGAAAATTGAAGTCAAAAGCCGGTAGTGAAATTTTCTTTACACCAGCAATGCTCAACTCGATTATAATTAATGAAAATTGAAGTCAAAAGCCGGAAGTGAAATTTTCTTTACACGAGCAATGCTCAACTCGATTATAATTAATGAAAATTGAAGTCAAAAGCCGGTAGCAAAATTTTCTTTACACGAGCAATGCTCAATTCGATTATAATTAACGAAAATTGAAGTCAAAATCTGGTAGTGAATTTTTCTTTACGCGAACAATGCTCAACTCGGTTATAATTAATAAAAATTGAAGTCAAAAGCCGGTAGTGAAATTTTCTTTACACAAGCAATGCTCAACTCGATTATAATTAATCAAAATTGAAGTCAAAAGCCGGTAGTGAAATTTTCTTTACACGAGCAATGCTCAACTCGATTATAATTAATGAAAATTGAAGTCAAAAGCTGGTAATGAAATTTCCTTTACATGAGCAATGCTCAACTCGATTATAATTAATGAAAATTGAAGCGAAAAGCCGGTAGTGAAATTTCCTTTACACGAGCAATGCTCAATTCGATTATAATTAATGGAAATTGAAGACAAAAGCCGGTAGTGAAATTTCCTTTACACGAGCAATGCTCAATTCGATTATAATTAATGAAAATTGAGGTCAAAAGCCGTTAGTGAAATTTCCTTTACACGAGCAATGCTCAATTCGATTATAATTAATGAAAATTGAAGTCAAAATCTGGTAGTGAATTTTCCTTTGCACAAACTATGATCAACTTGATTATAATTATGAACTTGAAGTCAAACTTGAAACGTGAATTTTTGTTTATATAAACAACGCTCAAGTCATCATAATTAATGAAATTTGAAGACAAAAGCTAGTAGTTAATTTTCCTTTACACAAACAAAGATCAACTAGATTATAATGAACAAAGCTGGTTGTGAATTTTCCTTTAACCAAATAAAGATCAACTCGATTATAATTAACAAAAATTGAGGTCAAGAGCTGGTAATGTATTTTCCTTTATATAAACAGCGATCAACTTGGTTGTAATTAATGAAAATTAAAGTGAAAAACTGGTAGTGGATTTTCCTTTACACAAACAACAATCACCAATCTTTACAGAAAACAAAAGCTGGTAATGTATTTTCCTTTGCGTAAACAACGATCAACACGTTTGTAGTTCAGGAAAATTGGAGTCAAAAGATCTGTGTTCAATTTTACTTTACACTAACAACGATCAACTCAGTTGTAATAAATGAAAAATGAAGTTAAAAGCTGGTAATGAATTTTCTTTTACACAAACAACAATCAACTTGATTCATATTAATGAAAATTGCAGTCAAAAGCTGATAGTGGATTTTATCTCACACAAACAACCATCAACACAAAAATTGAAGTCAAAAGTCACTTAAGAGAAATTAAGTCATGAAAAAACTAGTTGCATGAATTTAAAAAAAATCTGAAAAAAAGAACTCAGACTACGAGAGTTTCGTAAACATTTAGGCACTTGTCAAGTTGTGGGGCATATTTCTATTATCTTATTTAAAAATATTAACTTTCCGCAACATAAATAAATTGCCTACTACGTCATCCACAGGCATAAAAACACAGGGCATATTTAAAAAATTAGGAAAATTATAGCAATTATTCTAGATATTATCTAGAATAATTGCTATAATTTTCCTACAACCTTTGCGTAGATTTCTAAAAACTCTGTTTTTTTCCTAATTTTAGGTTTAATAGTCTAGGAAATACTTATTTTTTTGCATAATTTTCTATATATCTCTGAAAATACCTAAACAATGAATAACTAACCCTTTTTAACATTACCCCAAGTACATTTGGAAATAAAAAAAAATTTTCTTTGAATATTTAATTTGCACCCCTAAAATTTCCCTATGAATATTTTAGAGTATTAACTGTCAATATGTACAGGTTAATATGTTTTACTACTTCACAGGAAAACGACTGTGACAGACGATGCGTGAATGATCTTATATGCTTCAGTTTTCCTTTTTGAGGTATGGATGGAACCTTAAGAACTGCCGAATTAGTGCTATATTAATAACAGTGCTAAGTTTTTCAATCATGACAATTCTTAGTAAAACAAGCTAAAGCAGCATGGAGTAACGTCAAAGCTAAAATTACTGAAACAAACCTGGCATCTGCATCAGCTCCGTTAACATTATTTGCTCCATTATTCCCTCCATTTATAGCCGCATCCCTCTCCATGGCAGGCGGAGGCGGAGCTGGTGCCTCCGCAACTGGAGGAGCAGGCGGTTCATAATCCCGTGACTCTGGAACTCCCTGTGGCTCTGCGACATTGGAACTCTGAGGCTCCAGTGTGGGTGTGGGCCCCAATGGTGGTGCATTTCCCATAGCCCCTCCGTCTTGCTGAGGTTTTGGGGAGTGAGAGGCTGCTGTGTCGCCCGTTTGCGTGACGCCATCACGTGTGCGCCGCAACAAGGCCCCCAATGACGTCGAAGGTTGAGTTTCATCGGAATGCATGCGCATATAGCAGTCACGACGCTGTTGTTCTGACCGACTACGATTTACTTTGCCCAGACATCTGCGGACAGAGAACGTCAAAATTCTTTTATATCTTTATACATAAAATTGTATAATTAATAAAAAATGAGTAGAGTTAAAGCAAACATAATAGGACAAACGTTGTAAGTATAACTTGCACTACGAGGGTTCCGTACATATTTGGGCCCTTATAAACACTGAAGGTAAATAGTATTACTATTAAAGGATTTACAAATATGAATTTGTATAGACTTTTCCAACTTTTGTGTAGACTTCTAAGAACCCTGTTTTCTTCATAGTTTTAGATTTAATATTTTCAGAAATACCACCCTATATGGGTGACCATATTTTTTGTTCATTTTTCAGTATATCTTTGAAAGTATACCCCACCTAAAATCATTAAAAATATATTTATTTAGGACTCTCATTATTAATCCATTCAAATGATACCCCACACATTATATATGGAATTAACTTTTTTCCAGCACTTAATTTGCCCCTCCTCAAATTCTAAACAAATGCTTTTATGTACGGATTAACGTTTTATTACTATAACAAATTTCAAGTTTCCATCAAGCAATTTCTGAGAAAAATGGCTACGACAGACAGATGTGTCAGTTATATAACGGCTCCATTTTTCCCTATGAGGTACAGAAGTCTAAAAAACAGACCAAATATATAAATCTTATTCCTAAAAACTTATAGAAGTATGTTTAATAAATCATCACAGCACGGATACATCTTATATAGTTACACAAACATTTAAAGAACAAAATGAAATGTACCGTCCCTGCAATGATACTTGTCTTCATCAACATCTCGACAAACCTTATAATTGGTTATGCATGAGCCTTAACAGGAAACCCAACAAAAGTAAAAAAGTTTGAAAACAAACAAAAGCGAAAAAGTTTGAAAACAAATTTTGTTATGTCACGAAAAACATTTGCAATGGTGGACCCAAATTCAAATCACGGGAAGGTACTTTAAAAAAATATTAAAAACAAACTTTTTCTTTACTCCTATGTTCAAATAATTCAATTACGTCTTCCTGTAGAATTTCGTACAACCGTTCCGTTTTTGCCATTTGACTGAGCAACATAAAAAACAAATCACGAAACAAAAAATGTTTAAAACGTAGCCCGTTTAATACTTTTAATGCAAACGCCGTAGTCTGGAAATTCGCCAGACATGAATGTAATATTTTTCTTTAACAATTATATATGATATCAGTAGACATCACAGTCAAATAGAGACAATGATGCCTGTTGACATCATTGGCATTAAACGAGTAAGTAAAAATTTGAATAAGAGACAGCTTCCACAGACTAATATCCCCAATATCGCATTCCCTTATCTTATTGAAGATGTTGTTAAGAATATTAGTAGCAATTATCATCTCTACGCTGACGACCTACAAATCTATGCATATTCAGACCTCCATTCCTTATAGAAAACCATTGACATCCTTAATCGAGATCTCGCTTTAATTGGTCAGTGGGCTCATGAAATGGGTCTTCTGGTTAACCCAAGCAAGTCTCAAGCTATCGTCATTTGTAGTCAAAGATTAATTTGTAAAGTAAACCTACCTAACTTACCAAAATTAATGCTAAATAGTACAACACCATATACGTCAACTGCCTACTGATCGATCAAAATCTTAGTTGGAGCCCTCAACTAAATAATGTTAGTCGTGTTTTCAATAGGATTGAAACTTTGAAATGTCTTCAAAATTTTCTACCAACTATAACGAACTCTACCTTTGTCAAACACTCTTATTACCATTAATGGATTATGGAGATGTGTGCTATCCTGATCTTATTGAAGAATATTTGTACAAGTCGGAACGTCTTCAAAGTTTATGCAATCCGATACATCTTCGGCCTCAGAAAATATGATCATATTTCTGAATACAGGTCATTTCTCAAATGGCTGAAGATCCGTGATCGACGCCAACTTCACATATTTACACTTCCGTTTACTATATTAAAAAATCCACAGAGCCCAAATTATCTTGCTGGCAAATTTAAAGATTTGTCTGCTCACGGCCTTGGGCTACGATCTTAAAGTTCACTCACTCTACTTACTTCTAAACATACCTCTACCTCTTACGCAAAATCCTTCACTGTTCAAGCAGCAAAAATTTGAAATCACCTGGATCCTGACTAATTATTTTCAAAGATTGAGTAAAAAATCCTGCCTCTCAAACCTTTTCCTTTGTGCCCTTGGCCTTTTCTGTCTTTCCCATCCCAAATCACGTGAATAGTTTATTATTATACTTTTGAATGTTAGTAGTATTAATTATACTTTTTGCATTTTTTTGTATAATGTACTATACATAATTTTCATTGTAAAATCTTGTAGTCTACTAACTAAATTTCAATACCAATTGTTATGGTTGACTGGAAGAGATTGCTCATGTAGCAATAAGTTTGCCATATGCACTATGCATGAAAGTTGATAAATAAATAAATAATGCCAGCACAAATCACTTTTAACCAATCGGCGGATAACGGTTCCGAAATGTATGCGCAATTCTCTGACGGTCTTCTGCGTAAATTTGTAAATCAGCGCCCAGGCCATTCACAGGTTAAGCTAAATATTTCATATGGGGTTTAAAATTGTACCTCATTCAAAGATTTTTCGAACCTGATCTTTTCAACAATACTTTACTGGGTGGGGTGCGTGAAAACATATGATGTATTTTATGCTCGGTGTAACAACTCACCAAAAAAAATTTAACAGGCTAATTTGCATATTAATAAAAAAATATACAATTATACAAATGTCTGCTATTACTATCAATCATAGGCCAAGATATAAACAACACGTTAGACATGTTTGAATATTAGTGATCAAAGTCGACTGGAAAAAGATTAATGAAGACATAAGACAAAGATGCAATTCCTGTAACTTAGCTGCAAGATAATAATACGAGTTGGTTAAATAGTTTAAAATTTATTTAGTTAATGAGAGAACACAGACGGTATATAACATTCACCGTATAAAACAATATTTAGCTTGAACTTAAATACTGGTTTATTTAATTCGAAACTATCAAAAGAACTAGTCGCTGATGTAATATCAAATAAGAACTCTTAGATATAATTGAAGGAATTAATATGGAGGATAGCTTTGAAGAAAGTTTAATAAAACAAAATGGAAGTACTTAAAATAGTACTTTTGAAATTATTAGTTATATATTGGAAATTTTTTAATTTTGACTAACCAATAAACCATCTTTTATCAACTTCTTACAACAGATTATATGCTACGCGCATATACGCTCGTGTGCGTGTGTAGGCAAACTTTCAACAGAGTTACGACATATTTGGCCATTCAAAAGGATCAGTCTCTTAATCAAGGAGGCTCTTCGTTTGTAACTAGACAATATGAGAGAAAAAGTAAAAAAGAAAAATTTTTTGAGCAATAAAAGTGTTACGAGGGGAGGTCTAAAAGTGTGCAGAACAGATGGGTTGCAAGTTAAATGAAACAATGTAACTATTTTTCTTTTCCAATACAATCTTCCTTAAGCTCAATATATTTGTTAGACATTAAAATTAATTTTTCTAAACCATCAAAAAAATATTTTTTGTCATTGCTCTAAAAATGTGCTGACATCACTGTCGTCATCACTGCCTTCACATCACTGTCGTCCTTAAATATTCTTCCTCGTAGCCCTTTTTTGGTTTGGCAACAAGTAAAAATCGTTGGTAGCTAGGTCAGATCTATAGGGTGGATGAATCAATGATTCGAAGCCGAGGTTGTGAACAGTATCTATCGCAATTTTTGTTTTGTGATCTGGCACATTGTCTTGCAAAAGCGACACACTCCTAGCCACTTTTCCGCATCTCTTTTCCTTGGTAGCTTCCTTCAGGTTATGCAATATGGTAGCATAGTACTCTCCAGTGATTGTGGTACCTTTTTCTTTATGGTCGATCAATAAAATACCTTCACAACCATCACAAAAAACGTATGCCATCAATATTCCAGGCGATTCCAAGACCTTAAACTTTTTAGGGGGTGGAGTGCCCTTTTGCATCGACTCTTGCTTATACTCAAGCTCAAAATGATGAATTCAAGTTTCATCTCCATCACAACTCTCTCCAAAATCGGTGTAGGTTAGTCAGCACACAGCTTCAAAAACTCCTTAGATGTCTCAATTTGTTGTCGCTTTTGTGGCACAGCGTAAGCATTCTCGGGACCCATTTGCACTGACTTTAGTCATGTCAAGATCGTTACGTAGAATTCTCAAAATTGTTGTATCTGATACACAGACTAAAGCAGAAAGTTGTTTCTCGAGCGAACGAGCATCCTCCAATACAAGTTTTTTTACTTTTTTGACAAAATCCGTGAAAAATTGAATCCTCATATAACAAAACAAAAAAAATATTCCAGTATACAAATTAAGACTTTGTTTGATTTTACATTTTAGACAAAATTCATGTGCATACTCACCCATCAGCAGCCTTTGCATGTCCCACGAGTGCAACGGAAGTTGTACTGCCATGCAGACAATTGGTGAGGAACCAGGCAAGTTGGGTGCGCCCCACTGGGCTGTCGCGCATATCCACGTGGGTCCATAGTGTACGGTCACGAATCAGGACGCCGAGACGGTCACACGTACTGCAGGAAAAATAGTAATATACTGTGTTGAAATTTAAAGCAAAATATTGAAAAATATATTTAATATTACACAGTGGTTGCCGAAATGCAAAACACACATTTACAAATTCCAATCTACAATTTATCTCATTAGTCGAGGTTATAAGGTAAGAACTTGTTTTTCTATGGGGCCCTAAAACATAAAATAACAAGAATTAAATACAAATACAAATCAGATTTTGTCATGTGACCAGTTTACGAAATTCATACTGGGGTACAGTAAACTGCTTGATAATGAATAAGTTCAGAACAAAACTACGACAATCAATTTATGTTCACATACACCGACACAGTTTTCCCAAACAATGAAGGATTCATTCTATAGTTACACCATTTTAAGGTGAAAATGAATGAATGAATATATGTATAGCAATTTGTCCAATAAGTTTTGCCGTTCAATAAGAAAAACTCAATTTTACGGTTTGAAAAACAGTTTATTATTCAATATATTCTCCCTGACCTTCAATGCACTTACGAAGGGGACCTATAAATAACGGGAATTAGGCTGTGGTGGGGAGGAAGAGTGGGGTACCCATTGTTCGACTAGGTGTCCGTTAGGGTCACTCCTCCTGAGACAGTGTGCAAAGTTGTGTCCAGAGCAACGTGGGGCTGTGAAATTTTGTTTCCTGTTGGGGAAATTGGCTGCGGAAACTATTGTAATGCTTAAGACTGCTAATGGGAATGCTGCCCTAAGTAAAACCAGACTGTACGAGTGGTTTTCACGTTTTAAAAATGGAGAAATGTCAATTGAAGAATTGCACATGCGAAGGGTTGCAGCCAAATTTGTCCTTCGCCTTCTCAAAGAGGAGCAAAGGAAGCGTCGACTTCAGGCATGTTTAGAGCTTCAAAATCAGCTCAAAGAGGACCCTGAATTTTTTCCAAGGTGATTTACTGATGATGAATCGTGCTGCTTTGGATATGACCCCGAAACAAAGCAGCAATCAAGCCAGTGGAAGACAGCTTTCCTCGTCCCAAAAAAGCTCCCCAAGTGAAGTCAAACATTAAGACAATGCTCATTTGTTTCTTTGATTGTAGAGATGTTGTGCACACAGAATTCGTTCCCCCAAGCCAAACTGTCAACCAGAAGTTCTACTTGGAGGTTTTGAAAAGATTGAGGGTGAGTATCCGGAAGAAATGGGCAGATCTTTGGCGCACAGGCGACTGGTTCTTCCATCATGACAACATGCCGGCCCCCACCACCCTCAAAGTGCAGCAGTTTTTGAACAAACTGTCTACCCCCCCTACTCACCGAATACCCCTACTCAATAAGAAGTCAAAGGGAGCTACCCTTTGACTTCTTTTTGTTCCCCAAACTCAAAAGAGACATGAAAGGAAAGCGTTTTGCCACTGTGAAGGAGATAAAACAAAAATCGCTGGAAGGCCTAAAGGACATCCCGATAAGAGAATTTAAAAACTGTTTTGAACAATGGAAGAATCGTTTGGAGAAGCGCATTGTGGTTAATGGAGAATACTTTGAAGGTGCTCAAAATTTAGTGTAAAAATATTGAGAAATAAAGAAGTTATGACGCAATTCCCTTAATTTTAATTTTTTGGGTCCCCTGTCATATTCCAGGGATCTTCTAATCTATATATTCCATCCCTGAAGTGAAAATCCAGAAAACTGTCAAAATATGTTTCCACGACTGCTATTGCCTCTTCGTTTGATGAAAATTGTTTCCTGATGTAATGAATGGTGCATGGAGATGTAATGAATGGTGCATGGGAATTATGAATGGAGCTAAATCTGATAACAGGGTGAATGTTGCAAAAATTTGGACATTAATTCACTGATTTTTGCAAAGGTTTTTTGAGCTGTGTGAGCTACATCATCTTGATGAAAATGATTTCTTCTGTAAACCAGGTCTTTCTCACAAATTTTTATATTCAGCTTGTCCAAAGATTACAATAATAATGTGAGTTTATTATTTTATCAGTTCGGAGGTAATCCTTGAACAAAATTCCTTTTGCTTCCCAAAAAACTGATGCCAAAACTTTCTTGGCCAATTTCTGGACCCTAACTTGCTTCGAAGCCATGATAAACCTAATAGTGCCATGTCTTATTGAACGACAAAACTTATTGAACAATAAGGATGTATTCCCATTGCCTATTTGGTTTCAAAATTATTATCACATTTCTGAATGTAAACCTTCAATAGGTTGGCAATTAGCGATCAGCATAATCTAATTATTAATTTGTTACTTTAAATAATCTATACAGTCCATACTTCAGTACCAGATTTACGGATTTATCTAACATATTCTGAGTTAATGCTCAAAAACCTATGCATACTATTTCATTCCTAAACATTGTTCGTCGTTTTATGAAGGTTCATTCTGGATTTTGAATATCAGCAATGAAAATTCCCCATCCATAAATGCTATCAAAACTTATCTGAAAGATGATATCTTTCCTATCTTCATTCACGCTATTTTCTTTCCATTCACATACAGTTTTCCTTCAAACTTCATCTTTTTCCATTTTCCTCTCGACAGGTAATTTTTTGTGAATAATACTTATTGTATCAATTGTTTTTTTTCATTTTATTTAATAAAATTATTGCCAGTATCTTCTGTAGATTAGAGATTGCATTTGTAGCAATAAGTCCACCATATGTACATTAAAGACGAAATAAACAATGTTATACATATATATCCCTTCAAAACCCAAGAAACGGAAATTTATCACACTCCATTAGAAACTTATCCAAACGGTTATTAGTAAAGGAGTTTGGGATTTTTGAGTTAAATGTGAAGATTTACAATAATTTACTTTATGAAGTCCACATCATTATTTCGCATTAACCAATAAAAACACTTACTTATATATTTGTTAGTACTAATACCGAATTTTATACAACATCATTGTATAACAAATCAACATTTCATTGACGTCACACATAAAGTATTTTTTTGATATAACAAATAAAATTCTAAAGTTGAGAAAAAGTTATCAAAAGGGGAAAAGAACAAAGGAACATATAACAAAAGCCCGTGACCCGCCATGGCTTTGCATAAACAAAAAGACTGTGTGCCTGGCCTTCAAAAACTTTTTGTAAACAACATTAAATGAGTTCCTGAGTTACAACATCAGTTTTGTAGGATGTAATGCCTAAAACATTTTTGTAAAGCTTTCATTACATAATTGTGTTATAAAACAAATTTTTTTTTCAAAAATGGTTGAGTACATCTCGGGATTAGCATTCATCATAAAAACCAAAGATGTTGGAAGACACGTGTGGCCCGCCCTCACTAGATATGCAATAGGTACGAAAGAAACCCTGTGTGTCATTTGGGTGCATACACATTAAGAAATATGCACAGTCCACCCACTTTTAACCTACTCACACAAAGGCCTGACGTATAGTCGTGTGCAAAAAAACCCATTGCATATACACTCACATTTTCTTGCTTGAAGTATGCATTTGCACAGTTCTGTGACACACTGTTTGAACAGATATGGCATATCTAGTAGAGAGAGGGCCGTGTGCATTCTAACATCTTTGATAAATCTGTCGGTTTTTTATGGTAATTTATACAATAACAAATTGACATTGCAAGTCGGTTTCTATCGGTTTCTGAATACAAAATGAGACGATTATAATACTTGGACAATATCTTTATCTTATACGATTCTCCGGGTACACTATTTCAACATTACTGCAAGAGTGACGTGTTACGCAGTGCATGCAAACTGCGACTTATGTGGCATCATCATATTGAGAGATATGTGTACAGGGTGACACTGAAAGTACAGAGAATTGGCCACTTGTAATAATGATAATAAAAAAACTCGAATTTCAAAATTCAAGTAATTTGCTTTTCTTTTTATACAATAGCAGCAATTTAGTGTATATCACGTCAAGATGAATTTAACACAAAACAATTTTCTAAAAAGAAAATTCAACAGTAAAGATACCATCGACTTCGATTAGCGTTTTATGAAGAAATTCTGTCCGAGGCTACGAATTACAAGTTAAGCATGTTCAAGCGTGGTTGTATCATTTGCAGCGATGATCAATGAGAGCGACATCCCTCAAAAGACATCCCTCAAAAATAACATCAATGCATGAGCCACATGCTCATGATAAAGAATGACAAGGAGTAAGTAACCTGTCAGTAGATTCGAGCAAGTTTAAAGATTGGCATGAGTCAAGTACAGAAAATTCTACATCAATATTTAGGCGGCAGGAATCTTTGTGCAAGGTACCCTATAGTATGACCGAAACTCAAAAACACCGTCACGTTAATTGGTGTCCAGAAGAATTCAACAGAGGTGTGTCCAGAATTGTTAGAAGAATTCGACAGAGGTCACTCCAATGCTGTATTCAACATCGTCACGAGTGACAAAAGCTGGATATGCTCTTATGAATCTGAAACTAAGTGGCAGTCTGCACAGTGGCTGTTCCCATTTGAAGAGTTCCTAACTAAGGTGAAGAAAAGACAAAAGTGCTGGAAAAAGATGGAAGTCTTATTCCTCGGACGGACAGGTTATTACGAAACTATTGTTCTGAGAACAGTTACTGCAACTTAGTATAACAGCAACTCTTCGCTTGCACTTTTGGAAAAGATTCAAAAACAGAATGTACAGAAAAAATTGAAAAACAGAACGTATATGGGTCATCCGCCATACAGCCGCAACTCAAACCATGTGATTTCTTATTCCCAAGAAAAAATATAAACTACAAGAAATATGATTCCTTGACGCCGAAGAAGTAGTGACTTCCTTCGATAAGGCTGTCGAAGACAGATTCCAGGAATGGTGGGCCTGCTTCTCTCAGTGATGCCATCGAATGATATGCCGCACAGGTGTAAAATTCCAAATAAAATTAGAAATCATTGATTTTTAGATTTTTCCCTTTAATTGTACTGTGAGGCCTCCCGTTACGCCGACTTTCAAGATTTACAGGTAAACCCGAAGGACCCCATATCACAAATTTTATATAAAAAAACTATACCATATCACAAATTTTATATCAAAAAACTTTCTGTGTTACCCTCAAATGATTTTGCAGGGAGAAAAATTTATTATTCTGGAAATTAGATGTTTTTCTTAAAATACTAATCCCAAATCAAAAAATGTTAATAAATTGTTAGAAAATATTAAAATTTTGGAGAAGGGTCCCAATAAAATTCTTGCTAGGCCAATTAAGCAACAAGCTGAAAGTACATTAAAAACGTTCCCGTCAGAGTTGGTAGAAACTATGTCTGAACGTGTTTAATATAATACCTTAAAGGTTCAACAAGGACTGTCACCGTACATTTGAGGTACCAAGATCTATAAGTAAATTTTTATAAATCCATTAAATCTATTAAACTTAATTTTATATGCATTTGGTTTAAACATGTAACTTACAATGCCAAAGCTTTGAGCTCCCGAGGCTTACAGTGCTGCAGGATACAGAGAAGCACATCATCCGACAGATCCATGAGACTCGGACGTCGCACCTCCACATCTTGCTCTGCTGTCTTCACCTTTTTCAGATCACCCGGATCTACCACAAAATTTAATAAGTCGTTAGTTATACTACTAATGATAGTCATAATACTATAGTGCTTAGCTTTTGAGATCGTGGGGTGGATTTTCGATGAAGGATTTATCCCCGACAAAATGAGGTAAATAATGTTAAACATATTGTTGTGTTCAACAAAAATATGCAAGCTTTGGGCACAGATTTAAGAAACACGTTCGGCCCTCTATTGACATGTTATATAATATTAAATCCTTGTTACAGAGTAAAACATAGACTTTCATTCTGTAGAAATTATGCTATTTCTCGGATTAAATTAGACTAAATGTTAATTCAAATTGTTATGTATCTATACCACGTTTCATGAAAATCTGTCTCGCTATTTAGGCTTGATTAAGTAACAAATATTCAAGTAATGAAGGTAATGAAGCTACAAGTAATTGCCTATATATAAACATCCAAACACACTTTTCGTAGGAACAATGAGGAATGAAGCCACGAGTAAAAGCTGCCGCTACACGAACTACTTGTATGTCAAATTTTATAATGTGTCATTGCTTGGCTAATAACACAAAAAAAAACAACTTTCTGGTTTGTAACATTAGGAGGGATTTGATATGAATAATTACATCAACTGATTTTCAAAATAAATACAGAATTAACGTGAATGTCACATCAGGGATAACAAGCGACTGATAAGGATTAGTAACTACACCAAGTACAACATCGTTGTATCTATACCAAGTACAACATCGTTGTTTCTACACCAAGTACAACATCGTTGTATCTATACCGAGTACAACATCGTTGTTTCTACACCAAGTACAACATCATTGTATCTATACCAAGTACAAAATCGTTGTATCTATACCAAGTACAACATCGTTGTATCTAAACCAAGTACAACATCGTTGTATCTATACCAAGTACAACATCGTTGTATCTATACCAAGTACAGTATCGTTGTATCTATACCAAGTATAACATAGTTGTATCTATACCATATAAAAATCTCAAAAAAAGATACGAACATTGAATTAGGTAAAGATTTTACAAAATAAGGATTGAAAAATTCTTGTGTGATTAATTTTTATTTACAAAATAATTGGTTATTTCCTTATAACTGCTGAACATGGTGATTTTATAAAAAAAGTTTTCCAACAAAAAATATTTCCCAATTATTATGTTATGGATTTTTGGAACTACTTTTAACTACTTTTTGTGTGAATGAATAAAAGGGCGCCAATAATTAATTTTTTGGGGAATTCAAGTTGCATCCTTGAATTCTTGCCTTAATACGTAAAAGCCACTCACTGACCAACTACCGTCATGAAATCTCCCATGCATAAAGCCTGCAAACATGAAATTAGCCATGTATGTTCCTCGTGGCTCATTAACCGTTTGAGTACCGACGAGCGCCATAGCGCTTGTACGCGTACTACCTAAATTTGCCTAACTGAAAATGGAAATAGCTTGAGTGGCAATCTCATGTGGCAATAAACACCTATTTCAGTGTACTAATAATGAATTTCTACAAAATTAAACCCATATATTTTATATCAAAATTCATTAAACCTCATAAAAGTAAATATCAAACTAATTTTAAGCATTTTCCATAGATAAATAAAGTACATAAAAATAGAAATACACATTTAATGATGTCGGTGTGATGTATAAGTGCATGGAGAAGATGAACAGAGGGGAGAGAATATCACATCACAGAACATAATTATATTTTTGTTTATTAAAATAATGTGCAGGACAATGTTCATGGAAGAAAAAGCCATATTAAAAAACATTAATAAATTAATTCAATTGTAAACGTTCAAAGTCTTCGGATGCATTGTTTTGGCACCTGGGGGTAAGGCACTTAATGTATATAGAAGTATATAAAATGTATAAAGAAGTATTTAAGCCACTTAATGTATATAGAATGTATAAAGAAGTATTTTTGTCTACCATAAAATACACTCTTGTGAAGCTGGGAACGGGTTGTCAGTTATTATATAAAAAGCAACTAAAACAAAATGCAGTCATGTTTCCTTTTTGCCCAAGGCAAAGCTGAAACGAGCAGTTAGTATTATATATAAAGTTGAATGTAAACATAAAAACATTTAACCAATATCCAATATAACATTTAATCAGAATATAGTTGTCCCTAGTTTACAATTTTCATCAAGACGAAGCCAAATTACATGTCTTGCAACCAGATCCCCAAGAAAAGTACAATGGAAACAGGAAGAAAAGCAAGAATATATAAACTAGTCCTATGACATCGCAGGCAAAACACATACTGCCCGACAAATACGTACAGACATCCTCTGTCCATTGTGGATTCAAGCAGTGTTAACGCATTATTAGTTTCGTAGTTATAAGTGATTAAAATCTGACGTATCACAGTACCAACGAGCGAATAGACATTTTCACAAAAATTTGTCGAAAGTTTAAAATATACAAGAGTGCACAGCAATTATATTAACATATTACAAAAACTAACATTGTTTTTCATCACGTGTATTATATATGCCTGGTGTTAATATCACGTAAAAATATCTTGAAAATCTCAAAAACTATGACATCAAGATATAGTTTTCCAGTAAACCATAGATAAACTTCTAATCGTAGTAATCTTGTGGACATTTTCAACCATATTTTTATTATCTCATATAAAAATTTTCAAATACTTATACAATCAAAACAACTCACACAACTGAAAGCAAAATTTTTTTTTATACTGAACTTATCTCACCGAACTTCTTAAAGAAACATTCGTTACTTTCTTACCATCATGAAACAGGAAGGTCGATGAAGTCTTTTATTATGCAAAACTTTCAATGTCAAACCTTTCATGGGTTCTGTTTTTCTTTTTGTGGTACGGAACCTTAAAAATGGGATTATTACGCGCCAGCCCCACTTATAATTCCTACCTCATTATCTCTCTACTCTATGAGTAGAGAGACAATGAAGTAGGAAATGCAGATGGAGTTGGCGCCATATGTTTCTTGCCTTCCATATATTTGTTTTGACATAAGTTTATTTCTCTATGCATTATCGTTGACCATTAGAGATTTCCCTCAAAGCAATGCCCCCACCATGTGCGTATTTTGTATTCTAAGTAACTTTTTATTTCAACTGAAAAGTGGCCTTTGAAATAACTCTTCTTTTCACAATGTAATCAGAAACTTCAAATCTTACAAAAAATGAAAAAAAATTGTAATGATTTGACATCACCAGACTTATTAGATCCACCAGACCCATTATGTTCACGTCCCTATTATTTGTTAAAAATTGCATTCATCCTGGCTTCAATATATGAGATACAAGCACTCAAACAGAGTCCTGCGACTAATTCCCTTGGCTGAATATTTTAAACAAGGTTGTTTTAATACTGAGCCAAAACTTGACTTTGTGCCAGCACTATAATTTGCTAATAAGGACAACGCACCTTTTTTTCATATTGAAAGAGTAGCCCGTACTGAATTTGAATTTCAATTGAAGCGACTTCAGCCAAAATAGTCCACCGGTTCTCATAGCCTACTTCCTAGTGGAAAACCATTTACATCGTCTACTGACGTGAAAATCTCAAGTATTCTTAGAGAAATATCTTATGAATGTGAAACACAAGCTATGTAATGATCAGAGCAAGTGGCTAAATATAATTTTTGACAAACACTGTTTAATCAATTAAACAGAGTTTGTTAAACACAAAAAATTATGTGGGCACACTTGCTTTAAATATTGTCCAATTGAGTAAAAGAAGTATTTACTACAAAGAGTTAACTTATATACAACCAGTGTGTCCTACCAATCACATACAGAGTGGAGACCTGGGTGTTCAAAAAAGAGATCTTCCACAAACTCCGAGTGATTCAAAGAGCAATTGAGAAAAAACTGGTAGGCGTTACACTGAAAAACTGTAAATGAAATGACTGGTTAAGAGAGCAAAGCAAAGTTATTGACATCACAAAATGGGTAGCGAAATTATTGGCTTAGCAGCTTATAAACCCGCCACTTTTTTCCACCGATTTCTAGAATGTTCTAGAAGTTTGTTTTTTGTAGTATATAAAGAACGCGGCGTTCAAACTTCAGTTCAGTTTGCAAGTGAGTAATCAGCGAGTAAAGAATAAATGAACAAAATGAAGTGAACTTAAAGTGCTCTTGCTTCATAAATTTTGTTTAAGGCGAAAAGGCAACGAAGTAACACTCAATATAGGCACAACGATGGGTGAAGGTGTACTCTCTTGCGACACATCCAAGCACCGGTTCCTAAGATTCAAAGAAGGAAATTTTGATCTGTCCAATAAACCTTATACAAGGAGACCTACTACAATCGATTTAGAAACATTAAAAAGCCTTATTGAAACAGATCGCAGATTAAGATCGCATTGTTTGGGTAAGCTTCTTTCAGGCTATCATACTGCAGTGGAAAAACAATCTTTGAGAAAGAAGTGGAAATATCCTGTGAGCCACAGTATTTGGATACCACATGAGCAATTTCAGAGGAGAACTAATGTGTGCATGGAACTACTGAGTTCCTATCGTACCAAAAAGTGCATAGCACAAAAGATACTTTTGAGTATATTGTGGGGTATAAATGGAGTTATTTATTGGAAACTCCTTCCAGCAAACAATAGTTACAGCTAAGAATTATTGGAACAATTGAGCATAAGTCACCGCAAAAACTTCCTTCAAATCAAAACAAAGTTTATTTTTTACATGACAATGCTAGACCCCTCGTAGAAAAAGTAACGCAAGCTGTGAAAAACTACTTTCACTCGGATGGTGTGTGCTACCCGCCGTACTCTTCAAACCTTTCGCCATCTCATTACCATTTGTTTGACTATCTGTCTAATAATTAACGCGATGGAAAATTAAAAGACAAAAGTCATATCAAAATCAAACATTCCCAGTTTTTCAGTCAAAGATTCAAAAATTTCTACAAGAAAGGAATTGTAGCTGCATCTACAAGCTGGCAACAAGTGCTAGATACTGACACTGCTTATATAATTGACGATTGATTTTATTCACTACATATAAATAGTATTCATTACATATAAATTTCGTGTAAAGAGATGGCAAGTTTATATGTTGCCAACCCAATAAAATGGGAGCGGGTAGGTCATGTTGTATGCAAAATAAAGGCCGTGGTGCAAGGCAGTAATGGAATGGAGACTATGGAGCAAGAATCGGCTACAACAACTGGAGTTGAAGATTGAGACAGATGGCATAAACTGAAGTAGACCTACACCTTAGCGGTCGTAACTGGCTAAAGAACAAGTATAAAAACTAAATCATAAAGATAGTTTTAGCATATATAAGAAATATTACGGGCTTCAACTTCTGAACAATTAGTTGTAATAAATTCGCAACATATGCACTGCTAGCACCATGACACTGCGTCTGTATCTTTCTTACAGAATTTATCAAGCTCTAATGTCGGTAAATAACAAGCGACTGGTAACTTACTGAAGATTTTTCAAACTCCAACAACCTCTGCTGTAACAATTTTCAAACGATTTGGTAACTTACCCATAGCTTTGGTTAAGTTACCAATATTTTTAACAAGAGATTTAACCAAATTGTCATTTAAATCTAACAATTTCTGTCTCTCAATCCAAAGATCACTAGACCAAAAGATTGAAAGACTTGAATGAATATTAATAATGGAAAATAAAGAAGAAAGACTAATGGAATGTGTTAAGTATAAATACTCATTAAGCCATGATAAATTCCAATTAGAATTTTGAATGAAGTGTCCTCAAAATTATTTTTAGCATGAATTTAAAAATTTAATCAAGAAAAAAAAATTTATCCAAATATAAGAAAAGCATAATTTGATGAGCAGTAAAAACGTTTTATACATAAATCTGCTTGCAATTTTAGAAGAATTAAGACAATTTTCAAAGTGAAATAATTTTTGTTAAGTCAGCCTTGTCAAAATTGTAGCTTTGTGAACAAAAATAAAGGTTTTTTCTTATTTCAGAAAATCTCAAGGGTAAATATCATGTTAAGCAGTGTCGTATAAACTCTACACTTCAATGTGATTACAGAATGTGTAATAAATATTATTGTAAAAAATTATAGGTATATAAAAACATTATAAACAAATACAAAATGTAATATTTAAATACTGCATAGATTCATTGTTACGAAAAACTTAAATGTCTAAGACTGAATATTACTGAACACAAGAATTTCGAAAATATACTATCAAAAAATACACTATATTTTAATGAATATATTAAATCATATAAACACATATCATAAGTTGAAAAAGTTATAAAAATATCATGAGATTTAAAGAGTATTTAATACCTGTATTTGACCTACTGCTCTCAAACAAAGAGTTCATCCTTAAAAAGTAACTTCTTAGCACAAACACACTAAATAAAACTGATCAGCAAGGCTAAACCTTGTGTAGATAAAAATAGGTTTCAAAACACATATTTCGTTCTAAACAATGGCATTACCAACCTATTACTTTTGAAGAAAATCAGATGGATAGTGTTCCGTCAAAATACAAAGTAATAAACCATATTAAACAAAGAAACGTAACAAGTATTAATTTGTCCCCTTTGCGGTATGATGGGAATATTAACAAAGGACCAAAAATTGAATTTTAAATTATCTACCTTAAGAAAAAATTATCCGAAACATTAAAATCTTTCGTTAAAAGAACTCAAAGAATAAATAGTCAATGACTATTGCTTTGCCAGAAGTACGCTTTGCGTAAGCTTTAAGATTGATCCTATTTAATTACTGTAAAAAATAAAAATAGACGGATAAAGAAACATGTACATTGGAAAAAATGATCGATATCAGTATTTAGTCTGCATCGAAAATACTCACCATTTTCTTCACCATCCAGAGAATGCTTGCGCTTCTTATGACTGGGACTCAACTGGGCATCATCTTGATTAGCCATTTCCAAAGAATAATGTCACTTCACACTAGAACGACTAAATTCGATATTTTTATGGGAAATAAATTTACTATGTGACAACCATATTGACAGATAGATATTGAATGGTACAAATTTTATTCGCAAGAGGGTCGTCTGCGCGGTGTAATGATTTTCGCATTTGAGGTATATTATTAAATTTGTTAATGATTGTTTGTTTGTTTGTCAAATACACAAAGGATCTGTACACAAATACGTAAACAAGGGACGCAGCCGAATTGGCGTCAGTCCAATTAAGATGATCAACCAATTTTATTTATTTTTTGACAAACTCCTTTCTTTTTTCATTCTGTCTGAGGACATTCGTTGTTTCTTTGTTTAAGTGTTACATGCCAGTATTCGAAAGAATGAATAATAAAGGAATTCATACAAAACTTTTAAAAACCTATGTAGTTTATTTAAATATAAATTCTAACTACAGGAAACACATTTTTTTATAAAAATGCAAAGTAGAAGAAAATTATAGCAAAGAAAAATCAATATGTTTATTTATCATCATATTGATGAATATAAATCGAACATAAACTAAATAAAAATTACCTACTCAATTAATTGAATTATTTTGTTAGATTGATTTTTGATCTAAAAACATTTTAATTTCTATTTTTTGTTTCAACAACTTGTTTAAATATTCTAATTAAACTTTTGTACAGAAAAATATTTTCGATTGAAGTAATACGACATTCACCAAATGTGTAAAAGTAACTCAGCATCGGAAAGGCGGACGTATACTAACTAGGGCAGCGCGCGCAACTTATTGAACTTTAATAGTGGCCAGAAGTGCATGTGCAATAGAAGTTTTGCAAAATGAGAAGAGCATAAGTGCACATGCACTATTTACGTGATACTGGTACTTATGCCGAATAATTTAATATAATACTGTATTTTTTATAAACAAACCTTTTATTTTTAGAAAACATCTTTGATTTCCATGTATAAATGTGATCAAATTAAAATATTTCTCTTTTAGTCGTCACCTGTAACTATATTGAAGACAAAAAGAAACTAAAATATTTAGTCCTTTGAATATACCACTTCAGCCAATCACATATCTTGATAATAATAAATTTTAGAATATAACAGCAAAATAATTTTGAATATGAGTTAACGTTTAATTTATTTTAAAACCAAATAAATTTTTAAAACGTTTATCTAAATTCTTTTGAATATTTTAAAATGATAATGTCTCAAGGTCTCTCTGTACAATTATAAATTATAACGAAACATGTCTCTCACAATAGTTATATAAAATTTTAACAATAATATAAATATTAACGCTTCACAAAAATATTTTTATCAACATTTCATTTAAATTTATTAATTCGAGTTTGGCTTTGTAATACTATGCGTCGTCTTACGAAGCCAAATTCACCCAAAAGTTTTTGAGCTCACAAATATGCTAAGGTTATTCTTATGACCTCAGTTGCGACTCACGACCCTTGGTTTTCGGCTTCTTCTTCTTATTGGAAATAAATCTTGGACTTTTTAAAATTCATTTCGATCTTGAAGACATATGGAATATTTTTTGCCCAAGCTGTGGAAGTATTTAAAAATTAATATGTGAATACTTCTAGGAGGATAAGGCGCATAAATATTTCATTCTGTATGATTGAAAGTAATAATTTTTAAATTTTCACTATCTATGTAGCTTTGCTTGAATCCTGAAGTCTACCTGTTTCTTAAAATTCATGATTTTAAAGAATTAAAATTATCTACAGGGATAATGGTTTGTGCGTTACATCATGATCATGTAGATTTTCTTCTCATTGTTTTTGTAGAGGGTACGAGAGTTTTAATAGCTTTACCTATATTTATGCCCTGAATCCTTTTGAAATTGATCGGATATACAGATTTTGAGTACTTTATTTTCTAGATTATGGACTAGAGTAGCATCCTTAAATGTTATGAAGTTTTCATTTTCATTTTCATATATAGTTTCCCAATAATTGTTGTAATACCTAATATGAATCAGTTGATTGGTATTTCTAACTAAAATGTTATATCTTCTCTTATCTATGGCAACATCGGGACACGATGATACATGTTCCTGTTCCAAATGACGAAAACAACTAGAACAAATAATCTTGCATACGAATTAGCCACCATAATGAATTGAATATTTCCAAATCATGAGAACGCCGTAAATGGTAAGGAACCAATCTATGGTTGTATCGTTTTAAAAAACGGACTTCTGATTTAACATTAAGAAGACCGAAGGAGTATTACAACTTTTCTCGTGACTTATCGTTCAATAAGGATAATATTGCTATAAAACACTACGGCAACTTAGAAATATAATGAAAACACTTCCAAGTTTTGCTAATAGCACGAGATTGTGTTGCTGCGATGAAATTTGTACGACTATCGTGCAAAAAACAAAAAGAAACATGAACAAAGAAACCGAAACAGCTGAATAAAGTCACTTAAAGAGATAGGCTGACACTTGTCATTATATTTTTAATAATTGAAGTCACAGAAGTCACTTTGCTGCATGCAATGGTCTTTCCACGGAAGAATTTTTAAAATTTCATACTCACAAAGGTCTGAAAGGAACAATGGGACAAGCTCAACCAACGAGCCGATGAACATCCAATTATTTCCTGAGGTTGTGAAACTTTTCTTCAAAATTAATAGTTCTTCAAAAAAACAATTCGATTCTTTTGTTTCTAATTAATTCCGACAGTTGTTTGACTCCAGGGGCAATAAATATTGCCAAAGACAACTGAGTGGCATTTCTCGGCATAACGCATCACACAAACCACACATGGACATGTCTCAGGACATATTTATTTTTAAGCACTTACAACAATCAATTGATACGTGAATCATGTGTAATCCGGGAATCCCGATTTCTTTCTATAACATCATTGGAATATATTTTTAAGAGATATGACTTCTGATAACATCAAATTAGCAACTCGACAGACAGGAATTTTATTGTTAGACTGCAACATACTTACCGACGATAGAACCTTCTTTAAAACATAATAAACAAAACAGTCATGTCACACTTTGAGAAAAGCACTCAAGCAGTGAATAGATCATTTAGCTTACTCCTCTAGAAATCTCTTAAAAACAGTGAACGAAAGATCGTTCGAAGTACCAGTGAAGAAAACCAAAATAAAACAAAGTAAGACAAGACAAAATTGCATTGATTTAAAATCTAAACCAGTTAATGATACAAAATCAAATAATTACTAGAAAAAGTAAATAAAACTGCAAAAAAAACAGACAAACACCTATCCACTAAGAACTATCCCTAAAGAAAAAACAGGACTTCATTCGATCTGGTGCAGGTTAGTTTTAACTTTTGTAGCATAAACTTATTCCAATATTTAATTACCTACTTACTTTGATGTTAATGATTATATACTGAATGAATTTGACAAATGAACTTTTATTTCAGGAGCTGCTGATATATACAAACCTATCTGGTTTGCATATGAGCAAATGGAGTCATTTTTAATTCCGGTGTATACCAGCACAAATACTATAAATATAGAAAAGGTAAGAAAGAATACAATTTTTTATCCTTGTTTATTTATTCTTAAGTAATTAGTACATAAAACATATAATTGATATACCTAATGCTGATTTCCATTGCTATCTGATATGAACGAATATTTTCTATGTACTGCAACTTGTTCCACAAATTAAAATAAGTACCTACAGTAGGAATATTTGTCAATTATTAATATGCAATCTTGACCTACAAAAATATGAAGTAAATCTAATCTTTTTGACATATTTGGGTGATCTACGGGGTATGTTTGTCATATTCTGCATTGCACTATATTCTGTTTCGTTTCTTCGCCAAGATTTAGATATTAGATTGTCATTACTATTACTGGGGGAGTATATTTTTTCCTAATATGTATTATTATTTTGTATTAGTACGTAAGTCATTGTAATTTCTGATACAGTACTCGGGTATAAATCAATTGGGCGCCGGAAAATTCTAAATACTGTAGTTGAAATCCCAAACCTGTTTTCTATTACAATTCGGGATCTAGATAAACATTGATTGAATATCCTTTTTGGTGAGCCGACGTCATGTTGCCCTGGGTAGAGTCTCATAACATACATACTTAGTGCAAAAGCACTATCTCCTATGAAAACGTACAGCACATTGATTCCTGAATCCAAATTAATTTCATTTTTACAGATTTTTTGCCATAATAATGAATTTTTCAAAATACCACCATCACTCATTCTCCCTTGGCATCCTATGTCTGCATATATAAATTTGTAATTGGCATCAACTAATGCCAAAAGAACAATGCTAAACGTTTTCGTATAGTTGAAATATTCAGTTCCGTTATGAGGCGGGCTTTCTATAAGTATATGTTTGCCGTCTATAGAACCTAGACATCTAAGCGTCTGCTGTTGATGGCAACTGAAATCAAAATGTACAATGTTAGCTATAAAAAAAAAGAGAAAGTTTCCTATAACACTTATTTTTTACAGGAATCATCATTACAAGGAATGCCGAATGAAACTCCAGCGATAGAAGAAGATGGAGAAGATAACGATATAGCGCAGCCATCAACTTCTACCCAAACGCCAAAACCTGTGGCATCCCATCGTGGTCACTCCATCCATTTAGCGGAGCGCCAGATGCCGTCAGCCTTTGGGCAGTTAACGAATATTTTAACTAAAAGACAAAACGAACGTCCACCGCCATCAAAGGAAGACAACGATTGCGGTCTTTTCTCAAAATGGTTAGCAAAAAAATTGTGAGAACTTCGTCCTGATGAAATAAAACTGTTTATGTATGATATAGACACCTTATTTATTAATAGTATTAAGGAGAGGCTAGCTAGGCGTTTAACTCATTCTCCCCATTACTAAGTCCCATACTCGTCAAATTCCATCTTACATTCTGTATCCTTGCCAAATGCATCAACGGATTCAAACTGGCCTCCAACCTCCCTAACGTCATATTCCGAACCCTTGCCAATATCAACTATTCCAGGCCAATCTTCTACTTCTCAAGACAACAGTATAACCCAACCGGACCCCTCAAATTTTGGGACCCTCACCGCTAATATTCCATCAAATGAAGTAATTGTATCACCGAGAGGAGAAAACGTTATAAATGAAGCATTTTTGAAAGCCTATGAAGATTTCGAGTTCTGTAAAAAATAAATATGTATGTAAGGTTCAACAAAACTAGTTGATGGTACTTTATGGGCAAGTTCAGTAGATATATGGAACTAAACATTTTTTCTTCAGCTGCTATATTGAATTCGAAAAAAAATATTCGCACAAAACAGAGCGAGACTTCGGAAAAATAAGTTTTATATTGATATTGTTTCGAATTCAACTAAGTAGAGAAAAGTGGTTTAATTTCATGAACTGATCTTGCCCTTAAAATTCTGTCAACCACTTTAGTAGGACCTTAATTATATTTGACGTGGATATGTCGTAACCTAGATATTCGTTAATTTACTTAATTTTAATTATTATTTTATATTACTGAATTCAATTACATACCTACTTAATTTCTAAATAATTTGTTTTATTTTTAATGATAAACTCTTGCTAGAAATTCTATACTCAAATAATTAGGTATAGGTACTATTCTGATTAGTCTTTAATAGGTTTAAACATACTTTACCATTACTTCATTCTTCAGAACATCGATAATTGCATTGCAGACTTCAAGTATAATTTTTGATATTATTTGAGGGGATATTTTAAGTAAGAAGTGTAAACTTTTATAATTGTCACCAGATGCCAAGAATCTTAATTGAATTTTGTTCATCCACCGTAGTCTTGGTTTCCTTCTTTTTCATTTCATTTTGCGTTTTTTAAAATAAAAATAGGTTAACCCAAACTCGTCATCCGCCATGTTTGCCTATACGGAACAACCTAGCACTAGACATGGGTAACGCTGCGCCGCGCAATTGCGCCAATTACTTCATTATGTCAGATGTGTTAACTCACTTTTTCGAAATGTATTAACGCACAGCACATCTTAAGTCAAACGTTATTAGGGACTCACTTTTTGTGGTATTGCAGAAACCTTTAACTATATTTAATTTGGAACAATTTCAGTATGACAATGTGAAATCCAAATTTTTTTGTTTTAAAAGAAAAAATATAGGTAAAAAACGAAGCATTAACCAAAAGTAGGACTCAGTTGCTATTATTTTATTAAGAAAGTGATTTGAAATAAATTACCATACAAAAGTTCCATTTGTCAACGAATTGATATAAAAAGAAGGAATCGATATAAATTTTTGTATTTTATAACAAAGAGGAATTGATATAAAAAAATACGCCGTTCTTTCATTTAAAACAAGAAAATCCGGGAAATTGACATTTTCGCTAAATTAAACTTTCATTTTTCCAAACTGAAAATCATAACTCAGTGAAATATAAAAGTAGTGCTATAACCTATTATCACAGTGACACTTTTTATTTAGCCGTATATATTTATCAAAGGAGTCACCTATTTTCAAGATTTACGACCAAATTATGAGCATGTGCCATGGCACAGAAAATGTACCATTTTGCTGTGCCATGGCGCAATTTTGAGTTGACTCAAAGAGCCGGCACAGTGAGCTGCTGTGTTGAAGTAAGGAATATTGCCGAGTTACCTATCTCTAACTAGCATGCTCGCCAACCCTTGGGATGCCATGTTTGTTTTGGGTGATTGTGCTCGGTGTTTGGCATCTGTTGGTTATTTTTTGGTGTTTACGGCAAACACCAAGCATGAGGAGCCGCCGATAAATGTATCAATAACTATAGATCACAAGACTGTTCCCCAAAAGTTTTATTTAAAAAGAAAAAGAATTTTTAGTTTCACTATACTCCACCAGAAACTAACAAGAGTGTCTTTGATTAAACGTAATAATATAGCGTAATGCACAATTTGTAGCCGCGGGCCGCAATCAACATCGGGAGTTGTTACCGCTATCAGGGCACAGGATATGGTCAATTTACCTAAGGCCGTTCTTGTCCTATGGTAAACTCCATTTTGTAATGAGCGTGGCGCGCTTGTCTTTCCCCAATTATAAAATATTGCTGAATAAAATTATTCGAATAATAATTTTATTCAGCGTATATTGTATAAAGTATATTGAATATTGGACACAAAATATTAAAAATGTAAAAACATAAAAAATTACAGAATACCATTAATTTAAAAAGTTAGAAAAATAATAACCACACTTAACTTGCACTTGGGAAAAAAATCTTATTTTAAAAGGTCCGCTCGTTGCAAAAAGCGGCTATACGCGAACAAACTCGCGTGCATTCACTAGATTAAAATAAATATTTTACCTTTCCTCGGAATAATAACCTAACAGATAGCGCTTAGTACGTATAAGCATTTTGTAAATAATTTATATATTCATACACGAGTTATTATGCTATATTAATATGGTTATAATATATTGAATCATGGAATCTATTAATATTAATGATAAATAAAATCTGGCGCCAATTAAACATGGAAGTGTCACAGGATCCTTAGTAATTCGTACTCGACGGTGCGCGCGTGCATCTGGTTCAGACTCATGCTGTTTGTTTTATATAGTTGCAAAAGCTACTCATTTTTTTTTAAAACCTGTTACGCACAAGTAAAACTCGAAACATGGTGCATATTTAAAAAATTATAAGATCTAGAATAATCGCTATAGTTTTCCTAGAACTTTGTGTAGACTTCTAAAAACCCTATTTTTTCGTATTTAATATTCCTTTCTCATACTTGGATTATAAGAGTCACGTCATATTTTACACGTAAAACTACCGCACTTATTCTACTCCCAGAAATGTCACCACAAAGAAAACATGAATGTGGTTGGATTTGTGTTTTTCGTTGTCTTTGCGAATAATAAACCGTAATAATACATAATGGCATGAATTTTCATAATACATTTATTTAACTTCATATATCTCGCTGAATTTCAAAAAAAGTTTTTGATATTGTCAGCTCAGTTGTAGCACAGAATTAAATGTGTAATGAAACATAAAAGAATATTTAGGACCATCAAAAAAGTGCAGATAATAAAGTTTGCATATTAGTTATTTTAAAAAGACAAGTTAGAGGTTTAATAAGTAAATATAGAAAAGAATTAGATTATTTTTAAAATTTATAGTATAGCATGTCTTTAAATATTGGCATGCTGTTATGTTACGAGATGCTACGAGCTTATATTTTATTTAGTATTTTTCATTTTAGTCTGCGATTTGGCTATTTGTTGTCCATCAATAGTTGGGGATCAATATAATGCATATTATTGTCATATTACTGTGTTCAATTTCAAGTTTCTACATCAAGGTTTTCCTAGAAAAAACCTGTTGGGACAGACAATGGTCTTACAAGGGTTGTTTTTTCTTTTGAGGTATGGAAAATAGTAAGCATAAAAAATAGGGTAGGTAATGTCCGAAAATTTAAAATAAATCCAAAATTTTAAAAGGAGATTGTTGGCGTTAAACATCTTACCTACCTAAGCGGTGTTATAGGTTGGTAACAAAGCAAAGAACCCAACAAACTTTTTCTTGAAAATAGGACAACGGTGCGAGTAGTACGATATGTAAGATTTACATACTACTATGGATATCACTAATATAAACTTGTTCAGAAACTATCAGGTAATTGCTAAATGACTCAATTTTAAAGTCCCCAGTAGTCAAAGGGGTTTGCTTAGATCACAACGCCAGACGCTTACTACTGTTCTGTCATGCCCTCTGATGTAGTTGCAGGACCATATCGATGTAGTTGCGTGGTGTCTGTAAATGAGTATAGATTGCCACTAAAACAAATTGGAATATAGGTTTTATCTCACATCCACATCTATTATTTGTGAACTTGCATCTGCCATTGTGATTGCCGTCCACACATCTGGTGTTCACCCCAAATTATTGGCACTGCACTACGCTACCGAGCTCACCCCTACAATTCACTTTGCATAAGAAATGACTAGACTTCTTTCCTGATCATGAGCTAAATGTCAGCTTTCCTAATCAGCTCAGGTATTAAAATTTCAGCACGAGTTACAATGTTATTGTTAACTTGTATATTTTGCTTTTAAAAATAATGATTTAATCTCTACTTGTATGCCACCACTCCCATAGCTCGGCCCAATAGGCAATATTTTAATTAGCTCACCTCATCTCTCGTCTTTTCTCGTCACTTCCTCTCCTCGCCTCCTCTGGCCGTCCAACCTACTATGCACTGTATTCTCCTTAACGACACTCTTCTTACAATGTTAAGACTAACAGTAACACAATCAAAATTCAATTGTTTGACAGTGTGTATTATATTACAATATTTCTAATCATATTAAGACAAGAAAATTACTTTCTCTACATTTTGACTTTTTAAGAAGATATATATATTTAGTTGTAATATTTTAGACACTTGTGTTTTAGTATGACGCATAGTTATTTTCGTTAACTTTGACGAGTTTCTATATTTCCAAAATAGTTCCTATGCCCAATTAGAAATTTTTTGGAGCTAACGTCTCGTTATAAGATAATAATTTAGGCAAAAATTCTATTAAATTATTTCAGATTCTCAAATCTTTTAAAAAACCCGTCTTGCGAGCTACATTTTTCAAAGACAATCAGACTTTAAAAGTTATTGTTTCAACCAGTGACGGAAGAAGAACTTTTAATCCCCGATAATCAGCTCACAAATAAATCCAGAACAGAGAACCTTTAATTGAACGATACATTCCAAATTATTTTCATAAGTTTTTTACTTTACCCATCTGGGTTTGCAAGATAAAATGAAAATTAATATAGTAATAATATACTTAATAATAATAAAACATTATGTGAGATTTATATAATATACCATTGACATATAGGAAATCATATGCTAATAGTTTATTATATACACCTAAACTTATATTAATATTTTTTTTTCTATTTTACTATTTCAATAAGTTCCTTAAATATTGAATTTCAATAAAATAAATTAAGTGATCTTTGGGTCTTGACTGATCTAGATTAAAAATGAATGTATGCCAGAAATGTATATTTGAAAATCCCACTAAATGTTTAGAACATAAAACTTTAAATTTCAAAAAATTATTAAAAGGATGGTTCTTTTCGACTGTTTTCTGAAATTATTGGTAAAGCAAATCTTCCAACTTCTGTTTTATGCTCACGATCTCCAAGTTTACCTATAGTACGAGCCTAATATAATCTTTACTTTTATCGATCCTTGAAAGCACATCCAGAAGAGATCAACCAATGGACAAGACAGCAGTCTTCCAATAAATTATTTTGAATTGGAAGCCATTTCTATTACTAGCTAACAGCTTCCAGCAAAAATATCCATGGTTGAGTTAATCTAGCCAACTGTCAACATCTTGTGACTCCATTTATTCTACAGTAAAGATCTCACCTTTGTATATGGTCAATATGTCTCTTGGTAATCTCAAGTACATGATACAGACAGGCACAATAAATTGGTTTGATCTTAATGTATGGGCATTTGTAAATAGCAAAATATAAATATTGCGCTCCATCATATGTCTCACCATTTCTTAATCTTCTTTAATATACCCTTCTAGTCATGGGTAACCTTGATTCACGTAAATAAACTGACTCCTATATTTGGTTACTAATGGGTTTTCCCACTAAAAACTCGACAAGGGTAAGTTAATGTGTCAGTATAATTGACATATTATTGTATAAGCAAATATGTGGAAAATATATAATGCAAAGTACTTAAGTGGCTCACATTGTATAATTTTTTAGATATTAGTTTTGGCATTAAATAAGTAATTATATTGCCACCCTTGCATTAACCTACCCATGTCAAGTGGTAAACTCACTACCTATATCGATATTTTCAAACGACAAAACCTAGATTCATAATAAAGTAAAAGTACTGCTAAATCACATACTATTATTCGCTTTAAAAAAACCAAGTTAAAATGATTTTTTACAAACTAAATACCAAATATATTCAATTCGATATATGTATAGTGATTAACGCAAAGAAAATACAAGATGGGAGAAATTCAGAATGCACGAGTTGAAAAATTCCAACAACTAGGATCCAAACTTACAAGACAAATGCCGGCTACTAATTAATATGCAATTAATTAATATCACTCTATAAATACAGATATTTATGTAAATGACAAATTACAATTACAGAACATGTCGATATGAACACTGACAAAACCATACTAATATAATAATATCAATGTACAAATACATATTCCACAAATATTCATATTAACTTAACTATAACATTAATTTCTAATAAAAAAAAGATTCAAATGGATTTGCAAAAAAGGTAATGATAGGAGAAAAATGAATGTGTAAAGGGATATGAAAAAATGAACGTGTACCCAACAATAAAAACGAATTATACCAAAGAGTGAAGAATCATTTTACTGAGCGACTCAATGAGTAATTTGACACAAGTCGCGAGCCACATATTCCACAAATATTCATATTAACTTAACTTTAAACATTAATTCCTAATAAAAATGATTCAAATGGATTTGAAAAAAGGTATATTACTCAGTAATAATTCTTTATGAGAAAAATGAATGTGTACCCAACAAGAAAAATGAATTACACCAGAGTGAAGAATCATTTCACTAAGCGACTTAATGAGTAATTTGACACAAGTCGCAAGCCATCCATCCATTATTTATTACGCCAAAACGTTCCCGAGTCAAAGAGTGAAATGAATCTGTAAGATTTCAAATAAGTAATTTAGCTTAGTGAATCAGCGGGCTATATATCTTCTCTTGACTATCTCACTCACTTTTTACCCTCGCTTTTTCCTGATTAATCACTATATTAAAATAGACAGTGACTCATCAGGAAAAGGGTATAGGCTTACATACAGGTAGAACCCGTGCAAGATGCTATCAGTGCCATCTTCTTATAAATTAATATACTTTTGGTTACACAGTTGTTATTTTTGTGTAGCCTCTGTTGTATACATACTGTAATTAATCAAAATTATTTATAATGTCTAAATACAGCGTATAAAAAATATTAATTATAAAAATAATACAGTGTTGTTTTTCATAAATGAAATCTTCTAACTCGTAAAATCAAATCTATCCTATCCACTCTAAATTCAATATGTTTACTATTTTCTGTCTATAAAATACTCTACTGATAATGACAAACATGCAACCAAAAATCCTTATTTCTGCTGTTTCTAAGCGACTTCTACGTATTAGCATGATTATACAAGTTTTGCAAGTTTGTTTTTTTTTTTAAACATGACCTATATTGAAAAATAAAATATTACACTATAATATTATTTTTTCACACTTTTTCATTGCTGTTAATAGTAAGTGAACATATTCATAGCAGTAAATTCATTTCATGTATATTAAGTCTACAATACAGTTTTTACGATTAAATATTTTTTCACCCTAGGAAGTAAAAAACATTTACAATGCACAAAATTGCAAACATCATGAACCATTTTGTCTTTTTCAAACATTTACATAATTCGTCTCCTTAAGATGCAGACAAACATATCTCGATATTCAATATTTCACAGAAGAACCAAGAAAATTGTTTACAATTGTAAAACCTAATTTGTATTTTTGTATAAACCAGTTGAATTTTTGTATAAACATGTTTATACACATATCTGAGCAGGACTTTCTTTGTTTTCCTGTGAAGTATCAACTAAATATCAAGATATATTTTTCTGCTTTAACAGAAATAACTGAGGCGACTCGTTCAAGAATTTTTTCACTTAAATTGATAGAGCCATAGTTCTAGAAGCTCATGTATGAATGTACGAATATAAACACATACATAACTAGTCAGTTTTACTATTCCATTTTTAACACCGGATTTGTGACATTGTTTAAATGTGTGTCAAAATATTACGTAAAACATTCTATTTACGTGAAATTTAGAAATTTTGCATTTTCACCATTACACCTGAAGTTTATACGAAATTCAATATTTTCTTAGCACGCCCATATTCAAATCCCATACAGAACAAAAAGTAGAAATAAAATTAACAGTTTTTACCTTAATATCACTACATTTCAATACCACCAGAATGATAGATTGTAAATAGCAATTGTTTAATGTTGCAAGGAGTATCACCGATATTGATATTCAAGAAAATATACCACATATTAATGCAAACGTGTATGACAAATCAATGTGATGGTTTTATTTCAAAACTAACAATCTGTATAAAAATTATAATCTATATTTTCACATATATTAATTAATAAACTAAATATAAGTTGATGAATGTGAGCCACATATTTACACATAGGCACAATCCATATAATTAATAAATTTAAAATGCAAATTCAAACTCACAATATTTTATGACAATTGTCACAAGATGTCTTCCAATCGTTTCAACCATAGACAATAAATGAAACTACAAATCTAGACTTGACACATGTCAAAAAGACTGCATTTTTTTTATTTAGACAAAACTATCTTATAACTTAATTAAATACCAATTAAATTTTTTTAACCTTACTGAAACTGTAATACATTGTTCATCAAAATTACAAATTTACATAAAAATTTCATACGAGGCAAACCATTAAAAATATCACCCGCTAAGGGTGCTGAACTTTGAATATAAAGTTCAGGTGCTATATAATCCCAAATAGCCCTCAAATAGTCTCGATACACTAGATTCACAATTTTGGATATTCATCACTTGGAATTTCTGAAAAAAAATTTGGTGCCTCATATGCAATTTCAATAAAAGAAACTGTGAAAACAACACTTTTTCGGAAAAAGCTGGTCAAGTACGTATCATAACAAAAAAAAGTAGAATACTATTGTTGTGACTATTCAGATTTCTCAGATCTACCATTGAGGAACTAGAAGGGGTGAAGCAACAATGACATTGCATGTTGTTCTGAAGTTATAATACAACAACAACTATAACCAAATATACCAAACAACAACTATATGTGGGTATTTCCACAGAAGTCAATAATAGATATCGTCCAATATCCAATCTATCATCTTTCTTGTTCATTTTCTTCTTTTTTTTTGTAAAATAATATTTGGCTGCAGTAAAAAGAATGCGTTAAAAAAATCAAAGTTATAGACTGAATAACAAGATATATGAGAAACAATTGAGAAAAAAAATAGATGTTGACTTTTTTTAAAAAAAAAAGTTTTCTGAAGATTTTAATCAATTTATGGGGCCGACTTCTTGATCTCGTTAGCAGCAAATAAAAAAACATTATCGGAGAAAAAAATTAATATTAGCACTATCCAATAATTTTTTCACATACATTAAACCTTTTAAGGAACTCCAATTTATTTAGTAAACTGGTTGAAAAAATTGATTGTTCTAAGCCGCCTTTACAAAAAAATTAAAAACACAATTTTGACAGCTGGCAATGAAATTACTTAAAACTATAGTCCATACCAAAGACAATTTAAAATGTTATTTTGTTACAATATACAAGATACGATTTGAAGCAAATATCTAAGTTAGATTAGCGTATATTAAAAGGGGCATATAAAAAAATTATAAATCATTTTCATATGGTTTTCAAAAATTTATTGAACGTTCATATAGAGGTGAATTTTTCCTTACAACATTTCCTACCGTTGATTCATCACAGCACTCTGAGCGTAACATGTTTTCAGTAAATGTGATAAATGTGGAACATACGACATTCGCGACAGCTGCGTCGTCAAATTTTAATTGTCAACTATTGCAGAAATTATCTTTATGAACACTAATCAAAAAAACATTTTCAAACAAATTATGAAATTTCCTAAATGATGAAATTTTCCTAAGTGATGAAATTTTTTTTAAAAGACCAATTTTTTCACTAGATTTTCTATTATTTGACAATATTTCATGAACTCAATTCAAACTCGCAATATAGCATTAAAAGATAAAAAACTAATTTTTCATTTAAAATATTCACAAATAAATTTCCAAAAGAACTGTTATAAGTTATTAAATCCAAATTACATACAAATACTAGAAAAAAATTCATAAACAATGTGATAAAACATGCAACGCATCGAATCGATATGTTGATGACCGAAAAATATAATTTTAAAATATCGTTTTAAATGTATAATTTAAGCTCATTTTATTGAATTTGGTGTAAAATTCGGAAAGTGTTTCATGAAAATAAATTGACATAACTGAAGAAAAAGCATGTAAAATGTTTATTTCATTATATATTACCATAGTATTATCCAAAGTGGGTGAAATAGTACTTATTACTCGAAATATAAACTTCAATTTACACATGCGTAACATCTGAAATATATATAAAGAATGAAAAATATATTACGTTCACCTGATAAGTGAAAGTATTCCAATAATAATTATAAACTTTATCCTATTCCACGGACGAACGTAGCAAGCGTAATATAATTAGTTATAATTATTTGTTGAAAAATATTTATTACTTTATCACAAAATACATAATATACCGAATCTAGATATTATTATTTCCTGCTGTGAATATGTAATATTGTAATTGTAATGACTTCGGAAATGAATACTACCACTCGAATACGTGTGTATTCAACGTATGCAAATCAA
This sequence comes from Druceiella hillmani, assembly GCA_039881145.1. Taxonomy (NCBI): domain Eukaryota; kingdom Metazoa; phylum Arthropoda; class Insecta; order Lepidoptera; family Hepialidae; genus Druceiella; species Druceiella hillmani. The sequence goes on along the minus strand of JAYKKI010000019.1, from coordinate 24,178,767 downwards.
ATTAATTATTAGATATTTAAAAAAACAAAATAAATAATCCCAATCCCTAATAAATACAGATTATTTAAATATATAATATGTATGTTGCAAAAATTTACTACATAATTGAACCATTCATTACAGAAATCTCACAAAACAAATACCACAGTTGACAAACAATGGTGGACTGATTTCAATTGTTTATTTTTACTGCTTCTCCCAAACAATAACGGTGCCAAGCTGACGAATATGGTACAATATTTATCCGATTACAAATCCTATTTTATTCATATTCATTGTGGAAAGTTATTCGAAACTTCGGCACGCGCAACCCTTAATTTTGGGTCAGGTATTGGGGCCGCGGGTTGGCTATTGGCTAAATCAAATAATACTATTCTCAGGGAATTAAAATTTGAAAACTATTCGAAAATCCTTTTCCAAAATTAAATGTCACTAATAAGATCACATGGATGATGGCAGTGTCGACTTAAAGTTTTTTCTAAATTATCCTTATAGGTGTGATTTGTTACTCACTTTATTCTGAATAGTAAAAACAAAAAAAGGAAATTAAAATTTTTTTAATATTATTTATCCAAATCAATCCTGTGAAGGGATGTTGTAAGGAAAACGGACATATTGTATTTTGCTAATTATCAATATATTTTATAAAAATAATTTCAAACAACTTTTAATGTACTCAGACAAAAATGGAAAATTTGCTACAAATCCTTGTTTTAATCAAAAGAAAATTAAAAAGCGAGTTGCAAAATGATTTACCGAGTAGCTCGTAATCAGTTGTAGGTACAAAAATAATTTTAAAAAATTAGAGTCACTTAAGAAAAGTTTCTACAAATAATTTTTCTTATAACATGTGAAGTTGACCGTTCGACATTAAACGAAAACCCGATCAGTACTAGTTTTCACAAATACTTTAAAATAGTGAAATAAACACCAAGTATAAGAAATGTTTTTTTCAAAACAAATTAAATAGCATTTTAACATAAACAAAACGTAAACACTATGTGCAATATTGAATATATTTGGCGTTAATTTTGTGGAAATCCATTATTCACAATTAAATGAAACTACGTGATGTAGTATTATTGCTACTTTCTTTAAGTTCTTTATCACGACCTAGGTTTTGTTATATTACAACATATTCAGGTGGGCTATTAGCAAAGATTATTGCTAACAGCCCACCTGAAGATATTGAAATACAACAAAATACACGACCAAGGTCGTGGTAAAGAACTTAAAGTAGAAATACAACTACATCACGTAGTTTCATTTAATCGTAGACTATGTGCAATATTTATATTATGAACTTTTGCTCCACACACAGTTCCCATCGAATCAAACTATGTTCGAATAAATAAATCAAAACCAGCTTTTCGCTCTTACTGCTTGTAACGTATTATGACTCTTGTGATGCACACATAAGAATTATGTTACTATTTGCTTGTAACTAAGAAATAAAGTAACTTTACTTGAAGGTGTCGATGAGGCAACGTATACTGGTCTAACAAAAGTTCTATGAGGCTACAGAAGGACAATTATATGGCGCTGGAATTGCTGATTAATCATAAGTCACTATAACCATTGAATTTTCATGTATTCAAACTTTAAACGCGTTTTTCTCGAAACCATATTTTTCAAACTGGCGTACACAATAACTCAAAAAGTTATAGATCGATCTCCCTGAAATTTGGCACTCATCTTTTTAATGATATTATTTTCTATATGAACCTATAAATTTCCAATGAAAAAATAATTTTATCGAAGCAAACACAATAAGAAAATTCAGCCCAAAATTCATGTTAATTTTTTCAAGTATTTTATTTCGCAAATTTTTTTTAATTTGTTTTCGCTCTTACCACTTATAGCATATTATGACTCTTATGATACACACATAAGAATTATTTTAATATTTGCCTGTAATCAAGAAATAAAATAACTTTATGTGAAAGTGTCGATGTGGCAACGTGTATTGGCCTAACAAAATGTTGGTGAAAATACATCATGTTTGAAATTAAAAACTACATAAAATTTATATTCCTGTGACTAAACTATTCAATTTTGTTAACTGATTTTTGGTGTACAGCTGAGAAACACCATCTAGTATATGAGGATTCATTTAATGTCTAACGGTAAAAGCCATGTATATTTTTCCCCTTAATTTAAATTTAATTTATAACTAGATACTTAATGCACAAAGAGAAATAACAATTATTATTAAATTAAAAAAAATTATAGTTTGATTTTAAAATGTAGTTGTTCTTAAAGTTAGTTTCATTTTGTTTTATTGTGATAAAAAGCCACTTCCGCCAATAAAAAATAACTGTTTGGTTTTTTTCAAATAATGTTATTGTCACTTCATTGTTATTAATTTCTTCTAATCATTGTTAAATTATACTCGATAGCAGATCGTTTCGTAATGACAATGAAACTGCACACTGAACACATACATGGTTAAAACATTATTCAGCAACTTGTATTGCTATATAAAACATAGTTTTTGTTTCAACTTAGTTAGATAACTTTGTAAATCCATAATCAAATTTTATATTAATTGTGATATAAAACTTGTCCAATATACAACACAGCTCTCACTGCAACCAGATTTTACTATTTGAGTCATTTTTAATGGCAGCGAGGTCCCTCGCTCTCCTCCATCCTGTGTCCTACTAAATTGAAAAATTAAGTTGTTGTCTTTTGCCTTATTTAAGCTTCTGACATGTACCAGTCCACAGAATAAACACCTACTCGTTTAGAGAAATTTAATCTAACTTAAAATTCACCCCCAATCTTACCCTCCTAAAACTGCGAGTCCATCCTTCACACCGCCCCCCCGGCTGAGCACTCCCAGCCTCACATATACACAAAATTGAACCTGCACAGGCTCTGCGACAGCGAGGATATTATGGGTCCATAACCTTGCGAGTTGTCATAAAGCTCAAAGAGGGGTGCAGCGACCAGCTTATAATTCTTTGGCACTGCAAACAATGCTCGGTCTTGGAGCTGAACAAGGAACAGACGCTTATGTTCCTTGGGCTTCGTTATATGGGGCGGAATGTAAGGGTACTGTGGGGGCTCGAAGTTCGGCCGCCACCAGTTACCTGCAACATAATAAAGATACATTTTTTAATTTTATTGTTATTAATTATTATAAAGATTGCCAATCAACGTTGGAGCTTGTGTCGTCTTCACTTTGATGCACCACAATCACTGGCCAGTGTTCATCTACCATCCATATATTCTAACATTTTGATATTTTTTGTTGTTCAATTGATATTTCTGTGGTTCACGACTAAATGTGAGCAATTCATTTAGTAGCCATTGACTTATCCAATAAAAAATTAAACTTGAAATAAAAATAGAAAATACAGGCTACATTTGGAACAAATTTGAAAGATTAAATGAAAAGTGAGAACAAAGAAAGATTATTTCAAAATTTCATCGAGATAAATAAATAAAATAAAAACAAATTTTACATAAAGTGGCTGGTAAAAAGCACACTGCAACTCGCAGATTTCCCTGTCACACATAAAGTGCTCCCCTCAGTTATACTTATATATTAGTGAACACATCGCCCATTCAGAGAGAATTTACAGTTTAATCTCAACAATATCCAAATTTCTCACGAAACGCACACACACCTGCATATATGCTTTTTATAATGAAGTTTTATTATCTTATTTTACTGTAGGACTTATAAAATATTAGTATTCATAAAGAACTAATCGTTTCAGCGGCACGCACCCTGCCTGCTCTAGGTTTGATATGAGGCACCCTAATTATATTTTACCGGAGAAAACAATTTACGGCATATTATTTGGCTTATAAAGTCTGATTAAATCCACGCACCTGTTTTTGAAATATCAAATTTCCTGATAAAATGACATAAATTTTAAGAATAAATTACCTCAAAATAAAAAGACAGGAAATGTTTATAAGGGTTAAATATAAAATTTCATCTAGATTCATATAATGGTTTAGGCGCTAGATTAAGTAGTGGCCATAGAGACACATACAACCAGACATTTTTTAATGCATTATTTATATATATATATATATATATATATATATATATATATATATATATATATATATATTGCATATAAACAACTGTATAAACAGTAGTGGAAAGTCCTATTTGAATGGGATGTGTATGCGGCTCTTCATCTAGATTTGCATGAAAACTATCAATCCTTATCCGAGGAAGGATTGTTTTTCGATTTGTATTTTGAATAACTATTACTTGTGATAGAAACTGGATCTCTCACCTCTTATTGCATTGATCAAACATACAGTTTATTTCTTGTACAGAAATCTAAAAAATTGGCATGACACTAAATTGATTTCATCTATCCAATTATGTGAATCTAAGACACACACATACGTAACAAAGTACAGTACACAATATGATACAAGTACAATTTTCACAAAACCTACCAATTGTATCCTCAACTAGCCAGTCCTGCTTCACTCCATCTTGCCGTCCAAGTGTTTCCGTCAGGAGCCTCTTCAAACCCTCAATCTCATCCTGAAACATTATTTTTGTATTGCTTTTATGAACGGCTTTCAATTCTAACCATTTTGATAAATATTGTTCGATATGTAACAAATTTAATTACAGTTATATCAGCTGCACGTGAGCTACTACATAAGCTGTCACGACATTCAGAAAAGACTTTATGACAACAGTAAAATTTCACATTATTGCCATGTAGTCTAATTAAACTAAACATATTTCATATTCAGTTTGCTCGTAATCATGAGCTACATCCCTTGCCATATTGATTTCGAACAAATAATAACTGTGATTTTCAATAATTACATCAAAATTAAATTAATTTATTAGCAAAAACAATTACAAAAATAATTCGTTTAATTATGTATTTACTTATATATTTTAACATATACATATGGTGGAATTATTGCTATGAGAGAAATATCTTAGAGTGAAATGGAATACCAATCCAGCTCTGCTCTATGAGCAACAAAGGTCGTATGCCTTGTGCTCAAGCCGAGATACCATGGTGACGACAACAATGTCATAGTAGTAAATTTCAAATAAAAGGATTTTTCTTGAAATTTACTACTATGACCTTTAATTAATAACAGGGTGTTTGCAACGCTGATTGAATTTAAAAAAATATTGTAATTTCTTTACGATTTTTTACAAAATATAAACTAATTTTTTCGAAAATGAAGAACAATATGCTTATTTACCTTATACTCTAACAGGATGACCACAAATTGTGGTGTACTTTCTATGTTGTCAAATAGCCTATTGTTATAGAGTGGAAATTTCTACTAAAATCTTTCAGGTTCATAATTTATCATCTCCGGTCAAAACGGTGCTTTCCGCTTAAATAGTATCATAGTGCAATCTAATAACAAAGTAATGAATATTAATTATATATAAAATTTTCTTAAATAATTTTCTTTTACTCCCAATATTTAAGTTTTATAAATATTATTATAAATATAAATGGCTAGTTGATTACTCCTGAATTTGCTGCTTTTAGCAGAATATCATATAAATTAACTAAATACCACTGGCAAAAAATATAAAAATTTATCAAAATACAAGTCATTTCTGTGCTTCCAAATTTTGTAGAATGGATATCTCTCCATCTAATTTGTTATGAAACAAGCAAATATATATAAAAATTATTGTCTGTTAAACTTCACATTATATTAAAAAAATTTGTATTTTACGGTGACATTTGTAATACTCATTTGTGTATTACAATTTTTAAAACTATTGTTTTATGTACTGGTACTTCCACAAGAGTCTAAACGTTTATAGAATATTATTTTATGACATGTATTTAATCTGTTTGTTGGGTTTTGGAAACAGAATTGTTTTATAGCTTGGACTTGCAACACACGAATAGTTAAATTTCTAAAAGTATATTGTCTGTAAAATTAAGTTTCGCAAGCACAACGTTTAGCCATAACTGTGAACAAAAAGGGGCAAGCCGACAAAAGGGTCTGCGTCCATTTATCAAATGCAGTTAAGTAACTAAGGGTTTCCCAATGACAACCCCGCTATGATAAAATAGCAAAATTGTAACTAATACAAATTTAGCATCTAAGAGAGCAATATAAGCTAAAATAATTTGGAAATTAAAATAATTACTAAAGTAGCTTGTCGGTTACCAACACTCAAACTTCAAGTAAAAATATATTCTGTATAAAAGCCAATTGGTCACCAACACTCAAGGTAACAATATATCCTGTGTAAAAAGTAGCCAGTCGCCAACACTCCAAGTAAAAATAAATATAAAATATTACTCAAATTCATTTAATCATGAATTGGTGCGACTCATTAATTTAAGTCACCGGCAGGATTTAGATCTAGTAATAACAAGTTTTCAAGGTCCTGCCTATATGCCAAAACATCATTTATTCCTGCAGAATTCAACGAACATTACGAAGTGTGACGTGTTATGTGACAAATGCCCGCATCATAGATAGCATATGGTGACTCCAATAGACAAACAGATTTCAGACGACAAATGAATCAAACTTACAATTATAAGGGCTCTATCCATATATAAGGATTTATTTATACCCTCTCCTTTCCTCCTTTTAATTTTTTTTCGTAGTTTGCACCTGCATGTTCTGAAACGGTTGGTTGATTTCAGGTTCAATTTTGCCAGAGCTATTGTCACGTTGCTATCAACGGCAAGACAATTTCGCTGCTTAGTTTTGATTTGAACCAATGCTGCAAAACATGTCTCACGTAAGTAAGTTGAGGAAAATGGCACAATCATTCGCAATGAAAAAGACTTTTGGATTAAGGAGGAATCGTTTTATCTAAAACTTCTCCAATGTCGAGAAGTGGAAGTAATCTTTCATGGTGGAATGTTTGTGAATTTGTGAAATGTATAAATGAACAGTCGTGTGGTACACGTTTGGGATTGTTTTCTGTGCCTGCCGTGGCCTGACTGATCTTAACACTGGAGAAGTGTGTGGGCAGGGAGGACGCAAATTCAGACTAGTCAAACTTTAAACAACACCAAATGAATGAAAGAATGTATTCAAGTCTTTAAATGGATTTTAAATGTGTTCGGACATCTTTAGAATGTCCAAACACTTTGGGTCCCCCTTATGATCTCTTTACGCCCATCTAAAGTGGCACGCCGCACTAATTTGGAAGTCCTGATCTAGAGGCTTACATCACAATTTAGATTACAAACATACCCCATCTTCGTTATGATTATCTTGATGCCAATAAAACCCTATGATCGGAATCGATGCTTGCTATTTTGGGAATTGTAAGCATAGATTCTGAGGGGTGAAATCCCAATACGTGGATTAATACTCTATCGAAAATATCAAGCACCAGCCCATGGAGAAGTAAACAATTTTGATTTGTATACACAATAAAGGAACAGGCAATGGAATATGGCTTAATGAGAGCATGAAAATAACTCGCACTATAACAGTAGCCCTGGAATCTTCGCAAGATATTTGTACTCAAATGGAAGACAACAAAAGCAACTTTCAATGTTTTTTGAAAAAGTTTACAAACTATTGACGATGTTCAGTTATCTATACTTGATTTGCTACATGGTCAAGAAAAACTCTTTTCTTTTTGTCTACTGCCAAAGACTGGGAAGATTAAAAAATATGCAGCTCAAGATGACGAAGTGTTCCAATTTAATAGATCTCGCCTTAAGAAAAATTGTTTAAACATTTGTTTTATGGTAATTTTAAATAAATAATGGTTTTCTCTGATTTTTAGGGTTTATCTACCACTGAACATGAAGCAAGTTTTACTACACATAACATTAATTTGGAACCCCACCAAATGCATGGCCGACACACTCAAGCCAGTTTCTCCCATTTTTCCGTTTCAGCTCTACCGTACTTCAAAATGGATAAAATATTAAGTTTTTTCAATTTATTTGCTTTTTCTAAATTGTCACAATCTTCCGACATGTTTTGTATGTTAACCATTGCCTCCAGTGCTTCCATCAAAATATCATCAGTATTTTTATATTTAGCTTTTTAAACTTGTGTCCATAAGCAACTTTTAAGAACAACATTTAATTTGTTGTCATTCCTAACTAGGAATTTACCAATTGTATTATATTTACCTCTCCCGGGTTCAATTCACCGCCAGGCAGCTTGAAGAATGTAGTTCCAAGTTGCAACAGCAGAACGTGTGGTAATCCATGCTCATGAACCAACAGTACACCCTCTACTGATCTGGGTATATAAAATAACATTAGGTTAACAATATAGTTATATTTTTTATTTAAAATACACTTTAGCTTCCATCAACCAAGAAAATGGAAGTATCGAGATAGCATTCCATTATCAGCAGGGAATCTATGAAAATTGGTGCCCCAAAAATCAACCATTCTATATATTCAGGTGCCCCAGAAATCAACATCAAGCCAGAAACGGGAGATAGGCTGGCTTGTGACAGTTCTCAGAACAATCCGAAAAAAGATCTAGGTCTTATACTTTTAAAATTATAGGTATTTTAAATTTCCTTTAAGTACCATGACTGAATTTTCATTTTGCTTGATTCTAATTTTCATTTCTTAATCCTGAATAACCATTACATTAATCACAGTTTAAAATAAAAACAAAACTGCTTTACTTTAAAAAAAAATTATCTTTCTTTACCCAACCAAGCACTCAAAATGTTCCATCACCTAACTTTAAATGCTTGTACTAAAAAAAATATGTACTACGCTATTTTGGCGCATTTAGTCCAGATTAACTCTGTTAGATAAGGTAAAAAAAATTCAAACGTCAAAAAAGAATCAAAAGTATATTTATAAAAAATCAAAAAGAAATCAAAAGTTTATTTACAACAAATATTCAAATTGTTTCCCGTCAGCCACAATGCAAGCCCTACATCTTAAAAAAGATCAGTTTGTTAAACGGGCGTAGCCTCCCGAGTTGATGTTTTCGACGATTTCCATAAATATTAAGTGGCACGTTTTCTAATAAATTGAGTAAATGGTTTTGCAAAAAATCTAAATATCTCACGCCGTTCAAGTTCTCCGGTAGCTCGAATGGTCCAATATTTTTACCATTCAGAACTCCAGTCCACATGTTATTTTTGAAGTGATATTTTGATCTATCTTCCCCCCCCCCAATCAAATGTGGGTTTTCTACATGCCACTCATGTAAATTATGGACGTTCAGCCATCTGTCTTTTTTAAATGAGGATTCATCGGTCCACAGAAAGAAACTAAATGCAAAAACTAAAGTAACTTATCAAAATAGCGTAATTTTTTTTTCAGTACAAGTATTTAAAGTTAGGTGATGGAACATTTTGAGTGCATGGTTGGGTAAAGAAAGATTATTTTTTTAAGGCAGTTTTGTTTTTATTTTAGACTGTGATTAATGTAATGGTTATTTAGGATTAAGTAACAAAAATTAGAGTCAAGAAAAAATGAAAATGCATAAACACAGTACTTGAAAGAATGTTGCAGAATGGCAATTTTACGATTTCTTTAAAAATATCTATAATTTTAAAAGTACATGACCTAGATTTTTTCTGAGGACTGCCACAAGCCGACCTATCCCCCGTTTCCGGCTTGACATTCATTTCTGGGGCACCTGCATAAGCACAAAGCACATTGCAGTCTATAAGTTTTTGCATATACAAGTATGTACATATGGGCACGTTTAAAGACTTATAAAATTTGAAGCGAGTTTCCGCTCGGCTTCATTATGATATATTTCCAGATTTGGAAAACAGTATGGTTCTCCAGATTCGTTACCTTTTCTTTCCTTGTTTTCAAGCAAATATATTAGTTGTATTTGGTTGAAATCTGTGAAGCAGTTTCTGAGATCTGGCAAATACAGTAATTTATAATGTGCAATATTAGGGTTGCTAATCATAATTAAAAACAAAGTTTTGTACATAATTGTAGACAAATGTACTTTATACTTTGTGTGCAAGAAAATAAACTACAATACTTAATTGATATACATTCATTAATTTATTTCATTATCAACCACTGTGTAGTTGGTCAAGCTTTTTAGAGAAAACACTGAATGAGCTAAAACTTTGGAAATGTAATCTAATACAGAAGCAGTTGACAGAATATAAAAAATTGAAACTGTACTATTTGAATTACATTCTTCTTTTATTAACGAGTAATATTAGAAAAATTAATGTTATTTGGTAGCATATTTTTCTTCTTTGTGTACTTTTTCCTCCTCCAATAGTTTATTTGCACTGTTTTATTTTAAAAAAAAATAGCCAATGTATTTTATTAAAATTAATTTATTGTTATCAGTTTGTCAAAACTGTACATTATTTTATGTAAAAATAACTCGTAAGCAGAAAGTAATAAACTTTGATGATAAATGATAGTTTTCAATTGTTCCATAAAAATTACGTCAAATATGCTGAAAAAATCACTGGCAGGTTTAGCACCAAAAAGTCTGGGCCTGCAGCAGAAAGCTATCATTATCTTTGCTATGATTATATTATTCGACAGTTTGAAATTAGCGTGCGATTCTTTGTGAAATGTTTCACAATATTCGGTAGTCGCTCATGGTTTAGTTAATTTAACAAATTCATGTTAATAGTGAGAAGTGAAATCATTACTTTAAAAACCTAACTTAAAAATATAAAACATAGGTACGAAACTCTTGAAGAAAATAAAACATACAAAAGAAAAAAATCAAAAGATTACATGATAAAACAATTTTTTTCTAACTGCCAAAAAAATTGGCAAAGTGCATATAGTGTTGGACAATTCAGATAAAAGTGACACTATTTACAGGAAAAATAAAAATATACCCTTAAAAGCTTTATATTTAATTTGTCAATAAGACAAATAAAAAATCTTGTATTTTTTATGAAAATGTGGTATTGTTTTCATAACAGTCTGTAAATACTATTGCTACGGAACTACAGCCAAATAGAACCTAGTACAAATAAACCATGAAAAAGCCCTGCTGTTTCATGATCACGCCTCAGCCCACCTGTTACGTGCTTCTTTTTTGTGATCTTGACAGGGTCATGAAAAAAAGCACGTAAAATTCTTATCAATAAAACTCACAAAGTACGGAGGACTTTCATTTTGACAATGACATGAAACAAATATCAGTCAGTTGAACATTTACTTTAAATTCGTTTTGGCAATGATTACACATTTAAAAAGCGATAGATACTAATAATTTTTTGCATTCTCTACAAAAATATTAAAAATATAATACATGAGCATTTATGAAGATAGTTTTTATCTTTTATATTATCACTTAATTTAATTTTTTGCACTTTTCTGATTGCAAATCGTTGAAATGTTTGGTTTTTATATTCTAAAAATACCAGTTTTTTTTAAACTCCACTCTATTTCTAGCCCATTTTCGACAGTTTATTTGTTTTTATGTTAAATGTTATGCTTTTTACTTTACTTTTCCACTGCGAACAGTCAATCATTTGATTCCCATTTTTTCCTAATTTCAAAGAAAGTTTTCTTTGGTAAGCTTTAATCAGATATCTGACTCTATGATAACGTAATGCAATCTTATTTTTACGCATGCAATCTCTCCCAGTTAACCAATATGGCTGGAAAAATGAGTAATATAAAAGACTGGAATGTAATATTAATAAAACAACAAGATTATTAAGATATATGCTTTACTAATTTTAACATTTAAATGAACAGCCAAGATGGGCAGAATAATAGAGAAAATATAAGTTGAATTAGTGTTATTTATAGAAGAACTTGTAATAACATATTTCGTAATATAATTACAGATATAAGAAACTACAAATCAACTTCAGGTGGGCTATTAGCAAAGGTCTTTGCTAATAGCCTACCTGAAGATGTTGTAATACAATGAATCCTAGGTCGTGGAAAAGAACTTAAAGAAAGTAGAAATTATACTACATCATGTAGTTTCATTTAATTGTGAATAATGAATTTCTACAAAATTAACGCCAAATATAGTCAATACAAAATAAGCAGTAATAACTAAGGTAAAAATAAAACATTAGCAAAGTCTCAACAGGTTTTTATACAATCTGATATCTTGAAACATCTATCTCTTAACATTCACAAGATACAAGCATAATGACAAATGGAATAACAGAATAATGTTATAGACCGCAGAATATAAAAGCCATTAAGTATTTTAATCCTTTAATGCAGATGATGTTACTGGGCAGCGATGCCAAGTGCAATAGTAAGATGATCCTCGTTGAAAGTCTTAATATTGCTGATACATCTTGGTTACCTTTACTGACAGTATAACTAAAGCTAGAAGTTATTAGAAACTTAAATACATTCATTTAATATTTTTAAATAATAACGGCAAGAGGTGACGGCCAAAATAATTTTTTAAAAACTTAAATTACACTTTAAAAACTTAAATTTGAGCAAAAACGGTAAACAACTAATAAATATTTATATCAATTTCCATTCTTGAATATTACTTTGGTAAACTAGAAATGTTAATTGTTTTTCAAAAGAAAAATGATTGTTTATATAAAATGCAATAAAATTGCGTCATGATGCAATGCCTTGTGTATAAACAAAATGAGAGAATACACAACAAATTTCCTTCTCACCTTCGCATTCCTATTCTCGCAAATTCATCTCGCATCCGTTGAAAACGTGCCGGCACGGAGGAGTCCTTCTCAAAGAGCGGTTCTTTCGTGCCGAATGTATAATTAGTTAAAGGGTATAAATTGATTGTCCTGTTGAGTGTTAAACTTGGGCTAACAGTCGTTATTTGCGACTGTGGTGGATTTTGACTCTCCGACATACCGCGTCTAGGCCAGCCAGTCTTGTTTACTACGCCCGCCGACGCCACAGCAGCCATATTCTTGTCGGGCTGAATTGTATTTATTAATAGATTATCGCCAGCTGTTATTTAATGTATTTACGACGTTAATATTCTTAAAACTGTATACCGCACAATGTTCACTGAAATTACAATTTTTATAGGTTAAAAATGGCGTCAATGTCTTTTTACTAAAGTTTTTATCATAGATAATCTACTAAAGTTTTTAATCATTATGGTACTGCAGATTGTCATTAAATTTAATGTTGCTAGACTTGCAAGAAAGAAAAAAAATGTCTTCTAATTTTTTCTCAACTTACAAACATACTGCCTACAGAACACGGACATAACCTTACCTTTACAAAATTTTAATTTAATTATAATTAGTTATAACAAATACATATTTGACAGTATTTTTAAGTCAAGGCTTAAATTACCTATGTTCGCCAAACGGATCTATATTCATTAGCAGATTCGGAGATATCAATGACATTAAATTCAGGGAAGAACAATATAAATAATTTAAATACTAATATACAAAAATATAAGTACTTTCAATTAGCTACTGAATTTATATTTATCAACGGAGAATTTCGTTTCCCGTCTCAAATGACATTATATAATAAAGTTTTGTGATTATAACGTGAAATATTGTAATATCATAAAATAAAGAGTTTGGATTTACAACCGAAAGAACTATTTATTTTGAAACTTATAATTTTAAACGCCAATAGGTGCACAGCCAATAGGCTGTGGTAAAAGGCCACAGCCAATAGGCTGTGATAAATTAGAATAATATGGTCGAATTTTTAGAAAACTATTTTGGAGCGTAAAATGCAGGGAGGAAATAAGAGATGCAGCATGGGATTGGAACCATTTTTCGTTTTGGAGAACTGGCCCTACACTAAGGCAGCCATCGTCCTGGACCAGAAAGAGACAGCTGTATTTCTGGAACACTTACCTTTTAAACACTGCGTTATTGTCCATATTTCATTTGGTCCGTACGTACTATTGTTATTAATATCTATTTTCAGTATTCAACGGCCACCGAAATTTTTTGCAAGCATCTTAACATCATTCTACGTTTTATCGGGCGAAATCCGATGGTTACCTATATTGAAGCTAATGCGCAATCTTGCTTATGATTCTCGACGTATCTTAATCTGCTTGAGAAAATCATAGAGGATTTCATCCAATAGAACGGTCTCCTCCTGTACAATTTACCCTGGATGTCTTCAACGTTCTGTGAACCCTACGAAGAGAGTGATATTCACATCACTATCGTCTCGAGTAATCACGAGAGGAGGTGGGAACGCAGCTGGAATCGAATCGAGACGAATCGAATCGAGTCGAATCTGATGTTTTTTCAAACGACCGTAGAGCAATTTTATTCTCTGTTGAGACTAAGGCGTGCCCCAGACTAGAATACGGAACGCGAACCAGTTTATTGGTTAGAACGAGTTACCAAGACTGGAGTAGATTTTTTTAAATTTTCTACCGAGAGCTCGATGATTACAATAAAATTAAAAATTGATTCATTTGTCCCAGTGCCATGGCCCCTGAGTTCCAATCCAGGGTTATTTCCTTTTTTGATCCTACCAAAAAAGAATCCCTGGAGGGGCGAAATCTCGGAGGCCATACGGAAGGAATATAGGAAATAAGACGCGCTAAGGACTTCGGAACGTCTTTGGAAATAATGAAGACTCACCAGGTGGCTTTGGTTGAAGCACGGTTTAAATATAATAGAGAGGTTAAAAGGTTTAGGCGACCATATTTTTATTTTCTCTCTAAAGTAGATAATTCGGATTCTTAGGAAGAAGGGTATGGAACCTTATGAAACCCTTTGTTTTTAGCGTCCTTAAAAACATCGATGGGAGTTACATAGGAAATCACGGCAAAACTTTAAACTATCTTTTGACCTCATTTTTCACCGATGACGCCTCTGCTCCTGACACACTCGAACGAAAGCGCATTAGGAACCTTGTTACCAAAATTTCAATAAGTAGTCGTGATCCCGAGTTACGTCATTTTTAACTGGACAGACATCTTTGAGAACCTTAATTCGAACAAGATCCCGGGCATAAATAAGATGGATAATAGAATAATTAAGGCGGTTTGGGGCACCGTGGCCCTTAAGATACTAGCGAATTTTAATTGTTGCCTGCGTTAGGGTCTCTTTCCGCAGATCGGAGGAAAGACTTGAAATCATATTATCAACGGGAAATCGCCTAGCGATCCTAAGTTCTACAGACCCATTACGGTCCTTCCGGCCTACGGGAAATTGCTCGAGCGGTTTATAGCGGTGCGGTTATTGGCACAGTTGTCTTATTCGCCGGGGTCCTCCAGCTAGTACGGTTTGTAATCCGGAGCATCCACTTCAGAAGCGATTTCTGCTGCTTTGTTCTGGGTAGGCACGTGCAGAGAGAAGTAATTTCTCGCTATTTTTGAACACATCCGGCGCGTTCGACAACGCTTGGTGGCCAGCCATTTTGATCGCGTTAGAACTCCGGGGAGTGTCAGCGGTCTGTCTGTTATGGTCTATTTTTGCGATCGTGTTGTTTATTTGCAAGACGATCTCCGTCATTAACAGTTATGAAAACGTTGACAAGGGCGGTCTGCAAGGCTCAAGTCCTCAATCCAATTCTGTGGAATGTGATGTTCAATGGAATCCTTGCAATAAAAGGTGTATGGTATGCGGGACTATGGCTTATGCGAAAAAGTGAGCCGAAGACAAATAGAGAAATTGGCGGCTGACTCTCTCGCCACGATAATTGACATGGGCACCAAGAACAAGCTTAAATTTGCCCCCAAAAGCCGAAGTCTATCCCCTTCAAGAGCCAACTGGCGAAGAGCCGTCTATGGTGATAGTTGGGTCCAGAATCGATGTGTGGGACCAAGTTAGATATTTAAGTATGATCCTCCATTCACAGCAAAGCTTTATGACACAGGTATTGTAAATCAGTAAAAGGGCTCTGGTTGCTTTCCATGCTATGGCCTGACGTGCCCGTTTTTCGTATGAGACGGGTCGTTACGGGCCCCAGGAGGTGCTATAAGAAAACCCAGGTAGTTGTTTGAGAATAGTCCCTATAGGCGATTAAATTTAACGTAAAGATAGGAATAATACAATTCTTCAAAGTGAAGACATTAAAATGTTATTGTTATGAATATTTAAATAAAAGTGAAATCGGTTCAAATTTTTGAGTTCAAAAATGTTTCTTTATTTTTTTTAGAAACACCACTTTCAGCAACTGGTGTGCATTAACGATTGTCGTGTTCTGGTAACTAAAGGAATTCAGCGAAGGAACACTGAAATATTATAATTGGTCGTCTTATAGAACTGGTTATAGTACCCTAAATAACCCAATACTTACCATATTTATCAATATCGTGCCATTTCTTTATGATATAAAATGTTTTGTTTACAGACAAGACATAATTTGAAGTTTAACTTTAATTTGAAGAATAGATCGTAGTAACCCTTTTCCCTGAAGTTTCATTTTCAACGTCAATGACATTAGATAAAATATTGTGTGGGAAAAAAATTGACAGTATACTTGAAATATGTCAATTATCTTGTTATTTATTTTTATATGAAGTTTCATCAAACAATTCGTCTAAAAATTAACAATGTCAATCCAATTAGAGTTACTTAACTCAGACAGCAATGCGCAATTGAATAAATTGACAAAGATCATTCCACAAATTCAAATAAAAGAAATACGACCATTTGTTTTACGTGAGTTGTTTAACTTTGAAATAAAATACATTTAATAAAACTTTTAAGTGGTTTGCCCTTTACGAAAAGTGAATTTTGTGACTTTCTTTTAATTAAAACGAGTAGCTCGGAGTTTATTTCATATAACTTGAAATCCTTTCGAGACATTTGTCGATAGTGTTATCATTTTTAAATCCATCTTTTTTACAAAATTAAATTATGTCTGACTTGAAGAAGTATTCGAAAACAAATGCAGTTTAGCACCAATGATAGTATCACTCTTTATTGGTTATTTTCGAAAATTATTACCTATACAAACTGAGGTTAGAAATTTGGTGTTTGACAGCCAATAGACAACCTTTCTTCTTGCTAAGAGCACTTTCAAATTGATTTGTTTCTTATTAAACTAAGCACAAGCAAAATGTTTTTATTAACCACATTGTTTTGATTCTTTATTTAAACAAAGAAAAAAGCTACATTATCGCTGGTGCGAAACTGCATTTTTACCAATTTTCAATATTTTTAGTATCTCAAATTTACTAAGAATTAGCGCTGTTCTGTTTTTTTTTACCTAAATTTCATGCTGGAAAATTTCTCTGTTTATGATTATAGTAAAATAATTACAGTTAAAGTTAAGTTTTATAATTACATTTACATTATTTACAGTGGCATTAAAGGAACTGGAAGGCAACACTGATAGCCGGACTGCTAGTATTGCAAGTGTTGATAAATTTGTTGCAATAAGGGCGATAGTGAGACACTTGGCGAGACTGCGTAGTGCTGCTAACGCCGGATGGAATCTTGTAGATGTCAAAACCTTCTTAGATAGTCTTAAGTAAGTGTTACTTTCATTTTTTAATAACACAGTATGTACAAACTCTTGTAATGATTTAATGTTACTGAAATGTTATATGAAAATTTTTCTTAATATTAAAAATCTCCGTGGGAAATCATTGTTATGAATAATTTAACAAATAAATAAAAAACGAGTGTGCTTTAGACCACACGACTGAAGTAAAACTTCAAATTCACAAAATATGAACTTTAAAATGAATTTACAATTTTATTTACTTTAAACGTAGAATATTTAATGTATTGAACAAAATAATAATTTATAAAATTGTTCAAGAACGAAATGAAATTACAAAATAATAAAAAAATCACCGTTCGCATAACGCTAGCAAACTAGCATATATATATATTTCATGCACTGGTTATGAGAGGAAGAGTGAAAGAAAATGTGCGCGCGCACTGCTCTCTCTTGTTCTTACAGTGTGATACAGACAATAGGCTTGCACTGTGTCTTAGATATATGAAAAATAACTGGCTATAAGAGAAAGAGAGAAAGAAATTGTGTGCTCGCACCTCTCTCTCTTGTCCCTACAGTAATATACGAAACGTAACTCTCTCTTTCTGTCTTCACTAACTTGTATCTCCCTCTCAACTTCCGTTCGCCTCGCCCGATCACACTTTTCGTAATGCTCTCGTCACGCATTCACCAGCTTACTCCCCAAGACAAGCGTGCGTAAAGTAGTTTTACTTCAATAATATATGAAACACAGAATGGTACTTGCTACGACATAAATTTTTATCAGTTTCGCTAAATTTTCGATCCTTTTAACAGTTAGGCAAAAAGACGAGTGTGACTTATAAACATGCCGACAAGAACGAAGTGCTGCTCGCATCGAAGTAGCGGTGAATTAAATATGCAAAGTCCTGTCCTATTTAGGCAATGATTTTTATACATTCCTGTTGCACATTACAAATTTAACGTTAATGATTTATGCTATGGAAAATCTTATATGTTACACCGATTCATTAGAGCAGATTGAGGTCTATAGTAAAAGCACTTAATAAATTATTTGGAATTCTCCGTATATATGTTCATTAATACCTACAAGTTTATTCCCAAACAAAATTGTCTCCATTTTTAACTGTGTGACACTTAATGCTCACTTGCTTAACTCTTTGATTGTATAGTACCATAGACCAGTGTTTCCCAAACATTGTTCTGCCATGGCCCGGTAATTTTCACTCTGCCCCTTCGTGACCCACTAAATGCTTCTAAACCCAAGCTGGTTCCATTATGTACAATAATACACATTTATTAACAGTAAAATGGTTTTATTAATACCACATACTTTAGTAACGCTTATTTAGTCACTAAATTTTAGTGCGAACTATGGAGCTGCTGCTAATTTTTTACTAAAGAATCCAAGTTAGCTAAAAATGACAAAAATTTTATCCTAAGATCTGGCTCCACTTCAAGTGGGTTTCAGGTTTAGGTATTATTTTGAAAATAAGGCCGGAATGTGGCGACCCGGTATTTTATTTTGATGGCCCGGTACCGGGTCGCGACCCGGCAAATGGGAAACGCTGCCATAGACATATCGAGGCAGTTTTAAAATGGCTTTTTCTTATTTTAATATGTTTATTCGTTTTGCGAAAGTATTTGAATCAAATTTATCAATGACTTTCCATATGCAATTAACATTGCCTGATTTTTCACCGAAGACTGAAAACTTTTTACGAAACTAGGTAATTACGTGTTCGTCCATAGTAAGATTACTTCATTGTTTAAATGGAATTTGAGCAACAAACTAAAGGTGACAAGAAAAATATGTATGACAATTGGTAGAGAGCATTCATAATAAAAGAAAAAAAATTACGAATTACAATTTTTTGGGTTTCATAACTATTATTACCAGTTATTTGAAAAATTGCTGAAATAGCATTATTTGAAAAATTGCTTTTATTAGGGTCCCATAAAAACAGAACCCTTTATAATTTCGTCCTGTATGACCATCTGTCGGCCCCTACGTCACATCTATTTTATTCGGAGACTTGGCACCATATAGATGAAATCGTATAGCAGGTGTCTTCTATAAACTGCTATACAATGAAATGGTGGAATTAAGAAAAAATAATAGTAGGGATGGCACTCCATACATGTAACTGAGGGATGAAAAAAATATCCATTGCACAGAGACATGTGGGGTATCATTAGGAAGGTCTTAAAAAATGATACAGAGGTTCCAAAATAACTTTTTATTTAAGTTAATATTTGGTGAGATATGCGCTATGCGTCCCCTCTCATTTTTTAACTAACGTGTGTAAAATTCTGAAAAAATTAAGGTAGAAATTAAAATAAACTTTGAACGAAAATTGGTTTGAATTTTTCCGTGGCCTCGCTCGCACAGAAAAGAGGAAAAATGTTAAGATTAAAAAAAAATAGTTACTGTAAAAAAATTGAATATTAGCATTGATAATGGCTAAATAGTGTGAGATGCATAGAATCTAACAAATTGTTTGCAAAAAGTCTGCGCCTACGTAATACGATACTAGGATCGTATTACATAGTTATAATAAGACCCTCTAAACGTCATATTGTTCCATTAACTGTCAAATTATTTAATTAAAACAAATAAATAAAAATACAGATGAAAAATTAAACACAAATGTACATTCGAATATTTGGGATATTTATCAACAACAGTTTATCATAATATTTTATCATTTAACAGGTTTCTCCGTTGCTGATAAACTCTTTGTTATTTCTGAAACCTGTTTTCGGCAATTGTTTTTTGTAATCAATAAAAAATGACTGCAAGTTTCAATTTTTAAATTTTAAATCTCGCCAAACAGGTCCGAATTTTGACGTTCTAATGGAACTCTATAGATTATTAATCAACGAAAATATGTGTAAGCAACAGTTGTATGACCACTAAAATCGGTAATAAAAAATAAATAACAAATTAATAATAGTAAGTTATATTATGTGATGACACCAGAATCTGAAGATCAAATATCAAAACATAGTTAAATCTGTCCACCTTTAAATTTTAAAACTTAATCACTCACCATCAACTGTTCTAAGTTGCCATATGGAGGTATGTAAAAAAAAGCCAACAACTGCCACTAATCCTCAAATAAATACATCTAATATGTGATAACTATAAACAACTTGTATAATTTAATTCAACTGACCTTGCCACTTGATTATTGATGCAATCCATTAAAATGATATGATTTGATCCAATGTTATAGTACTAGTATATTTGTATTAATATCAAAGTATCAAGTGTTGTATTAATACTTGAAAGTATCAGATGGGATCATGAAACCTTACCTGCAGTAGATAGCTATAGGCTGTATTATTCTGTGCATATTGCTGTGATATGTTATTGCATTGGGTGACGCACCAGTCTCAAATAGGTTATCGATTTTTTACTTTAAGCTCATTTAAATTTATACCAAGCTTAAAATGAAGCTGTTTTGTGTTTAAATGTTTCATATTTAAAGTATTTATGGTCATATATTAAAATAATAGATATTTCTTAGTTTGACTAGTGTTATCCACCTGTTAACCACTTTTGTTCAAATAATCGACTAGCAAATAAAAACTACCAAAAAGGGAGTGAAAAGTGAAAAACTGTTTTAAATAAGTGGTAAAATCGTTTTTATATAAAAACAGATCTTAAAAAGAGATTAAAATTAGTAAATACTTTTTTGTAGCTTGATCAACAAAATAACACTTTCTTATTAGTAGGTCGTCGCCGTGGTGTGTTGGGTTGATCACAAGGCATACGGCCTTTGACGATGCGACGCACCGCGGCAACCCGGGTTCGATTCCCGGCCGTTCGTCGAACGGGGCTGGACTGGTGTTGCGGTTGGCTGTAAGAGATTGCTTTTGTAGCAATAAGTCCGCCATATGTATCAATTAGATACATTAAAGTAGATAAATAAATAAATAAAATGAGAAATAGCTAATAGCAGTATAAGATTTTATTTATTTCAATTTAAACTTAAATTTTATCAATAAACAACAATAATCTTAATTCCTAACTGCGTATGAAAGAACTAAATTTTTTATCATTTCCTTAACTTTCATAAACCCTCTATTTGTATTAAAATGGGAACTTTAATTTATTCTTTTTCATTGTTGACATTATTTTATGTTTTTTCTTCTTTTTGAAACCAATTGAATTTATTTGGAGAAGAGCCCAGTACGCACTTCCAAAACATTTTTATCAATCTCTGATTATCCCCGGAAAATATCCTGCTTCATACATAACTACAACATATTGTCTCGTCAGAACAAGACTGTAACAATTCAAAACGTTATGGATTTGTTCTTATTAGCTTATTTACTTCCTTTACCTTCAGGCAATGAAATGTTGCATTATGACAAACAAATAGAACTAAGAATAGTTCTACATATACAGAATGAAAATATTAAAGATTTTCTTTAAAGTTGGTAAAAAAACTAATTTGGAAATTGATCAAAACTATAACTTACATCTTCTCATAACAAGGCAAATGAGTTAAATGAAATATTAGCCGGCTTCACCAAAATGATTACCTCTATTTTTTATTACTTGGTCGCAGATTCTTGGCATCCTATTAATAAGTTTATCCAAATATTCTACCTCTAATTTTTCCCATTTACTTTGTAAGAATGACCAGAGCTGTGCTGCAACTAGTGCAGTTCTTCACTTTTCTGAGATCTTAGCACAGTTTAGAGGAGTGCTTCGGATCATTGTCCTGTTGAAAAACAAAATTCCAACCAATTATATTTAGTCCAGTGGGTACAGCATTTTCTTGCAAAATTTTTAAGTACCCTTCCTTATTTAGGTTTCTCTCTATTGCAGAATTTACCGTCACCAAAGCACCCTTATACCAACACACTATCACCTCCATGTTTAACAGTCAGGATTATGCAAATTTCTGAAGCTGTTATTTACAAGCTTTTGAACAACGCACAAACACTCTTCTATTAGTCCGAATATTTGAAATTTTGATTCATTTGTGAAGAGAACTTTTTTCCAGTCATCGATAGCCCAATTCTTGTGTGTTTTAGTCCACTCTAGTCGGTTTTGTTTTTGGATGTTTGGATGTGTTTGGATGTTTGTTTTAGGTTTTTACACAACCTCTTAAACTTCCGGACAATAATAGTTTGACAGTTGTTACTGAAACTGGTCTTTCACATGTTTCATTTAAAGTAGCCGTGATTTGGGGAGCATTTCGCAGTTGGTTTCGTTTAGACAACACTATAAGGAAATAATCTTCTTGTTTTTTCGTAAGTTTGGTTCACCCAGATATTTTTCTGTCGACATTAGCCCTGGTCTCGCATTTCCTCGTAAGAGTGTAAAGCGCGCTTTTGTAGCACTACTTTGTTTAATAATTAATTGTTTACATTGTGGCATTTTATGAATAAATTATTCAACTTAAAAAAAATTTTAAGCATGCTGTAATTTCAAGCACGGTACACACAACTGTTGTCAATAAGTGCTCAAGTACAACTGATAAAGTCCTCTATAACATTATAATAATAGAAAAAGTCAGCTATTGTAAGAGAACATTGCTTATAGAGTCATTAATGTGACGGTAATAAGATGGTAAAATAAAAATGTTTAGTCCCAACCTTTGGACGGTTGTGTACTTCTGCTCCCTTTTTCTTTCTGTCTACTGCGAAATATTTTTTCAGTATAAACTCTATTAAGACTTTGTATAACTTAATAACTTGGTATTGAGCTCAAAACAAACACAGTCACGTGTATTTAAAAATGTATTTTAAAATGTACGGATGATAAATTGGAATAACTTAGCTTGTATTTGACAGCTTTGGCTTTTAGAATTGGGTAGAGTATAACACTCTCCTTTTAAGGAAATGCATCTTGCTTTGTGTTCTTTATGTTGGTTACAGGTCATGTTGATATCAATCCATGTTTGATTCTTTTTTTAGGGTTTTATAGCCAAAAGGCAAAAATAGAACCCTTATAATTTCGTTATGTCTATGTATATTGCAGCCATTTTACTATTCGCATGGTATCGATGAAATTAGGATGGTAGGTATCTTTTATGAACCGCCGTACAATGAAATAGTGAAATTAAGAAAAAAAATATTACGGGTGACATGTGGGGTTGTTTACTACCCCACATGCCTATGTGCACTGAATTATTTTTATATACTTTTATGGTACACAATAACAAGTTCCAAAATAACTTTTTTATTTAAGTCAATATTTGATGGTATATGCACTTCTAAAGTCTTAAAAAACATGTCTTATGTCTCTAACTTTTCAATTAATGTGTGTAAAATTCTGAAAAAAATTAAGACAGTAGAACTTAAAGTAAACTTTCAACGAAAATTGATTTGAATATGATATGTTGTGTAGTTTTTGAGATATGGGATATTTTTGGTACTGACCGCAGCAATAATTTTGTTTTTTTAGTATCTTTGAGAAATACAAATTTATAAATTTAATATTATTTGATGATATGGAATCGTTCGTTTGCAGTTCCAACTTGCAATTGGCGGGTTTTTTTTATTGTTAAGTTATGAATTCTCCCTTACAAGAACAATGTACCTTTAGAAATACGACTAAAGTTACAAGATAAACGGAAACAAAGACGACGTCTCCAACAGACTCAATCTGACCAAGACTGAAGAGAATATAACAAACTTGCTAGAGAACTTAAACAACTCATAAATGACAACCAGAACCACACATTCAATCAACAACTTTCCTCATTTTCGGCTCAAAAAAGGATAACTACTCCTTGTGGAAAATAACCAAAAACTTTAAAAGACCAACAAAGTTTGTTCCACCTATTAAGACATCTAATGGGACGTGGGCTAGAAGTACAAGTGAAAAAGCGGAAACGTTCGCAAAACACCTCAGTGAAATCTTCACCCCTAATCACTCCACTATGAACGACTTTGAGAAGGAAGTTGATGAAATCTTCAATAGCGACCAGCAGATGTCACTACCACTGAAATTGGTGACTCCACAAGAAATAATTAGGACCATACGTAATTTGGAGAACAACAAGGCTCCTGGATTCGACCTCATAACTGGTGAAATTCTTAAACATCTACCAAGAAAGATGATAGTTCTACTGACAATGATACTTAATGCAATATTCAGAATTCAGTATTACCCAAAACTGTGGAAAGTATCAGTAATATGTATGATTGGAAAACCAGGAAAGCCACCTACTGAACCAGGCTCGTATAGACCTATAAGCCTTCTGCCTGTAATATCGAAGGTGTTCGAGAAAATATTTCTCAGCAGACTCAAACCAGTATTGGAAGAAAATAATATAATACCAGATCACCAATTTGGATTTCGGGAGAAGCATGCCACAGTGGAGCAGGTGCATAGCGTTGTACATAAAATCAGACAAAGTCTAGAGAAAAAAGAATATTGCTCTGCAGTATTCTTAGACATCCAACAGGCTTTCGATAGTCTGGCACAAGGGGCTCTTATTCAAACTAAAAACCTTCTTGCCTAACTCATTTTACATGATCCTCAGGTCTTACCTAGACCAACGGAGATTCCAAGTCAAATTTGAGGAAGAACTTTCAAATCTTTATGAAATGAAAGCCTCAGTACCGCAAGGATCAGTGCTAGGACCGACCCTGTACTCCATTTTCACAGCGGACTTACCCGGTACTTAGGAGGTGATAACTGCAACCTATGCCGATGATACTGCCTACCTGGCGAGTGACACTGACCCTGATAAGGCTTCTCAAAAACTGCAGGTGCAACTGAACAAGATAGACTCATGGCTGCAGAGATGGAGAATCAAACCAAGTGTTGCGAAATCGATACAGATCACGTTTACTCTGCGTAAGGGAGACTGTCCACCAGTGTGCATGGACAACAAACCACTACCTACAGACAATAGTGTAAGATATCTTGGTCTGCACCTGGACCGACGTCTCACTTGGGCTAACCACATAAAAATGAAGAGGAAGGAGGCCACCATTCAATTTCAGGGACTGTCCTGGTTAATTGGACAACAATCCCCGTTATCACTACACAACAAATTACTCGTGTATAAATCTATAATAAAGCCTATATGGACATATGGCATTGAACTCTGGGGCTCCTCGAGTAACTCAAATATCGAAATCCTTCAAAGATTCCAAAACATTGCGCTTAGAACCATATCCAGCTCACCCTGGTTCGTAAGAAATACGGAAATCCATGAACATTTGAAGATGTCAACAGTGAAGGAGGAAGTGACCGAGCACAGCAAAAAATATAAAAATAGACTAAAGGAACACAAGAATGAGCTAGCCAGAGACCTCTTGAATCCTGCAAGCATAACTCGCCTAAAAAGATGGCAAATACTAGACTTAGAGTCTAGACAATAGTGATTGGTGGAACTCGCTGGAGCAACTCCAATAAATCCTGACAAATAGACCACATCTGATTATGGCCTACGGCCGAACGCAGATATTAAAAAATTTTGGCTTCAAGATAATGAGACGAATGTAAAATTTCGGGAAGAGGATAATTGTAGGTTTTAGTTATGATCAGTGATAAAAATATTTGAGTACTTACTATGATCACTTTCACTATTTTGAACAGTAAAATCATCATTATGCATAATAGAACTTTCATTCTCCACATTCAATGACGCTTTTCGGCGTGCACGAAGTTCACGAACACGTTCCGTTGAACTTTTTGCTGTCTTTTTAATCTTGTTTTCCCTTTTTTTTTCGATAATTGCGACAATATTCTGCATTCGTTTTCGGCATGTTTGAAGAATTTTATTATAAAAATGATGAAAAAACTCTACAAACATATAATACGTACACGTATACAAAACACCACGGTTGTGTGATGCCTTTTCTCAAGCTTTGTACTATGCATGCACGCATAAACACGTATTAACACACGTACAATGCTGAGACCGCATAAACACGTATTAACACACGTACAACGATGAGACCCAAGCAAACTCTCGCTATGCCTTGGTAAACACGAGTGGAGGGGGTACGAAGCAGAGCACAAAGTGAACCACGAACATAAGAAACACTGTATAATGCTTCCTATCTCATTTTCTCCCACGTTAAATATATTAGTTACAAAATCAACTCTATGTTCAGTTTGACTATATTAATCGGATTTCTTTCAATACAATATTTTAGAAAAATATTGTAGTCCATTGTTTTGTTATTGTTATACAATCCTCCAATATATACAAGCCTCATATACAAGCCCTCGAGTGCACATATTATTTATAATGAAATAAACATATAGACAAGTATATCGTAAGAAAGAGTATGATATAACGAATCGAATTGTGATATATTTGTGTATGACATATAAGTTTTTTTGCCACTATGATTGTGTTCACATGTGTTAGCTATCATTAAATTTTTCACGAAAACTTAACGGTAACATAAATTTTTATTAGGTTAAGTGACTTTTTTATTTACGTTTAATTATTGTTTATACTTTTTTATGGTAATAAGGAAAATGGCATTTTGTAAAGGCTTTTTATTATGCCTTTTTTTGTATCGTTCATTATTTTTTATAAATATGGTACAAATGTTTCAACTGTCTTCTTCTACATTCCTTCTTTATCTACGTAAAAATATTTCATTACAATAAAATCAATACTTTTGGAGGTATACATTATTATATCGACTTAGCGCGGATGTCGAACTTATGTAAACGTGGTCTGGACATAGGAGAATTTAACCTAACCTCACCTAACCTAACCTGACCATTTGGTACTTATATCACTAAATTGTATAAAGAAAATAAATTGAATGTTACTTAATTATTTCTGAAGATTTTGCTTGCTCATCTTTCTAATTGTTCTACGTGGAGAAGGAAATAGAATTTTTGAGTGATCCAATCATCTAGATTTAGAATAGTAAATTGATATATATACTTGAATTGAGACAATGTACCTGGTACTTTCAGATTCACACCCGAATGCTCCCAAGAGTTGTCACAACTGTTGTGCGTGGATGACGTCTATAGCTCCGTGCCCCCGCACCTCACTACTAAGCCGGGTTTAATCAATGTGCAGTGGAAGATAGACTTGTCTCTCTGGTATGATGTTTTTAAATTTAACATTATTTTATTTAGATTGACTGTTTGTTAATTATTTTGTCTATTTCTACGGAGCAGTACCGTGTTTGTATGGTGAAAATGCCCTTAGTTCAAATACCTTAGATTTACTTACCTTAAGTTTTAGTGCTAATATGCAATATATTAAGTTTAAAAATGAGTAGATTTTGAGTAAAAAATAAAATCATTTTTTTCTCCTAAACTATTTTATCAATTATCTTGATATTTAACATGAATTATGAAGTATATAAGTTTAATTATTGGGAAGAAAATTGTAGCAAAATATGGGGAAAAAGGTAGAAATAATTATTTTAATTAAAAAATTATTTTTTCATATACTTCCACTGAGCGACGACACACCGCCATCTATTGACAATCACTTTAACTAACATGCATGATAGTTGTTTCAACAGTGATTATTTATATACAATTATTCATTCATCACTGCAAACAAGTGCAACCGAATTAACGGCAATTTCAATTCAACGGCAAGCCTGACGTCGAAACTAATTTGAAGAAAATTGCTTTGAATTCATTTTCCATCCTTTATATCTTAAGTTTATTTTGCATTTGATTATATTAAAAAAATTGGTAGATGTAAATTTTTTTAATTTTGTTTATATATCAAATATATTTAATGTAGCAAAAGTAAAAAACTTGTTTACAGCCAATCAATGCAGGAACGAGAAGCAGGTTCTCCAGATGAAGTTAGGAACCGTCAACTGCTGATTCGAGGGCTCAGCGTCCTCCTCATAATGAATCTCACCAATGGCGACACTAAACTTTACCGGCTCAGCCTGGCTAAATTTAATGAGCTGCGGTTCACAATTGCCAATATTTTGAAAAATTATATACTCATCGAACATAAGAAATGTATGAAAGCTGTGTGAAGTTAGTTTAGTACATTATTGGGAGCACCAGTTGCAAGGGGTGAGACAGTTCTGATGGGACACGGAGAAAACATTTCTTTGAATTCAAGCATAAAGATTTATTTTCACAAGCTTTCCGAGTTACTGCCCGCGACTACTTTATGCGATGAGTAACAGATTATGACCAACACAACTCGAGCCGAAAACAAAGATATAATATAATTATATTTTTGCAATGACCTTTGCAAGTTTTGAATGTGATAAATGTTATCCACTTTAAACCATTTTCATTTCTCAAATTTTTTGCAATTGGATCTCTCAGGAGTTATCTTTAATTAAATTGTTTAAATTATTTGGTTTTTAGATGTGGAGAGAAGGAACACACTATTGCAAATTCTTTTTATTGAGTTCTTTAAATAACCATTATTTTTTTTAAATAATTCACATTACTTTATTAAATAACTAAACTTAGAGCAGCAATGAAACACGGAAAACAATGTCTCAAAATAAAAACCTCGTATAAATACACATAAGTGTGAATTCAAACTGCCAAAAGACAAACTGAAAAACAAAAATTTACACGCCTCAACTGTAATGCGTTATTCAGTCGCGCATGCGCCTTCCAACATAACCTAGGGTGCGACATTCGTAACTAATAAACGGACATAACTGCAACACGATAAATTTATGGGGACGCAGTAAATAAAAGTTATTGAAAATTATGGATAAAGTGATATTTCAAACAATTTGTAGTACAAGTAGCATGAAGCCCCCAATGATTAAAAAAGCATTTATAACCATGGAAATTATTCTTCATTTCTTTCAGCTTTTATAATCGTGGAAAAAATGAAGAAGCTAGTGTAGAAATGTACTTATTGTTTTTTGTACCCGCTCATTATAATACAGTTATAACACGGATCTGTTTGTCTAGTCCAAATCGGCGTTATAAGGAGGATCCAATGTCTAGTCCAAATCTACATTATAAAGAGGATCCAAATTCATAAAATATATAATTTTTGTGTCTTTAAATGTGCACGTTAAAGAAAAACACAAACTTCCTACTCAGATAAAATGTAATCACTTATTTACTGGTTGGCTTTAATGTACACATGGTAACACTAGATGAGACGGATTCTCAGTTAATTGGCAGAAAAATACACTTTAACATTTAATCACACAAGTGGACTGCGGGGTATTCTGACCACAACAATACAAAATAAAATAGTAAAACCACTATTGTTAAATGAATATAAATGACAATTAGTAATAATTAAAAAATTGGGTGTGGCTGTGTCATGGACACGGCCGTGTGTTGTACGTGAATACGTCTATGTAACGCATTCATTCTTTTACGTTCCCGGCACTGCTTGACTCAGTCATATGGTGTTTTATTATTACCATTCAATTGTTCTTGAGAAGCCCTTTCCAGCCGTATACGATCTCTGTATTTGGGTTTGGCTTTTCGACGCGTATAGGCCGATGTTATATATTTTTGATAATATTTTTTTATTCTAACACCTTATTATATTCACTGTCACCCACACTGTCACTTTAAACTAATGTTTTATTTACAATCGATAGATTTTGTTGACGACAGCTGACAATTAAAACTTAAACCAACATCGTAGCTTTTCCGAATCAAAAGTTATACTAATTGCAAATATCGATACACAGCAAAATAACTTCAAAATGGCGGCGCTTCCCCCTCCACCGCGCACGATGCGTCACTGTTCTCGCTTATCGTAATGAATTCTTTGATCCTTTAGCTATCCAGTGGTATAATTTAATTTTTGATGTAGAGGATAGATTCGAAACTGCAATGCCAAACTCTATCCCCCGATTTTGTTATCATTAAGTTTTTTGGATTGCCCCCGTATGGTAGCAAATTTAAAGACATATTCACGTCAAAAGTTAACTTGATGTATGAATGGAAATATGAAAAAGATCAAGCATAAGGAAAATAGGGTAAAGAATAGGTATGATTGTTGAGGTGACTTGAAATAAAATTAAAATTTGTTTTAATGACATTTAAGGGTAAGTCGTATTGAGTCCTAAAAACTGACATTCTTTTAATTTTTTAAATTGTTCTTGTATTATTTACATTCACATCCCTTTCAAAAATAATATGAAAAATAAACATATTGAAAACACTTTTATTAAAAAAGACATTAATATTTACATATACTTTGTAATTTTCTTTTATTTCGGATACTTTAGACCATTTAAACAAAGCCTCCTCTTCAATCTCAGTGTGTTTAGTTATTATTGCTCGCTTTATTTTCAACAAAACAAAGGGAGATAGATTAACCTTTTCTCTCTCCTTTTAAATAGTCGAAAATGTCTAATGTAAAACTTCATACACGAAATACGTTTGTTGTTCTGCTCTCTAAGTTTGGTGTTACATTTCTCTTTGATATTAAAAATTTTTTTTTGGTAACATTGCATGATTTCATAAAATTAAATTGGCCACGAAATAAATCAGTATGTCTAGAATATCGGCTAACTGACTGATATATTCTGTCAACTGTGTTACGCGTGTGCCAACATTAAACAAAATCATTAAATTGTTTCTTAGAATGAGTTGCTTACTTGTAAATTAACCGTTGTCGGAAATGTTGTCAAAATGACAAATGTTCAACGTTATTATTTTTACTAAATGAAAACAAACACCTATCAAGTCTTCATTACCAATACAATTCTTCAAAAAAACTTTAAAAAAGATATCCGCTAAATATGGTATGTCATTGGAACCATATTAGTAGTCATAACGTAATTTAATATAAGTATGTATAAGTTGTATGAGAAAAGACCAATTAATCTATTATTTCAAAATCTAGTTATAAAAAATTTGTTAATAATTTTTTTTTATTCTTCAGTAAGTTTTGTGAAACAAAACTTCTCTAAACTTAGTCTTGGCCTAGATTTTCTAGAAATTATAAACATCTTATTCTTTAAGAATAAAGAAAATTGTCTTGACATATGTAAATATTTTATAAACAAATGTGTAATATGTTTAATTAATAAATGAAGAAAACAAAAAAATCCTGTTTTATTTGGTAAAATTAAAACTTGGCAGAAAACAAATAATCAAATGGTAAAGTCTTTTTTAAATATGAAATTATGAAAATAATATTGCCATAAAAATATACTTATATGTGGCAACACGTGAAGTGTTGTGAGTACAATGCCTCTAGCCTAATTTGCATAAGAATTAGAACTTGATTTAATCAGGAATCACTTGTGTCCTCAAAATGTGTCCAATATTGTTTTGGATGTGTATTCCTATGGTAAAAAGCACCAAATATTGCAAATAAGACTATTTATTTAAATTTGAGAAACAATTACATATCCATTGGTATATAAAACTGTTTAAAAGTTACGACTTTTCAAAGTGGTTGAGAATTATTTACGCGCACAGAATTCTTAAAAAATTATTATGAAATTCTGATACTTTTTATCTATTTTTAGGCCAGAAAAAGACTTTTCATTACTGTTTTTAGGATTTTTTAAAACTTTATTCAGAAAAAAGTAATGATCAGATTCATGTCACTTAAGACGGCCCAATTAATTTTGCCATATGGAAATTGAGAAACTTTTTTAGTATCAAAAATTATTTTAAGGTTGGAGAAACCAGGAACATTTGTATTCAAAGTTTCCTTAACAACATACTGTTTATGTGCACGAGTTTATATCCTGTACCACTTTAAGTGGTTATAGCTTTGAAATAATTCCTATGCAGTCTCATTGTAAGACGATGTTTAGACCACAATTGAAAGTTTCTATTTCTCCAAACGGGTGACAAATAGCTCTTTACTTACTTTTTTCCAATAATTTATTGTAAAAGTTGCGCAAAACGTATCAGTGAAAAGAAACGAGTGATATATATCATTTGATTGGAAAGATATATATCACTCATTTATATCTCTAGCTATCAATACTAATATCTTAGTATATCAATACTCCGAGTTATTAACAAAATTATTTATTAAGCATAC
Organism: Druceiella hillmani; assembly: GCA_039881145.1. Taxonomy (NCBI): domain Eukaryota; kingdom Metazoa; phylum Arthropoda; class Insecta; order Lepidoptera; family Hepialidae; genus Druceiella; species Druceiella hillmani. The sequence continues at coordinate 24,146,546 of JAYKKI010000019.1, read as the reverse complement.
GTTGAACAATGGTTATACAACATGGTGATAAATAGTAATAACTGAACATTACGCACTATTTTTTGAAAATAAAAATAAATTCTACAAGAGTATCCGCTTTGCTTAATACTTTGTAGGTTTAGGATTTAGGACTATTAACCTAGATTCAAATTATACATAAAATTTTAATGATTATATTAAATTGGAATAGATTGGCATATTTATATAAATATAAATTAGAATTTTGAAATGAAACAAAAAAATGTTTGTTTACGCAAATATTTGGAGCGAACTAAGGTATACTTGATCACATTGTTTACATTCGATCGTGATCCAATTGCATATTTGAATAAACAGTTTGATCGTTTTCTTTCTCTTTCATGTAACGTCAAAACATATACTTTTATATCTACCCACGACAGACGAGTGAGTGAAATGATTGATTTGATGAAATGAAAAAGAAGCCGATCACTCCTGAGCCAGTGATATAGTGATACATTTTGATTTCAAGTGAGCGAGTAATAGATATGATCGTGACATGTGAGCTATATCTTTTATATCTCTCACTCGTGAGTTACACATCTCTAATTTACAGAATTTTAACACATTACACTAACCCAAGCATATATTCCATTACGCCTAGGGTACTGTAACCTCGATGTTTCCATAAAAATATTTTTCTGCAAGGAATATTTGTCATATGAAACAGTCCCATTCTATAACATCAAGTTATTGCAAAATTCAAATTAAAGTTTTTGCCTCTGGTGGATACGGTTTTCGTTCTGGAATCACTTGATTTATCTTATACTCCCAGTCTTTCATCAGAACAAAACCATAACCTTGTAGTCTTCATTTTGTCTACTATTGTTCCGTGTTTAATCATTTTTGGATTCCACACCTTAAAAGAAGAAACGGAGCCCTTATAATATCACTCACGTGTCTGGCAGCCGTCTTTCTAAGAAACCCTTTAATCTGAACACTTTGACGTACTCAAAAAAAATATTTAAAGTTCCATATATAGTGTGGTACTATTTAAAAGGGTAGTTATATGGTTCTCAAACATTTTTTTCATTATTTTCTTTAGTATATTTTCATAGAGGTAACTGAAAAATATCCAAGAAAGGTTGTTGCTCCTATATCTGAACTTAAAATTATGAAAAACAGAAACTAAAATTATGAAAAAAACAAGTCTTTAAAAGCCTACGCAAAGGTCGTAGGAAACCTACAGCGATTATCTTAACTCTTAAGATGTTTTAAATATGCATCTCATTGTTATGCCTGTGAAAGATACAGTAAGCAATAATTTATACAATGTGAAAAATGAATAAATTTGTAAATAACTTAATATCAATACTATGTACTTTTAAGTATTTATAAGTGCTTAAATGTGTACAATATCCTCTCAGAGCCATTCTATTTGTACTTGGGAAGTTTTTAATTGTAAGCAATACTAACATAACCTATACCAAGTACACCAATATTGATGTAGGTCACTTTTGTAAATCTACACTTATATTTCACACATTTTCATTCAATATTGATTTATATTAGAACAGAAAATTCTTTGTAGAAGTTGGGAATATTGTATATGTACCGTGTATCCACTTTTGATTTTAATTTTATATTAAATAAAATAATTCCTCAATTAATAGTGACACACAATTTCATTATAGGACAACACTTACTGAGAAATTTACCTGTTTAGATTAAAATTTACCTACATCAATATAGGAGGATGAATCAAATAAAAACGGGATGTTTGTTCCTGAGCATCTACAGTTGGTAGGACCGGACCCTGCTTCTAGTATGTTCTTTTGGGGCCGTGGGGAGGCCGGCTCTTCCATACTTCCAACCGCTTCGTCAGTAATGTCGGAGCAACAGGTGCAACACCCCCCGCCCCCTCACTGCACAAGACATAATTATAAAATTTCTTGCTAGTGAAGGAGTTCAAGCAACGAAAATTTTCCAAAGATTAGCTGCACAGTTTGGTGATCAAATATTTTTTTTTCATTCATTTTCCTGGCGTAAAGAGTTCAAGAAAGGATGAGAACATGTGGAAAATCAGCAACACGATCACCATTCTCGAATCAGCATTACAGATGAAAACATTTGTGCAGTTCGAGACGTTCTTGAAGACGATCAAGGTGTGAGTATCAGAAATTGCAGAACATGTCGGAATAAGTTATAGGTGGCGTCAAGCTATCATCACAAACAACCTATGGTCCCATAAAATGTGTGCCAGATAGATCGCCTTTTGACCTAAAATCAGAAGTTGAGACGTTTGGCAGTCTGTCAGAGAGTCACAAGCAAGGTTTGCGAAAGAAGGTGATGCATTTTAGAGTCAGATCGTCACCTGCGACGAAACGTGTGTCCACCACTAGAGTCCAATCCAAACAACCCAGTAAAGAGGGGCGGAGGAAAGGGGAGGTAGCCCCAGTGAAAGCCAAGCCAAGACTCGACTGTCATCTAGCATGGTACTTTCAACAGTTTTTTTCGACTGGCAAGACATTTTGCTCATTGATTTTTTGCATGGACGATGCACAATCAATGCTGCTTACTACTGCGAGCTGTTGAATGAAGTGAGGGATGCATAACATTGCAAAAGACGAGACCAACTGATTCGAGAGGTCATCCTCATCTACGACAATGCCAGGCATCATATTGCAGCTCTAACGGTCTTCAAACTACAGGAAATGCACTGGACTCAACTTAATCAACATCCTCACAGCCTGGACCTATCGCTCGTTGATTTCCATTTGTTTGGACCGCTTAAAGAAGCTCAAGGAGGGCAACATTTGAAGATAACGAGGGCATGGAGGAATACATGGGCAATTCCTGACACAACCAGTTTCATTCTATGATGCTGCGATAAAAAACCTTCCTTCACACTGGAAAAAATGTATTTCTAAAGCGGGAAACTATGTGGAAAAATAAATTATGATTGTCTTTTGCTTTTCAATAAATGAATTTTAAAAAATATTAAATCCCGTTGATATTTGATTCACCCTCGCATATGTACCAATGAGACAGTTGGGAATTTTAGCATGAATTGTTTTTGCGTACAGCATAGCAGCAGCTTTTCATGCTGGGTTCTGTAAAAACGAAGACTTTGTGAACAATGGAGCGAGTGGTACATTCATTTCCATCTTGGTGAAATTAATGTTGGAACATTTGAGTAAAATGTTGCATTAATTAAGGTTGACTGACAGATGGTTTAGTTAAGCGAGTTAACTTGCGAATCATGATGAGTTAAGCCCCAACATCGTTTGGATAATAATTTGCAAGTTCATATACACCCCCGGCGTTTTTCCGCACCTGAACTCACTGTGCATGTGGATAGGCGAGTTTAGCCGCAGTGCATAAGTTGACAGCACACAATATGTATTTTATATTTATTATTGTTATTGTGCATCTTAATCTCCCTTACAAAAACACATACTATTTCACTATCTATCTTCGATTTTTGGTTACAAACTTGACGATTGTTCTTGTAAATCAAGATGAAAAAGTAATACTTGTAGCTAAATTAACCTGTATGGATACAGTTCGCTAGGTACTGAACTTTACTCTCAAAATTTGAAACTAAACTCGCTTCTTAACTAAACCATGTGTAAATCAGCCTTTTTAGAATGTTGTTAGATGTTTGTCTTCACGTGAATTAGAATTAATATACACATATAATAATATGGAAACAAGGCTACGTTTATGTATACTGGACTGATTTCAATTCAATAAAGCATTGTGTATACTTTTTAATAACTACAATATCGACAATTAAATGAAACTACGTGATGTAGTATTATTTCTACTTTCTTTGAGTTCTTTATCACGACCTAGGTTTCGTTGTATTACAACATCTTCAAGTGGGCTAAGATCATCTTCCCATCTTTGCTAATAGCCCACCTGAAGATGTTGTAACACAACGAAAGTTAGGTCGTGGTAAAGAACTTAAAGAAAATAGAAATAATACTACATCATGTAGTTTCATTTAATTGTCAATAATGAATTTCTACAAATCAACGCCAAATATATAATATATACTACAATGTTATCAGATAAACTCTAAGGCGCCTCGCTGGTTGCACTCCTGAAAGAGAAAGTGGGATGATTTAAAACAATAGAATACAGAAACACTTTTCCTGTATAAATAGCGGGCAAAATTGTTTGTATATAAAAAAAACATACAAAATTCATTTGAACATAATTTTATTGTATATAAAACAGGAAAAGACTGTATACAAACAATATTGCAAATATTTTCTTGAAATTACAATCCACAGACATAGGCGAAGGCTTCGTAAATACAATAAAGTAGAAAAAGACAAAATACATTAATAGACAAAACATTTCAATAATTCAACTAACATAGATTGCATGCCAAAACGTGCAAAGCGGTGCCTTTTTCATTACATTTTGAATTTTAGGGTATTGCAATTCTTGTAATTTGTATATTACCCAGAGGAGGTGGATAGTATGTGGATCGAAATTGTCGTTTAATGAGGACGCTAAGTGATATAAACTTTGTAGCGCAAAATGCAAGTTGTTTATGATCAGATTCATTATTGAATATTAACCTTTGTTAAGAAAAAATAGAAGTAATCTTTAAGGTGACAAATATGTCGCAAGTATTTAAATTAATTATAACTTAAAACAGAATTGAACCAGAATCAACAAATTGCCAACTATACTCCAACCCAATACCAAACTCATAAATTATCAAGTCTATAAATCTAGTTAGCAAGCTCTCTGCTTACGGAGCGTCGTACACTTTATTCCTGATATACTCAGCTTGGAAATTCGCATTACACGCACATGATGATACACCATCTCGTGCATCTACTAACATTGGTCTTCTTGCATTTTTTTCACGTGACCAGACTCTGCTAATTTTAGTATATCATGTCTCAACTGTGAGTATGTGAGTCTCGACTGTGTGTAAAGGAGATTGATGAAAATGAACACGATCTTACAGAAACAACATTTAAAATATAGACAAGAAACAGTTTAACAATTTATAATCGTAAAAAGCCAAGAAAGTTAAATACAATTTATCACCAAAAAAATAAATGTGCAAGAATCTATACATATAATAACATTTTAACAGAGTAAATTCTGTACGTAGAAAATATTTTAAAGAGTTATTGATTTAGCGTACAGAATGACGATATAAGCCGGAAAACGTTACTTTGTGGGTCAATCACACAAAATCTACTGGATGAATTTTGATGAAATTTGGTATGGTAATAGTTTATAAGCAAGAGTAACATATGACAGCAAAACAATTTTCTTATTCCGAACTTCACGCGAGTGAAACTGTGGGTATAGCTAGTAGTTAATATGAAATATACAAATAATTAAAACCTAATGAAGTACATAAAAACTTTTTATTTATTTATCTACTTTAATGTTTCTAACGGCGGACTTATTGTTACGAGAGCAATTTCTTACAGCCAACCATTAACACCTGTCCAGCCCCGCTCGACGAACAGCCAGGAATCGAACCCGGCTCTCCGTAGTGCACCGCATCATCACAGGCCGTATGCCTTGTGATCAACCCAACACACCACGACGACGACATTTAGAAATGATTACAAAAGTTAATCAAAATTCTTCCCCTTTTAAATGTTTAGCCATTGTTTAAGTGAATTAAAAATATCCATAGTTTAAATATCCATACCTTCTAAAGTTTTTTGTAAAGGAATATTTTTTCCACTCTGTAAGTTTTACGTAGTATTTTCAATGGTCCTGTTAAGCCCGTGACTTTCGCAGATCACTTTTTTACATCTACGTAAAATGAGGGCACAATTTGCACTTTTTTACAACTTGTTCACTCAAAGAACTAGAAAACTTTACTTTTCATAAAGAAAATGCCAAGTTTCTCATTTTGTTTTCTCTAGATAAGTGTAACTTTGATTCTTGCAACATACACACTTAACAACATATAAATTTTGACTGTCACCTTTTTAAAATTAATTTTTACCCCTTATTTTTCTGCCATCCCGTCACGCTATATATATTTCGCATGCCCAAACAGAACATTTTGGGAAATTCAAAATTGGGTACGTCCAATTTTTTTCTCCATATCAATTTCACGTAAATAATCTATACTTGGTAACGTTAATTGAAAATGAATCCTTTGCACGGCATTCAAAATGGAAGGTAATATGATGAAACATTCGAAAATTATTTTTACAATAAAAACTTTGTAGAATACAATCGCTCTATTCCTCCATTTAAAAAAAGATCTGATTAAATATGTGAAATGAAGAAGTTGACAAAAGTTTTTAATTACTAATAAACTCCTAGATTATATTTATTATGGAATGATCAAAATGCATATTTAACTTTCATTTCACTACTAGTCGATAATTAAAAATTGATAATCAATAGAGATGTACTGACTAGCCAACTACTGACTAAACATTCATTCAGAAGTCAAACAGAAATAAAAAGTTGAACAAAATGGCTAGCCAGTCAACTTTTTAGTAGAGATATCTACTAATTAATCTAGTTAGAGTTTCGTAAAATATATAAACATTGTGTACAGCCATTTCCTTACAAAATGCATTCATTCATATTTTTATATCATATATATTACCATATACATTACAAGGACATTTGAAATGTTATTAATGTCTTGCTTAGATTTCTCATCATTATATATGTATATACATATATAAATTTATACATTTATTTATAAATTTAATCTAACAATGACAGTCTTATGTTGAATGTCCTAATCCAACTGTGATTGAGTGATGTTAAGTTGAAATAAAGAAAGGAAGACGGCGGACTAAATGTAAAAAAAACATATTTGGTACACATTGAAGATGTATAAATTAGTGATACTAAATTAATAATTTCAAAAAAGAAAATAATTTTTTTTTTAAAAAAGAAAATAAGGGTAGTTATCAGTTTCAATAAAATTTTATTTTTAGCCAACGGCAACACATCAACAACGCTGTTCTGTTTGGGGCACACATATTTATTTGTACTTAGGACGGTAACTCCAAAACGGATGAATCCATTGCAATCACAGTAGTACTATTAGTACCCTCACAGTAGTACTATTGTATTACCTCAATTCCACAAACAAAAGGACAATTAAAGATACAGGAAAACAAAATTTGCCTATAATGATGATGAAAATTGAACGCATTATTCACAAATACTAAATAACATTTTTATAGACACAAATTAATTAAAAATATTGGCGCGATTAATTACAAATACCAAAATGTGTTTTTGAGCACTATTTATATATATATATCGAACGGGTATATTATACTATATACCCATTCGATAAGCATTTCCCCTACATGCCACAAGATGACTCTTTTTGGAATAAGTTTGTAACATATTTTTTAATGAAAAATAACAATACAACATAAAAGAGGTAAAATTTTACTTTAAGTGCATTAATGTTAAATTCAAAAATATTTCAAAATCATTTAATTTTTTAATAACACACGCCATATACCATGGCGGTATTGCTGACAATTGCGAAACTAATGGTCAAGGATCTAAAATTTGTTTGTGCATCACTAAAATTGTCACTAAATTAATAAAAGCCATATTTAGTTTTATGATATCACAAAACAACTGTCAAAAATCAAACAAAAAGGGTAGAGTTAATATCAGTGTCATTTATGACAACTTCAGTTAGGGAATAGATGAACCGTAATTTTTATTCAGTCAACGGGAGTTTATTGAATAGATAACTTACTTTCATAGAAACCAGACGTAAATTTAATTTAAAAACTTAAATCACAAATGTCGTCAAGCGTAATAAAGAAGAAAGAACAAACAAATTTAGAACACCCGTTACTCACAATTTATCAACTGTGGGAGCTACTTGTGCAACCCTGATTTTGAAACAGAAGATGTCAAATATTTGTCAATGCATATCGACAAGTGAACGACGTGCACAATGCATCTGGACATACAGATTTATAAAGTGTGCTTACTTAATGCCACTGTACAAAAGCATTTCGAAATCTATTTGGTCATACGTTATCCAGTTATGGGTTTACTGCACATCAAGTAATGAAAGCCTACAATGCTTTCATGCAAAAATTCTGCATGTGACTGTAGATATTAAATTTTGTTAGATAGAAATGTCGTATTTTAATACTAAGAATTATACTGATCTAATTTCCAATACAATTACTAAATTCCAATACAAACTGAAAAAAAAATATTCAGCAACATAATCGGTGATCTTCAGGTGTAATAACTACACAAGATCACTTTAACAAAATACAATGTTATAGCGGTCCAAAAGAAAATGAATACAAATAGATGATACAAAAATGAAACTACTATTGAAATAAATATGTCGACGACAATTCCGATCCAGCTCTGCTTATAGAATTACATATGTGGAATTGTCCAGATGGACATGTAAAAATAATTGCAATTCCACATACGGTTTCGTAATTCGCGTTAGTTTCACGATGCGAAAATACTGAACGTCCTCATTTAAACGAATAACTAAGTTCATGTGGTGTATTTATCACACTCAACGAATAACTAAGTTCATGTGGACGCATCCAAATAAAACTTCCAGTAAGCTTTGTAAAAATAACCTATGTTGCTATATAACTATATTTTTGTATAAAATAATAGCTTATTACTATTATATAACTTATGCTATTGTTTTTTATGATTTTTATAATAATAATTTACACAACAATTATCAATTTATTTAACTATTCATTTCTTTAACGTATGTATGTGTGTACATATATATATATATATATATATATATATATATATATATATATATATATATATATATATATATATATATATATATATATATATATATTCACTAACATACATACACATAATCTAAAGGCCAAATTAGATTTGATTAATAAATCAATATTACTTACATCAATCGTTTTTTTCATATATTTAATTTACTCTTTCTTTAGTATATTTGTCACCATATTACATACAGACACGTTAACTCGATATATTTATGTGAACTAAATATAATTATTACTTATATAATAATGCTATAAAATATTTATATATATATATATGTATATATAAATATACGTAACATAAATTTTTATGATAAAATGTAACTAAGAAATTATGAATAAGACACCTCAATGTAACTATATGGAAATGAACATATTTCAAACACTTAATAAGTAGGGGGAGGCGGGGGCCATTTAACTAAATTTAAAATATTCCTTATATCTACATGAATGTCCATTTAGTGAAAATATTTTGTAACTTATTTATGAAATTTAAAATAATAATATATTTAATATTGGACATTTATTGAAATAAAATAAATTTGATAAGCCAAACTTCTGGCTAATATTAAAAATAATTTTTTTTATAATAGTAACATATATTAATGAAATGCATTAAAGCATTGAGGGTTAAGGGCTACATATAACAAAGTTATTTTTAAAGAAGTAGCTTGACTTAACCGAAATTGCCTCTAACTTGTGCAATATGGCGGCTAATTTGTCAAACTGACATAAATCACAAAAAAGATAATCAACCAATCATCTATCAAAATTGTAAAATTCTTTAAATCAACTGCATCTCGTCATGCGTGCCCCCTCCCCCTTCTCGTTATATAGCAAAACATCTCATTTATCACACTCTATATGTAAATTCTCTCTATATCAGAAACTAACCTACAAATAGAAGATATTTTAACCTCAAAATCTATAAAACTCCAATCTACGACACTTTATAAATATTCATGGTGGGAACCCCGTAGTGCCACACTCTCCTCGTCATGCTGTCTAAAACAATCCTAGCTGGCCCCAAAAACCGCATTTTTCTCATTTAAATTGCCATCAATAGCCCAGGACAATACTGCATCTACGTTTTCAACCTGATCTTTGTCATAAAGAGATTTTCATTTTAAAGAACTTATTAATTTTATGAATTAAATGCCATAGACCATCTTATAGAGTCTACATTGAGTTGTATTCAATCACTGAATTGATTGAAACGTGAATCTAACATGCCTTCGAAGAGTGTAGGACTGCATAATTAATTGGGTTTCAAATATGTCACGGATAAGGGGTAGTATAATTGCTCAAAGTAACAGAACTACAAAGAGTAAATGGCCAGATTTAGAGTCACCAAAATCAGAAAAAAGAGTATGTCTTGATTTAAATGCTGTACCAAATTCGATCTTTATTTCTAGAAATATTCAATAGCTATACTGAATTAGTGTTAGAAAACTCTCAAAAGATACATCCAAAACAAAATAACTATTTTGAGGAAAGATTTGTAAAACCTTCAAATAGATTCTACTGTTCATTGGGAAAATACTTATAAATCTATATTACACAGTTGAGTTGGACTCGGAGCACTTGTAAAAGTACATCTTCCAAAGCTACTGAAGATATAGCATCCTATAAGAAACTGAAAAAATAGGGAAAACATGAAGAGTGAACTGTTCTATATGCCCTGTGCTCAGCCGCTAGTAACCAGAATAAAGAAAAAAAGGTTTTCATTAAGGATGTCATTCAAAGATAAGTGAATTTTTTCATTTGTAACTGGATATTCATGAATATATATATATATATATATATATATATATATATATATATATACAGTGGACCCTAATTATCCCACTATTTTTTTCTAATCATGTGCATGTTTTCCAAAACAACCTTATGCTTAGAAACCAGGACTAACAGACAACACTTTGAAACGGCAGATTTGTGGACATTGAAACAGTTTGCAGTAAGACAAGAAGCATAAAGAAAAGGAAGAGGAGGACAACATGACCGATGATATACCGCCAAACTTTTAGAAATAAACAACTTTGCGCCCTCCCAAAATTGTGTTATAACAAGGTTCCACTGTATTTCTTTGACATTACCATTTGTAAGTTGTAAAAAATGTCTAATGTCAAACTTCAAACAAATACAAAAATATTCAGGTTACTGTGCTGTTGTGATGAAATATGTCAGCATGATTTTCAAGTCACGCCTATGATGTAAAAATAAGTATTTCATTTTAAAAAGCAAAAAATATTCCCAAAAGTTCATTACCACCTCAGGTGACATAAATAAAAGATTAAAAAAAATTTCACAAAACTTGAAGAATTTTACGATGCGTGGAAAATTAATTTCTCAACATTTTTAATATTTTCTCGCCTCTATCCGAAGAAAAACGCAGAGACATTTTAAGCATAAATTTCCATAAATTGTTTTTCAAAGAGGCTATGAAAACATCAAACTTACGGAGCTGTGGATGTAGTAAATACAAGGTAAAAAATATTAACATCATAATAATTGGTAACAATCCATTTACATCTTCCCATTAGTCATGTGAATGAAAAATTGGATTTACGAAACTTTCGAAAGCCATTATTTAGAATCCATATAGATTTAACTATTCCAATTTAGTGTCTTAGTCTGGTCCAATAAACCCTTAATCAAATATCATAAATGTTTACACGTCGGGATTCACATTTGATACCACCACATGGTAAAACGGAGCCCACGAAGTGAATGAAATACTGTCTCCACATAGACATTTTAACCGACCATATCTAGCTATTACTAGCCCGTAGGATTGTAACAAATAGTTCCTGAACTATCCAAAACGTTTTGTATCGCAGTACGATGTGTCCCAACTGAGCGCGGCGATGATACAAACCTCGTTTAATACAATATAAAATGCTGTCCGTCTACCGATGGTGCTCTTTATGTGACCGAATCGGTTTAGGACTTGAGTTTCTTGTAGCGGTCCAGATGGCTGTTGAGATGCTGCGCAAGCTCATCCGCATGGCTGAAGGACTGCTTGCAGACGACGCACTTGTATATGGCTTTGGAGTGGTTCGAGAGGTGCCTGTGAGCAAGCAATATTAGTTGAAAAAAAATAGTAAAGAAGCATTGCATGAGATGTACTGTGCAGTCTTTTGTATTTAACTCTTAGCAAGTAATTGTAACACAGCAGTGCATAAATTTGTAATTATGCCTGCGTCTTTACTCCCTAATATATGCATAATCGCCTTAATAGGATAAGGTTCCTACAATAATTTTGATACCAAGAAGGTGTCGTTACTCTTGGCTTTGATACTAGGTACCCGGTACTCGATACTCAGACCCGATACATTAAGTGTTATATACACTCAGACCCGATACATACTCTTCCCAATATAAATTATTGAATACTTGTAAAACCATTCGTCCGAAATTGTAGTTTTATAAAACTTTAAAATTTTTAATGAATAACTTTAACTATTTATAGCGTTTATAGCATTAGAAACAACAGAAATAATAACATGAGAAACATGAACGCATCCAGATGTAGAGAAATAATCCGTTAAATTTTCCCTTCTTGATTTAGTTTATTTATGCACTATCCATATCTATATATATAAAAAAGTCGGGTTAGTTACACCATTATAACTCAAGAACGGCTGGATCAATTTTCATGACCTTTGATTTGTTGGATTTGTCTCCGCCCCGAATAGCTTTTAATTCATTGGAAAAATTCACAGAAAAATAATTTATGAAGAAAATTCATTTTCCCATACATTTTGTATGGAATGGCTTTTTTGATGATATATCGAGAACGGATTGATCGATTTCGATGAATTTTTTTTCGCTTCGGCTTCGAAAAGTTTTCTCACGCATTGGAAAAGTAAGAAAATGAGTATAAAACGTAATATGTGATAAATGATAGAGAAAGAAAAGAAAAAAATATTTAAAAAATTAGTCACAGACAAAAATTATAATTGGTTTTAAACAATTTTTATTAGTTTTCGACCGTTACTGCATTTGAATTCGATTAAATTAATTCTCTCCAAACAATTTTTTCTGAAATTCATCAGCCAAAAGTGATTTCAAATAGTTGAGTTAAGTTTGATGGAATGCATATTGTGAAACGTTGTGACTTCGAAGATGTTGTTTGTGAGGTTATAAAATTTTTGATTGTACACGCACCGATAATTGCTTCATTATGTAATTTTGAATTGTGATTAATTTTAAAATGTTATTTACAGTGTCGCGAGCCAGAAGATCTAATCTTTCACAACGATGCCGTAATGCAATTCAATAAGAAATCAAAAGAGAAGAGCGCTGCATTAGTGTGGCCAACGATCAACAAATCACAAGGCCAATCATTCAGTGTTTGTGGTCTGAATCTAGAAAATGAACGTTTCTCTCATGGTCAATTGTATATAGCATGCTCACATGTCGGCAAACCATCCGCTTTGTTCATTCTAGCATTTGACAACAAAACGAAAAATGTTGTATATCACAAGGTAATGCAATGAAGTGAATCGACCCGAGTGCAACCAGAAATTAATGCAACGACGCTACACAAATCATTTCGATTTGCTTCAATAAAGCAAATGATTTGCTGTCACGTGAATTACATTTATTTCAATGTAATTAAAACATTGAATATATTTGGTGTTAATTTTGTAGAAATTCATTATTCACAATTAAATGAAACTACGTGATGTAGTATTATTTCTACTTTCTTTAATTTTTTTACCACAACCTAGGTTTCGTTGTATTACAACATCTTCAGGTGCGATATTAGCAAAGAATTCTTTGCTTTTTAAATTTTATTCTTTGCTAATGGCCCACCTGAAGATGTTGTAATACAACGAAACCTACCTAGGTTTCGTTCATGGTAAAGAAATCAAAGAAAGTAGAAATAATACTACATCACGTAGTTTCATTTAATTGTGAGTAATTAAAACACTTTTCATTTTGATTTTTGTACATTTATTGAACTTAATTCATTTCGAGTATCTATTTTATCTTATTAAAAAACTGAATTTCATTCAGCTACTAAGTTAACAAAACATTTATTGATTCTGAGATGGTACGAAGTTCGCCGGGTCAGCTAGTTAAGAATAAAACACTAATGTTCTGCAAATAAAACATTAACTACTGAATAGATGGAACACAGTCATAAATGAGAACAGGCTTATGGCTATGCCTTTTTTCTTACATAACAAGAAAAAAACAAATTTTAGAAATTATATATTTGGAAAGAAAATAGATTGCATTTTGGAAGAAAAATGGAAACAAATTTAATATGAAAATTTTAAGAAATTTTAAGAATTTAAAAATTTTAAGAATTTAAAGAAACAAATTGAAATTAATTGTGGAAAAAATATAGATTTTATTATCCAATAGTTAAAGTTATCCATTAAAAATAAACCAAATCGAATATAATATCTTATTATTATAATAAATCTTTTTATATTTATAACCGTTATACTTCTTTCAATTAGATTGGAGTAAAATTTAGTAAATAAAAAATGGAAAATGCCATCTAACCGTCCAAAAGGAAATGGATGAGTAATAATTTACAGAAAACCTTATAAAAGCTACATACGGTTGTCACTCTTAATTGTGATTAAGTGTTCCTTAAAACTACTTAACACTACCAATAAATTTGTAATTGCGGAAAATTTGGAAAAAGCTTATTATATCCAATTTGATTTGAAAATTTAATACCGGACAGGCTCACTAAGGTGTTTAACTACTGGTGACTGGCTGACAATCAATGTGTGCCTATATAAACTAAAGAAGTGAACTGAACCATTGTCTCGTGGCACAATTTCTAATAGTATCACTTAAATACATCCACCACATTTATTTTTGTAACTTTGTTTTGTTTTGTTGCTACTCAATGCACTTTTAAGTACAAATTGATACACGGAAGGTAAAACTAATAGGACCCGGGAGGTCTCCGGGACCTTCTGCGGGTATAAAATCATAAATAACTGGAAAATTTTAAATTAGCCACCAATAGAAAATGTTATCAATGAGTTATCTTGATGAATATATAAATTTCCATGCGTATGTGCTTATTGTATGAAAATATTATTTCAGAATATATGTATACCTTGATAATATAGCTGTGGAGAACCAGAAAAGGATATAATTACATTTTCATAAATAAATTGGTCAAATATCGCAACAAAAGATTGTTTATTGTATATGGCCCAAATTTTTTAATTTCTGATTATTATGACACAAATTTAGTTTAACCGATAGGCAGCCTGAGCGCCCGATATCGGCCAAAGTACAAATATACGCAAATGGCCCGAGTACCCGATATTAGGCACGAAATTAAAGGTTGTGTGTGCCAAAGATTCAAATGAGTTTAAACAATGAATATGAATGAAAATTTAATTTTTGAAATTAAATTTTTGTTATATAATGCTGGATAAATAGTGTACTATACTAGTAAGCTTGGCACTGTTTTTTGGGTTAAGTGGTTAAAATAAATAGTTAAAATCAATCGACCGTTGTTTATGAACTATGCGGTTTGTTTTGTGAGATCTCTATAGGAAATGCAACAATTAGCGTGCCAAGTTTTTGCTACATATGCAGTATGTAAATGAAGAAAAGTTCGCCACATCAATCCATAATATTTCAAAATTGATATAAGTCATTAACATGGAAATGCATCAACCTATATCTTATATTTTGATAAATGCAAGAAATATTGCAATATTGCGTGATAATCCTTCTTAGCAATTCATGGTGAATTCAAAATCTTTAACATCCATTAAGAATTCGCTCAAATATTTAAGATGGTAAAAAATATTATTATCGATTTACAAAAAAACTTATCGCAATAACTATTAACACGATATCTTTCATTTGTCAGTTAGACAAATTATTATTGGCTTCTTATTAATGACACTAATATGGCAATCCTCACACATTTCTTCGACCGATCAGTGAATGTTTTTGAAGAGAAGTTACTATTGTGAAATGACAGTTGACTTTTGTTCAATGCGCGTCGTTGGATTTTGTTAAATAATTTGTAATAATGAGTAAGTGGCATTACGAATATGTTGTTTTTTAGTACTAATGAATTATGGACATAATATTAGTCCATATTCCAGTGAAATCAGGTGGTACTTTTCAAACAATATTGATAAGTATGGAAAAAAATGACTTAAATGAAAATAATTGTCGTCGGAAGTGCATTGAAGTACGTGGAAAACATTTTGAACAAAAAATTTAGGTAAGTGTAAATACATTCTAAAACAAAGTAACTTCAATTTTAATTACTATGTACGCGTGTTTTCTAGTTTTTTCAAACGAATAAATGACATTTCATTTTGACACTTGACAGTTCATATAGACGTGCCACATTGCCAAACTGACATTTAGTGTTATTCCATTAATTACACATAATTATGATTTCATTAAAAGTTTAAACTTTAATTATCTTATAAACTAAGTGACGAACTTTCCTTCATATACATACGGTATATTATTATATATGGTGTCTGGAAATAGATGTCGGACAACGAAAGATGCTATTCGTTGACTATAAAGGAATAACTTGTCGTTGAAATAAAACGTAAAACAAGCCCTTTTTCTAATTGAGTGCAAAAAAATACATAACACATACTCATAATTCTTTTAATACGCCCTATACTGTTTTTGCAGCTGTTCAGGGGTTATTCCCCGAGATGCATTGAACAATGTGTGTGTACGAAAAAGATGACAAATAACTATGAATAATAATTTCAATTTTCCCATAACATGGTCATCTTTCAAATTTTATTTTAAAGACAATCAACTATTTTCCAGTATAGGAATAACGTCTCCCTTTATCCGGCACTAATTCCCGGACACATGTATATAAAAATAATCTGTATTTATTAGAGATTATAATAATTTACTTTGTTTTTTAAATATCTAACAATTCATTCAATTTGCATACATTGAATTGACATATATTCGAGTGCACGGTAGTATTAAGTAGTTCTGAAGTATTTATAATTCTAATGTTACGTATTCATAGCAGGAAATAATTTTTTCGGGAATCAGTATATTGTCAGTATTTCATAGTCAGTTTTTTCTGGAATCAGTATATTGTCAGTACATTTTGAGATAAAGTAGTCACAAAATATGTTTCCATCAAAAGAATTATAACCAAAGTATTTCACTCGCATAAAATACACCGTCCAAAGAACTGTTTATAATAATTTTTAGAATATTTTCATTTATCAAATGAATGTGATATTTTTTTATTCTTTATATATATTTCAGAGGTTAATTTCTTTTGGAAATTTATTTGAGACTATTTAAGTTGAAAAATTAAATTTTTATATGCTATAGTTCACAAAATATTGTCAAATACATGAAAATCAGATGAGAAATTAGACCTTTAAAGATTTGATAAAAACTTCTAAATAAAAGAATTATGTTATCGTTTAGGTAATTTGGTAACCTTTTGAAAAATATATGTTGTAGATAGTTTTCATTGAAGTAATTTACGCAATTAGTTAATAATTAAATTTTGGCTATGCTGCTGAGCGAATTTGCTTCGGGCCTTCTGCGTAAAGTCTCTAATTAATGCCTGGGTCCTAAAAGGTTTAAACTTATAACAAGTTCTAATAAAACATTTTTTGTCATAAGAAGTTACTAAGTTTCTTCATGTGTTCACAGTAACATTTTTACAGTGTTACACTTTAACTTTCTTCTTATAAAATACTCAATATTGAGTAGTCAGACCTGGAAACACCCAATCCTTAGTCCTGAAGCCCTACAAAAAGATGATTTCCGTAGAGATATTAATAAAAGAGTTTCTGGTATAATGGATGTGCAGGCAGTTGAAGTTAAAGTATCACACAGATTGTTATTTTCTAGTTGAAATAAAAAAACTTTTACACAAGCTCAACAAAAAAATCAAACTTGAATTTTGCTAGTGGATACAGCTATAGAACAAATATACACGGTGACTTTTTATTTGTTTTACACATAGAACTATAGTTAACGTCTGTCATGAATACTACCCATTCGTAGTGTTAAAGTTGGGAAAAAAGTAATTAAATTTATATTGAAAAAAAATAGGCTAATGTCGTTGTATGGAGCCTTCTTGAGGGGTTGAGTTGAGTTGTATGTAACCCCTTAAGCGACTACAATTTTCATCCTGATTCGTGGGAATAGCAATATGAATGATAATGTTGTCTTTTCATGCAATCTGAGATGAAATTCGCTGATAATGCATACAAAGATTGCCATCCCACATGGCAAAGAGTATCTACCCTACGAAATTCTAAAAGAGGCTAACTAACAGTCCACCTAACATACAAAGAAACATTAGCTCTAATCAGTACATCAAATAGATACAGTGGCCTTCCGGTAGATTTAACTGGGGATTCTATAGAAGTCACAAAAGTCCACAGCCAGACCACCCAGACTAAGAAGGTACATAAACCGCCACCAATCATCTTTTAAGGCATTGTAAACCTATCAAAATTGACTGATTTGCTGAATAAAGGTGGGCCTAGTGGTACCTATTCTTACAAAATCATAAATAGAGACCAACTTAGAAACACACAATCAACTGAAATTTATAAGGACCTAGTAGAGCACATTCGAAACAATTGACCTTATTGGTCATACATAGTCATACGTCAGAAAGAAAAGAAGAGTTACAGAATTGTAGTCAAACACTTGCACCACACTACGCCTAAAACAGCTATAATTGCAGAAATAGAAAAAACTGGCAACAGAGTTAGAGGTGAAGTCATACATGCAATAGCTAGAAAGAATAAGAAACCCCTAAATACATTCTTTGTAAACACAGAACCTGGTCTAAATAACACAGAAATAAAGAATATATAATTTATTTACCACACAAGGGTGAAGATTGAATGTCCAAGGAAGTACAACCGAAATCCCTCAGTGTACTAGATGCCAACAACATGGACACACAAAAAACAACTGCACGCGTCCCTACCAGTGTGTTAAATGCACAAAAGGACACATTGCCCAAGAAGGACAGAAATACACCGGCTACCTGCACACTCTGCTTTGGTGACCACCCAGCCAACTACAAGGACTGCCAAATCTACAAAAAGATACAAGCACTAAAAATGACTCAGGTAGTTAATAATAAAACAACATCAGCTTTAAGAAATAATAACAAGCTCCCTGCTCCATCACAATTAGAAGAATTCCCGCCACTCAGGACATAGAAGTACGCTATACTAATTACAAATAAAATGGAAGTTAATAACACACACAATTCTCACAATACCATGACGTATTCCAGAGTTGCTGGACACAGGGAAAGAAGAACAGAGAACAAATTTGCTTGAATAAATTGTTATCAAACAATCGGAGAAAATAGATATACTTATACAACAAATGGGCACTCTAATGGGATTTCTTACGACACTCATAGCTCAACAACAAAAATGAAATGTCTACGCATTGCTGCGTAGAACATAAATAGCTTAGCTCCTAATAACTGAGTTGTTCCTCAAACACAACAAAATTGACATCCTGTTAATTTCGGAGACGCATTTGACTGACGAAAGAGTGATTAAAATTAAGTGATACAATGTATATCATTCTAACCACCCCGACGGAACATCACATGGAGGAGCTACAATCATAATTAAGGAAAGTATAAAACAGCACTCCCTCTTTAATCTTAGACACCCATTTCTGTAAGCGGTAGTAATAGCGAAACATGACTGGCAAGGAACATACTGTTGCTGCCGTGTACTGTCCACCTCCACATAGAATCAATTAACAAATGTTGACTGACTTCTTTTACATACTTGGATGTAGATTCATCACTGGAGGAGATTGGAATGCTAAAAATACCTACTGGGGCTCTAGGCTTAAAACGACACGGGGTCGAGAGCTCTTGATCTTATTGACTTCTTCATTACTAAAGGAATGTCGGAAATCTACATGAAAATGAAATCGTGTTTGGATGGCACCTCTGACCACACACCCGTAATTTGCACGCTGAGTACCACTGTCATCTAGATGGAATCATCTGAGATTCTTTTTAACAACAAAACAGATTGGGAGTCTTTTCGGGACTACATTGACAAAAATATGAATTTGTCAATGCCCCCTTAAAACAGAGGACACCGCTTGCTATGCCACTAACCTAATTCAAAAAGCAGCATTGTTATCTACTCCATACTTTAATTACAAACAAAAGCTCCGAGATATAACAAAGAAAGGAAATACGAAAGATAGCTTCGAAGAGGAGGCTAAGACATCAATGGCATACAAGTAGAAATCCTCAGGATAAAAAGTCACTCAACAATGCACAGAAAAATTTAAAGCGGATGCTAAAAGAAAATGAGAACAACACCCTACAAGACAAGCTAAAGATTCTATCTCCACACAAAGCTGAAGATTACTCCCTTTGGAAGATGACTAAAACTCTGAACAGGTCAAAAGAACACATTGCTCCTCTGAGACAACCAAACGGCAATTGGTCAAGAAAACCATCAGATAAAGCAGTTATTTGCTCATTTTCTTACAAGAGTTGTTTAAACCTAATGAGCTAGATTCTATGTACCCTGAAAAAGAGATTGACAATATTCTAAACAGTGACCAACAAATGTCGCAACCACTAAAGTTGGTAAAATCAACAGAAGTCAGAAAATCTATACTGGGACTAAGGAAAAAAAGGCACCAGGATTTGACCTTATAACGGCAGAGATACTCAAAGAGCCACCGAGCAATGCCTTCACTCTATACTTGAGGAACAAAAGGTGGTACCATGTGATCAGTTTGGATTTCGCGCCCACCATGCCACTATAGAGCAGATTCATCAAGTGGCTCACATCATTCGACAAACATTAGAAAGAAAAGAATTTTGTTCTGCTGTATTCCTGGATATGCAGCAGGCTTTCAACCATGTGTGGCATAAGGGCCTCTGGTGCAAATTAAAACTGTGCTTACCAAACACTATATGATTCTAAGGCCATATTTTGCAGATGGATGAAATATACGATTTCATCCATCTGCAAAATAGAAGCTGGAGTTCCTCAGGGATCCGTGTTGGGCCCAATATTGTACACAATCTACTTACCCTATTCTGACGAGCTGATGACTGCGACCTATGTGGATGACATGGCAATACTCTCATGTCATGGAGACCCCAACACGGCATCTATAAAACTTCAAGAATATCTAGAAAAAATTGGAAGATGGCTTAAAAAGTGCAGAATAAAAGCAAGTGCTGCAAAATCTACCCACGTGACATTCACGCTAAAGAGAGGCAACAGCCCACTGATGAAACTTGATGGAACTGTTGTACCTCAGGACACAACAGTGAAATACCTGGGAATGCACCTGGACAGGAAACTCATCTGGAGAGACCAGGCAGACAGTCCTCACTCAGTTTGAAAAATAAGCTTCTGATATATAAAAGCATAAAGCCATTCCAATATTAAAATACTCCAACACTTTCAAAATAAAGCCTTAAAAACCTTCATTAGTGCGTCATGGTTTGCAAGAAATGCAGAAGTGCATAAATACTTAGAAATGCTCACTATCAAAGAGCAGACAGGTCCTGTAAAACGCATAAACAAAGACTCATCACTTGACTAAAGCACTCATGGATACCGATGATACGGTATTCCGATTAGGAAGGACCAGATTAATTTGAAAAAAATATTACAATCAGTAAACAATTAAACGTAATGTACACGACATAGTGCACACGCACTTCACCTCCCGATACTGAGGTCGTCAGTGGGGAAGGGCGGAAGCACAGTTCAGCATTACGATGGAGCGCGGGGGGTCGGTATGTAGAAAGAAGTGTGTGATTTGATAACAGTCCTAAAGCTAAGTTTTTTCCAGTAAAATGCAATTAAGTAGCTCGTATTATGATTAATAGGTGTTTGGACTTTTCCCCGCAACTGTTATCGTTTCCTATTTATTTTGATTGGAGGGAAATGAGTAATAAATAATTTATTTTTCAATAAATTGAACATAAAGTAACTCAGTACTCAATATTTAAAACAAAAAAAAAATCATGTGTACAATTCACACGTGGTAGAAGTGAAACCTTCAAAAATTTTTAAGTTTAAGTTTAATTTTTAAGTTTAATAAAATTTTTAATTTTGATAAAAACTAAAATAATTAGAAAAGTTTTTATAATTAATAATATATACATAAAATTTATAAATTTCATCTAATTTTATAATTAAATTAAATTAATCTCTTATTTAATTTTTTTGCACATCCATGTATTTTTTTAATTCAGAAAATAATCGAATACACACAAATTTAAAGTTTATGAAAATTTACATACTCACAATATCATTTTCAATTGCGCGCGTAAACACGTTTTAACACACGTGCTACGCTGAGACCCAAGCAAACTCTCGCTATGGGGAGGGGGAGGGGGTACGAAACAGAGCACAAAGAGAACCACGAACATAAGAAACACTGTATAACGCTTCCTATCTCATTTTCTCTCACGTTAAATCTTATCAATTTATGTGTCTGTCTCTTTTTACTGTCGCTTTTTCGTTTTTAACCACGTTAAATCTTATGAATTTATGTGTCTGTCTCTTTTTATTGTCGCTTTTTCGTTTCATCGACTTTCAAATAACAATGATGCTAAAGAAGTTTTCACTTCAAAAACTTGAATCACCTTATTTACAACAGATTAGGCATTCTTACAACAATTTAACGACATATATACAAAAATGTACAACTCACCTATCATTATTTCAAATTATTCAAAATGCCATGCCATTCTGCTCCATGCACAAACAGCATGTCTCTGAATGTTTTCTTTCACACGTATTAGCATCATTCTGTCACATTTCCCTGTGTCAAATGCAGCCAAAATCTTATGTTTTAGCTCATTCCCACTTTGCACCTCTTCTGTGTACATTAACCGTCTCATCTCTGACTACAAATAAAAGTCTGCAGGTGTCAGGTCGGGGCTGCGAGTGGGCCATGGAACTAGGTCACCATGTCCCAACCAACGATTGCCAAATACAACATTAAGGTACTCCCCATACCGTAAGTAGGTACTGAGTTGGATAACCCGTCATGTGGATTGAATTCTCTCCGGAGTCAAAACAGCGTCGATCACGTAGTGCATTGCATTGATTGCATTTTGTTTCAAATGCCAATACCAAGAAATAATGGGTGGGGTCACAGTCACCCTTATGCTGATTGGTTTAGTGTACAGCAAATAAAAAGTCACCGTGTAAAAATATATTGAAGAAAACAATGACTTGTTAGTTTTACTTACAGGAAAATAGCAGTAAAGTTACAAAAAAACACAAATGCGACTAACGCGTAAATTTTGTAATTCATAATAAAATTCGCACAAATGCATAAATTTCGGTCTAACACAATATGTTTAAAACAAACATATTACTTTATCAGAAAAATGGTACAATAAAAGGTAATAATGAATGCCCCAACTGCTATTTCGGGAATTTGTTTTTATAAAATATCTCACATATAACTGAACTTGTGACAAAAATAATTCAACCTTTTTTTGTAAATCATGAAATACTCTCTCTAAATTTTAAGAAGATTTTTGAAAAGCAGTGCTGCAAAGTTTTATCTATATTTACCCGTGCACAACAAATTGTTTACATAAAATTTGTAAACATTTTTATACTCTATAAAAAAGGTTTATGAAGACTATTTTACAAAATAGCCCCTGAAATATTCCCCTCTGCTGTGTCAACTTAAATTTATACTCACGGATAGAAATTATTTCCAATTCAATAATATTATTTAGAATATTTTGCAAAAAAAAACTTGTTCTTGAACATCAGGTGGTGTTCTAAGATGCCTGGACAATAAAAACAAAATTAAAAGATTTAGAAACTAAAACTCTAAATTAAGTTTATCTCAGTTTATATGTAAATATACCAGATTTGGAAGCATGATCCAAAGTTGAAACGGGTAGTTTTGGCCATTAAAACATTTTGAGCCATACATGCTTTGATGTGTCTAATGAATTCTAGGTTTTCTTTTGAAAAATCCAAAATTTGAGAGTTAAATCCTGATAGAGTCCCAGTAAAAGCTGGTATGTCAATATTACTATATTTCTTTATTTGTGTAATGTATAGCCAATAAAAGTAATAGATTCCAAGAATCTATTTATTATATTTCTGATACAGGCACATGCTCATTTCTTTACTTCTGTCATAGTTATTTTTAGTTGGATTTCCTCCTCCATGACTTCAAAAGTCGATTGAATCTTGCGTATTGATTTTTTCTCTTGTTGATACATCTTGGCCAGTGTACACAAGCTCCTTAGTCCGTACCCAAACAAAAAAACTACAGGGGTTAAATCAGGTGATCCAGCAGGCCAAGGGATGGCAATCATCTTGCTGGAAAATTATTGGTCTTTCCGTTTCTAGTATTGGTATCTCAGTCTTGTTTCAGAGGCATAGGGAAATTGTTTTATAGAAACATCAGTTAATTGTTTTTTTATTAAATTATCCAGAAAAAGAAGCCAAATCAAAATTCTGCCAACCCTCGTGACGTGTGTGTGTGTGCGTGTGTGTGTGTGTGCGTGCGTGTGTGTGTGTGTGTTTATATTTATATATATAGTCATAATCTGTTATAACGACGCCAAAGGGACTACTCATATTTAGTCGTAAAAACCGATAATCGTAACAAGCGATGATGTTTTCGAGAAAGTATTTATGGTATTATTGAATGTGTATTCTGTAATTACCTACATATTAATCCATAGGTATTTATAGGAAAAATATATTTATATACAAAATTAAACTACATTTTGTTTATTTCACATAAAACGTATAATATAAAAGAACATATGTATATTACTTTTCCGTATGCATAAAATCTATAATTTTAGTCTGTTTGGAACACTTCTGCCGTGCATACATATTTTGTAATTCACGTTGGATTTTAATTAGCGTATCGTCATATTTGCCCTGGATGCGGAACTGTTTATTAAGAAGAACAATCTTTCGTAAAACACTAACAGCATTGAGACCATCATTTAAAGTTGGCACTGTAAATTATTCTTCAGAGTCTTCCTGTTCGTCATCTTCCTCTTGAACTTCTCGTACAATATCATCCTCCGTAGCTGGTGCACAAATTGCAATAGAGTTATCTACATCAATGAACTCCTCTGCTATCTCGTAAATTTTGGTCTAACTTCGTAGTAGATAAAGCAGGGCGTAAAGGTATATGGGCGTTTTGCGTCATCCATTCTTCTACAGCATTTTTATCAACACTGGCAGCTTCACCACTCATTTCTCCGCCGACAATACCATGCCGAGCCCGGAAACATTGAATCCAACTAGACGAGCAAACAAAATCTTCACCAAAACGCTGAGCAAAATCGTTAGCTTTTTGTTGAAGAATTGGTCCGTTTATTGGCACATTATTAGTCCTTTGATATTTAAACCACTTTAACAAAGCTTCCTCAATCTTCGTATGCTCTGTTGTTCTGGCTCGTTTCATTTTCAAATAATTGTTGCCATAAAGCGTTTGAATTTTTCCCTCTCTTTCCAAAGGGTTGAAATTGTCGAGTGTGGTACACCATATTCCTTCGCCAAGTCTTTGTTTGGAATTCCACTTTCTAGCTTTGACACAATGCGCGATTTTTCTTCGATATTAATTTGTTTTCTTTTTCTTTGCAACATGTTAAAAATTTCAGAAATAACTCCACAATATGTTTTGGTGCATCTTGTGTACAGATAAGTTACAAACTGACTGAGACATGAAGAAGCGGGCTTTTATTACTATTACTAATCTACTGCATGCACGTGTTTTGTTTCTAAGAGTTACAAAAGACCCTACACTTTTTGTTTACTTTTGCGATTGACCATTATGTGTGCCAGATGTGGATACCTATTCAAATTGTTTACAATACAGCTTAGTAGAAACTCAGCTGGTCATTCTAACAGATATATTTCTCCGAAAATACTAGTTAAATGTAGTCGCTTAAAGAGGTATGTCTTAATAAGCAATGTCGTAAAAAGCAATGTTTTTGATGAGGCGATCTTATAGCATTCAGCCGGGAGCTTTGATTTTGGTCAATATAACAGGTATGTTGTTCTAAACGATGTCGCCATAAACGGTTTTGACTGTATATATATATATATATATATATATACACATGTTCACAGCAAATGGTATCCCTTTATATTCTACATACGCAATCTTATACAATCTTATAAAATTATTTATACCGTATTCAATTTATTACGAAAACTTTCTGCAAATTTTCCTTTACGAGCTTATTTTTATTAATCAACGACATTTGTATGTAACACCAAAAAAGTATTATATGATTTGTCCATGTGTACTATCTACAATGTATATCCATTTAGATGAAGAAATCTGAAAAAGCATATTACAGAAATCCACCCTAAACTCACCTAGTGAGGGAGTGCGCATGTGAAAACACCTTGCCACACTGTGAGCAGGCGTGTCGTGCAGCGTGACGCGGCAGAGGCGCTGGAGCACCATGTGCAGCCGCACGGTGTCGCCGCAGTTGCTCGTAACGCGCATACGTCGCTCCACATGATGAGCATCGACCTGATGGTGAAATAATTAGGACCATTGCAATTAATTGCTTTTTGATATAAAATAAAGACAACAAGAATTGCTATATCAGTAATATTCAATTATATTATCACATATTTTGATATTTTATAGAAAACATATTATCAGGCATGCTATTTTAAAAAAATATTTTCTTTGCGTTACCGTTTAAACTATGACATTTTTAGGGTTTCACACCTTAAAAGAAAAAATGGAATCCATTATCAGATGTTTATAAGTATCTGTCAGTCATAGCCATTTTTCTCAGAAACAGCTTGACATAAAAACTGAAAGTTTAACATAATTTTTTAAAGCACCTTTTTGTCAATACCTTGCTCAATGTACATGTCAAAAACAATTTTTCTGTTCAATTTCGATTTACAAAAAGCTACTTGTGTTCATGTAAATTAACAATGTCTTCCTGTAAAATCTCATCACAATCAGTCTCAAGCTGAACATTTTATTATTGTGCTGTAGTTTATAGATAGGAAAATGGACATGTATAAAATACAAGGGTATCGTTTTTTAGTCATTTAGCTATGGAAGCCTAAAAACAAATAAAAAGTTACTCATTTTCCATAGGCATCTGGTAAAAATGGAAATGTCTTACAACATCTGGTTTACGTTAATTATACTTAACGAGTTATAATGAAAAATACCAAGCAATGATGGACAAAAAAACATGATAAATATGGTATTTTGCGTTCTTTCAACGTGCAAATGTCCAGCAAATTGCCGAGAAAAAATCATTAACTTATGCACAAAAATTATTTCATCAAAAGAGCATAATTACAGTTTGTAAAAACCTTTTTATAAGGACCCCGACTATAGTTAACCAAACATAACAACCCTTACTGCAAGGATCCCATACATACTTAGATGTGTATAAAAGCTTAAATATGAGGTCTACCAGAAAGAACTGTTAGATAATACCATCTCAAGTTTACACATACTCGTTTGAAATATATATGGCTGTGTCTTTCAACCATTATATTTCTACATATTTGTGTGCTCTTGTAAATTTACTGAAACAACCACTTTATTCTAATTCTATTGGTGAAGTTCACTCATTGCCTTTAGTATAAATTTCAATAAGATAAAAATTCCACAGAAACTTTTTGAAAATTGGCTATTTGTGACGCAGGAGATGGGTCGAAAAATTTGAAGTGAACGATTTCAATTTTAACGACAAATGTGCTCTGGGAGACCTTTTCTAATTAGTAATAATACAGAAAGATCTTTGTTTCATAAAATTGAAAATTGTGGAAAAGCTGAGCTCAACACAACAAACCATTGCTTGCGGAATCGCTTGCAGAAACTTAGTTTTTGTATAAATAGTAATTGTATAAATATTCCAGATAGAGATAAAAAAATTTATGTATAACTAGCTATTGCCCGCGGCTTCAACCGCATAGACGTCGAAAAATGATATCATTTCCTATAATTATCCCACACGAATGTACCCTGGGGATAAAATGTAGGTATTCTTTATACTGATCTAGGTCATGTCTACATGTCGTCGGCCTAATTATCAAAACTTTCCAGGATAACAAGCATCCAATTTTCATCTCTAGGACATTTACCCTCACGTGTCCACCCACGTTTGGGTCGTGCACTCGGCGATGGCGCGTGACATTGCCTTGCCCACCCCTGCTCCAAGCACCACCCGTACTGCCATTTCATAGTAGTGTATCACTAGCTAGCTATGTCTTAATAGCACTCCGCTCCAGTCATTCATATCATAATAACTTTTAAACTATTTGTCCATATTATTTAGTGTAAAAAACAAACTTTATCTATTTTAAATACCAAAAGTGATAAACGTATTTATTTTGATAAGAATTAATACAATTAATTGTAAAAAAAATTCAAATCAATAGTAATAGTAATGGTTATAATGGCTTGCACGTAAAAGGTAGATATATGCTGCCGCAG
This sequence comes from Druceiella hillmani, assembly GCA_039881145.1. Taxonomy (NCBI): domain Eukaryota; kingdom Metazoa; phylum Arthropoda; class Insecta; order Lepidoptera; family Hepialidae; genus Druceiella; species Druceiella hillmani. The sequence goes on along the minus strand of JAYKKI010000019.1, from coordinate 24,118,314 downwards.
ACTTTCTGTTAGAACTATTTAAGAGTAACAATCCCACTTTACATTAACTTTGTGTAACTTTAACGGTTTAGGCAACGCACAGTAAGATAACTCTCTGAGGACAGTACATTCAAATGTTGTAGATTTTCGACTTATTTGATTCTTTTCATTATATAACAGCAAATCACACAACATCTTTATAATTTGTAGTCTATATGTTATTCTGATCAACTATATTACTGTAAAGTTTCATCAAAATCCGTTCAGTAGTTATTGCATGAAAAAGGTGCAAAGATCTATCTATATATCCTCACAAATTTTAGTGTTTATAGTAGTAGTAGAATGAATGCTTCTAAAGTGAAAAAAATTCACATGAACTAGGCCATTCGGATAAGTGACGATGACCTTCACCCTTAACCTCGACGACCTTCACCCCTAACCTCCAAAATGAACTTGAGCATTAATAAGAGAATGCTGTGCATATTATGGTGGGATGTCAAAGAACAAAGAAACTATGAGCTTCTCAAAGGCAAAAAGAACTAAATTTGAAAAGGTACTCTTATCAAATGGATAATTTGAACGAAGTACGCAAGAAAAAAGATATTCAAGAAAAACAGAAGCCGTATCTACAAATTACCATCACACTGGTAAAAGTTATTAACGACAATGGGAATTATATGGTTTCATAGATATAAATTAAATCAACAGCCTATCTCGACCCATTGGTCGACATAGCCACTCCCATAATAGCCACGCTGGGCAAGCAGGGTGGCTATCGCAGTGCATAGCTTCTCACACCAGTGGCATTGCTGCCCGTCACTGGCCTGTGGCATTTTAAACACCACTCCAGTCCTTGCTCGACAAACGGCCGGGAATCGAGCATAGCACACTGTGATGTGCCGCACCATCAAAAATCACAAGCTCTATTATAAACGCAACACACTACAGCGACAAAATTAAGAAATGTATTATTTTGTTCTAACTCAAAAACTGGAACAATTTTTCAAAACCTAATATCAGGAACCTAATATTTGAGAGTAAATATGTCTTATAAATGATTTAACAATACTTATATTATTTTTCACCACGTAAAAATACTGTCTAGTAGATGTTTCATAGATGAAAGACATCTCTACAGACTTTTGGTAAAATTAAAGTAACCATTTTTTCACAATTAAATGAAACTACGTGATGTAGTATTATTTCCATTTTCTTTAAGTTCTTTACAATGACCTAGCTTTCATTGTATTACAACATCTTCAGGTGGGATATTAGCAAAGATCTTGCCATCATGACGTAGTTTCATTTAATTGTGAATAATGAATTTCTACAAAATTAACGCCAAATATATTCAATAACTATTTTTTCACAATTTTTATTCTAACAATATCAGAATGGGGAGATGCGATATGTTGTATATGAATATATTCAGCAATATCACTTAAAATATATACCCTAGAACTTTATTACGTCAAATTCTGGAAAAATGTAATAATTACAAAATCCTTATTACAATTCTGTATAATTGAAACGGTAACAACTTCCCTTTTAATTACGCCACAGCAAAAACTTTTTTGTAAACCAAGCCTGCTACATTTCAAAATTTTCAGAAAAATGTTTTTTAGGTGCTTTATTATTCTGAAATATGCGGGTGAATGTGGTCCGTTACCATATCAAAGGAGACTGGCGAAATGGGCCTGGCATTACAGAAACAGCATAAAATTTATAAAAACAGAAACTGATATTTTTTAAAATAAAAAACCAAACCATTAAGTGATTGATAATCAGAAAAAGCCAAAAAAGTAAATACAAAATTGTAATCGTATTACAAAATAAAAAAGGTATCTTAGGTAGCACACGTATTATATTTTTAATATATCAAGAATTTTGAATATATTTGGCGTTAATTTTGTAGAAATTCATTATTCACAATTAAATGAAACTACGTGATGTAGTATTATTTCTACTTTCTTTAATTTCTTTACCACGACCTAGGTTTCCTTAGGCCGTGGTAAAGGTCTTTAGGTCGTGGTAAAGAAATTAAAGAAAGTAGAAATAATACTACATCACATAGTTTCATTTAATTGTGGATATCAAGAATTGTTAATAAGACACAAAAATAACAACAAATATCAAACCAAGTACGTAACAACTTTTGAGAAACTGTTAGAAAAAATAATATATGATTGTTTTTTTTTTAATTTATAGCAATTAGCTAAATCAATCAAAAAAAGACTTTTTACTGATATTAACACTTTGACAGCCGACTGTTTTATTGCGTGCCTTCTCTGGTACGCTGGTGATTTATGCCAATATTCTAAGATTTATAAAAAAAATAACTATCTGTGTTACATTTATAATAATTTTTTTATTTATACGATGGTTTTATATATTTTGAGGATAACAATAAAAAACATATTAAAATTATTTATTTTTATTTGAAAATCAACCCCTAGATAGGGTATAAAAATGAAAAAAAAAACTAACAAAAACATTTTTTTTAACATGTATAATCCCTAGGTATGTGGAATCATTTGAAACAAGGGTAATAACATAAACGCACATTACAGTGTGCGCAGTAAAAAACAGTTTGTTTGCATCCACGTTTTCCGGTTTTTTTTATAGTATCTGCACAAACTTTCCAAACTCTTGCCACCTTTTCTTTCTTTTCGGAGATTGGTACCTTCCCCAGAAAGTGCCTTCCCATTAGTCTTGTGCTGTTGCCCACAAAGAGTAGACCATGTAAGGGTCCTGGTTCATCACCTGATGTAGTTTCCACCAGCTCGTCACCACAATCCATGAGAAACTGCGAGAATTGCAGTCGGCATCATTGGATTTTGGACTTATTATAAATGACATACGCATTTACCATAGTCCTCACTACCAAATTGAAAAACATTTTCTACCACCACTTCATGTTCTTCTGATTCAATGAATAGTAGAAGACATATAGATCATTGAGATCTACACCGATTTTATAATGGTTGTAATCCAGTATGCAATCTGGATTCAGTCTTTTGGTTACACCAACACCTTTGAGTTTGGAATCCACCTCTGACCAGCTAGCAGCTTGTTTGGTTTGAGCATGAGCACATCACGCTTATCTTTCCATTTGCAGGCAGTGTTGGGGGTAAAATGTTGCTAGGCCTCGGTGGTGCATAGTTATGCTAGTAGGTATGTACCTAGAAAAAGCTGAGTTAGAGCCGGTAGCGTACGCCTAAGTGTGCAAGATTAGGCTATCAGACGCGCATCATAAAGTCCTATCTTACACGTCCTCGCCACTGTCAAACTGCCGCCGCAGTCTGGTAGTGGACTCACTTATATGAGTCGTCCCATTCCCTGGGCAATGTCCTGGTCAACAACGAGTCTTGCACAACACATCTACCTCGTGACCTTGATAGCAAACTAAGAAGGGCGAAGGCGAGTCATCGGCGCCTTAAAACCGATAAATCTAGCTAAGGGAGACAACCCTGACAGAAAAACCAGTGTGCAGCCCGAAAGGGTTGCCCCAGCACCGTAAACCTGTGGTCATGTTTTGCAGGAACGGGAGTCTGAGCTTCGCCACTTGGACTACGAGGAAGGTAACCTTTTCAAAAATCCCCTAATCCTACGGTGTGGGGCGCGCCAAAAGGATGTGTGACTGGCAGGTGGCCAGCCGCTAGCGACCAACCTTGACAGCCTAGGCGAACTGTCGTTGTATAACTGCCTTCTCCGTGGGAATGGGCGTCACCCCAGGAGCGACAGCTTTTATCGACCCCACTCGTGGGACCAATATGAATGATCTAAATACAAATACCAATACCACCATGGGAGTAGACAACCAGGCTCCTGTGTTAGTGAATGCTACTGGCAGCAATAAAAAATATATTCAGCAGGCATTTCATTCTAGCCTCTTCATTGGCAGACCAAGATCTGCTTAAGTGAGTGATCTAACCAATCTCCACTCTGGAATGAACACTGAAAATGAAACTCCCTTTCAGGAAAACCCACCTGCTCCACCATCGTGGCAAAGGGTCCCGAAATCAAAAAATCCCACAAAAAAAAGGAAAGCCGCTGGCAGCCCATCACCAGAGGCTACTAAAACTACCAACAGATTCAGCTGTTTAGCTGTTGATTTGACAGAAGATGAACCGGGTTCCTTACCAACGAAACCCAATAAACCTCCTCCAATTATTCTCTATGGAGTAAAAGATATTAATAAGCTCACAACAATACTGGAAACTGCTGCGGATAGAGGTCAATTTACATACAGAATAGTGACTAGAAATCAGCTGAGAATAATTAGCAAAGATATAGAGGTTTACAAAAAGCTCATTGCTCTGGTAAGGGAAAATGGACTAATTGGTCACACCTTTAACAGGAAAGATGATAGATGCTATAGGCTCGTCATCAGGAATCTTCACCCGTCAACACCAATAACCGCCATAAAAGAAGAAATAGAAGGCACTGGTAACCAAATCACAGGCGAAATTATTAACGCTAAATATGGTCCTGATAAAATTCCTACTTCAACCTTCTTTGTCAACCTAATCTCCGGACCTAATAACATTGCGGCCAAGAGCCTTAAGTATATATACCACCAATCCATCGTAATGGAAGACCCAAAGAAGAAAAAATCTGTAGTGCAATGCCAGAGATGCCAACAATATGGACACACCAAAAACTATTGCCTGCGTCCATACAGATGTGTGAAATGTGGACAGACGCACAAAACATCGGAGTGTACTAAACGCGATCGTAATACCCCAGCCCAGTGTGCCCTTTGTAACGGTCCCCACCCTGCTAATTATAAGGGATGTGAGGTATACAAAGAAATACTACTTAGACGTACTCGGAAGATCGTGCCTAAAAGTAACTTTATGGACAGAAAAGCTCAAACACCAAACAACTTGAATATCAACAACATTGAACCTGGAGACGACAAAAAGACTACTAAAAAGTCATATGCTAAAGTACTACAAACGACAAATGCTAACTCCATCAGTAGCACGCAATTCACACACAACACAAAAGAGTCACTCTCTTTAGAAGAAATACTCTTAAAACAAACTGAGAAGTTTGATATCATACTCCAACAAATGGGCACTCTAATGAGTCTCATAGTCAAACTTGTAGATAAACTATCAAAATAGGTACAACTCTACATATAGCTGCTTGGAACATAAATGGTTTAGCTCCAAACAAAAATGATGCAGAGATTCTAATGACGGAAAACAAGCTTGATGTATTGCTAATTTCAGAAGCACACTGTACACCTGCCTCATGTATTAAGTTCGCAAACCACAATTGTTACCATACTTCCCACCCCGATGGAACTAGCCATGCTGGAACTGCAGTAATAGTAAAAAAATCTATTAAACATCATCTACTTCCTAGCTACAGACATGATTACCTCCAGGCAACCACAATAGCGGTCGAAGATAAACATGGGTACTTGATTGTCTCGGCAATATACTGTCCACCAAAACACAAAGTAAGCGAAGCAATGTTCTCTCATTTTTTCAGTACGCTTGGTAACCGTTTTGTAGTGGGCGGCGACTGGAACGCTAAACACACGTGCTGGGCCTCAAGACTAACAACAACTCGAGGCCGGCAACTCAAATCAAGTATTACCAGTAATAACTTGACTACTGCCACAACAGCCGAGCCAACATACTGGCCGAGTGACCCGAATAAAATTCCTGACCTACTGGATTTTTTTGTGGCTAAAGGATTTTCAAAATACAACATCAAAGCAGAATCATGCTATGACAGCTCCTCAGACCACAAACCTGTCATGTTAACCATAAGCACGAAGTTAATAGAAGTCACAAGGCCAGAAACATTGTACAACAAAAAAACTGACTGGGAATCATTTAGGGACTACGTTGAAGAACATCTACTGCTAAAAGTAGCTCTAAAAACACCAGAGGAAGTGGAATACGCTACAACACATATTACAACACTGATACAAGAAGCATGTTGGATTAATACTCCTCCACTCGACCCCCAAGTTATACCAACGAACTATCCCATACAAATAAAAAGCACAGTCCTACACAAGAGACGTCTTCGTAGAATCTGGCATCAAAGCAGACTAACAGAAGACAAGAAGAATTTAAATAGTGCTTGTAAAACCCTAAAGGAAATGCTACAGGCTTGGCGTGATGATACTCTTCAGACACAGCTTGAATCATTGACTGCTTATGAGGACACTAATTACTCACTATGGAAATTCACAAAGAACTACGATAGACCTCAGATAGCTAAACCACCCCTAACTATGAACTCGAAGTGGGCCAGAACACCCCAAGAAAAGGCAGACGCTTTTGCCGAACACCTGTCAAGAATTTTCTGTCCTAACGACAAGAACGACCAACAATTTGAAGACCAAAATTTAAGTCAAGCTCATCAGATGTCACTACCACCTGCTCCCATAACATTTTCAGAGGTCTGTAGGGTTATCAAAAACCTTAAAGACAAAAAATCGCCTGGCTTTGACTTAATTACGAAGGAGATATTGAAGCAGCTTCCAAAAAAGGCAATGATATTTCTTACGACGTTATTCAATGGTATCCTTAGAGTGCAACACATCCCACAACAATGGAAAATGTCACAAATTCTGATGATTCATAAACCAGGAAAACCACCCAACAATGTAACCTCATATAGGCCAATTAGCCTATTACCTATTTTGTCGAAAGTCTTCGAGAAACTTCTCCTAAACAGAATACTTCCCATACTTGAAAAAGAACAAATAATTCCTAACCACCAGTTTGGATTCAGATCACATCATTCCACTACGGAGCAAGTTCATAGAGTTACTGAGAAAATAAGGAAATCCCTGGAAAACAAAGAGTATTGGTCCACAGTTTTTCTCGACATCCAACAAGCCTTCGATCAAGTGTGGCATAAGGGATTACTATTTAAAATAAAAAGATACTTGTCACACAGCCTCTATCCACTACTACACTCCTACCTGACAGAACGCTGGTACCAAGTGAAAGAGGCTGAAGCCACTTCCGAGTTCTATGAAGTCAAAGCGGACGTTCCCCAAGGATCAGTCTTGGGACCTTTATTGTATACCTTGTATACGTGTGACCTACCGAGCACAGAGGGCACAATAACTGCGACATTTGCTGATGACACGGCGATTCTGGCAAGCAGTAAGAATGCTAATGAAGCCTCAGAAATGTTGCAAACTGGCCTTGACAAAATAACAAATTCGTTCCACAAATGGCGCATCAAGGCAAGCGCTGCTAAGTCCGTCTATGTCACCTTCACTTTGCGGAAGGGCAACTGTCCAGCTGTGAAACTGGAAAACAACACACTTCCCCAACGAGACAGCGTAAAATACCTTGGCCTACACCTTGACCGACGTTTAACCTGGCGCCAACACATAAAAACAAAGAGAGATGAGCTTAAGATAAGATACAACAACCTTTTATGGCTCCTAGGAAGGCATAATAAACTATCTCTAAATAACAAGCTACTCATCTACAAAGCCATCTTAAAACGAGTTTGACTACATGGCGTTCAGTTATGGGGAAGTGCCAGTAACTCAAACATTGCCATACTCCAATGAATCCAAAATATGATACTGCGCTCAATCTCGAATGTCCCATGGTACATCACTAACATGGAAATACATGAACAGTTCGGTATGAACACTGTGAAATCGGAGTTTACACAAATGACAGAAAGATACAGAGAGAGGCTGGAACACCACCCAAACAAACTCGCAACTGAACTACTTACTCGTAGTTATCAGAAGCGCCTCAAAAGAAAGGATGTCCTAATCTCCTGATTACGAGTAGATGCTCTCATTGGAGGGCACACTCTACCTGACCTATCGCCCATAAAACATCCGCTAAAAGCAAATGCTGATTGCAGATTATAATAGAGAAAAAAAAAAAAAAAAAAATTTGCAGGCAGTAAGATTACCCTGGTGACAAAAGGCCATTTCATCTTTGTTTAAAGGTTGTTGACACCAATCCTGAAGCAGACCACGACGATTCCCCATCACTGTGGCAACAACATAGGTGTCATTAATCCAGAGCAAGTCTGCAATTGGTGAGCTTGTAAACGGTCCATGTATATGGTGTGCAATTTCCCAAAAATGGTTGACTCAATTTGGTGATAATAGTTTCGACGGATTTTGAATCACCTACATAGGGAAACATTCTCAATATGTAGCCAGTTGCTGCGTCACAGAGCATGTACACTTTCAGGCCATATTTATCAGGCTTATCTTTGTTGTAAACTCGGAAGTGCACTCGTCCCCTAAACCTATACTTTCCTTCATCTATAGTCAGATTTTCCTTGGGGTAAAAACTATTCTCACACAACTGACAGAGCTCATCGAAATACGGCCGGAGTTGGAAAAATGCATCGTAATCTGGGTGACCATAATAATAATTTGAATTGTCTTTCAAATGAAGACAGCTGTAAATAGCTCTGAATCAGTTCCTAGTCATGTGCTTTTGGCGAATGAAGTTTCTATAATTTCTCGAGTTTACCAACATGAATCGAAACTTTCCTTATAGATGAGCGTCATATGAATTACGATACTAAAAAAAGTCTTCACTTCTTGTATATTTTCAGGTTTCCTTTCATATAACACAGCACTAGGTTTCAGAATACCTTTTCCTAACTGTTTGGCTTTCATTTGCGATGCATAACAATTAATTTCGATCTTGAGCAGGTTCCAAACCAGGACCGCGACTGCAGCGCAATCTTATATTTCTTCTTTGTACATCTCTAGAACAACCCTGCTCGTGTTCTGGTTCAATAACGTTGTCTGGCATTTCACCATCAATATCCTGTTGGTTTTGAATCGATACAACCTCTTCTAAGTCTTATAGTAATTCTGGAGAGAAAAAAACAATAAAAACATGCATGACGAAATGTACGTATATACTGATAAAAATACACCAAGGAAAAACAATCATTTACCTTCAATTTAAATATCAGCGACTTCCTCAATAGAATCATCATCATCATCTATCATAGCGTTAACAATTTCTTTCGAATCAAGATGAAAACTCCAATGCACGGATACTATTTTGTGCCAAAAATGTGTAGACGTGCCATCGTGTTAGCGGCGTGGAAGCACGGCGCCTGTGAACTCGTCACCCCGCACCACATTTCGGTAAATGATACATGTGAAGCATTACACTCAACCAGGGTTACACGCAAATCATGTAAAATAAACGATATTAAAGTCAGTCACAAACTGAGTGCATAATTAGCGTCCTGACACGACAGCGTCGTGCCGTATCAGGTACGTGATTAGCTGTTAAAGTGTTAACATTTCATTCCGTAAACATCATCTCCTCTCTTCAGTTGACCTAAGCAGCGAGCAATTGGCAACTCCATCACAATAACATGTCCATCCATCCTTCACTTTTGATACAGAGGTTCCTGTTCAAACACAATACATCCATTAGACTTAGTTAGATTTCCTAATATCCTAAATGATTTTGTGTGACTTCTGGCCTTTCTCCAAGTTGAAAATGCCCTTGAAAAGGACAGAATGCAGAATGCGACAGACCAGCTGCATTAGCATGTAGCTCTCAAAGCAAGAATTCCACTGCTGCTTCCGAATGTGGCTGAACCGTCATGATCAGTGCACGGCAGCCCAAGGAGACTACTTTGAAGGAGATTAATGAAAGATTTTTGAATCTGTATATGAGTATCGTATATAAATTTAATAAGGTCTAAAACTACAGAAACTGTTAAGCTATGAGAAACAGACTGATGGACAAGATGAATTTATAAGGGTTCCTTGTTTCATTATGAAATTAAAATAGAGTATGGCAAAAATAAAAGAATGTGAGGCTATCATATTTATTTATTTATTTTAGCTAATTTAATGTATCTATTTGATACATATGGCGGACTTATTGCCACGAAAGCAATCTCATACAGCCAACCATAACACCAGTCCAGCCCCGTTCGACGAACGGCCGGGAATTGAACCCGGGTCCCCGCGGTGCGCCACATCGTCAAAGGCCGTATGCCTTGTGATCAATCCAACACACCACGGCGACGACATATCATACAGACCTTGTCTCTCATCCTCAGTGTGAGCGTCCTGATGTTGAGCCAGCTCCTGCTCATCTTCAAAGCAGCGCCGACAGACTTCACAACGCACCGTCATAGCGCCCCGATGAACCTCCGCCCTGTAATCAATACGCAGTCAACCATTCATTTACATATATATTCTCCTACCTGCAACAATGCATAGATATAAATATCTTCCCAGGTCAATTTATTTCACCTCATTCTCTCTACATTTTTAATGCCTCCGTCGAATGATACTAGTGAAATGATTGCATAGACTGCCATGGTAACTATTTTGAAAAGCAATAAATAATTTTCAAACTTGCCAGTTTTGATATTCTAAAAACTTTCAGTATTACCCTATATTTAAAGACCTTCTCGTCAATCAATTTTACAACACAATAATCAAATTTTCCATGCTAATTAACAATATTTAAATTTAAAAAACAAATTATTTTTTAGATTTTTTTTATTTGGATCAGTATTTTTATAATTTTCTAAGCTTAGCTTACATATACAGTATGTACCACCACTAAATTCCACCAATTCAATCTGTAATAGTGCATCATGGGTAGATTGCAATACACCCATTTTTTTTTAAAATCATATTACTGTTTTTTATTAATATTAACATAGGAATGCATCAACCTACATCTTTTATTTGGATTAACGCAAGAAATGTGGCAATAGTTCATAATTACTGGTAATAGTTCATAATTATAAACTAGGCAATGAATTGAAAAAAATAACATTTTGCCGGATTACAAATTATATGGCAAAAGTAGTTGAAGTGGCTGAATTTAGTGATATATTGATATATTGTTTTCAAATGCACTCATTAACAGTATTAACAGACGGACGAAAGATTATTTTCTATAATATTATTGTATAGTTTTTTAGATTTAAATAGACTGTGAACTGTACTTGTGCTCATGCAGTTTCTCCTTTCTGGCAAATGCTGCATCGCAGCAGTCACACTCGTAGCGTTCGGGCGGACGACGCTTACCACGTCCACCGGTGCCACCACGCGATGCATGGCCCCTCTTGTGGATCCTGCAAATTACATAACAATCATTACAATGAACAAACGTATTTTATGTTACATAAAAAGTTTTTTTTACCCAATTAAAAATACTTGTATTTCTTAATGGAAAAAATACAACTGTTGCAAAGTTTAGAAGTAGAATTTAAAAATATTATATAAATAACATTTTTCATATCGACACAGCGTGCCAATGATCACGCGGTTACTTAAATGACAAAATCCACAATCATATATATATATATATATATATATTTATATATATATACACACATGTATATATATATATATATATACATACACATGTATATATGTATATGTATATATGTATATGTATATGAACATTTGCAACATAACCCCTATCATGTTTATAACAAACATACTAACTTGAGAGTGACGCTGGTAGAGAAGCATTTGTTGCAGATGTCACACTTGAAACTGCTGTCAATGCCCTCTTCAGAGGACTCACTGACGTGGCCTGGATCGGGGGAATGAGGTCGGGAGATATCGCTGTCACTGCCGTGCGACGATACGCTATCGTCTGGCAGTCGTTCCGTGCTGCCAGTCCACGCTGGTCTATTGAAGGAGGCAGGATTTAAAATCTTATTTAAACGTTTTCTAAGAAACCTAAGTTTTTCTTTAAAATTAGGTTAAAAATGTTTACATTTGCTAACTCAAATAAGTAAAAAATTTCAAAACACATAAATTATAACGGGCACACAAATAAAAGCTATGATAATTGAATTTGTTAATATGCATCGTTAACTATTAATACAGAAGTTTCATATTATAGATTACAGCCCGATTTAATGACATTATTGTCTAGTTCTTTTTATAACTTGTAGAAAAATTGAGGATATTTCCAAAAATTGACTTATTTGTTTAAATTTTTCCATCCAAAATAATTGCCTAATTTGTTTAACCTGTCATATTCATGAGACAGAATTTTAATTCTGAAGGATGGACACCTTCTTTGGAAGGGAAGAAAAAATACTCTCAAAATTGGTTATAAATTGTATGAAACTAGAATGTTAGAAACGTTCATCTCTAAAAATGTTTTACTTCAGGACATTTTTACAAAAGGGTTTCATAATATTTTTCTGGTTCTAATTAGATTTTATTTTTTCAAAACATAAGATTAAGGTTTTTTAGAGAAAAAATACAGATTTGTTATTACGCCAACCACTTATTTTTTCTTGACATATTTTCTTAACGAATTACAACGCAATGTATATCTAAAAAGAGGTGTTTCTCATTGGGGTTCTTAATGAAACAAAACATAAAGTAGGCCTTCATGTTATTTTGCAGTGTATAAATAAAAAAATGCTATATTTAAACCTTATGTCTGTGGGCAAAAACCATCTTCTAAGTGTACCCCAGTACCCATATAACAATTAATACATAAGAAAAAACTAATGGTCAAATAGACATCATGTTAAAAAAATTTTTTTTAATAAGGAAAAAAATTATACAGTATAATTTTTTTCCTTATTCAATGAGGTTTGTATTATTAAACTTTTTGAGATAATTCGTTTATGTTTTTCAATCATGGTTACTTCACTAACTGATCGGTTTAAGAATCATAGAAAATATTTACATATATCTGCAACATAAACTGACAAAAACAGAATGGCTGTATACTGCATAATTACACTACAGAATCACCCGAATGAGGTATTATAATTTAATCACTATATAATTATATAGAATATAATTTAATAACTAAATAATTATATAGAATATAATTTATAACTAAATAATTAATTATCAATATTAAAAAATTCAGGAACATTTTTGACCCATAATATCGGAATACGAAAGTAATTCGAGTGAAAATGATCGTTTTTCAAGTTGTGAAGAAAGTGATAGTGGGAGTGACATTGTGGTGCGCTCACAATTTGGCGTAATGCAGATTTTGAGTGATCGTGATAATAGTGACGATAGCAATTATTTTGCCGATACGGAGGATGTACCGGAATGCAAAAATACAATGTGACCTTGATTTCAGTTTTTGTTTTAATTTTTGTTCACAATATATATTTCCATAATTTTCTTTGTATTTCATTATCCTTGTACAAGTTTTTATTAAGAAAACACAGAAAAAATTATTAAAATTGGATAATTTTTGGAAGAGTTACAGTTTTTTTTTTTGAGACAATGGTAAATGACAACAAAAACAAGATTTCTTTGGCATTTTTAAGTATACATGAGTAAAAAACCATGGCACTAAAACAGTTAAGTAATTATGTACCTATGTGAATTCCTAAATCCATACGATGAAATCCAACATCTTTATAACTCTGAGTAATCTGGCGTAGATCTTCTTAACTCGCGTGATTTTCTATAAGACTTTTAAAATTAAAATTCGACATAATTTTCTAATCTCACCTGTCACTATCCACGTCATTAATAACAATTGGCGAATCAGATTTCCCATTCACGCCAGCTTCAGGATGCTTTTCTTCGCTGTCCTCCTCACCGGAAGATGAGTCGGAATCATCACCAGATGAAGAACTGTCACTGGAGTCAGAGTCTGAGTCGGAGCTAGATCCCGAGTTTGAGTCAGACGAACTATCGGAACCTGATTGAGTACCGTCCTCCTCATCGTCTGAACCATCTGAACTGTCTTCAAGTCGGGTAACCTGCATAAGAAAAATGTATATATGTATATATATATATATATATATATATATATATATATATATATATATATATATATATATATATATAATAGTAATAATAATAATAATTTAGAAAATTATTACAAGCGAATGCAAATCCCAATCAACCAGTGTCAACCTAAGATGGTAAACGACAGGATTGGAGCCAGACAAGTTGGAACAAATATATACTATAAAGACTATATATAAGGTAATTTATATTATTCTAAAACAATCATTAAAATTATTCATAACCTAGATGGGATTTGAACTTAAACTCTGGCGATTATATTAGCCCAGACAGAACATTTAAGTATACATAAATATGTATAGTGACGCACTGATTGCAATTTGATTGCATACTCAATATCAGGCTTATGAATAAATATCTTCACTTTATTTAATTTATATATAAATATATACTGTAATAATTGCAAGTTGGTATAATTTGGATTGAAAGCTTTACCAAAATTTGGTAATTAATTTCTTCCATTGAGATACCCCAAGAAATATATACACCACAGAATATGCAATAAAATTCATATGTATGTATTGTCCTTGTGTACATATTTTTTTATTTTCAGCTATGCAGTAGAGGTCAACCACAAACTATTAAAGACCCAGCGCTGCAAGCTTCCAAATTATAATTAACCTGTACAGCGTTAAAGTCACACAAACCTCGAAGCCTGCTTCTGAAGTTACTTGAGAATAATTACCTTTTAGAATACTATAATTGTAAAATCTCAGATACATGTTTAGTAAAATTTTAGTTATTTTAAAGTTCTAATAAAAATTTATGAAAATTAAAATATTTTTCAATATATTTTGACAGGATTTTAAATTTACTGCATTTGAATTCAATGTTGTGTCATAATGCCATCTATTGGTCATTCTTCCTAAACGGTGCCATCTATCTTGGTGATGGTAATAATCGAAGCGCCACCTGGTGAGTCGGCTTCTTGTTGCCCATACCAAATATGACCACTTTTTTAGTATGGGTTAGCATGCATGATGTCCATTCTGTGCTCTATGTTCTGTGTTTATTAGTATTTGCTTTCCACTGTATGGTCACAGTAAATGTTTGTTTAATTCAATGTTTCATCCCCAATAAATGCGTAAGGCAAAAAGGCTACCCATGGTGATAAGCCGTTCTGTTTCTAGTAGATCTAGTTTATTAGTTTCCATTAATTTGTACAAACTACTGTCTTTCCAAATCATGAAATCTGAAGTCTTTCCGTAGGCTCCGACAACGACATATACTAATAAATCATTTGTATCACACCCAATAAAACAATGGAAAAATAATCCCTAAAATTCCAATAAAAGAACCACTGTTTCATAGGTGCGTATGATACAAACCTGTTCTGTGTCTCCTGCACAGTTGAGGATATTGATTCTCTTTTTGAATTTATTAACTACATCTTTCCACATTTCTTTATCATTTTATATTCCCACAAAATTACAGTTTTTTTCAGAATTTTATACCAAATTCATAAAAGAAAGTTGTAAAATAAAAAGATATTAGCTTTATTGTAGCGATTTTTTTCTGTTCGTAGCCAAGGACATATTGATTCGGCGCGTCACTCTTTTTCATAATGTTTATGGTTTTTTTCCAAGTATTTGTATATAAGTTGGCTTCATACAACTTTTGACATTTATTTTGAAGATTATTTGCGATTTTTTACCAAAAAAACTACTTTTTCATTTGCCATAGTTCACGAAAAATTGTCAAATAATTGAAAATCGGGCAAGAAATTGGTCTTTTAAAAATTTCATGAAATTTTTATCTTATTTGTAAATAAAAAAAATAAATTATATCAATATTTAATAAATATATAGTTGTAGATATATATTTAGTAAATATTGATAAAATTTCATTTTTCTTTACCTTATTGAAAATGTATAGTTGTAAATAGCTTTAATTGAAGTAATTTCTGCAGTTAGATGATAATTGAATCTTGGCGCCACCCCTGTCGCAACTTTCACCTGTTCCGGTTCGTCTGCGTCTATTCACTAATATGTGCACGAACCGTAGAGAGGTTAAAAAGTTTTCATTTCACATTATGAAATCTCTCTCGGTCTCTACGGTTTCAGGAAATTTCTACATAAAAATTAATGTTTTGAAACAACGTTTAATAAATGTATTACTTTTTGACATTAAGTTTATTCTTGTCTGTAGTGGGTCTAAATGTGGCTTATACCCCTTTTCTACATATATCATATTTCTCGAACCACATACATCTACTCAATAGATTAATGTTAGATAATTGGTAATAAGAGACTTTAAATGATACCTTTCGCTCTTAAAGACATATTTAAGTAAGCTCTGGTGGTGGTTTCCAGACAGCCTTTTCCAGTTTTTATACAGTACTTAATAACTAACCTTATTTTCACTTCCTTGCGTCACACCATCTCCAGTGTTCTTCGCCAAACCCATCACATCCAGCCGCCGTTCCCTTTCTATATGCGCATATTTCTCGTGCAGATGTCGCAACGCTCGCAAGTTCTCGTCGAGACTTAACGAGTCAGAACCTCGCCCGGGAGAGCCTAGCTCCGAGCTCTGCTCGTCAGAGCTATCGAGGGTTATGGTTTCAGAGTTCATTTGAGCCATTTGCGCCATCAGTTGACGTTGGGCAAGAGCTAAAAGGGTGGGATATAATTATTTAAAAGTAAAGTAAGATGATATAAAGCTTTTATTGGAGATCTGAATAATCTAAAATGTTGATTTAAAAATTTTTTTTACGAACGTCAAGAGTAGTATTGGGCATTTTAGTTCACCAAATAGAGTGCTCAACTTAAATTGAAGCTCCATTACGAACTAGGTCGCTCCTTTAGTTCAGTAGTTCACTTGAGGTAATTTCGTTCAATGACAATGGAATTTAAGCAAATTTTATTTTCATATCTTCATTTACGTTGCCATTTGAATCTCTCCTCCTACAATAATTATCATTATATCTAAATATCTAAATAATGACATATCTTTAATAAAATACTAAAGAACTATATTATATCTTTGATATATTGGAGTAGGTAAATTGAAACAAACATATAGAATTTTTAATGGACTAAAGCAAAAATTCTTCGAAAAAATGTTCACTGCACCACTCAGAATAGCGAATGCATGGAGCATATAAGGCAAATGACAATTAAAAAAGGTGAATGCCTTTTTTTAATAACACTAATAAACAAAAACAATTCTCAATTGAAATCGACTACTTTTGCATGCGTAAATTTTCATTTAGACTTAGTAAGAAATTCAATGGAGCGACTAAGCAATACGAGCACTTGGCAGACAGCAATTAGACAACAAACTGAACTAGGTCTAGTAATTCGTTGTTGTCCATAAATTAGACAAAACTATTTCAGAGTTTTTTATTTATAGTAGTTTTTAAAATCACCACAAGAATCTGGTTTAATTCAACACCTGGCTTACATATGAAAGTATAACAAAAAAAAAAGATGTATGCCCAACCCAGGACATGTATCATTCTGCCAATTTCACCTCTCAATAAGGGTAAAATTGGCTTATTATTTAATTTATCGTACCTTATGACACGCTGCCTACACTGCGGCACTGTGCTGTGCATTCATAAAGACACAATAGCACCCTGCCTAATTTAACTCATGTGTGTTATAATACCAGAATTATTGTGATAACATAAAATCTAACATACAGATAAAATATGTAAATTTACATACATTTATTTGTATATGAACTGTTGAAGAAGCAATCTAATGTCATGCACACGTTAACTTCGTCAAGGAATTGGAAACTAAGTTGAGCGCTCTAGAAGTGAACTAATCTTAATTTACTATCAAATAAATTTGTCTATGCATGGCATATCATACTGTATATTATAAGAATAATACATATCAGATATTTTTTGATGAAAATATGAGAAATCATTTTAGTGCCATTGTTTTTTACTCATATATACCTAAAAGTGCCAAAGAGATCTTTTGTGTTTGATGTCATTTACCCTTGTCTCGAAAAAAAACTGTATCTTTTCTAAAAATTATCCAATTTTAATAATTTTTTCAGTGTTTTCTTAATAAAAATTTGTACAAGGATAATAAAATACAAACAAAATTATGGAAATTAAATTGTGAATAAAAATTATAACAAAAACTGAAATCAAGGTCACATCGTATTTTTGTAGTCCGGTATATCCTCCATATCAGCAAAATAATTGTTATCTTCATTATCGTCACTATCACTAAAAATTTGCATTACGCCAAATTGTGAGAGCACCACAATGTCACTCCCACTATCACTTTCTTCACAACTTGAAAAACAATAATTTTCACTCTAATTAGTAGAAAATGATTGTTTTTCATTTAGAGGCACTTTTTAGCAGTGGCATGTGGTGCTTTTTGGGTAGGACAAGCTACTAAGGAAGACACTTCTGATCAAAATTCTTACTAAAGTAATTCGTTTCCATAGATTTTTTTATGGGAAACTGTAAAAGGTATACTTTATGAAACCATACATGACTTTGAGGAACAGGTTATCAGAAAAATATAGATTGTCTTCAAATGATGACGGGTTCATGTAAAACTGTCAATTTTAATTAAGAAATGCTGTCAATTTAAAATTTTTAACACTTGCTTGCAAAAGAACTCTCAGTAATTGGTTTCTATATATTGCTTATTGAAATTAATGTGTTAAGTGTAAACTAATGTTGAAAGTGCTGTCCATTATTTCTATAACTTATCGAAAGTGCGATCTAGTAAAATCCCCTTTTCAGACATCTGTCAAAACGAAATTGTCAATACACAAATCACAACAGTCAAAGAAATACTCGTGTAAAAGTGAAAAGTAGGTCAATCTCACAAAAATCATGTATTGTAAATTGATCATATAAAACATGTGTTTATTACATTGTTATGTAAATTACATTTTTTTAAATAACAAGCGACATTGAAGCGACTAAGTATCAAGTGACAACCAAATAAAGAGAACAGTGTCGCAAGCAACCAAAATTTGAAAATCTGAACGTGCAATGACAGCAATCTTTTTATTGCACAGCCGTCTTTTTATTGCACGTATATAGTTTTCTACTCTTTTGAGCACGAACTGGCCAGTAACATTCAAGCATATAGAAAAAAATCCCATATTTTGATCGGATATCTGAAACTCCTTTTCCACTTTTAAACAACACAATTGGCATCATTTATTAACCAAAACACAAAGTACGATATTTATCTGGTTTCAATCCAATGTCTTTTTATAAGCTTTTGGAGGCCATTATGTTTAAATTTTAAAAGCTCCTGAAAAAGGTAGTTTTAATTCTCCTAAAGGTATAGTTTTAAGGATCCTGAAAAAGGTATAGTTTTTATTCCTGAAATATATAATTATTTATGTACATGGCCCAAAACACTATGAAACGAAAAATTCCAATGGCTGGCAATCAGACTCTCCGTTCAATTTTAATAAGCCTTTGAAAGCACACAAAGAGTACATACATACGTAAACTGCAATAATTTTACACTTCTTTGTAGACAAAATTAAATTTTTGAAGAATTGAACACAAAGATGAGTTATATATAGAAAATTTATAGAAAATGGAAGGCACACTCACTGCTAGCAAGCGGCGGTCTACCACGTCGTCCACTTCCCTTGCCACCGCCGCGGCCACGTGACTTCCCAGACATAGGTGGCGAGATACCAGCCGCAGCCGCTGCGGCGAGAAGTTCGCTCTTCTTTTTACGGCCACGCTTACCCTTCGGCTTGTCGGACGAATTGGGAAGCGGCGGCTGGGGCTGGAAAAGATTATGTAAATGTCATAATACAATCACATTTTCCCCCACTTTCTTGCTAGTGTGGGATATATTGCATTACAGATCGGTCGTGTGTCAGTAATTTAGTAATTTCATATTCAACTGTTTTGTAAAATTTATTAAAATATTGGATTTATTGTTCTCGATGGCTGATTCCGCGTGCCTCGAAGACTTGTTATAAAAATTGGGTTACCGTTTCTGGTTGCTTTTCTATTTTGCTGGGTAAGTGCTGCCCAAAGTTTTTTCAAAGTGGAAAAATATTATCCATGTGTGGGCAACCATTCACTTTGGGAAGAAGTTGTAGTCCAGTGAGCTTACTATATTCTAAGGCACCTACGGCAAGACTTCCTACTTGTACTGATGCAGCAAATCAGTCTCAATGCAAGGATATGAATTATCATGCAAAATGAATAATTTCGAGTGTGCATGTCAGATTGGTATTTTGCGTTGTTCCTTCCAATATCTATAAAAAAGCCACAATAATATGCTGCTATTGTTTCACCTAGAAATCTATCTGCCATTACGATTCCTTCATAACTGTCGATGAAGATCATCATCTGTTTGAACTTTGGTTGCAATTGCCCATTTTTTGGCTTACCTGAATGGTTTTTTCCAATTGTTTAAGTGAGATCTCATCTCTGAAATTTGTTTTATCAATAGGGAAAATTCAAATCAGGAAAATTCATCTCACCATCACCAAAAAAAGTAATTATTTGAATAGTATTGTGGCAAATCCATCGAGGCTAAACTATTCTTCGCTGCCAATGCTTTTCCAAAATATGGAATACAGATGTAATTGATATGCTCGCAGCAAGCAATATTTCCGCTGGCAAAGTTCGACGATCGTCATTAAAGAAGCCTGGTACAAGTTCCATGCTTCGAAAACTGTCAGTATTCTCATCGTCCAACGGAAAATTGAACCAAGGTCAGCTGTCACTGTACTGAGGGTTCTATACTATGACTACTACAGTTACTCATTTAATAAAAAAAATGGCAGAAACTACTCAACGAGCAAAACACCTGCTGTAACTAATGCAACTTCTCACTCACATTGCATCATCCATTCCACAGAGTTTCGAACTAGTGCATTATTTATGAAAAATAACTCATAAGTTAAGAAATACTATTTTGTCTATTTGTGATCTGAACTAGTCGTCAACAGTTAATTTGTCGAGTGTCTGTATCATTAAGATACAGTTTGTCAATAAAAATAGTCAAAATATAATATTTTGTTACATCACGAAATGGAAGTGTAAAACAAATAATATAATTATGAATTTGCACTACCCAACTTTTTTAAGTGCTCAAAACCTGAGAATCTCCTGGGAATTATACAATATTCAATTGAACACTCTTTGAAATAAAAAAAATTTTAAAACATTTTATTAGGCATTTTTTGTAAAAACTTTCAACTTCATAGAACCATTCTTTTCGATGTGAAACATGTAATGGCACATTTGGACGGGAGTTAAAACGTTCTGATGGCATATTGCGACGGCCATTCGGCCCGCTTCACATCTTGTCAGCTCTTTCCGACTTAATCAGACTAGCTTCACGTCTTGTCGGCTAACAGCATTATAAAATTAAAAATATATTTTCAATGGACTGTACAAAATAAAAAAATTAAATTAATATTTTATTATAAACAACTGAGTCTGAATATTTGTTTTTTTGTTTTCAATTTGTTCAAATAAAAATATTACAATATGAAAATACAAAAAAATTTTAATATTTCAAATCTACCAGGCATCCCATTTTTCAAATTTTTTTTCAAAATCAACCACTGCCATTAAATTTAATTCTTATATGCGAAACCTTTCTCATTTTGTACAAACTTTATATTGACCCTATCAGACCATTCTCAGGACACGCCCTTTCATTTGCTCAACTCTGACAAGCAAAACAAACAATGAAATTAAAAAAAAATAAAATTGCAAATACATACATCCAAAGGTTGACCGTCAGGTCCAAGTATGATTTTTCTTTTCCGGCCTCGCTTCTTGGGAGGTATCGGTGTGCCATCAGGATTCAACAGCGGCGGCCGCTTTGTGTATTTGCGTTTCACACGCACCGCACCTTCAGTAGCTGACGAGGACGCTGCCGAATCTGTCATATAGAGCGAAGAGTTTAATTTTACTTTGCCGTGACTACCATATAGTTCCATATATTACTCATTTCTTTATTTTATTTATATATAAAATATTTACGGTCGCTAAAAACAATGAATACAAAGTAGACAATTTATGGATATTGAAAAAACACATGATGACTTGAAATAAATAAATACAATTAATACAATGAATAAATATTTAATAATGAAAGTGGTGATGAAGTAATATTAAAAAAAGCAATAAAGGCCATGCATTTCTGGATCATGCAGATACAAACCGAATGCTACTAAAATAAAATTGTTATGAACTATTTAAGTCACAATGGGTTTAGCCGGACAAGCATGACGAGTAGGCCCTCAAATGGGAACCTATATTGAAACTTATGTTTTAGTATCGACTTTATGTACAAATATTGAATATATTTAGCGTTAATTTTGTAGAAATTCATTAGTCACAATTAAATGAAACTATGTGATGTAGTATTATTTCTACTTTCTTTAAGTTCTTTACCACGACCTAGGTTTCGTTGTATTACAACATCTTCAGGTGGGGTATTAGCAAAGAAAAAATTTATGTACAAACATGACTTTAGTACAATTCGCGGCCGCGTTTCGCTTTGACTTTGAGATATGGGAAAAAATAACCATATACATAAATATTATTTGAAGAGATATACCATAAAAACTAATAAAGGTAAAAAGATGAGTCTTTAGGTAACTTTAAGGATTAATTTTTTTTGTGTTTACAATCATGGAAATAATTTATGTTGCTTTATGTGTATAATTACTAGTTATGCTTAATAAGTTATGCTGCTTTATGTGTACAGTTACTTATAAAAATTGCGTGAAAAAAAAGTTGAAGCAACACTTCAAAAAAAAAATAAATTGTGATTCGCGCCTTGTAGTGTAAGGGTAAACATGACCTTACCTATACACACGGCAGTGGGAAATTTTAAACAAACAAGTTTTCCCTTATTTCAAGGTCAAAGCGGATTACGGTCGTGAAACGTACATAAATCGTGTTGCACATCAAGTCGATATTAAAAGCTAAGTTTCGGTATAGGTTCCCATTTGAAGGCCGACTCATCATACTTACCCTTTATGTAACACAATTTTTTTTTAATTGTAATATAAAATACTGGTTTGAATGCGTTAAACGTAGAGCAAGAAAAGATAAATAACGTAGACGTGACAACAGTGAATGTGAAAAGAAAGTTTGGAAAAGCAAAATAATTGGAGTAAAACTAAAAAATATTACACTTTGGGCAGCTTTGTTGTATCCAACTAGAGTGTAAAGTTGGATACAACAAAGCTGCCAAAAGGTTCTCTTCAATATGCTGAAGACAACAGTGAAAATCGTTTTTCAAAATTCATGGTATTTCTGGAGTTATTCCAGTTCAAAGTTTGTAAGTAATAAATCTAGAAGTAATAAATTTTCAAAATTTTTTGAAAAATTATTACCATATTTTTCATTCTCACATAATAAACATCATTCAATAATTCAATATTATCAATAAAAAATATAAAATTTTTTATTATAAAACAAAAAACAGTTCAAGGTTTAGAACGGGACTTATGTTTTTGTCTATTTTATAAATCAGTTGACGATTAAGTACCCAATCAGACAACAGTTTTTCTTAAATTTATGAGATGATCACATTTTTCCTTATGCAGAATTTAAAAAAATCGTTTTCACTGTTTTCTTCAGGATATCGAAGAAGAATACCACTCCACGGCCTTGTATTCAAACACCGGCATATATATTTTGTTCTATCATCAGTAGTTAGCCCACCACACATAAATGCTTAGTAAAACCACAAAACATGAATTTCAGAATTCAAAAATTGAGAAAATTTTAATTCTAGAATCAGACTAAAAAATTGTTTCGTGCGGAAAATTGTCTTACTATATGGTAATTTTTATAGGTTAACAATTAAAGACACAAAGTGAAACATTGCAATCTGTAAGACTTATATTAATTACTTAAGTGATTTTTAGCAAGAGCTGTTGCTTAAAAACTTAAGTCGTTGCCAAATAAGCCTGCTGTATCTGCTAATAATTTGTTCCTCTATTCTGATTTGTAAGATGTTGCGGATGTTGATTTAATATAGTTATTTCTTCTGTTGTTTGTAGCATACTTACTTAACCCCTCGAGAAGGCTGGCCACTTTTATGTATGTCAATAAAATAATGTATAACTCTGAAAGTAGTGATTTTATTGTAATGAATTTTTTTGCATACACAGAGAAGAAATGTGATTACAATATAGTCGAAGAATTTGTGCTATATGTTTGTGGTTATGAGTATACAAAAAATAGTGAACAAGAAGAAAACAAAAATTCCCCATTTCCGTCAGAAAAAAGGTTAGAAAGGAATGTCGTCAGAAAATGCAGTTATTGTTATTACCATAAACAGGTATAAACAATAATTAACAGGTATAAACATACATAAACGTAAATAAAAAAAATCACTTATCCTAATAAAAATTTATGTTAGTTAGGTTTTTGGTTTTATCCAACTTGCGTGAATGTAATCGTCATCCGATTTGTTATTTCATCCTGTTTCTTACGATACATAATATCTATGTATTTATCTCACTTTAACCTGAATAATGAATCAACGAACATATTTGGTTTAAACAGTATGAACACAAGCGTTGCTTATAAGCCGAATAGTACACAGGCTATATGTATGCAAAATTTCATGGAGGTTGGTTGCGTAACTGAGGTGGAAAACAGAATTAATAAACAAACTCATTTCCCTGACTCATTCCTTCAACTTCATTTATTGAAAAACCACGCCACGGTTTTCCAGTTTGTTATGTTGAGAGCATCAAAAACACTTTGTAGGCAGTTCGCCCATCTTAATTTGGGTCTTCCTCTTCCTGTTGAGCCAGTTGGTTTGGCTAGAAAAATTTGTTTTGTCATTCTATCTTCCTTCATTCTAATTACACGGCCAGCCCACTTCATACGTTGAATTTTTATAAATTTTATTATATCTGGTTCTTTAAATAAGCGATAAAGTTTGGCATTAGTTCTCCTTCTCCAAAAGCCATTGTCAAAGAACTCACCAAAAATGGATCTAAAGATTTTTCAATCGAAAATTGCAAGGGTTTTTTCACCAGTTTGGGTAAATGTCCACGTTTCAGATGCATATGTAAATACTGATCTGATTAAGCTTTTATATAATAGCAGTTTATTTTCTCTTCTGATATTATTGGACTTCAGAAATCTTCTTAGTATATTAAAGCATCTGTTCGCTGCAATTGTTCGTCTCCTCAGTTCTGGAGCCAATTCGTTGCTAGTGTTGATTTCAGATCCAAGGTAGATGAAGGAATGCACCATTTCAAATTAGTTATAACCAATTTTAAAATGCGTGACGGAGTCTGAGTTGGTCACAAATTGCAATAATTTGATTTTGCTCTCGTTTATTGAGAGGTACATTTTTTTTGGACTCTCTTTCTAGTACTAGAAATACCTGTTTGAGGTCTTTTTGAGTTCTAACAATAATGTCAATGTCATCCACGTATGCAATAATTTGTACATATTTATAGGAGATCGTGCCATTTGTATTGATTTTTGAATCTCTAATAATCTTCTCAAGAGCAATGTTGAAAAGAAGACACACTAATGCATAATGCTGTCTAACACCGTTTGCTATTTCAACTGGTTCCGAGAGGCTTCCTTGAATTTTAACTCTCATTTTCATGCCAGTTAGAGTGAGGGGAATCATCTTAACCAGTTTATCAGGAATGTTGAATTCATTCAGAGCCTCGATTAGGCGTACACTATTGATACAGTTATAGGCCATTTTGAAATCAATAAGAAGGTGATAAGTACTAATTTGGAATTCTCTGGTTTTCTGTAAGATTTGCCAGAGGTTAAAAATTTGCTCAGTTGAAGATCTATCTCTTCTGAACCCGCACTGGTAATCACCAATGATGTTTTCGGCATAAGAAGAAAGTCTATTGAAGAGAATATTTGTAAAGTATTTTGTACGTGGTACACAGAAGACTGATTCCTCTGTAGTTGGAGCGGTCAAGGACATCTCCTTTTTTATGTATGAGACAGACTATACTGAGCTTCCAATCTTGGGGAAGTGTCTCGGAGTTCCACACTGATAGAATTAAGTGGTGGATCATTTTCTTAGTGTCTATTCCTGAATTTTTTAAAAATTCTGATGGAAGTGTCTGGGCCAGGGGCCTTGTGGTTTTTCAATTTTTTAATTCCTTCCACAGCCTCATCCAACGATGGTGGTGCAATGCGGTCTTGATAGTCGCTTTGAATAAAGTGTACAGCATTTTAATGGTCAATTTAATTAATAAATGGGACTAGCTGGGAACTTCAACAGGACTTTGATCAGTTCAGTTCGTGAAAAACACTAAGTGAAGAAAATTGATGACCTAACAGAAAAAATTAGTTCACCAAACTTGATTATATAATTCAATTTCAAACATTTTGGGAGATTAAAACATACCAACTATAACAGAAAAAAGGTGGGATACTGTCATTTATTCAACAAAAATAAATGTTGCAGCACTTTGAGAACCATATTTTCCTACCAGGAAAAAAACGACTACCAACGGATCCCATTCCAACTTTAAATTTGCATTCAGCTCTAGATTCGGTTAGTTTTACTTTAAACAAATAGAATCTTCAAAAATAAGTTTACACTACATATATCAACACTCTGATTCTGATCTTCATATGTACCAAGTCATGGATTTCGTAAAATGTTCTGCATTGACCAAGTCATCCGTTATTGCCATTATCTATTAATTATTAACTCGAATAAAGATATTATTAAGTAGAAAACAAATAACTTTGTGTTATAGGTTATAAAAATGTAAGTTGCAAATAAACATTACTAGGTTTGAGTATGTATACTTATTCGACAACAACTCATATAGTTATTTTACATAATAAAGCTTTAATTTTTTTTAAGACATGCAAGCAAGAAAGTGGTTTTAATAATTTCAAATCATCTTACAAAAGGAAACTAGTACATATCATATTTAGTACATTACACATATAATAAATCTGTAACGGAGTGAATTTGTATATGTAAAATATTTTAAAAAGAATGATTGATTTAGCGTAAAGAATGATAACAGAAGCCAGAAAATCTGTTTTTATCATTTTTGTCTGTCTGTGTGTATTTTTCTTCAATCAAAACTTAGTGGACAAATTTTGATGAAATTTTGTATAGTAATAATTTATATCCGAGAGCAACATACGAGAGAAAATAAATTCTAATCAATTTTTTTTATTCTGAATGTCACGTGAACGAAGTCGTAGGCACAGCTGGTATTATTTATGAACTAAATATATGTTAAGAATGATTTCTTCCTGTTAAGAATATAAATTATATGTAATAAAAATGAACAGTTTTAGGGAACACCTAGAAAGCAAAAATATCTTAAAATGTCTTAACTGTTATTAACCAACAGGCTCTTTTGATTAAAATACTTCGCAAACATAACCGACGTTGCACAAAAAAAATTACACATCTAAATGATATTTTAAAAGATTTGGGGCAATTATACAATGTACAAGAAAAAAAAAGTCATTAAAAAGCACTAAATTAAAATCCAGTTGGTTAATCAAAGGGGGAAAATAACAAAACAATACTATCCTGAAATTCGCCTAAACCTTACTTAAAGAGTAATTTAAATACTGTCCTGAAATTCGTCTAAAAACCTTACTCAAAGCGTATGCATTTTTATATTTTTGTACACTTATTTTACTTAATAGCACCCTATTACGTGTAAAACCAATGTTTTTTAAAAGCGTAATTTTTATATTTTTGTATACTTACTTTACTTAGGGTGCTATTACGTGTACAACCAACGTTTTAAATATTAAACACAGTTTAGTTCTAATGGTCATTGGATCTAACATTTTTAAGTTTACGAACTATGAGTAAGATAATTAATACTTTTGGATGTCACTATTACCTAGTGCCATATGATAGTTATGAAAGTGTGAATGTAAACGCATTGAGTTTTTATGCACACGAGCATGCGTCAATTATTTGCGTTGATTGGGTTGGATTTTGTGTGAGTAGGTTAAACGTGGGTGGACTGTTATATTGCTTAGCGTGCGTGTACCCACGTGACACGATGGGTTTTGTAACGTACGTGTACCCACGTGACACGATGGCCTATTAGGGAGGGTGGGTCGCACGCATCTTCCAACATCCTTATTTACATTACTTTAAAACAATGGATGCCACACATTCATTTTATAACTAGCTTATTTAAAACAAGTTCTTGAAGCTTAAATTTCAATTCAATAAATTTAAGGTGGAACCCTGAAAGGGTCGGTGAGGCCTGAAAACAATTTTTTCCATCATTCACGTATTAATGAATGAGCATCATGTAGGAGCTAAATCATACATATATTCCTGAACATGAAATATACACAGTTTTCATATCTGTGCGTATATATACATGAGTTAGCCTATAATTTCCTTACTTATGTTCACACTCCGTACAATCTTTGTGCAACTGTATTTTAAGAAATTAGTGATTCTATGGAACGTTAACTGAAAACCAGCCACGCTGAAGATACTCTCAGCAAAGTAAACAACGAAAATATGAATATGATAGCATAATTTTTTTATAATTATGCTATAGTATTTATATTTTCGTTGTTTACTTTTTGATTTCATGCCATTATTATCCGCAAATACAGTTATTTTAATTCAGATGTGTTGTAGATTTTGGCTATTTTATTATTTTAAAATTTTTTGCATATATTGTAACTTTTAATGAACACCTCTTTATATGTTTAGTGACTTCTGATGCACTCACGCAAACACAGATTGACACAGTTTACTCAGAATAATATATTACATGATGCATTCATTATCGGAGGCATGTCGCATGATCACTGAGAATTATGGGGACTACAATTAATTAATAATTTTAATCAATCTTTCACTATTTCGAGGATATTGAAGTGAAGAAGCTTGAGCATATAGGAAAACTGACCTGACCCCCGATGTCATATATTATATATTTATTTACATTACATATTTTTATACATTAAATATTTTTAAAATTTGGGGAGTGTCATTTGACGTCTATTTCAGTGAGTTTTAAGGGGGAAAAATTTACCATTAATATGGGCCGACATAGTCCCATGTCATTAATAAGTCCAAGAGAAAACTGATGTTAATAAACTGATCGGGGAAAATGAAGCACACAGGTTGTAAAAGTCTAAAAATCTTTGAAAACTGCATCTACCTGGGTTCCAGTAACTCCAATAAAGATGGGCGCAAAGAGGTAGTGCATCACCGAATAGGCACGATGAAGAGCCATGTATGGAAAGATAGGAACATAAATAGACATACCAAGTCATTTAGTAAAAATTTTAGTCATCTTTATGTAGGACACCGAGTCATGTATGCTGATCACAAAAAAATCAACATCTCGATTCTGAAATAGCTTGAAATTAAAACAAAGTTGTCCATTTGTTTTCAAAGAATTCTCCAATACTTCGCGCACATTACACAGAAACCTGACAACAGTATTGAGAAGTAGCTCATTGTTGCTGGAATGGTTGAAGGATGGAGATTGCGGGGGACACTGTCCTACACAGTGCCAAAAATAGGCACATGTGGTAAAATATCATCAAAAAGAAGGTGTTACCAAAAGGGAGCCACGATCGTCTGTAGCGAGGGACCGACTCAAGAAGAGGAATATATAGCATCCCATAACTGTCACCTAGAATTTTTTGCAGCCTATGTTACTTGCACTAATAATATTAATCAAATGACACCTCTCTTGTTAAAATTGGATTTGCAGTTTAGGAGTTATGAGAGAACCTACAGTCCACATACATACGTACTTATATGTAACAAAATTCATATTCCTTCTCTTGGCTCAATCACAGCCTGGTAAAAATACAGATATAATCATTTTGGTATTCCATAATAATTTCAATCAATAGTTCAAACTGCCTTTGGTTATAAAGAATATAAAATATAATTCATTATGGAGACAATAGAACGGACAGTGATCAAAGTTACAGAACACAGCACGATAACACATAACTATTCTGTAATTAGATACAATACAATAACTAATAATAAGGTGTCGCAAAATTCAGTTTTCAGATGTTCACATTGGTATCGTCAACGTCAGTTGACAAGAGGCTAAAGTATAGTAAATACGACCAACATAAGATTACGAAAAAGCCAATGCTCCCACTGCTCCTCTTCTCTTATACCATAAATTTTTTATCTCATTTTATGGTCTACATAGTTCATAAACTGACTACCATTTACCATAATAACTGATTGACACTTATATAAATGAGATCATACAAATAAAAGAAAATAATAACCTCTTTTAAATATACGATTCTCGTTACAAAATTAGAAGATATAAATTAAAATGCTTTAAATTTGACAGAAAAATTCTACATTACGAATTGGTATAACAAAATTTTTTTTTTTTTCGCTAATTCCTTTTAAAAACATTTACGATTGTTAAAAACAATTTTTTTTTTATTTTGTATGTAATTAACAATTTAACATTTCATTACAGAACCTCCATGGAAAAGACTCAGGTGCACCAATAAATTACAAGTATAACCCAATCTTCTTTCGGTGAGAATTTGTATCGATTAATGTTTAATACAAATGAGGTTAGATTTAGAGGTTAGGATTTCTAAATATCATATATTTTCTTGATTTCATATATTTTGCTGTTGATGTCGTGCAGTGACTCGGATGGATATTCAACCCTTTAGTTAGTGTTGAAATAGTATATCTGGTGAACGGAATGCAATACTAAAATATCATATAGATTTTAATAGCCTCATTTTCTACTTAAGAACCAATAGAAACCAACAATAACCTGTAAATCTGCGATTGTTTTTTCTACTTTCCAAGGATTTAGCATGCAAGAATCCATATTGGAAAATCGTAGCCATGCCGCATGCACATTATCCTTATTCTTTCTATTTCTCTCTACTCACCGTGCCTCCTCTGTCTCCTGAGGGAGACCTGATAGCGGCGTGCTGCCAATGATGATGATGATGATGAGGTTAGTAGCGACCAAGCGTACAAGCGGACAAGCAAACACACATTTTACATATTAATTAGTGACGAAAGATGAGATGTGAAATGTTTGTATACATATACCATGATAATCATAGAAAGAGCAGTCAGCTGTGTTTATAAATAGTATAGTAAATTACACAAAAAGCTGTATCAATTCTGTAGAGTGGCCAAAAACAGGCCTGAAGTTACAGAAATATAATATGTCTTAAAACAATCTGATATTTTTTAGAATATAAAAAATAACAAACAATGCAGCGATTTACAAAAAAGAGCAAAAAATAAAATATAGTTTGTGATTTATAACAATAACATTTTTAATATCTCAACAATTGTCATTAAGAAATGAAAATAACAATAAAAACCTGTATATGATAACTGTTTAGAAAATATCACAAAAAAAATTATCAATTTCAATCGGTTTTTGAAAGTGATGAAACCATTGACCAAACTAATTAAAGTGTTTTGAATGTGAATGTGTTCTCCGCTCTTTTAGAATTTTACGACACTTTCTCCAACAACCTCGTCGAGCCTGTGAATTTTCTGGATAAACATGTTATATAAGTATATAGAAGATACAATGAGACATAATTAGCACTTCGTTTCATCTTGATCGCTCAAGGAGTTGGATACAAGTACGGCTCATGGAGTTGCAAACTATTATGAAACATAATCTCACTTTAATAAAAAAACACAAGACTTCACAAGACAATAAAAAATTGTAGGGTTTCATTTTTCTCCTTACTTTTCTGTATAAGGGCGACATTTTTATTCTTGTATTAAGACAAAAAAAATAAAAATTAAATTAAATTAAAAATAAAATTAATAGAATTACACTCTTAAGAGAGTAATTTTTATTATTACCGAGACCTGATATTATACAGACTTTTGCTGGTTAACTATTTCAGAAAATAGGTCATCATAATTGGAAATTATATCATTTCAAAAGATCTTTGTAAGAAATTGATCATTTAGGGGTTAGTATTTGGTATGGGGTAACACCGATCTAAAAATGCATACGATGAATTTTTTCACAAATTTTCTGACAGATAATTTGTTGTTTGTATCATAAATAAAGCGAACATTTCAACCCGGTCTCTATAGAATCATTTATTGTCATATGTTCATGTATTTAAATTGATATTGTAGCCTCGGATCTGTATAAAATATTGTTTCCTCTTAAAACAAAAAACAATTTAATTTGTAAAAATTTCAAGTCTAAATAGAATCAGCGTCATAATGAAGTAATTTGTGTCATAGACCGAAATTAACTGATAACAAGTGAAAAATCAATATTGAATTATAATGAATTTAAAATTTATTCAAGTGTGCAATCGAAAAAAGATTGAAATCACTTACGTAAAGTCTGTGTTTATTTTTTATCTTAGTACAAATAAATTCTCAGTATTAGATATACTTGTTTGCGTTCACTTTTACTGCTACATATAAAACTGCCAGCTAAAATTAAAATAAACCTTTGTCGGGTTGAGATTTTGCAAAAGTTTTCAATAATCATAAGCTATTGCAAAATTTTACCAAATCTTAACTTTAGAAACATAACATATGTTGATTCAAAGTGTGCCCACGCAAAATGGGTGTAACTAACTGACTGTGAGTAAAACCACTTCCGTTTCTCTAGCCGTCTTAGTATTCTCACAGCGCCTGCATACATATTGCATGCTTTATGTAAATATGGACCTGCCCATATTGAAGTGACGTAATCTTATATTTTCTAATAATCTTTTTCGTTTTATAACCGTGGCGCATTAAATTCAACGAGGTGGTAATTGCGTTTGTTTTCATTTCAAATTTTAATTTAAAGCTAGAGTGAAGTTATTTAATTACATGGTCATTAAAAAGACTTTTAGAATGCATATCAAATTCAATGTAAAAAGACCTGTCTAATGACATCTCACATTACAAGATGCGTTTTTTTAATATTTTGCTATGAATTAATTGAGATCTCTTTACGAAGCATCTACTTGTAAAATTTCTCATACAAAGAGTTATATAACCTAGCAAATGTGAAGAATGGATAAGGCGACATTATAATGGTTCCTTGTTTTCACTAAGGAAGCCTAAAAATAATACGATTATTGACGTGATGAGATGTGAAAAAATAATAATTTCCTATTTTTTTAATATGATTGAACTGAGGAACACAAATGTATCTAACGAGTAGTTGTTGGAAGACTCTATTGATCTCACGTTGGTGTTTACAGAACTATAAACTAGCGCTTCACAAAGGAAGTCAATTGGAAAGAAACAAATCGATTCCATCTGCGCATATTAAAGAAACATCTTTTGTGTTTGTTTGGTCCTTATACTTTACCTTGCTTCAGGCTTAAGATAATGACGCTACCTCTAATCTCGTCTCACAATATAGTAGAAGGAAAAACATAATTATGTACATTGAAATTTCCTCGCATTATAGAGCAAAGGAAAAAATTTTCTAACCAATTTTTAATTACTTTAACAACATAAATGCGAAAAGAAAATGACGAGTGTTGAAAATATTGGACTCTGTTGTTCTACATTGTCTGTGGTATTTACCCGTAATTACAACCAAACTATAAATTCATATTTCGTTTCATCTTTTATCTATCATTTTATTTAAAAAAATTAACAAATTAAGTAATATAGCATTTAATGATTTACTAGAGTTTATTTAATTTATAGAAGACATTTATTTTTATATACTAACATATAAGGCGACATATACATGAAATGTATAACTAATTGAGATCAACGATAACACATAATTCTGAATGTTACAAGATTTTAAAATGGCGCATAGAAAAAATTAGAAAACTTTATATAAATTATAATTTTTTATTGGACACAAAATTCTCACTTTTCGACAAATAATACAGTAACTAATGTAGAAATTGTCAGGATCCCTGAAATTCACCAGGGTTGTTGGGAAAAGCCATGTAAAACTTGAAAAAGATGAAAAAATATTCACTTGCACAAAAATATGAAATGAATGTCAGTATAGAATTTGACTTTCAATTCACTTTTGCAACAGCAATACGTTTAAAAAGTGACAAACACAGATTCTATATTGTAAATGTGTGCTGTTTTTATTGTCATCTTTATTTGACATATTAAAAATATAATAATATGTATATTTACAGATGGCTTTTTCTTCATTTTGTATTTGACCATAAATTGTATTTTATTTTTGCCCTGTCTTAATTGTAAATCACTGAACGCTTTATATTTAAAAATATAAAAAAGCAGACTATTTTTAGGTAGTCAACGAAATTCACAAAATTTTTTATACATCATTGAATAATAATGAATACTATATATACTTATGTATAGTATAAAATAAGTATATATATATATATATACTTATTTTCAAATTTAAAAATTGTTTACCCTTTAGTTATGGTAAAAATTGCTCTCAAATATTGTACAATTGACATTACAGGAAAAGTAGTTATTTCACCATACTTTTAATGTTATTTACAAAAACGCATCGAGCAATTTGTCTAAAAAACTAATTCATTGTAAAATAATGTTATATTAACATTTCGGAAAAGAAATATCTACCAATAAACTTTAGTAAAAATCGCTTTAAAAAATTGTACAATTAATATTACAGGAAAAGTAGCAATTTCACCATATTTAATTTTATTTAAAAAATAAGTCGAGCAATTTGTCTAAAAAACTAAGTCAACGTAAAATGACTTTATATTCAAATTTTCAAAAAAAAAATAATTTTCAATAATATATTCATATTATCATAAAATTATTATCATAAATTTTGGACCTTACTCTCACGCAACAATTACCTAAACTATTTATGTAATATCAGGCCCATCTTTACCAATATCTTTTCAACTCATTCAAGTTGATAGCAGCTTCGCATACTTTGGCCACTAAGCTGTATTTCATTGTACTAAATCAAAATGATGGTAGAAGCGATGGTCCATTGATGAATGATTTGTTATTACAATATTTTAATAAAACTAGAGGGAAAAATAAATTTAAATAATGGATAAATGAATATTTCGAAGGATAATATTTCAACCTGCTGAGATGCTGCTAAATATAATTTATCTACTAGCCACAAGTACTAGAGACTACAATACAAGAGATTGCACGGCTAGATGAAAATCGTGACCGAAAAATAAATGCCAAGATAGCACAGAAATGTGTATGAGATTGGAGATGCAAAATAAAGAAAGAGATGGAAGTATTTTAAATTTGCCAAAGTTATAGTAGATTGTAGTAAAAAATACTGACTTGCAGTACTTGTAGCTAGTAGAACAAAAGTGCATCTAAATGGCAAATATAAAGAGTGGCATGCAGATTGGTTTACGAATATCAGCAGAGAGCAAGTACGACACTAAATATTAGGTGCTGCACAAGATAAAAAAAAACCAAAATGCAGCAGAAGTGAGCTAGTTGTGTGGGCAGACTAAATTATTGGACAACGATGACACCAGCACAATATCAGCATACGTCTTTTCCATAGAATTTTTAATCAGCTAGACAAATCAAAAAGCAAGTTTACAATTTCTAGAGAAATTATGTATGTCCCGTCAGAAACAATCAAAAGAAGAAACGTCAAATCAAGAAGAAACGTCAAATCAAGAAAAAACGTCAAGTCAAGAAGAAACATCGTCAAAGAAAGTCAGAAACAGCAAATCAAAAACCAAGTTAACAATTTCTAGAGAAATTATGTATGAGCTGTCAGGCTTTATTTGTGATAAATTATATCTTTGGTATCTGCTATATTTATGGCAAATATACTTGCTCAATTATGAAAATAAAATATTTAGAACATTCATATAATACATTTTTTAAGAAATTAACAAACTATTCAGAACATGTTCAATTTCTCTGAGTTTGCCTGAGTAAAGACCCACTAGTGAATTCACAACAAAAAAACCTGCCAAGCCGAGTAGAATTTGCACTGCAGAGGTTCCGTACACATTTACGTTCTTATTAACATTTTTGTTAAATTGTTTACAATATCATTCACAGATGTAAAAGAATGTTGCATATTTCAAAAATGGATAAGATCTAGGATAATCGCTATAGGTTTCCTATAAACTTTTAGTTGGATTTAATCAGCCCTGTTTTTTCATGATTTTTGTTTCGATAGTTTCAGAAATAACAGGGAGCAATACTCCATTTTTTCAAATTTTTAAAATATCTTTTTAAATATGCAATTTAAAATTGTTAAAAAAAATATTTCTGTATTTCTCATAATAAGCCCCTTCAAATGATATATATAAATTTTAAAAAAGTTTCTTATATAAAATGCTCTAAAAAATATGCTAGTGCAAAATATATGGGTTAATAATATGTATTACTAGCCAAATTTCTGTCACGTGATTTCTGAGAAACTTGCAACAGATAGACAATCTTATAAGAGTTCCGTTTTTTAAGTTTGAGATGAGGAACCCTAAAAAATAAGAAAAACGATACTGCTACTAACTCAATTATTGTAACAATACCATAATAATTTTAGTCATAAAAATTAGGTGACTGATTTATTACATGGAACATAACTGTAACTGCACACCGCAGCCTCTGCACATGTCCATTACTACATTACAAGTAATTACTTAACATATGTACATTTATGTTGTGACAGCACTAGGGAAAACTTTTCAGTGCAATATACGTTCATATATTTCATACACTTTTGATTTCACCGTAGCTGTGGCCGTGTCATAGCCGTCCAGTATAAAATGCCCATTAAATACAATATTAATATTTTTGATATAAATACATCGATGAAGATTGTGCAAATTAAAGAGAAAAAAAATTTGTTATTTATAACATATAGGTAGAGAACAGAATAAATAAAAACATGTATAAAATGTAAAGCATTAATGGCCAAAATAGACATTCATCGATTATGCTGAGATAAGGAAGGCAGCATGTGTGATTTCCTGAGTTGATCACCTAGTCTAGATTGGTGACAGAGCGAAAACGTAAAGACATACATGGTAAAAGATTTCAATTTTAAAGATTGTTCAGATCCTCATTACTGAAACAAATCGGAACAAAAGAGCAATCTAACATAGTCACACGACATGTGACTATGTTAGATTGCTCTTTTGTTATTCGAATATGTGAGTTGTATTTTAAGTTTAAAATAATATAACTTTTATTTAACTGACATGTTAAGTTGGAAGCAAACTGTAATTTTAACATTTCTTTATCAATATATTACTATAATAAATGAGACGGACATGCCACAAGTATAGAAAAGTTCTCTACGCGCCGCAATGAAAGGATCATCAGTTTTCAAACTTTTAGGTTATGTTTAATTAGGCGTTGCTTCATGAAAAATTTTCCGATTTCCTTAGCAAAAAATGTATTTATTGCATATTATTTATCTGTTAGTCTGACAAAATTACAAAGAAAAGAATAATAAAGAAAAACCTTAAATGTTTATCCAATTTAAAAAAGCTTTAAGGAGTTTTTCTATTTTTTTTCATAAAATCAATTATTTCCAGCCACTTTGCAAGCAAAGTGTCAACCAATTTATTTTTCAAGTGTCGTTACCAATTTCTTTTTTTAAAACCTTATTATGACTATTTGTAAAGCAGTTATCCGTTGTCAAGTAAAAGAATTCATCTTTATCTGACCACTTATAACTCTTAGAGATCAGATGCTCTACATTTTTTAAAATTTATTTTGACAGTCGTAATATAAATTATTAGGGTTCCGAACCTGAAAGAAAAAACAGGTCACTTTTAAAATCACTTTCGCATCTGCCGTCCATCGGTCAGTAATTTTTTTCAGATACTGTGTGAAGTATGCTCAGATGCTCAACATTTTTTAAAATTTATTTTGTCAGTCGTAATATACATTTTTAGGGTTCTGAACCTCAAAGAAAAAACAGGTCACTTTTAAAATCATTCTCGCATCTGTCGTCCGTCGGTCAGTCATTTTGTTCAGATACTGTGTGAAGTGGAAATTTGAAATATGGCATATTTTTGTATCTTGATGATATGCAGATATTCCAATAGTACAAATTTATGAAATATAATTTTATGTTTAAAAGGGGTGAATCAATGCTCCATCCAAAAAAATTTTTTTTTGTGTTGTGTAAATTATAATTATTTTTGTATTTATTTATGTATTTATCAATTATAAATATTTTTGTATTTATAAAGCGTCAGGTAGGTACATAACTACTTTAAACTTTGGTATAGAACATTCATTGCGTGAGAGAGACTTACACTTGACCTGTTTTTATTGAACCATACCAAAATCAGTAATTTTCCCACTTTCTAGTAAATATAAAATTAATTAAAAAAAAATTAATTAACAGTCTTCACGGTTTTCTTTAATTTCAAAGTAAGTACCCTAATTATTGTGTGAAACGGCCAATAACTCAAATTTTTTTTCATTAAAAATTGTGTAATTTTAACATTTACAAAGTATTGTAAATTTGTCTCACCTCCAGTAGTGCGTCGCTTATATTGTCTCTTTGCCTTCTTCTCTAAGGCCTCTGTAAATAAATGAAATTATTCATTATTTATGTCATTTTTAGTAGAGCCTTCATCGATGGTCAACTTGGGCGTATACAATGAGATTTCTGTGAAATTTAAAGACACCAAACATCTTAATTAAAATGTGAGGTCCAAATGCCTACATTTTATATAAATATCAAGTTTGTGATGCAATTGAATTTCAAAGTGTTCATAGAATGAAGGAAAAGCTATTTGCAAAAATAAAGGCCACTTAAAATTATAATTATGCCGAGATTTGTTTACAGCACAACAGATTATTACAGTCTAAAGGGTTAAAACAGAAAAAACTCAAAATAGTAAAATAAAGTAATATTTAAAATATGTGATTTCCATAGTCGTTACAAAGGACAGGACTATGTTAATTCAAAGATGATGGAATGAAATAAACACATTTTTGACTACAACAAACAAATAAATGATGGAATTTCTCATATAGCTATTGATCTCATGTCCCAGTGCTACCACCTGAAGAGCGTCAAAAGAGAAACAAAATGAGCGTTTAAAGTATTAAAGCGATTTATTCCCAAAAATTGATAAGAGTTCCACAGCACAATTTTAATATGACGAAACAAATTTAACAACAAGAATATTTATACTAGTGTCATGTTATATGAGACGCTCGATATAAAGTATCTGCCTCAGTGGTATTCTGACTATTCTCCCGTTACTAATAGTTATATTGAGCGATGCAAGGAAACATACTGCGCATATGGGAATCCTCGACACATTTAAAATAACTGCAGATTTAGTGGTCTACAATCGTCAGAGTACTAAGTAAAATGCTAGAAACATGAAACCACAATGTAAATCTTAAATTTTAGGCGTTAATAATTACTGGTTTTTCTTCTGTACAAATACTAAGCAAATCTGTTGCATGTCAATCACTTAGCA
The DNA here is from genome assembly GCA_039881145.1 of Druceiella hillmani. Taxonomy (NCBI): domain Eukaryota; kingdom Metazoa; phylum Arthropoda; class Insecta; order Lepidoptera; family Hepialidae; genus Druceiella; species Druceiella hillmani. The sequence continues at coordinate 24,079,231 of JAYKKI010000019.1, read as the reverse complement.
AATGAAGGAATTAAGTGCTACAATTATTTCCAGCAATAACAAAAACAATGAATAAACTTAGCGACATGTTGCAAACCATGTTAACAATTGAAATAATTTTGATTATATCAATTTCTTACCACACTGTAAAGTTTCAACTAAGATATACAGTCAATTAAATGAAACTACGTGATGTAGTATTATTTCTACTTTCTTTAAATTCTTTACCACGACCTAGGTTTTGTTGTATTACAACATCTTCAGGTGGGCTATGGGATGTTGTAATACAACGAAACTTAGGTCGTGGTAAAGAACATAAAGAAAGTAGTAATAATACTACATCACGTAGTTTCATTTAATTGTCAATAATGAATTTCTACAAAATTAACGCCAAATATATTCAATAAGATATATAGTATTAATAAGGCGAGCTTAAGACCAAAGGAACCAATAAAGCTAGCTGTTCTGCTTATATTTAACAAGGAATTCATCCATATTAAAAATATCTTTACTAACTTTATCAATTCTCACTGATTTCATCATTTAGACTTAGTCAGCTGTAACTCTTTATTCCTGAACCTCAGGAATATGGGGGGCCTCAAACACCAAAAGGAATATTTTATGTCCAAATTGTGTCAAGCAAGTATGAAAGAATAAGTATTTTCTTGCTTTTACTGCAAGTTAGAAGATTATGTCTTACACCATATTGCAGTGCAGAAAATCTGAGTACAGTATGGTAAAAAAAGAATAAAAAAAATATGAAAAATTATATAATTTCTTTGGCATTGTTATTGGTCTCCAGATAATGACATTATACTCACCCAACTCTTTAGCTCTTTTTCGGGCAAGGTACTCGGGACTGGTTTTATCCACTCTCGGTCGTCCCCGTTTGCGCTTCACTATGCCCAGCTCGGGATTGCTTGCCTGCTTCGCCAATGCTGGTGATATGATAGAGAAACTAATTAGTTTAAAATTTAGTGAAAACACACACAATCTAGAGGAAATATGCAATAAATATAGATGTCACTAAAAAACCTTAACAGCGCCACAGGTGATAAAAATAAGAGTAGATGAGTCAACTGTCAGTTCCTTATATGTTAATATCGGTACATTATTTTTGTTTCGAAGAAATGGATAGAGTTTTCAAATGTCGTTTTCAGTCGATAAATAGTAATAAAATAGGGAAAAGTACGAATGACAAAATAGAGGTCTTATTTTATTGACACAATTTAATATTCACATAAAAATTAAAATGACAAACAACAACAACAAACACCTTGTTGAAACCAAGTGCCGACATCAGTGTCAAAACAAATGTTAGTTATTAGAAATATCTCAGAAAGAGAGCACCAATATTTACACTGAAATACAACTTTGAGGTGCATGACTTGTACATACGTGATGAAAAATATAAAAATAAAAAAGAGGTTATGTCGTAGGCATACTAAACACCAAATTGTTTTAACAAGTTACATGAATATTTTAAATGAAAATAATATCTATAAATATTTTCTGATAGCATTGGTCCCATCATTATTTATTCCCTGGTGCAAACGCACTGGCATTTGAAAATACATAGAAAGATATTGGTGGATATCGATTTCTTAAGCTTCATAAGACATATATATGTTTATACAATGATATAAGTTTATACAACACTTATAGACCAATGTCTTTCTACAGAAGTTACTTTTATTCAATACACAACACCATATTTAGGCATTCGAAATCATTTCGATTAATTACGATATTATCTATCGGAATTTCACATGAAAACATTATGCCAATTATTTATCGACTTGCTACCACATGCACTAGTGGCATTTTGCACAATCCCTGTACGAGTCTTCTCAAGAATAGTATTACAGAGTATAAAACAAAGTGTGGCCTAATTTTTAGGAATTTCTAGAATAAAACTATGCATAATAAAATATAACGGACCAATGGCTCCAATCACTCTATTATTTATAGAGAAATACAAAAAAAATGTCATAAGAACAGTTGATTATTTTTTTAAGTTGCCAGCATTGCAAAAAAGTAAACAAAAAGCGAGATGGGTCCAATCATTTTCTCTTCATTTTTTTGGATTATTTCATTGTGTGCGCCTAAAGTGGAGTGATGTTTTTTAATTTTCTTTGCTAAACTGTCTTCATGCAAATTTTTCAAGGAAAATTAATTATGACGTTAATCCACTAGAACAGTTTTTGTATGAATACTCTTCATTTTAAGTATTCAATTAAAAAATATCTATAAGCAGATTCTGTACATAAAATTTAAACAAGGTTAAATTACTTTTGATAAATTGGGTAACTAAATGACAGTCATTCGTTCTGGCCCAAAAGGGAGTAAACATTTGTAAAAAAATTCACATCAAATTCTTGAAGGATTGCAACAATTTTTTTGCTATTAATATCATTTAAAAGAACAGTTTAACTGACAAAGATAGCAATGGAAATAAACTTATCCTTTTCTAACACCATAACAATAGCAGCAGAAGCCTCTTTTAATATTTATCTATTTGCAATTTTTTATTCTATTCATATATCCACCAGGCTAACATTATCAAAAATAGTTAATCAAGTTGAGAAAACCATAGCAAGCGAATGTGACTTCTGCTCCGACCGTTCTTTTCTTTTTTAATTTTAATATCATACACGTAAAACCTCACCCTCTTCTCGCATCTTTCGTCGTGCGGCATACTTGGCGATGTATTCCGCGCTAGTCTTGTCAACACGGGGACGTCCACGCGGCCGTTTGACGGGGGGCGGGCGTAGCTCCAGCGCTGCAGGAATGAAGTGCGCACGTGGCGACCGATAGTCCACAGTCAATGAGAGCGGTGCCGCATACGTGGCTAGATATTAAGAGTCACATTATAAAAAAATTGTTGAAAAACAATGGTCAAAGCGCTTCCGTCCTACTGACTGTACATGTGGTTAAAAAACTGTCAAAAATCATTTTTGTCTCTTTTTAATTTGCGGCTTGGCAGTCGAGTTACCGTCGAGTGCAAGACATTAAATATTTTCCAATGGACTGTAATATAATTTTTGACCTAATATTTCTAATATATTACCTAGAGTAGTCGTGATAGTGATATACAAAAATCAGACATAAAAGTGTGTGGAAAGCCTTATAAGATTATAAACTAATTTTTTATGAGTATTAATACAGAATAAGAAACATAAGCAAATTTATTTTTGGTTTTTCTTATTGCTTCCTACTGCTTTTTTAGCCATAAGGACATACATATTTATATTAACTGTATCTTAACTATCAGTCATATATAATGGGCACTTTAGTTTCCTAGTAGGCCGTGTCCTCTTATATAAATGACACGGCTAAATTTTACAAGGTTTGTTGAAAATCATTTTAGTCAGATACGAGTGACATGCCTTTAAGGTTTGGTACCTGAGTGAACTAAAGTTAAAAATTGGTTATGATTGTATGAAAATAATAGAAATTCCAGTTGTTCAAACACATTTTATGTTGTTTCCTATGCTACATATGTGCAAATGTAGAAAAAATTACATTAATGCAATAAAGCACCTGAGGAAAAATACATCAATTTCACTGGGACACACAACATATTAAACCATGTAAAAAAATATAGAAATACAAGTTGATCGGAAGTTGAGTTAATGAGCATTTAAATCTGAAACAAAGAAAGCTTGATATGGATTTTAAAATATATTTTTCAATATTATTTTTTCTCGGGTTTTGCTTTATGTAAAAATTTATAATTCAGAATGAGACAATTCCACAACTTAAAATTAATATCTTGTTATTTCTATTTGACAAGTTGATTATTTTATAATACTGAAGTGTAATATTAAAGGCAACATCATCGTGTGCATATGCGGACACAAATATATTTCAGATCAACAATGGAGATACGACGAACAAAATGTGTAAAAAATTGTAAAATATGAACTTAAATATGAGCAACTAACGTGCTGTGTGCGGTATGAGCCGTGGAGCGGTAGGCACTGGGGGCGGCTCACAAGGAGCCTCATCTCGCTGCTCCTTAATCTGCGGCAGCACGGAATCCAGCTGCGTAGAGCACAGAGCCATGGCGCTCTAGAGCGTTACCGATACTGCAATCATATTATTTATATATTTATTACTTATTTGTCCATTAATTAAGCATGTGTATATAATTATTTTACTTCTATAAACATGAACACAAAAAACGTTTGACGAACACATTATTTTACTGTTTTTATCTACTTTTAGTTTTTCAAGGATTGTAAAGATTACAAGGATTAATCCTGTGGATTTAGTTGCCTGCATGATTACTCCTAAGGATGTGTGACAGCTTAAAACAATCTACAACCACTTCTATCTAACTTAAATTATGTAGGTATTTTGCAAATCCAGAAAGTGCAACAAATATGATCTCTAAATGTAATTCTTTATCTTCAAATGTAAATGCATGAGGTGAAACTACACACGTGCAGTTCTCATTTTTAAATGAATAGCGGCAGTCATTACAATTACTGATTTTCGAAGGACTTTTCGTTTACTACTCCATATATAATTGAGAATAATATTTGGAGCAGTAAACGAAAAGTATATCTGTGGGAAAGTTTCAATATTGACTTATAAAAAGATATTAATATCAATTATTTAATCCTAATTTATAGGATGTCAAAAAAGTTACTTTCTCAAAAGCAGAGGGAAATAGGAAGACTTCATACCCGATATGTGGAAAAAACAAAAAAAATCAAAAATAAATAAAAGAACCCATAGAAAAGCACAATTGGAAGTCCATAATAATAAATTTCAAATGCTGCTTACCCAAAGAAACAGAATTGACCAATATTTTTCCATATATTGGCTAATACTCTATATTCACTAAGGACAGCGTGATAACAAATATGATGGCAATGTGAAAAATCCAAAATCAGTTAAAAAATAATTTTCATTTTATTTTAATTCGTAAAGAAATATTAATATGATATTCGGCGTCAAAAAAAATTGGTTTTCATCATATCATTGTTACTATTAATATGGGTTTTTTTCAAAATTGGTCCAAATTTTTAAAACCGAAGAATTAGAAACAATTTGATACCGGGAACGCATACTCTGTATGTGCCCGGGTTATAATCTGGGCTATTTTGTCTGCTATGTCTCTGAAACCACTCCTATATTCAACTTGAAATTGTAATCTCATCATAATAAACGTTACGATATAAAGTAAATTTTACATACAATTGTTGGACTTCATTTAATTTAAAATTACAATTGAGCATAACAGACAAAAAAATTAAAATTGTTTCGCTTAGATTAAATAGATAATGACAAAGAAAATTAATATATGTGAAACTATGTGTTCTTTAGTAGAAGTAATAACCATCGAGAACTTTCAACAGAGCCCAGTTAAGAAAACTTAAATCATAAAATTTTTAAATCCCACGATTTAGATTAAAAGAATAATAAGCTTAAGAAAATATACACATACGATGCAAATTGTGTAAATATTTTTTGAACCAAAAAGACGCAATTTTTTTTCATACAATAGTTAATATGAAAATAAAAATTATAAGATGCATTAAAATCAGATACTTCTGAGTTCACTGTTTTGTACACTATTAATAACTTAGAGATTAAGGGGAAAAAGTAAATAATGAAATTTTTAACGCAAGACAATTTTTGCAGTAATGCAAAATTAAGAAAAAAATTTCATTTTGTAGTTTTACTAATGTATTCAATCCATTGTTGATTTTGAATAAATTAATTTTTACATTATGTTTATTTTGAAACAAACATTCAAGAAATATTTTAGTGTATTAATGGAGATTGGTAACAAATTTTACTTTTAATGAAAAAAAAATTAATAACATGTATTCAAACATTTATGAGAAACATGGTCCTCTAATCAATATACAGCCCATATTATATAGCCCACATTGATTCGCCAACTATGGAAAACAGAGAGATATGCCAGGAAACTGCTAATACATTGGCAAGCAAAATACCAACTAAATATGAACGATGCTTCGGTGCAGAATTTTAAAAAACCACAAAGTTAAGAGAGGGAAATTGAGTTTAATCTTTTATGAAACAAACAAAGGTCAATTTTCAGACAAATTCAATAAGTTTACTTCTATATAACTAATTATTATTTAAAAGGTCACCTATTATTATAGGACCAAATTTAAAAAAATTAAGCAGTGAAGTTTCATTAAGCAATATGGTAGTTGATTCATTCTAAATTTTGATATTTTTCGTATAATATTGTGAAACATAAGTAATTAAAAACCAGTCTTGAAAAAAATTAAAAAATTGATTGAAAAATAAGGCAGTTATAGGCTTCTAAATTTGAAGATACGGATAGGGTTGGGTATATCCCTGTCTCTTTTCCTCTTGTAGAATATAATGTGCAATATTAAAAATGACCTCACAACACAGTATTGCCATCCTTGTCTAAAGATTAAATTTAAACTTTTATAACTCGGTCAATTTTTAAGATTATTAAAAAAATTGTTCACTCTTAATCAGCTTGTACCTTGAAATTATGATTAAGGAAATAAAAAAAATTTAGTCAAATACCCAATTGTGTTAAATATAATTTTTATACAAAATTAAACACGCAAAAGTTTATTTTCAATCTCTATTTCAAAATATTAATTCTGTGCAAGTTATCAAACAAAGCACAAACTGAATGAAACATCAAAACTGAAGTATTTTATTATATTATTAAACTATTTCAATAAATATATAACTATTGAAAATTCCTTACGAAATTCTAAAATTTTATAGATTCCTTCCAATATCAGATATACATATATCTCCAAAATAAACATACAGTCAGTTCTCTATAATAATATAGAATTAATAAAAAAAACCTTTTGATGATCCTTTGACAGTAAATTTAAATCTTTAAAGTACTGGAATACTTGACTAACCATAAATATAGGAACTATCTAATAAATATAGTTAAGTAAACCCATAAGTGACAAAAATATAAATTATTGGTTTGTCGTCGAAAATGAAAAAACATGCATGACAAAAAGAAACTATTTAAACTGTTCCATGTCGGTAAAATAGCAGAATTTAGTTCGCAAATAGACATTAAAATTACTGGCCAAATAATTGTTAATATTAAAGACAAAGGATATCCTGAAATCAAATATCCACAAAAGGGACAAAACAAAACCATTACACATAAAAATTCCAAAATAAATTTTATTTATTTATAATTTGAAAAAATATGTGACTTGAAAGCATGTGCCAAAAAATAATATGCAAAAAGAGGTTCTGTTATGAGAAAAGATTTCTGATAAAACTTAACACTGTATTTAATAAAAAAAATTTCAATAATTTGAAGAGAAAAAAAATTTATTTATTTTCTAATAACATTAATACATAAATTTCATATCTTTGCTTTCCAAAGTGCACACACTGATATTCATGAATCTTCAGAAAGATATTTGTGGAAATTGATTTCTTTAGTTTTTATAAGTGTTTCGATGTCCGTTTATACAATGGAAACCAAGAGTTTCAATAATTGGCCACTATATGGCGCTGATGACATTTTGCACAATCTCTTTTAATTTGGAGTTTAGGTAATATTATTTTAATTCAAAATAATTGTTTAAATTCAGAATTAAACAGTAACTAAATGTTAATATAAACAACAAACAATGGTAATAACAAAATGGTAATAACAAACCGCCTGTAAGTCAAATAAGGAGAGATAAACCGATTTACCTCTACTATATTTTATAACTCAACATAGGTCTTTGCATTCAGTCTGTTGACAATTTTTATTGCTTCTCGTAGGTCACATCATAGACTGTTATTTTTATCTTACTATGCCACGAGGAAACAGCCAAATTTAGAATCTACACCATTCTCTTAGTGAATAAGTATTTAGTTTAAAACTTTCAACAATTATGTCAACACAGCTGCTAACAAATATACAATTTTAAAAAAATGCAGTAAGGTTTTTTAAGTAACCATTTAACTAATTGGATACTATTTTAATAAAACATAACTAAATAGTAGATTAATAACCTTTTTTTTAATTTTTTTAATTCGGTTCAAAATTAACCTATATCATGAAAAAACATGTTATAAAAAAATAGTAACGTGAACATGTGAAATACTGACAATACGGTAGTTGATTCATTCTAAATTTTGATATTTTTCATACAATATTGTGAAATATAAGTTAATTAAAAACTAGTCTTGAAAAAAATTCAAAAATTGATTGGATAAGCCAGTTGTAGGCTTCTAAATTTGAAGATACGGATAGAGTTGGGTATATCCCTGTCTCTTTTCCTCTCGTAGAATATAATGTGCAATATTAAAAATGACCTCACAACACAGTATTGCCGGCCTTCTCTAAAGGTTAAATTTAAACTTTTATAACTCGGTAAATTTTTAAGATTATTAAAAAAATTTTTCTCTCTACATCAGCTTGTACCTTGAAATTATGATTAATGAAATAAAAAAAATGTTGTCAAATACCCAATTACACATAATGTATAACATATGAAAACAATGACACATATAGCATAACTAATGAAAAACAAAAATATTTTCATATTTATGTATGAATGTAGCCATCTGTAAATAAATGCACGATGCTGTTCAATTACTATAGCAACCAAGCTTGTATCGGTTCCTGGACCCGAAATAAATAATAAACAAAAATTTTATCAGTTGTAAGATGATTATTACCAATAAAATTTTTTTGTGTCTTATCCAGTTTTCAAGATCCATAATATCAATATTACCGCAAGGATTAAGCATGTATAGTGCTTTTACACGGAGCACCGCGCAGTATAATCACAGCAAAGCGGCTAACGGCTTATTCGGCTTTGAATATTGATTAATAAGTAGTGATAATTCAAGGTTTTTATGAAAGTTCTGTTTATAATAAAGAAACATTTAATTAAATGTAATTATCATTTAGAAAATATTGGAAATAGAAAATATTATGTTTTTGAAAAATATATTAATGATGACATGCAAGAAGCATGTCTAAATCAAAAAATGTTATGGGTTATTTTTGAGGAAAATAACATTTTTGCTGTACTAATTAACCAACACTTGTATAAAATTATTACATCAAAAATTACTGAACAAAGAAAATTCTTCAATTTTTAACGTAAAATTGTAATGTTTGCAAGAACAAAATCTTCATTGAAAATTATATGGGACCCATTTATATCCTGAAATTGTCTATTATACTGAAGTAACACAGAACTAACGAAAGATAAAATTTCAATCCAAGGTTTACAAAAATAAGGAAATTTTGTGTGCATCGCAACAGGAAAATTTCATAGAAAAAATTACATTTTCATTCAAAAAATACAAAAAATAAAATGGTTAAATACAAAAAATAATATGGTTACTTTTATATTTTGAGATAAATAAACAAGGTTACTGCATCATGTCGAAAACACATCTTTTACCAATAAGAAGGTAAACGCTGAATGTTAACCAAAATCTTTGAAAATAAAATAAGTTCATATGCTTGATATTCAAAATAATGTGCCAAAATTTTCACATGAAAACTGACAACTCAATTCAAAAGACAATAGAAATATTTCCTTTTTAATAGCCACTTTCTTTTAAAATAGTTAAATAAAAAAAGACGTTTAGGGCAAAAATGAAAAGCGGGCAAGATTCAAAAAAGTATCCAAGGCAAAACATTCCTTATAAAATGATTTATTGATAAAAAGAGAATATAATTCACACGTTAGTTTCACTATATTATTGTCTGTCATTTTTATTTGTCTATGTCACTATTGTTACGTTCGGAGTTTCAACTATTTATTTCTGATGTGTTCCGTCTTCAATTTTTGACAATAGTTGAAAATAAAATAAATTAATATATGAAATAACTTATTTAGCATACTTTACTGTACTTAAAGTATAAAGAATTGTTGTATTAAAATATACATGCAAAACTTTATTTAAAAGTACATATGGCAATCACGACGACATACAAAAACATAAGACTTGTTTTATTAATAAGTAGACGAGTTTATTTATTTTGAAAGCTTGGAAAATTGTCGATTTAAAGTAGCTTAAGAAAATTGGTTATACCATCTCAACTGGTACACAAATTTGTCTTCAAATTGAAATTTCTTAAAACTTGGTATCCAGCCGCTATGTAGTTAAAGCAAAAAATTGATAAACACAATATATAAAACCAATATACAGGCAAACAATTGTAAATTGAAAAATTCTGTAAAAACAGGAATGTTTAAAATGAAAATATGTATATAGATAATTATTGTGGAATTTTTATCATCTCATACTGACAAAAGCACAAAATGCCATATTTGACATGTTTGGAAGCCGTATAACCTATATATAAAATTCATTATTGTTTATAAAGCCACTGTGTCTAATTAAACTCTTAATAAATTAAAAAAAGATTAAATCTACATCAAATATTTCAATACGAATATTAAACTTAGTTTGCCGCCAACGTCGTTATTATGACGTTTGTCATTTTTTTAATTAGACTTAAGTGCCCCAGTATATTTCATTTATTAAACACTTGTAGAAAATAGATGAGGATTGTTTTACTGTAATAAGCTGCTAATAAAAAGTCAGATCGAGCACAAACATTTCGTATAAAATAGAAACATAAATAAAATGTTATAAACCTTTCGTCAAAACATTGTTCGTAGGTATCCCAGTTTCGTTCGACGTGTATCAATAATATACTACAAAATAACGAGTATACAAATAAATCGATAACAAACGATACGTTTAAGTTATATTTCGACCCGAATTAGCAAGCACAAAGCAGTATTTCACTTTCAAAAACCCTATAAAACGCCGATAATGACAAATTATATCACATATAAATCAATTTACGGCAACGACACGACTGTTGGACGAAAAGCCACACAGTTTTCACGTAAATACTAGATTGTACACTTTTTAAAATAGTTTAAAACTATTTAAAGATTAATCGCGACAATAAGAGAAACTGTATAAAACTTTAATTTGACAGATGAGAGGCGAATTATCGGAGATATAAACAAAAATTGCTAAAAGTAACAGCGCTTGGGACGTCCATGCCAAAAGCATAGATTTAATGCTACTGCTGCCCTTTCAACTTGTTAAGTGTTAGGTGAAACGCGTGGATATGGCAATATTACTATAATTATTACTCTTAATTTACCTTACTCGTCTCTGTAATCATATTTAAAAACATAATTTTACATTTAGTAAATCGTATTATGTTCGAAAAATAGTGTTTTATGGAATATTTTAAGGTAAATTATTTCAATGAATAATGTACGTGAAGATTTTATAATTTTTGTATATTGGTAACACAGAAACGATAAAAAATTGTATCGTATTATTATTATTCCGTTATCGTTCTCCGAGTAAGGTCAACTCCACAAATCCCAACGATTGCTTTATGTTTAGGTTTGCAAAGAATTAGGCTTAACAATTTTCAATTGATATGATACGAACTAAAACTTTTCAGTACAAAAAAATGTCAAATAGCTGAATAATATAATACAAAATAAGTAAAATAATATGTTTGTCAGTGGAATTTTTTGACGTTATCATGCCACGAATGTAAATAATAGTCCGTATTTCTTTAAAGATTTGTACTTATATTTTCCTTATAATGATTAATTACAATATAAATTGGTTGCAATATAATTAAACCCTAATTTACAAAACTATTAGTTGATGTCGACCTTTTATTAATGATATGAACTGAATTGTTCTATAACTTTATTTTTCTTGAAATTTTTGTCCTTACGATATAAGTTTAAAAGGAAACAAATAAATTGATTGAACAATTTTAAAATTTTAGTAATAATTTACATTTATTGCTGTCAAAACATTTTAAGTGTTTTTTTCATTTTTTAACATAAGTATATAAATCATAACATTTATGTTATACCGACATCTATAATTATAGGTCTGGTTATACATAATATTAGATTCTCAGTTATAAAAACTGTTATCATTATTAATATGAAAGGGAAATATCACCTTCAGCTTAAAAAATGTCATATAATTATATTTTATTTATAAAAAATATCAATAATTTTTTATTTAGATAAAATTTATAATATACAGTGTAGAACACCAAATTTTGAATTACTTTCTGTTATATATTCGAAATTTTTTATATTTCGTTATTTACTGATTATTTCATTATCTAACAGTATGTAAATGGTGTCAAAATAGAATCATAAGATCTTATAACATGGTTTTAAATAACACAGATGTTTGAAATTGATATAGACGAACAACGAATAGGTTTCCCTAGTTTTTTTAATATTTTGAGCAAATTACTTCATTTCATTGTTAGACCTCTTCGTGAAAACGAATAGTATTTTAAAATATTTTAAAAAGGACGGAAATTAAGCTAACCCTATCTGGTGAACAAAAATAATAGTTTTATAAACTTCAATTGCTGAACATACGTTAGTATCACAATACACCGCTAGGCAAGTTAGGCGTTATGTATAAGTTTGTTTTATATATTTTTATCGCATAATCTAACGTCCATAAATTTTAATGAAATAGGGCACTAAATTTAACAAAAAAAGAATTAGTTTAGGGACATTCAGACCAATATGGCGATATTATTTTAGGTTTCCACTTTGGAGCTTAAAATAAAAAAGTAAATATACTTGTTGCTTTATTTGTTATTAAACATATATTTCATATATTAAGCATATAGTTTCTCTCGAACGTATGCTAACAGTGAGGGGAGTGAAGAGGAATTACATTAATTTACAATTTTTATGCAAAGGTATATACAGAATACTCGAATATAAATATTTATATATATATATATGTGTGTGTGTGTGTGTATGTGTATATATATATATATATGTATATATATATATATATATATATATATATATATATATATATATATATATATATATATATATATTCACAATTGGCCATTATATCCAAACATACTGATGATAAAGCCACATATTCAAATTTGGCGTCACTTATTCATTTACGATTTATTTTTCGGTTAAAAACAGGAAAAATATAGCTTTCGAAACTGAAAATGTACCATCTGATTATCATATTTAAAAAAAACTGGCGCCATTTATCACTTTTGAATTAAAAGTACATTATTATTTTTCTGTCTTATTTAACTATTTTAAAATGGGGCCGTTTAAAATTTTTCAGTTGAAAAGTATTACTTTATCATTTTTTTAGAACAAAATAATATATGCATTTTTACTAGTATTAACTGACGACACGTGACAGAACACTGAAATATTTAATTGGCCATCTTATCGATCTGGCCTTATTACCCTGCCGTAATTACTTTTAGCATTCATGGTCCTGATTGAACGGCAAAAATTTAGTCATAAAGTGTAAATATCAGTTGTCAAAATATTGTAGAACTATATTTATTTTCAGGTTTAAATTTAAATCTAAAAAAAATAATTCAAGTTGTTCCTGAAGTTTATAAATGTTTAGACAAATATTTAAATTCTACGTGGCTAATGGTAATTGTTGTAAACAAAGCGCAGGTATTCGTGATTAAATCAATATTTATATAGCTACCTGACAGCTGTCAGCGTTTAATGTCAAATCAGTGCGCGTAATGTAGAAACTAACAAACGAAGAACCTTCAAACACAATGAAAAAATCTAAAAAGCGCTCTAAAGAAAAATCAAAAAAGAAAAAGAACAAAGAATATGTAGAATGCACTCCCCTTTTACCTGAATTTTTGGCGGTTGACATCACAATAAAAACAGAAGAAGTCGGCGAATTCAATGAACAGGTTAACGAAAATATCGATTTTGATGAACCGGCCAATTCATGCGCTGAAAATATAGACAAAAGTACAAAATTTATTGCGAATTTATCGCTCACCCTCACTAAACAAGGGGACGGTGAATCCTATAAGATACAAAGGCCTGAAGAAAAAGGCGAACAAGAAATCACTAGTCGACGACCAAATCTGAGAGTAAAGAAACGTTTAAACTTAGCCGAAGACTCAGGTAGCGACACATCTCAGCCAAAGCGTAAATCAAAACACAAATCTAAAAAGCCCATGGAAACAAAAAACCAAGATAAGGCAAGTAAATCTAAATCTAGGTCTTTCACTTGCGGTTTCTGCGGCTACGTCACCTTCTCACAGAATAATCTCAACCGCCACGAGCTTACTCATACAGCGGAAAAGACTATACCGTGCGATGTTTGTGATATGAAATTTGCTCAAATGCAATATATGAAAACACACCGTCAGAGGCACTTTAGCACAGTACGATACGATTGTGAGATATGTGACAAGCAATTCACGCGCATCGATAACCTCCGACGCCACAAAACACTTCATGATGAGTTCAGACCATATGGCTGTGAAATATGCAGCTTTAGAGATCATACCACCTCCGCCATTGTTGCGCACAGGGAGGAAAAACACGCCGATAAGTTGTTCCCGTGCAGTTTTTGTGACAAAAAATTTCCACAACTTTCATATCTCCGGAACCATATCCTTGGTCACACGGAAGGTCGAGATTTCGAATGCGATATTTGTGGGTTGAGTTTTGCTAGGGAGGAAACTTTAACCGTCCACATGAGATCTCATATTAATACAAGGCCCTTTCCCTGTTTTGTGTGCAACCGACGTTTTTCCAGGAGACATCATCTCGAAATTCATAGTATGTCGCACACATCTGAAAGACCGTACAGCTGCGACGAGTGTGACAGCCGATTCAAACATGTCGACACTTTGAAGAAACATAAACGGAAGCATGTTAATCCCAAGGAATTCGCTTGTGGAATGTGTGATAAACGATTTTCAAATCGATCAGGTCTTCGATCTCATTCCTTCGTTCATACCGGCGATCGTCCATTCAAATGTGATTCTTGTCCTAAAACATTTATTCAGTATAAAAGCTTATTGGCTCATAAACTAACGCACAGATCCGAGGGTCCGTTTGAATGTGCTCGATGTGGGCGAACTTTCATGACAATGGTTGCATTTAACAAGCATGTGGAACTATCACACAAAGGTGAACCATTACCTCAGAGAAAGTTCACGAAACGTGAACTGGCAACTGAAACTGTTCAACGAGAACTAGAAAAATCCAAAGTACAAAACGAGGACCAAAATGCCAATGACGCGTCTAGTTTGCTAGGAGAAAATAATGATTTACATCATGTTGAAAATTTAAATGTGAATCCAACTGAAACAACAGCTATAATTGAAGATATACATAGTAACATAGAACAGGAATCGGCAACACTGGACATTCCAAATTCTCATTCTGCATTTAAACCAATTGATTTTACAAATAAGCAGAATCACATATCTATCGAGACACACATACCAAATTATCGAGATCATTTCATTACTGAATCTGCAATCAATTACCACTTAGGAGGCAGTAGAGATTACTTCAATTCAGGTGAAGCATGTGACATGACAAGGAACAGTAATGAAGCATCTTCTAGCTTTGATTCAAGACGGAGCAATGATTTGAAGAAAGTCTTTAGTTCATTATCGCATGAAGGTTATAGGCGTTTGGATAGCGACCCGTATTCCATGATAGGCACCCGACTGGATCACTATATGGATACGGCGCATGCCCAATACTTTGATTATTCACGGAGTGAAGCTTACATGAAAATACAAAGTTTCATAAATCGAATGGAAAATTAATGTCATGCATTTTTTGTATTTATGCAGTTTCTAGCGGCGGACCAATTAGTGAATCAAGCCATTTGTTCTCAAGTTGGTTGTTAAATATTTTCGCTATAGGGTCATTTTGTTAAAAATTTATCTTTAGGGTAATTCAAGTTTTCCATTAGTATGTCTTGGCTATTAGCTACAAAATCAACATTTTTAACAGTTTTTCAGAAAGTCAAACATGTTTATAGGGAGCGTTGACAAGTAATAATGAAGACCATGTAAGTAAGGATAATTTTTGAAAATGTATAGTGTTTTGTGATACATTTTTATTTTAGAAAAAACCATTATTACATGTTAAAAGTAGCATTTATTCAAAAAGAATGAGATAACTTTCGAAAACATACATTAATTTCTGCCAGTATTTTTATTTAGAATTATCATATTTTGCTCAGCTCTCAACAAACGTTTGTAATTCTTTAAAAAAATATAATTTCAAAAAAATTAATGACTTCGAATGCCAAAACGCTATATTTGCAAAACCATTGTCATAAGTAATTTCAGTTTAAAGATTTAGTACAGCAATTAAACATGAGTTAAATTTAAAAAGTTGTAATTGTGTTTCTGGAGCTATGGTTCAGGTAAAAAAATTCTCACAGCAATAGATAGATAGCACCACCACTATTAGTAAATTACATCACGGTACTTTAAAATGCTGTAAGATCCTTTACAATGTTTTGCTGTCCAACTGCAGTAAGTGCAGTATAAAGTTCGTATCAATTGTTACTAATGGACACGAACAAGTAAAATAGTTTATTTTTTACTGTATTGTATAATAATTTCAATTTACCAAATGAAATTGTTAAGATCTTTTATTGAATGTTATATCAGAAATTTAATATTTTCTGAAACAAAAAATAGTATTGTCACTGTAATAAGAATTGTTATTGATTGCACAAATCTCGTTTCTATAGGCATATATTAGTTATTGCAATTGACATAATAAGATATTGAATGTGTTCAATGAGGTGTTAAAATTTGTTACATGGATAAAATATATTCACTGGGCAACATTTGTGTAACCATCTCAGGGATTTACTCGGTGTTAATTTTTTTAAAATATTGACATAACTTTATGGTACATAGTACATATTCAAATTGCCATTTTAGACAGTAAGGTGTAAGAAAGTTATTTAACAGTTAATATATTAGGTACAAGTTACATTTAAAATTGAATTTACAAATGGAACTTGAGTACAAAATATTGATAAACTTTACTTGGAATATATCTGCCCCCTTTTACTATTTTCTATCTTAGAATGTTTACTTACATATTTTCTGAAATCTATCTATGTATTTTTTATAGATAAGTGCAGTGTACATAATTTGTTAGAATCTGTGGTATGACCATGGCATATGAAGGCGTCGTCCCGACTTAATCTGTTGTAAGTGTTGTCAAAGTGATACATGGTTTGACCATGCTCGTTGATAAAGGTGGGTCAGGGTTTGTTTACGTAGCCTGTAAGGTTTGCGAACTGTGATGGTGGCAAAAATTGTTCTCAAAACTAGTTTGATCGGTGACAGAGTGGTGGTTAAAATTGTGTGAATTTTTTAGGAAATACCACTATTATTTAGATGTATAAATATTGTAACAATGATTATGGTATACAGCTTTGTTATACAACAAACATTACCCAACTTTTAACCTTAAACTCCATTAAAGATATATATTTGTCCTCGGTAGCGTTTATAAACAAGATGATGGATGTAGCCAAGATTTTATTTGGGGTAAGACTGCACTTGTCCTCAGCAGCGTTGCAGGTTGCAAATAAATAGCCAGTATTTTGTTGGAGTCGAGGAGAGGGAGAGGGCAGCATTTAAAAATTATTGTCGAAATCTCTTCTAGAGGTGCGTATTCTGCTTGCAGTATGCAAGTATAGGTTGCATGGATGTAGCCAAAATTTATTTCATTTAGGACTAGAAGGAACAATAATTGATCTTATTTTATAATATTAAAAAAACAAGCGTTCTGAAAATGAAGATATCATTTTCAAATTTGTGTATTTTTAAGGAATTTGTTTCTTTGTATGCTAAATATAAAAAAAGGTTCTGTCGGTATTTATGGACCCGTGACTATGTAAAAAAAATATTTTTATTGAGGCGTGTGTACTACGTAGCTATGTATACAAACATTTTTTTTTGATACTAGGTCTATAAAAATATTTTTTTGTAGTTAGAAGGAATCTTTAAATATTTACTATAAATATATTTTTTGAAATAGATTATTTACTTCATAACAGATTGTTTGAAAAAGCAACCTGATTATAAATCATATCTAACTTTTTAAATTTCATGTCATTAATTCGCAGAGAAAATTAAATTATACTTGTTTAGGGTGGGTGCAGGGAGCATTTCTCATTTTTTGTTCATGTCTTAATAATAGTGGGCAGAAGATTGTTTGAAAAAGTAACCTGATTATTCATCATATCTAACTTTTTAAATTTTATGTCATTAATTCGCAGAGAAAATTAAATTATAATTGTTTAGGGTGGGTGCAGGTAGCATTTCTCATTTTTTGTTCATGTCTTAATAATAGTGGGCAGAACATTGTTTGAAGAAGTAACCTGATTATTCATCATATCTAACTTTTTAAATTTTATGTCATTAATTCGCAGAGAAAATTAAATTATAATTGTTTAGGGTGGGTGCAGGTAGCATTTCTCATTTTTTGTTCATGTCTTAATAATAGTGGGCAGAACATTGTTTGAAGAAGTAACCTGATTATTCATCATATCTAACTTTTTAAATTTTATGTCATTAATTCGCAGAGAAAATTAAATTATACTTGTTTAGGGTGGGTGCAGGTAGCATTTCTCATTTTTTGTTCATGTCTTAATAATAGTGGGCAGAAGATTGTTTGAAAAAGTAACCGGATTGATATTCATTTATGTGTTTTTTATTTTATGTGAAATATTTTTGGAGAAAATTGAGTTGGATTTTTTTCCCTTTCTGCAGTTACAACAAATGCCAGGCTAATTGGATTGCCCCACTTTGGCTATGTTCATGATTGTTTGATACATAATTTTACCATTTCATAGTCAAGTTTCACCAATATATGCTTCAAGAGTTCATGTGCTAATACGTAAGACATTATCCAAACTGCAATAATGCTGAAAAATATGAGGCATCTCGAAGTCTGCGTTCTTGTTTGTTGTAGTCTAATTGGTTTTCTTGGAATTTCTCATTTTAATATTGTGTTGAAATTCAACTCTTGCTGTACAAACGTTCTGGTTTGAGTGAGATTTGAACTTGTAAATTCTTGATCACATTTCTGCAGCTACAACAAATACAAAGCTATGCATTTAATAATGCTAGTATTCTAAAGCCATGAATATTAAAAAAATCTCTAATAAATATTATAATTTGCAAGTACCATATTATGTCAAATTTTGTTAGCATTCATAAACCTGACTCTATTTTCCTTTAAATTTAAGCGTATGAATTATCATAAACTGACATTTTTAATGGATTTCATTTTTCAAATTTGTGGTTCAAAATTACTCATTGATTGGAATGCCCCACTTTGGCTATGTTCATGATAGTTTGAAACATAAATTTACTATTGCATAGTCAAGTTCCACCAATATGTGCTTCAAGAGTTAACATTCATAAAGCTTACTCTATTTTCCTCTAAATTTGACTGTATGAATTATCATAAACTGAAATTTTTAATGGATTTCATTTTTCAAATTTGTGGTTCAAAATTACTCATTGATTGGAATGCCCCACTTTGGCTATGTTCATGATAGTTTGAAACATAAATTTACTATTGCATAGTCAAGTTTCACCAATATGTGCTTCAAGAGTTAACATTCATAAAGCTTACTCTATTTTCCTCTAAATTTGACTGTATGAATTATCATAAACTGAAATTTTTAATGGATTTCATTTTTCAAATTTGTGGTTCAAAATTACTCATTGATTGGAATGCCCCACTTTGGCTATGTTCATGATAGTTTGAAACATAAATTTACTATTGCATAGTCAAGTTTCACCAATATATGCTTCAAGAGTTAACATTCATAAAGCTTACTCTATTTTCCTCTAAATTTGACTGTATGAATTATCATAAACTGAAATTTTTAATGGATTTCATTTTTCAAATTTGTGGTTCAAAATTACTCATTGATTGGAATGCCCCACTTTGGCTATGTTCATGATAGTTTGAAACATATTTTTGATACATAAATTTACTATTTCATAGTCAAGTTTCACCAATATATGCTTCAAGAATTAACTTTCAGATAAACAGCAGAAACTGTTTGCACAGACAAACATGTTGAGATTATAAATGTTCCCTGTTTTATTATGGAACATATTCACAATATGTCGAACATTTCGTAAACATTCATGAAAATGGGTGAGGGAAAGCTTTAAAATCAATTGCAATGCAAAAAAGACGGCAAGAGTATATTCTTTATTAAAAGGGAAAATATTGTTTTTCTTATTATTTTCTAAGAGTGTTTATTTAGCTAATTGAAGTATAGTGTGTGTTTCACAGACTTAATATACTACGAAGTATATTAAGTTCATAGTATGTTAAGTCTATGGTTTGTTTATTCATAAAATCGTGGAAGTAGTGTTTTATTAAAAAGTGAATGAATTATTTTAATTCATCATTATAAAATACATGTAAAATTGTCCAAAATGATAATGTTATAAGTGTAAAAGTTGCTTTGTTTATTACCTAAAACTCTGCAACTAAGTGACAAATCGCTACTAAACTTTGCATGCATATAACTCTTGCCATGGAGAACACATAGCCTGTAATAACTAGTAGCAAAATAACTAATACTATTAAAAGATGTTAGCAGTTTAGTAGAAAGAGACAGAAATACTGCACTGAGTATAGTTACCCGTAGACTGATTTGACGATATGTTGGCTAGTTGTTTTAGTTTTAGCAAAGTGGCTGTGTGACTAGCATGAGAGGAGGTCAAAAAGTTCAAGGATGGGAAGGAAGGTAAAAAAAAATGTGATATTTTTTTTCCAAATATATACTCCCTTAATCATAATACATTTCTCAGATCTGTCGATTAATTATTTATATCCTCAAAAAAATGTTTTCTCTTTATCTAAAGTTGAAATTGCAGATTTGACCTTTTGTTTTTTATTTTTGGGAATAAATCATTATCATAGGGTGCCAAGTACAGGTTGTACGCTAGGTGTTGCAATATTTGAAAGCCACACATTGAAGGGCAACCAATGAAACATGGCTCTCTTGTGTGCAGGGGCATTTTTGTGTAAACTTTCGATGATTTACCTTCCCTTTTCTCCTTCAATGCACTTTTAAGCTGCTCCAGTAGACCAGCATAGTACTCTCCCATTATAGAAACATCCTTATTATTGAAATTGGTGAGCAAAGTCCGAAAAAGGCATATGAACAATTGACACATTGCTTTTCCAGCAGCGTGAGCATTCCTCATAAATCAATGACATCTCATCAAATATGATGATAGATGATGATCTAAATTTGATGTTCTCCGTAGTTGATAATTTCTTCCTGAATGAGTTGCTTGATCGATGATAGCTCAGAGGTTATTAACACGTTTAAGCCAAAACTTGGTGTACTCGTATTGAGTCTCTCATTGCATGTGAATAAGCAACCAAAGTTAGTTTGCACTTTAATTATTAATTAAAACATTATCTAGTCAAAAATTTATACGGTATAAATAATGTCATATAAGAAGCTTTCTGAACAATTAGTACTATTCGAAGATCGAATGATGTCTATGCCACCACTCGTGTTACCTAGATTTTGAATATGGAGCTCACATCATATGTTATAGTCAATTTTTAGATAAGTTCGACCACCACTATCTTTACGGTTGGTTGGAAATGGTGCGATCGCAATTGTGGTCAAGTTTAAGTCATAGTTGTGTTTAGTCAGCAGTCATTGTGCAAAAATTGTATATGATAATTGACACTCACGTTGTTAAGGTGGGTCACATCTGTTGTCAGGTTGGAAATAGTGCGACTACAATCGTCATGTGGGAATACACGATGACTGCCATTAGTGTTGTTAAGAGACGTCACGGTGGACCAAAATGTTATATGGTTTTGTAATGTAGCATATTTTGCTCCAAGTTTTGTCGTTTTGTACGTCGTAAAGTAATTTGTACTTAAAATGTGATGGAAATTTTAGAGTGATATTTAAAGTGCCATTTTGTGGTTACTCAGCCAGAGAGCCATTGAGTTGAAATGCTTAAGTTGGCTACCGTGATAGGGTTGGGCACAGTGTTATGTTTTTAAATGTTGAGTCGAAAATATTTTAAAATTATATATATATTTATATTTACATACATTTATATTTGAATCGCTTCTGTGTATAAAATTTGCATATAAATTTTGTTATCCAAAGAAAATTTTGGTGTTTCAAGGTATTTAGGATAATGTGATTTTATTAGAGTCTTCTGAGATTGAAAAAAGAAATGCCCATTTTACTTCGCCACACTATTATGGTGTGTTGTAAAAATATAGACATATTTTATTATTTTTTATTTATAAAGTACTGAAAGTAATTTCTAAAACTCCATTCTTAACATTAGAAAATGGATCATAGATGTAAAGTCCAACTGCTGTTTTGGCTTATTGTACAGTTGGGATATTGTTATATAATGCCTTAGTAAAATACTTTGCGAATGTCAACATTCTGTATGTAATTATAAAAATAATGCTACTTTATTGATTAAAGAAACAATTACTTTGACTAATGACAGCTCAAAGAAGCTACTTTTGTGAAATAATATAGATTATATAAAAAAAGAATGAAAAATGGGCATTTTGCTTTCACAACTTTAGAGCCGTATAAAAGTAGTTCTTTACCTTTGGAACATTTTAATGCTAAGAAATGTATTTCTAAATGTTATTTGATCTCTGCAAAAGTTCCTTGAACCTAACAATTCAGTATGATTATAAAGGTATAATTAGCATATCATGTTTGTTAGTTTAGTGAGTAAAAATATCACACATTGATTATTGAATGTTCTAAGATTACTAAATTTTAATAGTTAATGTCGACATAGGAGGATAAATTTGTAGCAAAGACAAAAAAGGCATTTTGAGATTGTTTATGTCTAATATCTATTATAAGTGGAAACAACATTGATGAATGTTATAAAATATTTTGTTATTTATGACATGAGAAAGCTATAGAGTAATGCATTGAATGTATTATTGTAATTTTGAAAGATGGTACAGAACCAGAAAAACATAAATGGAGTTGTCAGCAGCTGTATTGGTTAAGTTTTCCTATATAATTTGAAACCAATAAAAATGAACATCAAACCTTTGTAAATATATTTTATTGTTGGAATTAAATTTTTTTAACAGGCACAAATCTTTCCTTTTCCTTAGATAGTTTGCATTATTTAACATTATTTTTCCGCTCCTTGCATTTTTTGCATTAATTTTTTATATTTTTGGTGCATTTTGCACAAAATTTTTTTGTTTGGTTCAAATACAAATTTTTACCGGATTTCAGGTTTTAATTTAATCTTATTTCTTTAGAATGATAAGATCTATTTTCAGTCGCTTGATGTCATTTGAGGGCAGTAGAAATCGTGGGAAACCATTGTCAACTCAAAAAAATTTCTAACATTTCACCAAAAAATTAATTGAAAATGATTTTTTTCACTCTCTTGTAAACTTGAAAAAGATGTGATGAAAGACGTTGCAATTTGTTAGACATTTAACCTGTCGTTTTTAAATACATTGTTATACACAGTTAACCTGTCGTTTTTAAATACATTGTTTAACAAATTCTTAAGTAATGGCGGTTTGAACTAAAATTATTTAGATATTTGCAAAATATTGTATGCATAATTAGCAATTTTGATGATTTCTTTTGGTTTAAATACTGCTTCCAGTAGTGAAAATTTGAGTTTGGCACAATTAAAAAATAAAATGAAAATAGCTTTGAGCTGAATTTTAAAATTGTTAAAGCATCATTCGGTATAAAAGAAAAATATAATTTCTTATGTTTTTCTTTTATATGGGTGTGATATTATTATAATTTTTGTATTTTTTACTATGTGTGAAAAAATACAAAATTATAATATTTGAGTTTTCAAATTTATTTCGTATCAAACTCTTCTTTATACCTGTCAATTATAATTAGGAATGTTGTAACCTTGGGACATAGGGAAGGTGTAGCAAGGTGGCCATTGTTTCTGGAATCAAATTTCTTTTTTTTTCTGCTTTGGCTATTTGCTATTTTTACCTTATTTATATTTTTACTTTTATTGACTTGTATTTTTACTTGACATAGTATAAATAATTATTAGATTATAATTTATAATTATATTTCCATAGTGTACCCTATAACAATTATAAGAGGGAACTAAAAAGGCAGGTTTAAATTGAAAAAAAATACAATATAAATAAGTTTAATTTAGTACTACAAAAAAAAAATTACACCATGGTTATGTAAAGTACTCAAAAGTGTATAAATAGTATAGGGGAGAACAAAACATTAGACCGAACTGAGAATGAGAACAGTTCTACTATGATGCAATTATCTAGGAAAATGTTTCTTTTGCTCACAAAAGTTTATAATTTAATGCAGCACTCGCTACTTTAATGCTGTTGTCGAGTACTTTTTTTCTAGTTTAAATGCTTACATACAGTTTTCACATCACATTAGGAATAATTTCAACAGCGCAGTCAACAACAGCAAAATTTTTATGGCAGCATATGGCACAAAGCTTTAGAGAGAACATATTAGAACCTAAATAGTTGCTGTAATCGGTGTGACAAGTTGGAGGGTGGCAAGGAGATAGTATAATTACTTCAAACAATAAATTTACCCGTCCCATTCCGATAAGTTAGTAAGTATAAACTGCAAACTGCTACTTTCTAGTTTTAGAAAGTTTAACCCATTAGTGGTCACTCTCTCTTTAATTTTTATGCCTTTATATATTGAAGAAATTTCTTCTTCACCAAAATTAATGGCTGAATTCAAGGCACAATAATTTTGGTACAGTTTCACAATGTCAAGTTCTCTTATTGTCTCAGAAAAGTATCAAATCATCTATGGATTTGTTATAGCGTTTTTCATTAAAGGTGTTGCACATAAGGTGATGCATAAAAAAATAATGTCGGTTCCGCTTTCCGTTTATTTTGCTACTTCTTAATTGTGATCTCTAAATGAAGTAACCACTTGCAAAATTTTGCTTACATAAGTCTAAAGCTGTGACAGACGGGGAGGCATGAGGAAATTATAAGTGTTACATGTTCAACTACAACCCTAAAAATGTAGAAGAGCTATAGAACAGGAAAAATCTTTTACGCAATCATTGAGAAATATTGGAACAAAAGTTAAGGAGTGAAACATAAAAATTAAGTTTCTTTGATCTCAAAATAAAAAAAAATTTAAAAAAAGGGAATTTTATGGCTTTTATGAAGCTAAATTTTGGTAAGAAGATGAGGTGAAGTTAAAGGAATTGGAATTATGGGCGATGAATTTTTTACAGATTTGTTTCAAAAGAATGTATGCAGATAAAATTTCTTCCTTGTAGAATTATTTGTGCTTTTAACTGAAACTGGGGTAAGTTCAATCTTAAGAAGATCTGAATCTCTCAAATTTTGATTTTGTGCATATCTGGTTGGCAACATGTACACACGCCACTTTCTTCCACCGATTTCTGGAATGTTATAGAAGCTTCTAGAATGTTTCTTGCAGGGTATATAAAGAGTGTCGCGTTTGAGCTTCTGTTCAGTTTGCAGTGAGTACTGAGTAATCGGCAAATAAAGAATAAATGAAAAAATGGAAGTATTGTTGCATTGTTTGGCAGATCTACTTTCATATTCTCATACTGGAGTGGAAAACAACTTCATGCTTTGAGAAAATAGTGGAAATATTCCGTTTGGCTATGACATGAGCTAACACTGCTTCAACTTCAGAGGAGAGCTAATGTGTGTATGGAGCTACTGAGTTCCCATCGTACCAATGAGTGACTAAAGTATATGGTTACAGGAGATGAAAAGTGGGTGGCTAATGTTAATTTTTCAAATGAACGCCAGTGGCTATGAACTGGAAAAAAGGTGTACCTACACCAAAATATTACACTGGACAAAAGATACTTTTGAATGCATAGTGGGGTATAAAAGCAGTTACTCATTAGGAATTCCTTCAGGGAACAGTATAATTACAGCTAAGATTTAGTGTGAACAATTGAGCAGTCACTGCTAAACTTCCTTCAAATTAAAACAGTTTATTTTTTACATGACATTTCAATGCTCGACCGCACGTAGCAAAAGTAATGTGTGAAAATCTACTTTCACTTGGATGGAGTGTGCTTAGTATCTGGAAAGTCTCGACATTTTCGAAGTCCTGGGACACGAGACTTCCCAGGATCAAAGTCCCGGGACATCCTGGGACTTCAAGACTTTTCAAATAAAATAAGAATCCAGTTCACTTGCAAGACGTATCAATGAAATCGCCATTTTAATAAAATCAACATTTATTGAATATTGTAAAGTTTCTAATGTTAATTAAATTCTAAACAGTTTATATGTTTAATTCTCGTAACTACGGATTATGGTTTTGTAAACAAAATATTATAATTTTATCTTTGTTGTAATAAAATATACAACAGACTTTATAAAGTATCATACTAATTATCAATAATAATAACAATAATATAATAACTAGACATTAACCATATTTTTTATAATTACAGCTCCATTTCTAGATTATATAGTCATAACATTATAAAACAGTCTTAGTAATCATACTAATTATAAATACTCATCATTTAATCTAGAAACCAATCGGTCATTACAACGATCGAATTCCACCTCATTTTGACATCCATAATAAACAGTGTTCTCTCCTAAATTCTACTTTAACATATTTTTGTAATTGGCTGATTTTCAGGAGTTTCTCTAAAGAATTTTGTTATAAATCGAGTGCCATGAAGCATTTTTAATATCATTGATTAGTTGTAATGGGCAGTTTGTTACATAGCTGGCATTGTAATGTTGGTCTCCTTTAGAGAGTTTTTTGTTCTCCTTGATTTAATTATCCCTATCATCAATATATTTGTAGAAAGAAGCTGCACATGTGGCAGTAGTCTGATTTTAAAAAAAATATGTCTGCAACTCCTATATATATTGCGTGATTTAAGTATAGGATAATCTCACTGGAACTTCCTCTTTCAAACTTTCTCATAACATTTGGAACATCACTCGTGGTGGCCACAATATGTTTTTTTTTTAAATTCGATTGAAATCTTTGGTTTCGCATTTCTCAGGTATAAAAGCGATCCTTTTGTTCACACCATGATTTCGGATGCTTGTCCCTTTATCAAACCAAAGGCTGAAAGAAGCACTAGTGTACCAATTAAATCTTTAAAAATCAGAATAATTTCTTCTTTATAGTAATATGATTTTCAATTTTGGTCATATTCATTTTGTAACCTCTCTGCATAATACATTCACAAATGAATTTGTTTTTTGTCACGGTCCTTGGTGTGAGTCAATCCTCTGGCACCAAGTGGGAGCTTATTTTTAAGATTTTTTATTATTAAAATTTTTTTCACCGTATCGTGTTATTATATTGCTTTTCTGTTTTAATTTTTATCGATTCCTTTTTGCGAGATTTTCCAGGCTGCATAACAAATTTTGATTCTTCTGGCTGGTTGCAAAAATATTTGGACACTTTGGCAGTACCTGCTAAGGCTTGTGTCATAAATCCAACCCTTCGTATGAAATTTTTTTAGACATAATTATGACTGTGGTGTTGATTTGTTTATTTTAATGTAACGTTTACACATTTTGTCTGTACCTTCCATAATAAATGATTTGATCTCTATTTAACTTTTTTGTATGTCTTTTTATCGTTATCTTTAGTGTTTATTGAGCGACATTAAGAAATCAGTTTATTTTAAAATAACAAATGCCATCCAATGTAAACATCTAACTTAAGTTAACAAAATCTTCAGTGTCTTTTAAACTTACAAGAGATGGGCATCGTCTCCACAAGGGCTTCACAATCACAACACTCGCATCTAATATCGACACTGACTGACTAGAGCTGGCCGACACCGTAGGTTTTAGAAACACATTCACATTAACAAAGTCACAAATGTCACTGATCTCATATATGCTTGTCCCAAAATAACAATATAGCAGCAATCGCATAGTGTACTCACCGGTGAGTTACGTAAATATAAATATAAAGTAATTACTCATTAAACTAACAGATGGTACTCTCAGTGACAAAGTCCGGGAAGCTTGAGAAAATAAAGCTTATTATGACCTATTGTAAATAAAATTATTACTACTTGATTCTGCAAGTATCAGAACTCGAGACAATTAAATTCCCGGGACTTCGAGACACAAGACGTCCTGGGATACAAACCCTGAATGTGCTACCTCACCCACCATACTCTCCAAAACTTTTGCTATCAGATTTTTTACTTTTTTTAATTTTTCTTTCAAGTAGGAATATTAAAGTCTCTTTTGACATGTCACAGTTCAACTTCTAATTATTATGAGCAAATATCCTTATTATCTATACGTATATCTACAAACAATCAAACAGGCCTTAATGAGGGCCAATGTACATTTTACCATAAAATGGCCTCCATACATTTTTATCTTCAACATAATCCCTGATACTATAATAAATCTTCGAAGTAAGCATGTGTTTAATATGCGTTTTAAATTTTGCTATGGGAAGGTTTATTATATCCTCAGGTATCTTGTTAAAAAAGAACACCATTGCCCAGAAAAGACTTATTAGTAATTTGTAATCTAAATTGAATATTATGAATTTTATTTTGATTTCTTGTATTAAGAGTATGGATATCAGACCCTTTAACAACGAAATTTAAGTTCTTTTTAACATACAATAGGTTTTCATAGATATATAACGACAGCAAGGTCAGAATATTTGCCTCTTTAAATACATTTTTTACTAATTTTCGGGATTTGATATTATATATGGCTCGGACTGTTCTCTTTTGCAGAATAAAAATAGTTTTAATATCTGCAGCGCTGCCCTACAGTATATTACCATACGACATGCTGTGGAAATAAGCAAAATAAACTAACCTGGCTGTCGCTGCATCAGTCAGCTGCCTAATTTTTCTAACTGCAAACACAGCTTACCTTAACCTGCTACTGAATGTATATGAGCAGCCCATTGTAATTTATGATCTAGAGTAATACCCAGGAAAGTGGCAGTGGTCACTATTTCTAGTACTTTGTTATTCAAAATTACATTGCCAATAACCTGGGGTTATTGACTGAAAACCATTTATACAATTTATTTAGAGTTTCATTAATATTTGTTAGGTCTGTTTCTTTCCTATCCACTCTGAAAATTAAGGAGGCGTCATCGGCAAAAAGAACAATATTGCACATATTTCTTACCATGAATGGTAAGTCATTAATATAGACATGGAACAAAAATGGAGCCAGTATAGAACCCTGAGGTACTCCCAATTTCATAATAGATCCTTTCGAATTAGTACCATTAATTTCTTACTTGGTGTTCCCGATTTGCTAAATAGGACTTAATAAGATCAATTGCCATTCCCTCAATACTGTAATAACTTAGCTTATTGCTATGCGTATTATGATCAACGCAATCAAAAGCCTTGGAGAGGTCACAGAATACCCTTATAGTATCTTGGGAATTCTCCCAGGGTGTGAAGACAGTCTTAATGAGATGAAATCCAGCATCTTACGTGAATTTTCCTCTGGTAAACCCACATTATAAATTATGTAAGATCCTGTGTTTATTAAAATGACAGAGCAGTTGTTTAACAGGAGTTTTTAAAAATTTTATTGAGAGTAATTCATAGGGTCTTTCGTACAACAGCTTTAACTGACGCCCTCATAAGTCTTTAGACTTTTTTACATTTAGCGATTTAAAGGTTTTTATAATATCTGTACATGTCACATGATTGAGATTAAATTTAGACACATTAAGTTTGGCATTCTGTTTTAAGAGCCTATCAGCGACAAGGGGATCAGAAGCGACTCTTGTAGTTTGAATACGAATATTCTAGAAAAAGTTATCAAACTTAGTGGCTACCAATTTTTGATCTGAAATTATCACGTCATTTATTTTTAATGACCGTGTTTTCTCGATATTTTTCATATTGCTAGTTTCAGAATGGATTACCATCTGTTTTGCTCTTTGTCTAATAATTTACGTGATAGTTTTTCAGTCAAAGGCTCAAAAAATTCTACAAGGAAGAAATATTAGCTCTGCTTACATGTTGGCGACAAGTGTTAGATACTGATGGTGCTTATTTAATTGACGACTGATGTTATTCACTAGATGTCAAAACTTGAAAATTTTGTGTACGAAAGGACGACAATTCTGGAGAGAGTGGTAGGTACTTTAGCTAATCATAAAATACTTTAGCTAATCATTGTCATGATGGAAACTTGGTACCTCCATGCGCACATCAATCCTCTTGTGGAGTTGAAAGAGTGTTAACCCATTTAGTAGCCAAACAGTTATTTCCCCTTACTTCCCAAAGCATGAAGTTGTTTTCCCATTAAAGTATGAAAACAAGGTAGCAATTTTGTTAGATAATGCGAATTTTACTTCGGATCTCTTTCAGTAAGGTTCTTTAATCTCTCTGTAGGAAGATAATGAAAGAGATTAAAATTTCCTCCTTTGAATCCTTGGAAACTATACTTGGTCATGTTATAGATAAGTGCACCTCCTCCAATCGTTGGGCATATATTGTATGTTGCTTTTAAACCTTTACGAAACAAAAATATCCTCATGTTTTCTTCATGAAATTTCCATATTTTGTTCGTTCTTTGCTCGCTGAAACTCAGCAACAGAGTGCGGCATTTTGATTGATAAGCATGACTTGAAAATGACAGATTATAGAATACATAGAACATATTGTCAAATGGACAGCTGCAAAACAATCAAGGGTTAAAGAATCAAACTGCCTATTTGCTTTCGCACAATTTTTTTATTGAGTTATTAGAATACGTCCTACATGCACTTTTTTTGAGTACAAAGTAATACGACAGGCTACCATACTGTAGAACACTGCAAATCTATCACATCTGGGACCAAAAGCATGGAGGGGTGGGGAGAAGTTTATTTACATTACGCTGTTGTACAATTAGAAAATAAACTAGTTTTAAAATGTACTATGTTTAACAAGTGTTAAATGAGAAATAAAATTTCTTATGAAATAAATTTTAGGTTAATTTTTAAAGATGAAAACAATCAATATTGTCAATTCGCATTGAAGAGTCTATTTTTTTTGTAATATCCCTCCATATTCCTAACCACAAAATATACATTAATGTGGAAGTGAAGTTTTGTTCCACACATTGTAGCGTCGCCAGTGGTAGGAAACATGTGTCGACCATTTTGCTGTTGCACTTTCGACCGTGACTGCAACTACAAAATGGTCTATTCTAATATTATAAAGGGGTCAAATTTGATTCTTTGTAGGGATAGTGCCATAGATTCCAAAATGACTCTAAAAATTATTTCACTAATAGAAAGCTGCATTATCCCAAACTAGTATAAGCTATATTTTATTTCGATAAAAATGAAAAATTTAAAGTTCGAAATATCGATTTAGTAAATGAAATCATGTGCTGGCATATACATGAAAAAAAAGTACAAGGAAAATATTAGTAGATCTAAAAAAAGTCAGTGAGACCATAAGTCTAGTTTTAATATTTAAGCAACAATAACGTTATTTATGTTAACAATAAATAGAATGTTATAAGGTGATCTTTAATTGTACTTTTTATGTATAATTACATTAATATTTATAAATAAGAATCATTTCATCATCTAGGAAATTTCATGTAGACAACATTTCCTCTGTACAATATACTAGTTGGCCTCAAGAAGTGCGTTGGCGCTCAGTGCATATATGGGTGAGAAGTGGTTTTATCTCGAGTGGGATCCTCCGAATATCAATCTATCTTGTTACCACAAAACAATAAGACGTTAAATATTGTATACAGAGAAGCCTTAATGTGATATAATTATTATCTTCCTAGCCGAATTTGTCATCTACATCTATACTTATAAAACAGTACGATGACTGAGTGACAAAGCTTAGAACTAAATACATAGAAATAAACAAAATGACTGTAAAATGTCATTATACTTATGAAAAGTTGATGTATGTCCTTTTAAAGGGCAATGTATATGCATTTACAATAAAATCCTAATTTACTTGCAAGAATTGTCAGTAAATAAATTCAAAAGGACTATGAAGCGTCAAAACAATCTTTTGCAAAAAAAAGTCTGTTACAAAATATCAGTTTATTTAGAAGATAAAAAAGATTGGCATGGCATGCTCTATCACACATAATTTCATTCATCCACATATTTTTTATGTAATTGTGTCTATTGGCCATTCTACTTTTTAATGGACACAAACCTGTTCTGAGTGAAAGAAATAATTTCCCTTTACAAATTTTTAATTTTATGAAAAAATGCATTAAATACGTTTATGATTTAATTTGCATTAAATCGTTTATTTAATGACCCTATTGTGGAAAAAATTACGAGCGTACTAACTTATTTAATATGTAGATACACGGTAACAACGTTGTACTTCATAATAACGCAGTCGTTTTCATACAAAAAAGAGGTGTCCCAGGCAGCGTTTGTCACGAATAAATATGGAAAGGTCTTTTAAAATATATTCTCTAAATAACGAGGTTAAATGTACACAGAATCTTAAAGAATATTATTATTTTACTATATAATTTATGGAATGTCCTTGAGAACTGTAAAGATTGTCTTGGTATAGAAAAATATGTTTTGTTTCGATGCTAATAAGTGCTACCAATATAAAAAATTGCAAATCAACACATGTTTCCCCTGCCGTGGGATGAGTGCAGGTGTCGCTGCCAGTCAAGCTGTGTCGCTACCAGTCACATTTTGCACTCGTGGAGGACCCGTGTGTTTATTCGGCATCTGCTGCTTGATCTTCGATACGAAGTAAATAATAACCTGAAAATTTTATATCTTATTTGTCCTAATCTGCATCATCATTTGAGGCGTTTATATCTTCTTTTGAATCGTCGATGAATTTACCACTGGTTCAGAAAATAGGCTCTGAGAATCGGAGGCCATAACTTTTTTTAGATAATAATAATATAGATTTTACAAATTGTATAGGGGCCATTCCATTTAGTAATACGGTGATGTTCAAAAAATAAGTGTAGTTTTTGGACATCACCGTATTTACTATTTGAATTTGAAATTTTCCTGTATTTAGTGATTACTTAAAATTTTACGTAATCTGCGTTACTGCTATATTGCGTTATCGAGCCTGTAACACAGTATTAAGTCAATAGGTATTTTTATGTTTTCTGAAAGAAATAAAATGTTTTTATTTTAGAATTCTCTAATTTTTCAGCTAGTACACCATTGTCGGCAGCTGAAAAACAACGCCTGTACTGTGAAAAGCTTAAACAGGATCCAGTCAAACATGCCAAGACAAACAGGAAGCATTTGGTTAGATACCATAGAAAAATGGAGGCGTGAAGAATTGACAATAGTGCAATACGATTTAAATGTGTTGAGACTGATATTTCTTATGAACCATACGAAAACATTTTAGAAATCATTGAAACTTCAAAGATTGTGTCAAAGAGCAAGCGAATATTTTATAAGTTTGCTAGTCCTTAAAAGCTAGAAGTTGATTTGGTTTTGTTCATAAAGAAATTATGTTCCTTTTCAAAGATCTCATTTAATTGTACGAATATAATAGTATATTTTTTCTTATAATAGTATTTTTAAGTGGACGATAAGTGTTGTGTGGTCTAAGATAAGTCTGAGTTACCTTAGCTGCCACTGCATTACTGTTGTCCCCTACATCTCAAAATTTATAAGACAGTTATTGAGTTATGTTTCCTTTCAAAATTCTAGTTTTTTTTATAGTTATATGAAGGCAATATATTTCCTAGTTTTATAAAATACATTCGTAAAAATCAATCCTGGACAAAGAAACAGCAAAAGTATTGTGTCATTTTTATATGTTTAATAATTCAGTCGTTTATAGAATTATAATTTGTTGATTAATGGCCGATTAAAATGTGATTGAGACTAACTAATCATGATAATATACGTAGTATAGGTCATGTTTCATAATTATAACAAGTAAAAGACTGATGATTGAGCAACAAACCTAACTTTTAAGTAAAGTAATGCAGTTGTTTTATTTCAGCTACCTTTATCTACTATTTTTGTAATAAATTATGATCGACACAACTATCAGCTCGGTTAAACTAGTACCACATACTAGACATAATATACAACACGATGGATTAGTTAAATTTATTAAATACCTGATTTCCTTTTATAAACTTATTGAATTTTTAGGTTTGCAAATGGCAAAATACAATTTGTAAAATGTATATTATTATCTAAAAAAAATTATGGCCTCCAATTTTCTCGCTGGATTCTTGTCAATTCTTTCTCAGAGCTTATTTTCTGAACCGGTGGTAAATTCATTTGTGGATGATTCAAAAGCTTTAAATGATGACGCAGATTAGGACAAATAAGATATAAAATTTTCAGTCCATGTGAGCGAAGCTGTGAGTGGTTGCTAGTCTCCTATAAAAGTTTACACCTGAGTAACAATTTTGTTATATTTCCATGACATTTGCAATAAGGAATACAATCGGGAATTCAATGGCCTTGCACTGTCCCAAGACTCAGTATACCTGCCTAAGTGAAATATTATAGTTATTGAAATAATTGCCTCATGTTTCCCCTTTGCCACAGATTACTTGTGGAGCGAGTGTGTAGATGGGGATAGAAGGCTGGCAGGTAGGTGCGGTGTCTATTTTTAGATGACATGATAAGATGATTATTTCAAGATGATGATATGATCAGGTGATTATTTCTGTATACACTGCTGTTTTTTTGGGACACCCACACATTAAATTATACCACAGTGGTGTTTTGAGAAAGTTGATCTTCAATCTTAAAACTACCTATAAATTTTTAATAAAAATTTCACATTTTATGCTTTAAGTTCTCTTTAAAAACGACCCCAGCTCTTCCACTTCTTTAACAGCAAACAACTATGCCACTAGGAAACCTTGTGACCAATAACAGCATGTTTATTTGACATTATTCATTGCAACCCCTTTTGCATCTATCCCATTATGAAAAACCGAATACAACAAAGTCTGAGTTAGACTGCTGCGTATCACCTATTTACCAATGGAAGAATTTCTAATCTTGATTAGGTAGTTTTCAATATTATCTCGAGCCAGCTAACTAACATATTCCAAACTTACTTATTACAATAGTGTAGAGATATGGGAATGTTTTGTCTTATAAGCGATTACTTTTGTGCAACACTTCATTTAAAATGGACAGCTTGAATACAAATTGTTAGGGCACATCACATGGACATCAGTTTGCCCCACTTCTGATTACACTAATAAATAAAAAGCTTGGTTGTTGATGAACTTACAGGTACAGTGATCCATTTATTTTGCGACATATCTCTAATAGAAGAGCCAAACGCGAAGAATTGAGTGATAATTATTGATGAATATTTGATTTGGAGAAGTGGAAACTATTTTAAATAACTTTCCTTTGTCAAGGCTCTGGTTCTAGTTATGTTGGCGAATGAAAATGAATATAAAATATTATGCTAATTTGTACCATATAATTTAAGGTAACCGACACACATAGGAGAAATGTGGCTTTGTTGGAAATAAGTTGGAGACAATCAACAAGGGCTCTATCTGTACATACTCAATTTACAACGCTTTTTAAACAGGAGGTAGCCAAGTTCTTACTGCAGAGGGGCCATAAATTTGTTACTTAAAAATATTAATGTAAAAAAAAGCAATAAAACCTTTTGTACTATTTATTTACGAGGACTCGTTGCTCTAAATTTAAATTATTTTTTAACTGAAATCGAGACGGCCATCTCTATTTCGGCATTTTCCTAAAGGGGCATGTAAACTTTTAAAGCTCATCAGCACCTTGAGATGGCAGACATCTCTGTCTGTATATTTGCCTTTAATTGAACTAGATTATACACATGGATTCACACCGATCGACTGGTGAACACATTATTCTTTAGATATCCGCAGGAGATAAATCCGGACTCCTGGAGACACGGAATATCTCCTCTTGACAAGTTCCTACATCTTGCTGAATCCATATGTAGCCAGCAAATTCTTACAGCTGTGGTACCAGAAACTCCTGTAATATTCTTACACACTCAGTTGAGTCAATATTGACGATGCTACCATGAGCATTTTCAAAGAAATAAGGTTCAATTGTTGTCCATTATGTCTCTTTAGGAGAATGAACGGGTCTTCGATGTTTGGTCTTAGTATTCTGGTTACTCGAATATCTGAAATTCTGCTTGTTACCGTGCGCTTTTCAATGGAAATGGGATGCGTCAGAAAACAGGAGATTAAAGTTATTGAAATGATCCAGCATATTTTGCCAAAAAATTAGTGTAAATTTAAATCTTCTTCATGTCCTGTACCAATTGCATTTAGTGGGGATATAATTTTAAATCCAGCTTCAAAATACAGCACAGGCTGGTGCGTGGTATTCGTAATTCTGCTGAACTGTTGATAAATCCAGATCTCGTTGCACTGAAGGTGAAACTAGCTATTTTTTCTTCTCAGTATGAGCAGTACGCAGGCCCCAAATGTGTTTTAAATTTAATGCTGATTGCACCTTTTCGAATATTTCATTTCATCACCAAACTTGTTTTTGGGCATTGATTTTTGTCAACTCTACATGAAATAAGTTTTGAACAGTAATGAGCAAATCATTGTTATGGTAAAAATGTTAGCGGCTACCCCGTGAATGGATACATTGTCACTAAATTTCCGAGATGCTATTTGGCAGCTAGTGGCCCCCTCGTGCCTCTTCCGCATTTGTGTTTCTGTGGGTAGTTTAATTTAAAAGTAAGCAATTTCATGGTCCACCTGAACTAAGGGCTAGACTGTGCTGAACATAAATGAACTCACAGCAGATTTTTCAACTATTTTTGGGGCATGGGATATTGTAAGCAACCTTTTGCAGCAAGCTTCCTAGATCACTGGTTTCATTAAGTGAAAACTGATGGCAAAAGTAACTGGCATTAGAAAGAAGACAGTGTAATAATTGGATCTAAATCCAGCAAGAGCTGTCATTCCAAGGTTTCTTTTTATGTGGCACCCTTGTGGATTACAGTGCTTATAAGGTTGCCCGATTCATAAAAGCTTCGTGACAGAGAATAAAAAATCTCTGAGGATTACAAAAAATGTTTAAAGTATTTCAGGAGCTTTTGACAACACTAATCAGTGATCAGTGATTTTATCAACAGATTCTTTTATTATCAGATAGGCTTTTTCTTACCGAGGAGTCAGATATAATTCTTACGATTTCTGGGGTACTTTGGTGTTACGAGCAAGGAAAAAGGGTGAAATAAAATATCAGCTGATTAAGACAATAAAGCCTAAGTCATCAGTAATTTGTAACTTATGAATGGTGAGCAGAAGCAATCTTTACTAAATAGCTCCAAACTGGGGGCACATAATGGCCTACTTTAAGAAAGCAGGTGTAGCACAGTTGAACCATGCAATAATGGTAATACTGGCTCAAAAAGAAGTATTTGAGACAATCGGGATTAATGGGCACTTAGACTTCATGTCTCGTTTAAGGAGTTTAATTTATTTTCAGATGAAATTAGAACAGGGAAGTTATATAACGGTAAATGAATAAAAATGTGAAACAAAATCAATCTTCGTTTTTATTTAATAAATTTCTTACATTTAAAATATTTAAAACCCGTTGTTAAAAAATTACATTTTTAAATTACAGTAAAATATTTGTATTGTTTATTTATATACGTATTGCGAAGGTAAATAATAGTATAAAATTGGCTTCATTGCTACCATTAATATATTGTTAAAACCAAAACTATACATACCCCTTTGTCTGTTGAACGGATACTTAACCCATTGCAAATTTTTAATATTTATAAAAGAATTGAGTTACATTATTAGGGATCCAGGATCCCACAGTTGGTATCAATTTATACATTCGTACAGATTTTTAAAACTCTATTTTTTATCTAAATCCATGCTTTGGTGGATTCATTTAGAAAATCACGCACTAGACGCAAGCGTTGTGTCAGTCTGTCACTGTATTTTTAATACTCAAAAATCCTCCAAATTAAAATTAAAATTAACTCGAAAAAATGTTAATTAAAATCTGTCACAAGTTTTCTTGAACCTGCCAAACTTCATTTTCAATAGAAATTCATTTTAACGGTTTCTAAAATAAAATCGTCCACCAGACACAACCTCGGTGTCAATTTGCTTCTAAACCGTACATATAAACGCAGTCAAGGTTTAGATCCTATTTTTAAGTAAACTAGCAAATTCTAGTTTTCTTAAGTTAATTTGTTGTTTCAATAGAATTATTATCCTAAATGTTAGATATCTTCACTTTTGATAGAATTATAGAAAAACCAATATTCTTTCAAGGATGTGTCATTGAGAAACATGAGGCACATTTCTAAGACGTAATTGGTTCCGACTGGTTCCCTGGAAGAAATTGAACCAAACAGAGTCTGGACTTATAATGTTGAATGCGACCATTTCCTTCAGGGTCTCAGCTATATTCTCGCTACTAAGAGTAACCTTCATCTTTATAGGTTGTTGGTCTTCAAATCCAGGCACCTGGTCATCATAAAATGGTTCTTCAGCTTGCACCTCGAGGCTGTTCAGGAGAGGAGGATTCAGCCCAATCAGATCAGAGACGTAATGCTCTTTGTAGGCGTGGCAAGTGTAGTCAATCCCTAGCAAGGTTAAAAATTTTAAGTTAGTCATGTTAATTTGATAATTTTAGATAGCGTGTACCCACCGTACACGCGTTGTTTATATTCATTAATAGTGATGTGCCTGTGTTATAACTGTTTTTATTAACTACCTTTGTAAGCAGTTCAATTTTAATTAGTTATTAGGTTGGCAACTAAGAAACATCCCAGTTTTTGCAGTGATTTCTAAAATGAACAAACTTCTCAAACATCTCTGGTATGCTAAAATACGGAAATTATGTTCGTTTCTTAAATTCCATTTAGAGTGAAAGCGAGAGAAGCAAAACATATATTCACATAGGTGGATGAAAGTGTATTTTTTTGACAGTCAAGTATTTGTTCTCAAGATTCGAAGAAGGAAAGAACAGTATCCAACTTTGGGCCATGGCGAATTATATACAGATTGTTAGGTGCCTAGATGTAAATTGACAGAAAAATACTTTTATTTTTATATAAATGCATGGTTATTTAAGTTGTTCAAAAATGAGATCAATACTTCAGATGGCTCTTCGTTGGAATTATCGTAGTTTATAGACACATGTCCTAGTCCTGCTGATAGTGCTCTTATGGGTCAATGAAGGTGTATTGCATAAACTAAGTAGAATATGTAGTGTATACTATATACTGCCACTATGTAGGAACAGCAGCATCGAGCAGTTCGAGTGCTATTTTTATTTAAGAATAGTAAACAACTCGGCCTAAAATTAGCAAATAGACACAGAATGCCCCAGTCTAGATTTTGCAAAAACTTCAGGTTCTCGGGCTGTCTACCAGTTGACAGTGTTGACCAATGAAATGTTGACCCTCGTGGTGATGTTAACACTGTCACCACGGGGGCACTGCATCCAAGAATATTTATAGAGGCCTAATGATAACAGAAATTTATTTTAATGACATGTTTTCGTTGAAAAATAGGCACTTGATATGTCTTTTTTTTAGACTTTGAACCTTTGTTGATATATTTGCGCACACATAAAAACCTTACAAGGTAATTATATCAGTTGAGAACTCTGCAATGTTACATAATTTATCTCTGTACTTCCCATAGCTCACTGTCCATTGTGCTTGCGACATGGTTCTTTTGATCTCACTAATAATTTATATCCAGTGCAACCTGTCCATTAAATTTAGAAAAATTAAAAGCCTTCTTTTCCAGGTTAAGGATACATCATTTGGCAGATCTACTTGCACTTTACTTAATACCTTGCGGTTGAAGTGGATTCTATTTCGTGACACGTCAGCTAAGATCCCTTCAACCTCAAAATAGCCTCAATTTGTGCAGCAAAAAACTTACAAGTTTAAATATACAGTAGAAACTGATTGAAACAATATGAATTATAACAACATACTGGTTGTAATGGCCCAAATTAGAAGCCCTGGTTGGCCTTAACTAAAAAACCGCTTATTACAACATTGTTTATGATGACATACAGCATTTAGTGACATCTTTTTATAAATTTTCTCCTGTTAAATTCATCTTGACGTGATACACACAACCTTCAAATTGCCAATTTGTAAAAACAACTTTCTTTCCTTATATTAATGTAGATATATGTAACTTCATTTTCACTTCATCTACCATTTTAATAAATTTCATGTTTTATGGTATAGTATAACAAACTCTTTGTGTCCCATAAGGAGTGAACCAACGAAATGTCGGTGATAGAGGGGATCATTACGAATGGGAAACAATAAATTTTATTATCCTAGGCCTAATACTTTTACAGATATGATATTTAAAATTTTTGTTCCTGCGCATGAAAACAAATTTTTTTTATTAGGTATTATTACTATTTTTGCTTTTCTCTTGTCCAAGATCTTTAAGAGAACATTCGTCTTCCTAATTAAAATGTTATTATTATTGGCAACATAAAAATTAAACGCTGAAACACGTGCAATTTTGTAATTACAAAACATGAACAGTGATTTTTGAACAATGCTAGTGTAAAAAAAATGTACTGCAACCTCGTGGAAGTTTATTTCACAAATATCTACAATTCATGCAGATTCCAAAAAGGTATAATTTTTCGATATTAAGTCATTTCAAAATAGGTTTTTGAAGTAAAACTTCTCTACGCACGCTTGTCTTGGGGAGTAAGCTGGTGAATGCGTGACGAGAGCATTACGAAAAGTGTGATCGGGCGAGGCGAACGGAAGTTGAGAGGGAGATATAAGTTAGTGAAGACAGAAAGAGAGAGAGTTACGTTTCGTATATTACTGTAGGGACAAGAGAGAGAAGTGCAAACAGACATTTTCTTTCTCTCTTTCTCTCATAGCCAGTTATGTTTCGTATATCTAAGACACAGTGCAAGCCTATTGTCTGTATCACACTGTAGGAGCAAGAGAGAGCAGTGCGTGCGCACATTTTCTTTCTCTCTTCCTCTCATAGCCAGTGCATGAAATATATATATATATATATATATATATATATATATATATATATATATATATATATATATATATATATATATATATATATGTGAGTTTGCTAGCGTTACGCGAACCGTGATTTTTTGATTATTTTGTAATTTCATTTCGTTCTTGAA
Source organism: Druceiella hillmani (assembly GCA_039881145.1). Classification (NCBI taxonomy): domain Eukaryota; kingdom Metazoa; phylum Arthropoda; class Insecta; order Lepidoptera; family Hepialidae; genus Druceiella; species Druceiella hillmani. The sequence continues at coordinate 24,038,224 of JAYKKI010000019.1, read as the reverse complement.
CAATTTTATAAACTATTATTTTGTTCAATACATTAAATATTCTACGTTTGAAGTGAATAAAATTGTAAATTCATTTTAAAGTTAATATTTTGTGAATTTGAAGTTTTACTTCAGACGTGTGGTCTAAAGCACACTCGTTTTTTTTTATGCCTAAACTCACAGCATTGCTCTTTTTTCAGTCAGAGTAAAATAAAACAATTGTAGTATTTATGATCATACTGCATTTATTATGTTTTTTTTTATTACAGTAAATGCTCAAAATTGTTTCCCCTATCTCTTATGCATAACTAGCATCTTCTTACAAATTTTCTTCTTAAACTTCATAAGGCCCTTTCGTTGTTTTTTATCACTTAAACACACGGGGTTATTTTTGTCTTAATTGTTGTTCATTTAATTATTCAGTTGTCGCAAAAAGTGGGCCGGTGCACCACTATGCTGTAGCCACATCCTCTCACGTACAACTTGTGGTATTTCATTTAACAGATATTCAAATTTGTTTCTTAAACACCGTAGATAAAGAACTCTATTAAGCCTCGGAAGGAGTTCAAATAGCCGATAATTTTGCCATCCAGGATTCCAGCCCAAAAACTGCCTCCGAATTGATGATAAAACCTATCTTGCCTTACTATGCAGGGATACTTGGCGGCCCATTGGCGTAAATTGTGCATATTAAATAATCCTATTCTTTTAAAACATGATTCATCGCTCTATAATATAGAATTAAAAAAAAGCGGATGCACAGCACCTCCCGACAAAAATCTACTCCTCGTTGATAGTCAGCAAGTAGCAGTGCTCATTGTACATGGTACGCGTACAAATTATTTCTTCTTAAAATGCGGTGTACAGTATTTCTTGCAACACCAGTATGTCGAGAAATCTGTCGCACAATAGTAGAAGGAGCTTCTTCAACTTCGGCCAGCACTTGATGGTCATCAAATTTCTAGGTCTTCCTTCAGGAACTATATTTCCAGTAATTCGACCCTCTAAATATGCGTTATTTATATGAAGAAAGACTCTGTGATCAGGATAGTGTTCGCAATTAGGGTAGCGCTCATGATATATACGTGCGAAACAATAAATTTTAGAAACAATAAAATTTATTTATTGTTTCGTATGTAGCAACGTGCAGCTTGCCGAGCATTCCCATTACATAGCCGGCAAATGACATCCATTTCTGCATATTCACAAGCAGTGTATGTCACAGGCATTTTGCAATGCAGTTGGTCAAACAATATCCAAATCACAAGCACAAACAAAGTCAAAATCACACGTAGGTCAATAAATAAAAACAGTGGTAGGGAAATAAATAAAAACAGTATTAGGCCTAGGATAATAAAATTTATTGGTTCTTATGTGTAATAACTCCCTCTATTACCGACATTTTGTTGATACACTTGATTGTAATTTTAACTTCAATAGCATCATAACTTTTAATTGAAACAAAAAGCCGTCTTGAAACGAACAAATTTTACTCACCTGACGCAGGATATATTCCACTAAAATCAGTTATGTGACGGTGGAAAATTTTTTTCAATTTTGGCCTATCTGATAAATAGCACTTACTCGACTCTTAATTCAACGATTGAAAAATTGGCCCTCGGAGCCGTAAAAACATGATGCATGTTTAAATAATATTTTATTTCTCATGTAAATATACAAATATATTACTATGTATATTTTTCACAGAAATAACAAATATAGATTTAAAAAAAAAATTATTCTTGCACTTGATTTAAGTCACTTGTATGGAGTTTGTTTGAAGTTTTTACAGACAGAACTACCTGTCTTAAGTTAGTCAATTGTTATTCGTAAACTAGTAGAGTCACTAGAGAACTAGTTAGCTGTGATAATTTTGCTTTCAAATTCCGTTATATTTACTATTATTGTGAATAACTTTCAAATATTCAAAAATTGCAGTTTAGGGGGGGAGGTGGGGATACATAACTAATAAAAAGAACCACTTTTAAGCTTAATAGTACATAAACAAATCCCTGTATCTCAAATGTGTTCATAACATACGCTCAATATTTTTGAAAGACTTATTCGATGATATCCTGCTCTATGGGGTATGCAAAAAAATTTACCCCGGGGAGGAAAAATCTTTTTTTTTAAAAGATTTGTTTTCACAACTTTATAGACATTATACATATGTATAACCATGCCAAATTTTAGCTCTATAGGACTAATAGCCTGCGAGTAAAAGGGCTATGATATACAAAGGACATGGCGAAACTACAAGAGTGCCTAATTTGGCTACAGAACTCCAAAAACAATATTAATGGAGTTGCTAACGAATATTCATAATCAATACAAACCCTACCTTGATTAGTAATAGCAGGCTCGGGCTCGTATGAAGCCCTTCCCAACAGCTGTGCTAAGTTGACATTCTCTTTCTGTAACAGAATTCGTCGCAGCGATGGCAGGTCCTTACCCTTCAGAAAAAGATTTTTGGAACGGCGGTAACCTAGGCCTGTGGACAGACATATGACAAGACTGTTTTTAAATAAATTATTTTGCAAATGTGACTGATTGTTTCCATAGTGTTATATTTTCTTCATATATATTATGGTGCAACATTCGTATCTGCGAGTAATGTGGGCCAAAATTGTTTAAACTAGAAGTACCAAAAATAACTTTTAAAATTAGCGCTACAATTTATGTGTGGGCGTTATAATCTTGACTACTATGACTGATCCTATCTCTGAAAACATTTGTATAGCCCATTTGAAATTTTATTGAAAACATTTAAGACTTTAATTAAACATTTTTGGTCACATAAAGGAGATATTTTATGTAATTTTTTAAGGATACAAGGTATTTCAGGCATGCTTTCATAAGAAACTATTACAAATGTACGAGATCAAAAAACTCACCAAGTTGTAAAGGTTCCATCAGCATACTGGCTGGTTTCTTCGAAGTAAAGAGAAGTCCTTCCTGGACATGGTGAGCGAAGTATAGTGGAGGACTGGCATTATTGCTAGAAACTTTAATCAGGGTCACGCTAAGCCAGTGGTAGTCACCATGCCTTAGGGTGTGTACCTAGAAGAGACAAATGGTTAGGTCGGTTTATAAAATGTATCTATTATTGCGCCATGGCGATCTATTTATGTAACAATAAGCCGTTTGTCTGTTTGACAGTGTCAGTTTTGTTAGTGTCAAACTTTGATATAAGAATTGAGAGCCATTTCATGGGCACGTCTCACTAACTGCTGGTGAATTGTGTTAAAAGAGTAGGAACACTGTGTCATTTCAATCTTATGTTTGGAGCCTCTATTAGCACTGATCTTCTGGGCTAATTAATTATTGTGGATCAATAGTCTCCTTTGGTATTTTGTACAATATTCCACAACCTTATTATATAATAATAATAATAATCAATTTTTATTTCAGATTTTTACATCCATATAATGTTAGTAGATACAATAGCAAACTTACAAACTAGTGTTAGTGATAATAATAATAAGTAAATGGCAACCCGGTTGGAGACCCCGATGATGGTGACCGGCTATACGACTGCGTGCAGCCGTATCCACCGAGCCAGCACCGGAGAGTCCCACCCGTCTGCCAGCGCGCGCAGGATGTTATTGGGACTGCCGCGCGTACGGTGCATAATGGAAGCGCACCGTTTGCGCATAATGGTCGCAAACCCGTCTGTGTCAGCCAAAGCGAACATCGCGGAGGCACTACAATGACGCGGCAGTCCCACCAACACGCGGAACGCATTATTATATTGCACACGCAGGTCGCTATATGTCCGCTGCGTAAAGTTGACCCACAGGCTGCTGGTGTAAAATGATTGACAATATGCTTTAAAAAGCGCAATTTTGACAGTGCTTGTGCACCGTGAAAACCTGCGTGCCAACATATTGCATCGGACAGACAACGCCCTGCGCTCTCTTTCAACATCCTTATCGTCCTTAAGGTCCTCGGTGACCCAGTGGCCCAAGTATTTAAATTCCTCAACTTTCTTTAGAACTGTACCACAGAGAGTGAAATTAGGGACAAAAGTGTATCGATTGTTGTCCGGCCTGAAAATCATTATTTCACTTTTCTTCGTATTGTATTTCAAACCATGGGTCACCGCGTAGGACTCACAAATTTTTAAGAGCCTTCGTAGGGCACCAATCGATGGGCTCAGCAACACCATATCGTCTGCGTAGCTGATGTTATTTACACATACTCCATCTACGTGACATCCGACACCAGTGCTGCTGAGCTCACCGATCAGCCGGTTGACATACAAGCTGAAGAGGGTGGGAGAGGTCAATCCCCCTTGCCTCACACCACAATCCAGCCCGTATTCACACGAGAGAGATCCTGCCCATCTCACAAAATTCTTTTGATTGCTATACCAGTGCATAAATAATTGTACAATTTCCCTAGGTAAACTAGTTTCCTGTTTTAGCTTATCCCATAGGACATCGTACGAAACAAGATCGAAGGCTTTCGATAAATCGAGGTAGCATGCATACACCGGGGTCTTCCTACTCCTGTAGTACTGTACAGTCCGCTTGAGACACAAAATAGCACTCTCGGTGGAAAGACCGGGCCTGAAGCCGAACTGCGCGTCGTGTAGCGAGACGTGTTTATCTAGGTGTTGACCAAGCAGACTATCCAGCACTTTAGCGACCACTGTGGCCAGAGAGATTGGTCTGTAGTTATCCACATCCGATGCATCACCAGTTTTATTTTTTATGATTGGTACGACTATAGTACGCATCATATTGTCAGGCAAGTAGGAGTGGCCCAAACATAGATTAAAAAAGGTGGAAAGCATTTTGGGTAGATGTACACCTGCATGCTGCAGGTGATCGATGCTAAGGTGGTCGTGACCCGGGGATTTGCCCCTCACCATGCCTTTGATTACCGATGATACTTCCTCCGTAGTAAAGGAAACACTACGCTTAGTAACCTCCTCAACATCGAGCACCTGCTGTGATTGGCCCAGCGAAGAGACCACCCTGAAATAACGGGAGAACATGTTCGCGATCTCACCAGGTTCGTGCACACCAGCCACGCTGACAGGGAGGCCAGGCCTGAGATTTAGTTTATTGGTGCTTTTCCAGAACTGACCGAATTTTTTGGTTGAGTGAAGTTCGGCTAAAGTATTCATTTTTATCTGTTGCTCATTGTCTTGACACCACTTCAGCTTAGATTTGAAAACGCGCCTAGTTTCACACATATCATTATACAGACGGCCCGCCCGGGGCTTACCTCCATAAAACCAGGCCTGAAAGCATACGCGCGCCGCCCTGTGAGCGTCACTAACGTGTCTGTTCCACCCAGTAATATATTTGCCTCTACGCCTTTCAATAACATTATAGCTACATCTAGCGGCTTCCGACAGTATACAAACAATATCATTATACATGTTATCTAACAGAATTTTGTGACTCATACTACAACACATATTATCTAAACAGTTTGTTAGATTTGGAGGAAAATTAATTTCACATAGTCTGGAGTGACAGACACCTTTAAATTGGGCTATTTGCGTCAAGTTACGTTCACCCCAGACTATTCTATTTATACAATTAGTAGGTAAACAAAACTTAGGCTTAACAAGATCAAAATTACATTGTATGGACACAGGGTAATGATCTGACCAGTAGGTATTATATAATACAGAGGCCGCGGTCACAGAAATTTTCGCAGCACTAGTCACCAGACAGTGGTCGAGCCAGCGCCGACAGCCATGCGCTTCACTGACAAACGTATGACTGTCCGTCGGCATAAGCTCCATATCTATACAAGACCATGATTGTTCCGCACTAAAAGTTAATAGTTCAGTTGTAAATGACTCACCGGGGTGCGCATTGTAATCCCCTAACATAAATACCGTGTCCACATTGTGACTCTCAATTATGGCGGCCATTTCACTGAGACACTCAGTAAATTCCACTAAATTTTCATTAGATTGGGTAGGCATGTACACAGAAAATACCAACATAGAACGCGCACTGAGCTCGATTTTTATCGTGGTAAGACGAACACTATTGCACATCACTACCGTTACCGTCGGAAACGCCATTTTTCTCCACAGTAGGGCCACACCGCCGTAGGGCCTACCACGTAAAACACCTTCCGCTGTATCCACTGCAGAAGTACCCGTGCAGTCGAAGTCACTGTCTATGGAGGCCAGGTATCCGAGGTCGTGCGGCAATAGCCACGTCTCCTGCAGCGGCAAAATATCAGCCGAACAACAAAGTTTTCTAACACATTCCACAGATCTAATCACGTTTTTGCAGTTAAAACTTACTATATTGACGTTATTCATAACTTAGAACTGATAACATTCTCGTAAGACACACGGACATTTTCTTTATAATGCCTGGTCATGTTTATAAATCGACGATAGGCCACCCCCTTAGGCCAGAAGTCATCACTAAGAAAAGTTGTTAGAAATTCTTTAGGTACGAATATTTTATATGATTCATAATCCTTCAATAGCTTCATGTGCATTTTTTCAATTTTAACTTTAACGTTAACCTTTTTCATAATATAGTTACTGACGTCACACACAGAGACGCCTTTTGCCACATTATATACGTATATAGGAACTTTAGTTTCCGCAGCCGTAAAATTAATTCCAGGTTCAGGAATTGCTTTGCCACGCTTCCCAACGAAACGGTTTCGTGACCTTTTGTTTTGGACCCGAATCCACTCCTCATTCGGGGTCTGTTTTTTCCCCTTCCCTTCTCGAACAATCTCCGCCATAGATTTTTTCTTGGATAATGTTTGGCTTGACTCATTTTTGTCGCCCGTGTGTCCCATAGTTGCATCGAGTATTAGCGGAGAAACGGCGAACGCGGGGGACAGCGGCGGTGAGTGGGGCGCGGTCGCACCGACGACAGGCAAAGCGAGTGACTCACTCAGCTGACTGGGGCATTGCGTCATCCTATCCGCGTTCTGTTGTGTGACGGTATGCGGACTTTGCTGATTTTGTTGCAATGTTTCACTACTACCCTCCACTTTTTGATGCTCAATAATTTCGTGAAAATTGGATTCTAATATGGATTCAGATGCCGTTTGTTTCTTGTAGCAGTCATTTATGTCTTCATTGCACAGCGGCAATCCCGTCGGACCACTATCGCGCTCAAAACCCTGGACAAATGCACCTCTTCTGGAGTTTACATGACCCCATCCTGAAGAAATATTTTGCATCTCGTTTCTCAGCTGATCCATCTGCTTAGCAGTAGCATAGTCCTCTTTCATCATCTCTAAATCCTGACGTAGCTTGACAATATCTTTTAAAAGCCTTGTCACGTCGACATGGTCGAATAGAACTGGAGGTAATTTCTCCAGTTCGCGGGCCACGAAGACTGGAATGTCCTCAGGATCGGTACCGCGAATCACACAGATTATATCGTCTATATCTCGTGCATTTTTTCCCGCCCTCCTACGCGTTATCCTACGTTTTGTTAACGGCAAGGATTCAAATAACAACTTTTTCGCCGTTACAATTTCACTTTCCGAAAAAGCACTCGCACAGATTCTACTTATACTTTCATCGTCCATAACAGATGTTTTATTATGGACGAAGGCTAACACTTCGTTAATCACCACATTACAATTTGCACATTTAACCACTGAGGACATTTTTTTTTTTTATTTTCCGATATCCACCGTCACGCGCAATAGTCGACCGTGCGTGAGCGCGGGCGCGGCGAGACTTGCTTTGATTTTCAGGTAATGATTTGTGTTTTTGTTAATTATGTATTCAGGGATGTTCAGAAGTGTTATTAGTCTAAATTCTTCCAATTATCTCAATATTGCTGTTGCTGGTCATTCATCATGACTGGAAAACATAGGTCCATATTGGTTTCAATATGGCTTTGTAGAAATCCAGCTTGTTGTTTACAGTCTTAGTTTTGTATCAAATTGTTTTTGCTTAGAACAAATTTATTTCCACCAGTTTAATCATATGTCTAAATGTATGCCTAAATATTTTGCAAACTCTTCCTGCTGAATCTCTTTCTCTTCTCTTCTGAGGATGAAGGTGTAGATTTGCTTTGGTATGCCTTTTTTGTCCAGAATTTAACCATTTCCCACTTTATTGAGGTGACTTTGCAGGTATCTAGATGGTTGTATGTTGCCAGCAATGCTGTGTTGTCTGCGTATGTCGCAACTGTGGTGCAGACATTTAGTGTGCGTTTTCTAGGTACTTTTTCACTTCAATATTGTGCTCAGGGTATGTTTTGGTAAATGGCTGAAAAACAGTGCTGAGATATTCATTATTTCAGTACGGTTTTACTGTCTTATATACGATATAGCTATGGAGACATAATTCTCTCCAATATCCTGAAGAGAACAGTGGAAAAAGTTATTTGAAATTAGTGGCCATTTTAGAGTTATTCTAGTTCAATATTTAAATTTTATGTAAAATGATTACCATACTTTTTACATTATATAAAATATTATTCATTCCCATTCTCGTGTTATAAAATATCATTTAATAGTATTTCTATAAAACTAAAAACATTTTAAAATTTAGAATATAAGATAGATTTTTGTTATTTTCCTAATGCGGGATTTCAAAAAACGAAGATAATGACTTCCACGGCCTAGTCATATTCAACTTTACACTTATATATGTATGTATGTATATATATATATATATATATATATATTTATATATATATATATATATATATATATATATACATGTATATAACAATTGCAAAAATATAAGTATTTCTCTAATACTAATCTATTATTAGGTGACATTTTTGAGAATCAGAATGGCAAATACTGTGCTGATTTGAAAAACAAAAAGGGTTTTTAGTCTAGAGCTATTGACCAAGTCTGTCTTAAATGTATTAATGAAAGTTAGCTGGCATATATCCATATTTAAGGAAGACTTCGTTCATTACATAAAGGGTTTCCAGATTAAAAATAAGCAACGACGGTCAATAACAGTCAATAACAACGGTCAATAACAGTGCGGAGGGGATTTTGTATAGTTTTCACAACTACATTGCAGATGACGTCCACTTATTGATATTCAGACACAGATCAAAATACTGTTTCCATTCTCAGGTAGACATGGTCTATGTCGGTTTTAAAAACTTTAGGACCATGTGGACAATGACACAGAATTCTACTTCAATTTTCACTAACAACTTTCAGTCTTGGAAGCTTTTAGATTAAAGTATTATATTACTAACTTCATCGCAAACTACAGTGACAATTTATGGTTCCATCCATTTCTCTTCCGTGGTACATGAATTACCTACAATGGTCAGATTGCAAAACATTTTCTGTTCACTAATGGTTAAAATTGTTTTCTAGGTAATTACAACAGTTGTAACTATTTCTTACAACAAAGTCTAAATAGCTATCATATATGAATATGAATTAGCAAGTTTTAATTTTGTGAGTGCTTCTAATATGAAATTATAAGTGACTGCCACTGTACTGATACTATAAGTATCAGTACAGTGGCAGTCACTTAGACTAGATTTAGAATACTTCTTGGTGAATTTGAATAAAAGCTCATTGCCAACAATGATTTACAGAAATGAAAAATTCTCCTTGCGTACCTCAGTCTTTCTATGTTTGTTACAGTGATGTGTTAAGGGTATTGAAATTAGACAAACCCATATATATGTATATATATATATATATATATATATATATATATATATATATATATATATATATATATAAACAAATACACACACACGCGCACACATACACGCACGCAAGCACGCATGTACGCACGCATGCCCGCACGCGCACACACACACACACATGTATGTTATGTATGAGTAGAAGCAAAGGGGAGGCAACACTCTTATGCACATACTATTATGAATAAACTACATTCTTCATTTCTAAATTTAATAAATGTTATTAAACTAGCTTTGGAAAGTAAAATTTGTATAACAAACTATAAAGCAATTTATTTGGTGTAAGTTTGCGATGTTTTGCGAAAATGTAAATGGCTTTTGCATAAGAATTGTTTTCGTAAATCACGTAAAGCAAACGTAAAACTATGGTAATTTTCTGTTGATAATGGTAAAATAGGTAATTTTATATCAATGGAAGTTTAATTTGACTTGTATATCTGATATTTTATAAGATTAAATTTTGGGTTGTTATATGAAAAATAGCAAGTAGAAAATGGACTTTCATACAGATACAACGAATATATTCTGTATAACCAAAAATATTATTGATTTTGCATTATGTGTTATTTAACGTCAAACCGAGTAATAAAACTTGTTAACTACGAGTAGAACTTGCTCTACGCGAGTTCCACACAAGCGTATTGAAGACACATATTAATATTTCAGTAGTTCGTAGTATTTTTATGTTATACGAATATTAACATTGTTTTCTACATGCAAATATATTGCCTAGTAAATTTGTCGGCAGGTATAAAAATATAGGGAATGTCAAAAATTATCAAATTTAGATTCAGCAATATACTTTTTTAGTAAATTTTAAGTAAATTTCTAACAGTCCATAACTTTGACTTTAGCAGTTTTGGATATAGGAGAGATCATATTTTTTATCCACATTTTCAATAATGTTTCGAGACCTAGAATAGTTCTAGAAATATTGTACAAGTTTTTAAAAAAAAGTTTTGGAATTCTTATATTTTGCTTTATCGGTTAATACCGTGTGGGGTATACATGGTACACAAAATTAAAAAGAATATTTTGCAACTTTTATAAATATTTTTTACCATTATAAAATTTTACTTTCTCATTTATTTTGAGATGCTTCAAATAAACTGATAAGAAAATATTTAGAACTTCATTTAGTTTGTCGTATTAAAAATGTTTTTTTCATAATATGCTGGATTACCATTATTTTTAAATTTTCAAAGCAGTTTTTTTCTCTTACTTTAATCATTATCGATCGGTAAGCAGGTAACTTAAACGTTACAAAAACTTGGGTTAAATGACTTGAAAGTTACGAACTGGCGAGTGACAAGTATTTTACCAGTGCTATGAAGCTACATCTGAACAATTAAAAAATCAACAGTTTCATTATTCCTGGAATACTAGTTATTAATTCCAGGACGAGATAAACAATGGACACCACATTACAACACAGCACTTCATCAACTCGCTGGAGCCCTGCTTTTATAGGACACAGTTTAGATGGTACAGCAACTATGCTGACTATCATACACTATGAGAACTCAAGACACAGACCTCTGGTCGTAGACGCCTTGTACGGAGTGCAGATCGCAGCTCACGACCAACGCGCGGTGCTAATGTGGTACTTGTGATCAGATGAAAGTCAGCTATGGGTTCTGACAGTTGATAACAGTGCCATTCCTTGTTGCCATTAACGGCAACCGCTAAAATTAAAATAAGACAGTAATGTAATCATTGAATTAAAAAAATAGATACTAAATAACAAAATCACAGCAATAAAATAATAAAAATCACCTAATAGTCTCAGCCTCGCAATTCTATCGTCTATCTCCTCATCCTCAATTTCGCATTCCTCAATAATGGCGGCTAATATGCGGGCTACGTGCATTGCACGTAAAGGCAGCTTTCGTCGTGCGACAAGACGTATAACTGCACGCCATGATGTCTCTGGGAATATTGGAAGTGCATGCCGCTCCAGCTGGTCAATGCGGAAACGTGAGAGGGCCTGCTCCAGCTCATGAGTGCCTGGGTGGTATATAATGTAAAGGAAAATAAAAAAAAATGCTGCAGAGAATTGAAATTCTTATACTACCTGATATAGCACCGTAACTGATTTACCTATATTTTAATAAATGCAATTATGTCTTAAGGAGTCTTCTTTGGATCTTTAATACACAATCTGCACAACCATTAACCAGCCTTTCTGAAACTGTTTAAACAATTTTTTTTGTTACACATTTGTTTAGTGTGCACTTTTTTTAGTACACATTCTTTTCAGTATGCACTCTTTTAGTGTGCACTTTTTTTAATACATTCTTTTTTCAGTATGCACTCTTTTTGATATGCATATATTGTCATTAAGTGTGCACTTGTGCTCTCTTATTGCATATATTCCTCATAAATATTTCTCATCTTTACCATATATATTTTCTTTTCATTTATATATACAATTTTCATTCACTCTTTTTGAATATGAGTGACAAATAACAAAACTCTATTATGAATTTTTTCTAGTTGGTCATATCTTATTTTACTTGTCAATACACTGTTACTTTTATTATTTTTGCAATTATAGGCCCTTTTATATCCTATTTCAACTTTCTATCGTTTTTAAAGAAATGGTTTTCAAACTTCGGACGTATACTCAATTATAAAGAACACATTACTCTTCATATTCTATTTAAAATATTGTTAATTGCATATTCAGATGAAGTTTTATTCAAGTTTGTAAATTTCAGATAAGCTGTCTGTCTGAGACCGAAAATACAAATGTCTAGTCTATTAAAGTGTTTCCAATATGTTTTATGAACAAAATAATTATTCGATGTCTTTAGGGTGAAAACAAGATGCGATTCAATAAGGCAGATTTAGACTGGCCTGATAATAAAGAATCTATAGCTGTATAGGAAGGAATTCAGTTATGTCGTTGAATTTGATTGCACACTTTACACAAGGCACCACTTGATTTCAATCACAAGACATAATCAGATCCAAGACTGAAATCTAGAGATAAATGACACAATGTAAAATTTAAAAATTTGATCCATTTACTTTGAAAAAAAAAAATAAATGAAAAACAAGGAAACTGCTACTGAATTCACGATCATGTGGGTTTCCATAATAATTTTGGAAAATAAGAAATGAAAATGTTAAAACATAATCCTTTTTACTTATTCATATTTCCAACGACATACTTTTTAAAATAACTAATAATTTGAACTAAACAAGTCATAAGTGATTCATATATGTAATAATTTATTATATTGGTTTTGAATGAATCTATAAAGTTGGTCAACCACCGATAATTTGTAATTACAAATGTAGGGGGAAAATTAGTCAATTCACTTAACTAAAAAGACTATTGGTCTCGTAAAGACTCCAACTCTTTCAATGAGCTATGGAAAGGGTGATGCTTGGAGCTTCTCTCTGAGATATGGTTTGTAATGAGGAGATCCATAGGAAAACTAAGATTATAATATAGCTTACATGATGAGTTCTCGTGTAATGCTCATGTGGCAGGCTGAAGCTGAATAATGTACAGGTTATAACCATGCAAAATTGACAAGCATTGGAGAAGAACGGTTCTCGAACGGACACCATATACCGCAAGACGCAGGATGGATCGACACCTTCTAGATGGACCCCTTCTAGATGAGCTGGTCAAAGTCTTAGGATAAAAGCCATTGGATGTAAGCAGCATGGGATCGAACTTTATGAGAATCTATAGGAGAGACCAATGTTAAGTAGTGAATGTCTTCCGGCTGATGATGTATACATAAAAAAATGAAAATGTGCAAAAATATTCATCTTAAGATTTTTTGAATAATTTCATATCAAATGTCTATGGTTTGGTTAAGTTGCGTTTGTGATATACATATATTTCATTTATTCATCTTTCTAACTTGGTATTTTTGATTTAACACAACTTGACTTTCCAAGTTACGAAACATATGATACTTACGCGAAAGGCTCATGTTGTTGTATAGAGTAAGTGGTTACAATTTCATAACTCTAAAATTTACAAGAAGTACCGATCTTAAATACTGCTCAAAAATAACTTATCTCGTGTGGTATTCCAATTAACTTTAAACCATAGTAAATAACTTGCCCTGAACATCTTACATATATATATATATATATATATATCACATATTTTTGATTATTTCATTTATAGTATTCAAGCAAAGTCCGCAATTTAATATATGATTTGAAGCATGAATGTATAAACGAAACAATAAAGGTGCATACAATTTAAAACGAAATCGCAAAAGTTTTCAATCAGAAACTAAAATTCAAGTAGCTGTTTTGAAGGGAGAAAGGAAGCTATATTTCTTCAGCTTATGGCTATATTCAGAATGAAACAATTCCTAATATTGTTCCCAGCGCATCACTCACCACACCCACACATATACAAAAACACTGTGTTGTAATAACAATCTGTACTGTCATCCAGAATATATAAATTAAAAGCAGAATAAAAATATCTAGTTTTCCCCTTTATAAATACACCCATTATGTTTTGCCAGTCAATTTAATTTACTGAATTAGTTATTGTTGTTTGTGTTTATTTTACTAGTTTATTATTGTGATTGTGCATTTTCATCTTGATAGAAATGTTCTTGATCGGAAATCTAGCTTAAATGACATAGTCATTTATTTTTTATTGAAAAAAAATATAATTGGAATGGTGAATCAAAGCCAATTTTGCAATATATATATATTCATTAATTAACATCGAAAGTTTTTATCACTGTTTAATCATTACATGTATATTTACACATTTTTGGTCTTTCACTTATTTGAATTACTTTAAACAAAAAGTTGGAAAAATTAAATCTAATGGCTATTGTTTTATTCTTAAAAACTCTGGCTTATTTTGCAACAGGTATCTACGGAATGTTATATGCTAGTATGACTAATTTAAATTCTGAAAACTCAATATGGCTATTTTTCAATTAAAATGCTCGTTAAACTAAATATTAAAGAATTCGACACAGAATTTAAAAGTTTTGGGATATTCCTACGAATGTCTTGTGTATGAAAATTTATTTGTATTGAAACGGCAAACTCTGAATTAATTTTTCTTGGTTCGCCCTCTTAACCTTCATATAAAAAATAAAACTACTAAGTTATATATTTAACCGTTTGAGTGCCAATGAGCACCATCGCGCTCCTGCGCATACACACTAAATTTGCCACGAGCGATGGTGCTCGCGAAATCAGTTGCTGTTTAGCGCGCGGTAGGGGAGGTCGCTCGCACGCATCACTAATTTTTCATCTTTCTACGTGTTACATAAAGTTCAAATTATAATATTATTAGTAACTACAATATAAAAAGGATCCAGGAAACGAAAATTTTTAACCCATAATGTCGGAATACGAAAATAATTCGAGTGAAAATGATCGTTTTTCAAGTTGTGAAGAAGTGACATTGTGGTATGCTCACAATTTGGCGTAATGCAAATTTTGAGTGATAGTGACGATAACAATTATTTTGCTGATACGGAGGATGTACCGGAGTGTGAAAATACGATGTGACCTTGATTTCAGTTTTTGTTATAATTTTTGTTCACAATATATATTTCCATAATTTTCTTTGTATTTTATTATCCTTGTACGAGTTTTTATGAAGAAAACACCGAAAAAAATATTAAAATTGGATAATTTTTGGAAGAGATACAGTTTTTTTTTCCAGACAAGGGTAAATGATATCAAAAACAAAAGATTTCTTTGGCATTTTTAAGTATATACGAGTAAAAAACCATGTGACAAACAGATAAAAATGACATTTTGTTTTTCAGCCCATATAAAAAATATTGATCCAATTTGATTGGTGAAATATGAGGGAGTGTGAGTGCCAAGGGAAGGTACTGTTTAAAACAAACCAAATCATTGACAGAGTTTGATCTTCACATAGAGATTAAAATTATTGGTCAAGAAGTTGTTAATGTCAAAAATAAATCTCTGATTTGCTGGACCGTATGGGGAAGGTGGTCTCCGATTGTGAGGGCAGGATATTTTCAGATCCAATCTACTGTATCCTCAAAACCTGGATTCTTAAAATATATATTTTCTCAAAGGAAAACATCACAGGTGTCTCGTATGCATTGCTTTATTCCTACTCATTTGTTTAAGCTACATATCAGACCCTAGATTGCAATTGCAGGATTGCGGGGAGCGATCTAAATCATCTCATTTTTGCATTCCCATTAAATAACCAATTTCCTTCGTTTATTTATCAATAATTAAAATATAAAATCAAGTTTCCCATTAACATTACATCCTTTTTAGCAGTTGTAAATAAACCCATTCTAAAACTCATCATAAAATATACTTATCTGCAAATAAATTTGTTTATTTACATTTTTTTTTTGCTCCATAGTTTATATATTGTTTGTAAGCAAGCAACAATAACAGGTATTTGAGAAATGATTTAATCAGTATTGCCTAGCCTCTTCTTAACTTGACATTGGCAAAAGTTCTCTGTCTAGAAGAGATTGTACACGCCACAGTAAAAATACTAAATAATGATAATAAACACCTTGTTAAATATCAAGTGCCCATAAAGTGACGAAATGAATTACTAGTTATAAAAATTGCAAAACGAAAAAAAGAAAATATTTAAAATTTGACGAGTTTATCTCTGAAAGAGAGCGTTAATATTTACACTAAAATAGAGACTAAAATAAATGACCTAATTACAATTTATGTGACAAAAGATAGTATTGTAACAAAATGTTTACGTTACGGGTGAATATCAATATAAATTTTTAAAAATCTGAAATATTTCTTGATTTAGTGAATTATTTGAATACTTTTAATGAAAAAAAGAAACAAATGCAGTTTAGCAACAATTCACTATTTTTATTTAATTGTATAGTTAAAAGCTTACAGTGTGCGTAAATACGTTCGCATATTTGGCTCAGCACTATGAGCGAGCGTAACCATTTCCTGAAATCATCTGTTACCACAATAAGAAAACCCTCAATACAGTTCAGTTTTAGCATTCAGTGATTTCATCCTCTTTCCTTAAGTGAAAGAATAAACTGTAAGAACACAAGTTTCCATTGATCGATGTCAATGGAAATCTTGTTTAGCGGTATAGTCAGTTTTATTGACATACATATAAAAGGTATCAAAATTTTGGATACGTAAGGTGTAGATTTTATTGAAAAAGAAATTATATTAAAATTATAATCCAATACTGCAGCTCTACAAATAAATAACAATACCATCCACCACCACGAGTACCATCACTTAAAGTCTGTTTAATGAAGTACCTCGTATTTTTTAACTTTATTTCTGTTCAAAATTTGACGTACATAGATAATTTTTACTCCTACCCTTTTTGAAATTGTTAAACATAAGCCAATGATGAATAAAAAATAAAAAAAATTGTTTAAACTACCGGCTATATCACAAATTTAGTGGATACTAATTTTAAATGCAAGCTGTGGACATAGATACATTTCAAGTGAGAGAATGCGTCGTTTGTCCATTGATCCCAAGTGAGAGTGCTTTATAATCTTACACCCAAAGGAAACTAATGAAAATGGGTCTGGCATTACAGAAATAGAATATAATTTTTACAAAAAATCTAATATCTTTTAGAAGATATGAAATCAAACAATTCAGCGATTAACAATCAGGGAAGAGCAACAAACAAAATACAATTTGTAACCACAATACAAAATAAAGCTATCTTCCTAAACGGACATATACTCGTATAATATTTTTTATATAAGAATTGTTAGTAAGAAATAAAAATAACAAAAAAATTTAAGGAAATACATTATAACTTTTTAAAAACAATTAAAGAAAATCTATACAGTTGCTTTTTTTTAAATGTGTTATTATTGACGAAATTAATAAAACTCTTTATTAGGGCTTTGTACCTCAAATGGACAAGATCTGTCAAGTGCGAGTATAACTCACACTACGAGGGTTCGATACATGTTTGGGCATTCATAAATATTTAAGGGTACATAGTATTTTTATCAAACTAAAAATATTAATTTTTACAAACTAATTATATTGCCTACTATATCTTCCACAGGTGCATGTTTCAAAATGATAAGATCTAGGATAATCGCTGCTTTTTTCGTGATTTTTGGTTCAATAACTTCGGAAATAGGTAGGTAGGTAGAACTCTATTTTCACATGTTTTTTAAAATATAATTTTAAATATGCAATTTGAAATTATGATTAAAATATTTTTGTTTTCCCCTAACGAGCCCTTTGACAAGTTACCCCACATGGTGTATAAATTGAAGAAAATATTTTTTGAGTAGTTCAATTACTCTGTCTTTAATTCTATATGAACAATTTAAAAATGTTAGCTGTGGCAAAATATTTGGGTTGATAAGATATATTTCTATTCCAAATTTCAAGCTTATTACGTAGTATGATATCTGAGAAAATCAGTTGCGATCGACAGACTGGCAGTCATGTGAGTGGTCTTATAAGGTTTCCGTTTTTAAGTTCGAGGAATGGAACGCTAAAGATGGAATTCATATAATTTTGTCACGTCCATAAATCACAGCATTATAGCTCTTTTAGCTCCAGACCGATTGTGATGAAATTTTACAAGAAAACTAAGTTTTTACATATTTATTGTTTCTCGCATACACACTCTATACACATTCTTGAGATTGACAATTTTCTTTCTTAATGGGGTGTCACTGAAGAGGTTTTTATAAAGGAGATATAGGATAACCAAGTTACTCGTCTCACTTCTGTGAAAGATCAACAAGGCAATATATTTAAACATTTGTAAATAGTTTAATAGAAATATTTTGTATTATCAAACTTTTTAACTTGTAACTTAGATGTATGTAAATGTCTGTGGAACATTTGTGTGCTATTTTATACATAACACATTTTTAGCCACAAGTGAGTCACATTCAATGTAAATTACACAATGTGACAAAATAAAAAATAGAGCTGTCAATATAAGTTACGTAATATGATGAAATATGGGGAGATTGCATGTTTAAAGAGATTATGAATCAATACAGCACAGCAGGAAATTGCAGATGTTTAGTTTGGGAAAACCTCATAATAAATATGAGACAAACTGTGCAATCGGTTAGTATATACATATATCCATTAGTTCAATTAGCGCTAATTAGCTTGCTTACTTTGATTTGAATTAGGATTTTGCTTGCGTTTTCACTCACATTAATTATGGAATGTGGCAATGAGATTTTGGACTAAGAGGAGGAACATAAAAAAAATTTAAAATAGAAAATAATATGATGGAAATCGGATGTTTCTTTTACCCGTATTTCGGATACAATAACTATATACAAAAGTATTTTACGATTTTGAGCTCTTTCAAAACAACCTCTTAATTTTTATCTACATTATAAAAGCAAACATATTCCAAATTACACAATTCCCAGACCATAGATAGTATGGGACTATTAGATCTATGAAAATGTATAAATTCTTTTTAATCCCTTAACGGTGATATTTTGAAAAATAATTATGGGCATGTATATAGAACAAGAAAT
Organism: Druceiella hillmani; assembly: GCA_039881145.1. NCBI lineage: Eukaryota > Metazoa > Arthropoda > Insecta > Lepidoptera > Hepialidae > Druceiella > Druceiella hillmani. The sequence goes on along the minus strand of JAYKKI010000019.1, from coordinate 24,019,095 downwards.
CAATTAAATGATCTAATAATGTATGTAATAAAATAAATAAATTTTGAAAAAGGTATTCATTGTACATCCGTATAAAAAATATATCTTCCGAATTCATATCTTACATATCAGAAAGAAGGGAAGTTTGTCAAAAAACAAATGTACATCTTAAAACAGTATTAAAACATCACTTTAAAACATAAAATGTACATAATAAATTAATCACGACAGCCAAAACGAGTAATGTCCTACCAGGGTGACAATAAAATACATTGTAAGCATGTGAGTGTAGTATACTTCTACATAAGAGTGTTAAGTCAACAAAAGAATATGTCCACTATTAGAAAATATATCCATAACTTGACTGAAATTTTAAATGTGTTAAAGTTAACCTATACTCACTGTCCTTTATAAGGGGATTGCCAAAAGGCTCTGGTATAATAGTTTACCTAAACTGAGCACTCGGTAATTATATATTTATAAATACAAAATGTTAAACTTACTTAAAGTAACTTAAACATTTTGTCAAGTTGAAATATACAAGAGAGCTTCTAAAACCTTAATTTCATTTTAAAGAAGTCCTTATATTTTTAAACTTGAAGAAATAAATTAATAAACTATATAAGTAGTTAAAATTATTGTAAACAATTTAATTTCTTTTTTCCACATCTAGAGTTAAGAAAAGATATAATCAAATAGGAGAAGAGTCTGAGATTTAAATTATCATTTACCATCATTACTAGATTTAAAGGGAGATCCGAGGAACTACTATAAGTGCATATGCCAATATGCGGTTTCATTAGCACTAATTACCATGTTTACATTGATTTGAAGATACAGTTCAGATAATTGTCTATTTTATTGATACGGAATGACAAGGAATTTACATACATAAACGAATAGAAATATATTCAAAACGACCCAAATATGTAAACATACAATTGGCGGGAAATATTAAAAAAAATTTACTCACGTATTACATTCTCATCCATAGTGTCAAATGATTAAAATTTATAAACGTGTGATCCACACGTAGTCAAAATGATAAAATTAATAAAAAAAACTCTTATATTTAAAAAAATGATAACAATCCAAATCTACAGTTTGGCATTTATCGTTATTTGAATTTTGACGTTTTCTAAGCGATTCCTCCTTTTGTCCCAAAATTATTTTTTTTACTTCTATTGGCGTTTTAAGCTGGCCAGAAAAAACGAAATTAGATACCTTTAAATCACAATTTGTACACAAGCTAGCATATAAACATTTAATTAAGAATAACTTTTAAATAAAAATTAGCTTTATTTTATTTCAATTTAAAAAAATATTATAATTTTTTTATCAGTTTATAATGAAATGATTTTCAAATCTACTTTTGATTAAAATTTTATTTTATATGATTTATAGTTTTTCGTTTTAAATTAACTTATGCTAATTTAGTATTTAGTAATCGATTGAAAAAAGGTATAATTTTTTCGCTCTGCTAAAATTAATAGAACTTCATTTTTTTATTTTTGTTAAGAATGTTTTTTACATATCTTGTTTTTAATATATAATTATTTTAATATATTAAAACATTTTATTTTGATGTATTGCATCCAATTAAACATATCTATAACTAGTGCGGTTAAATCCTTTGTTTTTGACAATGACTAAATTGTGTGTTAAATCTATGCTTTTTGCTTATAAAAAGAGGCAATTCCGTAACTTTATGTCTATGCTTTGCTGATATTGTGTCACGTTTGGCGTATGAATTTGTATTCATAATAATTAAAATACCTATACAATAAAGTACTGTGAATAATCTTTCGTGAATTGTGTTAATAACTCTTAGTTCAAAGTTTTACATGTTACAAGTGCAAAACATATTATAGTTACATTTTGTTTAAGGTAAGTGTAAAGCGGCAAATTAAGTATATCGCACCATGCTTGTTGACTGTTGCACTGTCAGGTGTCATTTCTAGTTTAATTTTTGTTTTTTTTAAATGTTTGTAATTAATCCAACGCAGAGTTTATAATGAACTTGAAACAAAAAAGAATTTATGTCTAAATTTATTGTTATCACTTAATAACATGTTATAAAACGTAGTCTGTTTATCAACATCTTGTGAAATATTCGATTGGCTTCATAGGGCAGTACAGTTTAAAGTTATTTGTATTATGAAAGTAATAACTCATTGTTACGTGAATAGAAAATATTAATTGATTAAATGTTTTAAACCTTAAATATCGAAAATTTTTTGGTTGTTTTTGAAGAGATAAAACTTTTAAAAATTTATTGTTTACAATGAGGTCATGCACTTTTGTTGTGAATCGCCATAATGTATTTTTATCTTGAACTAGAAGTTTAGTTGCATGCTAAATAAAGGTACTGAATTCAGTCATTTGATTTTTCTCTTATTTTATAGTTTTTCACTGAATTGCCGTTATTCTATTCATTTTTTTGTCTGTTTTATTATTATGTAAGCATTTAAAACAAAAATGATAGTAATGTTGCAAAAGTTTGGCAATTATTTGGAACGTTGGAATATAAGAAGAATTTCCTCAAATTTTTCCCTTCATCCTTTAGTCATGGTTTAACCCAAGTATTGCTTCATTGTTGATAATTTCTGATTGCTGTAATAATTCGAATATAGAATTAATCCTTTATAAATGCTATTCTTGTACTGGGATCACTTTAATTTCCAATGTACTATTTTTCAATTTTAGTGTATATATTGCCGAACACTATCGATAACACACAAACAATACTAGTCATTTTAAACATTTTACTAAAGGCACATAACTAATATAATTTACTTCGATATTGTCATCCGTGATATTCAATGAAATTATTCTTAAAAATTGAATGTATATTATGTATCATCGAAAAATTCTGAAGGATTATCTGCAATGAAATCTGTACAAATTAATCCTTTTCTTGTTTAGAGGGTATATATTTTCTCTTCATTTCCTGTCTATAACTTCTTTGGCTCTTTTGGTAAAGCAGAAGATATTCCTAAATATGCAATTCAGAAGAAGCTTTCACTGAAAATTATTAGAAGTATAAGGACTTGGCTCATAAATGATGGGTGACCTCTTTTGTTCCTTGTGCTGTCTATGGTTTCTAAAGTATCATTCCCAGACAGTATGTGACAACTTCTGCTTTATCTAGTAACTGTCCACAAGCTAAGTTACTATGTCTCCCGAGTCTTCATTGCATCAGCTGATATCACTGGACTATTTTTTTCCAGTGTAGAAATTATTTGGTTCAGTATCAGTCTTGAAAAAACAGTATAATAATGAAAAATTAGACAAATAAAACATGAACAGCAGTGATGTATTATACATCACGTTGACTATGTATTACACATCATGTCACGGTGTACCTTTAATGGAGCAGCATTATTTATCAGTCAAAAAGTATGAAGAAGGCAAAAGTAATTTGATTTCATTACACAACCAAATAAAGTAGTAATAATTAAATATATTGGTACCTAATTGTCAAAATATAGTACTAAAAAAAACACGAAAATCAAAGTCTTGTTGAAACTTTAAGATGTAAAAACTTAAACTTCCTTTATTAAAAGACTGTTGCTCATAAAACTCTGCAATAGATGTTATACTCCAGCGATTGTTTAGTTTTAGTATGTTGCTGAAAATGCAAAAACTCTTGTTACATGCAAAAGTCACTTTTGTCTATTTTCAAGACATGAAAGGTCACCACCTTTGATGATTGTGAAGGAATGTTTCTTTTTTATTTTAGTTTTACTTGCAAAATACTCATTTTACCTGAAAAGAAGTCGTTTCACCTGCAAAACAGTGATTTCTCTCCTGGAAATCCCGTAAAATTATTGAATTTGTTTTTAACAAAGTATGACAATCTTCAATATTGTATCGGAATAAAAAAACACTTCTAATGTTGTTCTAAATTGTGTGTTATTTTGTTTCAAACAAGATCATCGGTAAGAGAACTTTTGATTGGAGAGCAAAGAAATTTATTAGACTGGAGAAAGTTCTGAATGAAACCTAGAGAACAAGGGACTGGTTGCTATTGAGCATATAGTGAATTTGAGGCTGGGTATTTTTGAGGATATCAGAGAGTAATATAGAGCGAAAAAAGATTTGTTTACATTTTTTTAACTAATTTATCAAATGAATTACATGATAAACGTATAGTCATGAATAAAGTAATGATTAGATTCCACAGTCTTCTTAAATTAAGCATTATTACCGTTTTTGTTTTTCGTTTTATTTGTCTCATCATTCAGTGAAAATAAGATGCTGTAAACATACTGAAAATAGTTATTATCATATTTTCACATTTTTGGTTGAAACCCTTTTCCAATTTAAAGTTTTCCTGAGGAAACACAAGTGAAGTATTCTGTCAAAGTATTTCACAATTTTGGATATTACTATTCTGTTATTTCGTCTTATCTTTTAAATAATCTATTGATTTAAAGCTACTGTGTTATTTGTTCATGTTGGTAAATATATGTTACGCAATGTTGTGATTAATTTTCATTTATGTTTACATGTTATGTAATTATCTGTAAATTTTTCCTGTTCGCACAAGGTTGTGAAATACATTTTTATCATTTTGAATTTTGTTTTGTTGATTATCTTTTAATGTGTTATTAAAAATATGAGGTTTTTGTTCTGTGGCACAATGTTTGTTACATGTTAGTTGTTAAGTCTGTAATGGCTGTAATTAATTTGAATTAAGCTATTGCATTGTATTTTGAAATATTTTACAGTGGTTTCATATACTTTTGGCAAAGTAGTTTTCATTTGTTCTTAGTTAAATTGACTTGTGTAGTGAATTGTACAATTATTCTCTTATGTTCTTATGTTATGCATTCAAAACAAGAATGATAGTTGTGTTGCATAATTTGGTAGAATTTATCATTTATAAGAATTTTATCAAATTTTTCCCTTCATCATTAAGTCATGGTTTAACTCAGGTGTTGCTTGATTGACTATAGTTTCCGATTGTTTTAACAATTCAAACATAGTGTTAATTTTTTACAATTTTGAAAGCTATTCTTGTACTAGGACCCTTTCAATTTCCACTGTACCATCTTCCAATTTTTGTGTACATATTGCCAAACAAATTACGATCGATAATTCGTAAATAATACTAGCCATTTTAAACATTTTACTAAAGGCACATAACTAATATAATTTATTCGATATTGTCATCCGTGATATTCAATGAAATTATTCTTAAAATTTGAATGCAGATTACATATCGCTCAATACATATGAGAAATGTTAACTTTTACTTTAAAGAGATTAAAATTAAGTTTATGATGGATATGTTTATTTTGATATACATTATTACAAAAATGAAGGGTTTTTATTATTGAGATGGTATTAAAACATAGATATGTAAGCATGTTACTGCAGGGAGTGAGTACATTAAGACTGGTTAAATTGGCATTCATCTACCTTCTCCACAATATATTTTCCTTTCTCCATTGTGGTGGTAGAGGGTGTGATGGTAAATGAAAAGAATGATATTGAAGTAAAAGAGTAATCAATTTTTAAATGAGTGATGACAGACATCAATATTTAAAAATATCTCGTGTCTGGTAATCCTTGAAGATCAAGCTAAATCATGAAATTATGTTCAGCCTTGGAATAACTAAGAAAATTTATGAAATTCTCACAAATTCTCTGGAATTTCTCTTAATCTACTTAAGTACGGAAATATTATTTCTATATATAGTTGTAACAAATATGGAAAATTAAAAACGAAAAAACAAACAATTTGTAGCACATTGTAATCTCTGCTAATATTGAGGTAGGTTTACGCACAACACAATGCACAATAAATCATATTTTTGTGTTACCAATTTTATTTCAACACAAATGGGAACAATGTATTTAATCCATATTATCCCAGAGTAAAAAAGTTTCTTTTTAAAATACATATTAAAATTGGTTCCAAATAAGCAAATATTGTTGATTCCAATAGCTTAAACAAACCTTTCAAGAATTTTGTACCCTCTTAATTAGGGCAGTGGGTTAACACAAATACGATTATTGTAGTGGAAAAATATATTTTTCGACATTTGTTGTATTTAATATGGGAACACAAATTAAACAAAATTATTAACAAAAAAAACGAGTGTGCTTTAGACCACACGACTGCAGTAAAACTTTAAATTCACAAAATATGAACTTCAAAATTTACAATTTTATTCACTTTAAACGTAGAATATTTAATGTATTGAACAAAATAATAATTTATAAAATTGTTCAAGAACGAAATGAAATTACAAAATAATAAAAAAATCACCGTTCGTGCAACGCTAGCAAACTCGCATATATATATATATATATATATATATATATATTTTTTTTTTTTATCCACTGGCTATGAGAGGAAGAGAGAAAGAAAATGTGCGCGCGCACTGCTCTCTCTTGCTCCTACAGTGTGATACAGACAATAGGCTTGCACTGTGTCTTAGATATACGAAACATAACTGGCTATGAGAGAAAGAGTGAAGAGACTCTTGTCCCTACAGTAATATACGAAACGTAACTCTCTCTTTCTGTCTTCACTAACTTATATCTCCCTCTCAACTTCCGTTCGCCTCGCTCGATCACACTTTTCGTAACGCATTTACCAGCTTACTCCCCAAGTCAAGAGTGCGTAAAGAAGTTTTACTTCAAAAACATTGATGGCAATTGCATAATTTCAGTCATTTAGTAAAGGCCATTATTTGATGGTGTGGAATAGCTTAGAAAAATATTGATGCAAACCTACAATATATTTTCTGAAGTTGTGTTTGGTATTTTTACGAAGTATAACATAATGGTCCTTTGCGTCTAGTTTTACAGAACTGGGTACTCTTTTTTTACATTTATAGAAGATTTTGACGCAACCTGTTTTGGTGTTTGCAAAGCTTTACCAGCTTATCATATATGTATTGACAATGTACCTAATAAAAGCTGAATAATTGCGAGCATCTTTCTCTTTTACTGCTGGTGATATTATGTACAGCTGGAAGGTATTATTTATATTTAAATTTATGGGAAACTTCACCAATTGCTAATACCATCTCTTAAGTTTTATATCAATCGTATATTTTCCAACAATTTTATCAAGCCTGTCTGTACGGCCTATACACTTATGTATGATTGGAGTCAATGAGATTAATCAAGATCTATGTTTTTGTTCACTTTTCCTATGGATTGCATGCCACATTCAGAAGACATAATGGTTTCTATATTATTGTCATTATATTGCACCAAGGTCGTGTTGGAATTTATATATGTATATTGATATGAAGCTCGTATACATTCTTCACTTTAAATATATTTGAGTGGAGCATTTTCTATCCTATTAATTTAAATGATATCCACTGCATTGCGGACTAGATGACTCATTTTATCCAGAAGGCGTAAAGATTTAAAAAAAATTGTCCATTTTCAAGATTACGTTCAATACAACTGTCCCTTCGATATCAAGAAAAGGATTTGTGATTCCTGTTTTGGCTTTTTGATATATTTCACCATAAACAAGATAACCCAAATGAGTAGAAATAGATCATATCTTTCAGCCTTTTATGTTTTGTGGACTGCCGTTTATACTAAAATATGACGCTATTGATACATCGATTCTCAAATGTTTGTCACTAGGAAAAAACTTTAGTCATTATTCTTTCATGAAATCCCATATTAGCCGAACTTTTCCGAATTTATCATCGCGTCGAAAATTATTGTTGTCGCAACCATGATAACAGTGCAAATTTTTTTTAAATCTGTTACATATCAAACATGAAATACCTTCAAACTGATATGTCTCAATGGAATACAATGTATATTATTTTTCATTCTCTATTGTTGTGAGTCGAAAGTTCATCTGAGCTTTCGCAATTGCATTTCTTTCCGTGCTACTACAAAGCAATTTAAAGAAATCAAGATTAAAAACCATTTCGAAAAATTCTGAAAGATTATATACTTTGCTCTTCATTTGCTTATAACTTTTTTAACCTTGATAACTTTTTTGGTTCTTTTGGTTGTCTGCTCTTCTGGTAAAGCAGAAGATGTTTATAAATATTCAGTTCAGAAGAACTTTCACTGAAAATTATTAGAAGTATAAGGACTCGGCTCATAAATGGTAGGTGACCTCTTTCGTTCCTTGTTATGTGTTCCGTGTCTATGGTTTTTAAAGCATCATTCCCAGACAGTATGTGACATCGAACTTCTGCTTCAGCCAGTAACTGTCCACGAGCTAAGTTAATAATGTTTCCCGAGTCTTCTTTGTCGCTGTCTTCATTCCTTAATATATTCATATTTGTTGGGGTAATAAATATATCAACGGATATTACTGGAATATTTTCTTCCAGTGCCGAAATTATTTGGTTCACTATCAGTTTGAAAAAATAGTACAATAATGAAAAGCTAGAAAAATAAAAAAATGAATAATAGTGATGTGTAATGCATTGCACCCTTAATAGCAGTAATATTTATCAGTCAAAAAGTGTAAACAAATGCAAAAAAATTTGATTTCATTACATAGCCTAATAAAGTTGTATAAATTGAAAAAATGATAATTGTCAAAATATAGTTATGTTATTTTTTATTGTTTACCCTTTTCCGAAATACGTTGCGACAAAAAGACATTAAAATCAAAGTCTTATTGAAATATGACCAAGCTCATTAAAAGCTTCTGACTAATATCAAAGTATGTATAAAGGTGTTGGAATTAATTCGTAGTGTTTTTTGAGAAACAAATAATGATTTATAAGAAAATACTGCTAAAATACCATCGCTTATCACTACTTTTTCCCATCTTTCGCGTAGGAGACGGATACCCCGTCGAAAGAACGCTTCACCCTTGGAGACAATTCATGGATCGATCCAATTTTTACAATCTTCATGAGAAGTAAAATTCTTCCCCGACAAACCATAAGCCGTCGATTGAAATAGGTGATAGTCTGAAGGGGTAATATCTGGATTATATGGCGGGGGGGGTTAGGACTTCCCATTTCAGTGGTTGTAGATATGTTTTCACTGGTTTTGAGAAGTGCAGTCGAGCATTGTAATAATAAACATTAAGATATAAAAACTTAAACTACTTTCATTAAAAGACTGTTGCTCATAAAACTCTGCAGCAGATTTTATACTCCAACAATTTTTTACTTTTATGTTGCTGAGCATGCAAAAATTCTTGTCGCAAGCAAAAGTCACTCTTTGTCTATTTTGAAAACATAAAAGGTGGTGTGAAGAAATGTTTTTTTTTTCATATAGTTCTACTTGCAAAATAGTTATTTTATCTGAAAAGCAGTCGTTTCTCCTGCAAAGCAGATTTATGTTCTGGAAATCACGTAATATTATTAAATTTTTTTTAACAAAGTATGACAATGTTTAATGTTTATTAGAACAAAAAAAACACTTCTAATGTCATTCTAAATTATGTGTGATTTTATGTAATTCTGTTTCAAACAAGATTATCGGTATTTATTTCCTGTAGGAAATTTGTTAAACTGGTGAGAGTCCTAAATGAAACTTAAGGGACCGGTCGCTAATGAGCATATAGTGAAGTTGAGGCTGGGCACTGTTGAGAATATTTATTTTGAATATTGAATATATTTGGCGTTAATTTTGTAGAAATTTATTGTTCACAAGTAAATGAAATTACATGATGTAGTATTATTTCTACTTTCTTTTATTTCTTTACTACGACCTAGGTTTTGTTGTATTACAATATCTTCAGGTGGGCTATTATCTGTGCTAATAGCCCACCTGAATATGTTATAGTACAACGAAACCTAGGTTGTGGTAAAAAACTTAAAGAAAGTAAAAAATGTAAATTTTCTACAAAAATTGCTGTTATACTTTTTTCCTACGACTCATCATTCCTGAGATATAGCAATTCTAAAAGTTGAAAAAGTCATATTCTACAAAATATGCACATGTTTCCACACCACCTGTCGGGTATTGTACTTGGTGCATTTTTTAACGTGGTTTCCACAGTAAGTCTACTCCATTATCTATTATGGTTGCTTTTTCTTAAAGAGTAATCTATTAATCGTTAGAGTGCCGACGAGCGACATCGCGCTCGTGTGCGTACTAACCAAATTTGTTTAATGCGCGGTAGGGGAGGTCGCCCGCACACATCGTTAATATTTTATCTTTCTACGTGTTATATAAAATTAAAATTATAATATTATTAGTAATTACAATATAAAAAGGAACCAGGAAAAGAAAATTTTTAATCCATAATGTCAGAATACGAAAATAATTCGAGTGAAAATGATCGTTTTTCAAGTTGTGAAGAAAGTGATAGTGGGAGTGACATTGTGGTGCACTCACAATTTGGCGTAATGCTTTTTGCTGAATATGTGTGAATAGTTTTAAAAAAGATACATCAGTTGACTCTTCATTGACATCATGACAATCCTCATCTGTTGCAGTCGATTCAACATTCGAACAAGACTGGCCTTGACAATTAATACATACTAGTGAACAAAATAATAAAAACTTTTTTGCAGTCACACTTTGTGTTACAACCTTTTTTGCAATTACGAAAAATGGTGTTAGAAGATTTCCGGGGCAGGTGGGAGTAAAGTTTGAATTGGTTCCAAAGTAGTATTAACTAATTTCCAATCCCAGTCTTCTGGGTCCAGTTCATTGCCTAGCCACACTTGAACTTGATAATATACTCGATATAAATGTTGACAAGCAGAACCAAATGTTGGAGGAAGAAACTGCTCTTCCAAGTATTCAAAGAAATGATGGTGAAGAATCAAAGTTTTCATTCCACAATCAACAAGAAAAATTTCACTATCTGTCAAAGGCTTATTACAAATAAAGCAAAATTGCGACATTTTGTAGAAGCTATTCAACGGTACAAATTGTAATAAGAAATATTGGTAAGCATGTGTATTCACTGTAAAGGAAAGTTCAACACTAAAAGAATTTCGTTTACATTCTTCAATAAAAAGAGCAGGTATACCACGGTCGCCACTCGAATAAATAGGGTAGCAGACAGATGTTGCTCAAGGCTATATGGACAAATGAAATCTACGTTTCTTTTAAATGTATATTCTCTAAATCATGTAATTTGTATAAATTATTCAAATCAATATTTTTACTTATATTAAACGACAGGCTACTCAGTACTGAGGATACTCAGTCGTTTAATATAAATAAAAATATTGATTTGTAAAAATATTGATTGCTAAGGCGTAAGCGTGCATATTATTATTTTCTACATTTCAAATGATGATATCTCAGGAAAAGTTATTTGTAGGAAAAAGTATGAGAACAATTTTTGTAGATAATTGCATGATCTACAATTTTGATCTGATATATTTTTATGATAACACTTACCGTTTATGAGAAAAATGCAAAAAAGTGATAGTTTTCACCTTTGGCCTTGAATAATTTTTTTTAGCAGACATAGGATCGGTGGGGACTTTTGATATTTCATTTATAATACTGTACCTAAAGACCTTCACCAATATTCAACTCTATGCAAATTATTGTAAACCTACCAATATTTTTTGTCTATTTTGACCAGACTATATAATCATGCATAGATTAAATGTTTGTATTAAAAAACACCAGAATTATTTCCTTTGTAGGATACACAAATTTTAATAATGCATTAATCAATCATCCCATCCTTTCCCCAATTTGTCATTAATCAGCATCATTTAATCAGGATCTTATCAATATTCTAAGTTTATGTATAACTTAGACTGTTGATAAAATCCTGATTAAATTTGACATTTGCCTAGATTTGGAATAATTCAGCTACTTCTTTATATTGTGGCTACATTGTCAGCAACATTTGTTTATGCATTAATGTTACCTTCTAAGAACATTGGGAAAAATGGATGGAAAATTGTGCAATGTTGATTGCAAATATAAAGGAAATAATAGTAAACCATGTTTTTTAAGATGTTTTTCATATATTATATATATGTGTATATAATTATATATACACAGTACTCAATACAGTCCAGTATTAGTCAGTTCCTTGATAGCTGATATAATAGATGCACCGATTTATTAAGTAGCTTATTTAATTTTCCACAATGGCAATTATTACAAGGTTTGTTTTGTTTGTATTAAAATAAATGTTAAAATGTTATAGGGTTAGACTTTTTTTAATAAAAATGTGTTCAATGTTTTATTTCATTTATGCAATTTTTTTTATATTATCGTTGAAATGGTGAATTCATTGGACATAATAGAAGAATGCTTTCATAAAATGAAAAAAAATGTCAATTTTTATTACATTGGTTTTAACGACTTATAACCAATTTATACGTGCATATGAATGTTGACCATCTAAAAGAGCTGCCAGTATTTTTTCCTTTATGAAATCTGATATTTAAAATTTATGCAGTAAATTGTTAAGTGAGAGAAATTTGACATTGACAAAATATAAAGAATATTTTTGTCCGATATTGATTTTTTGCCAGATATAAATAGGTTAATGCTTATAAAAACTCTATATCTAGGTAATTCATTGTGGTATGGTACGAGTTTCGTAAAGTGTCAATTATTGTCTTCGAAATGGATGTGATGAATATTTTAAGTTTAGTTACTATCTATATTCTCTGTTTATGCAATGTATTGTAATGTAAGAATTCATAAATTTTTTTCTTTGCATTTCAGATGTTGTCCTAGCAGAGCTATATCGATCTACTATCTTGATCTCAGTTACGCAGCAGAAGAAATTGCACCTTGAGGTAATCGACGGACACTGACTACGTGCACTAGGGATTCATCATGTTTGGAGCACCCAAGCCTGCCTTTGGACAAACAACATCTACCTTTGGTGAGAATTTTGTAAACCTAATATTTCAAAAATTTGCCATACTGTGTGTGTAGTTTGCAGTACCGTAAAACGTAATATTTGCAGTACCATGTAAGAGCAATGTGAATTATTTCAGAATTGTTAATAAAGTGGTCTTTAATATGGCTTTATTGTTTAGGTTTTATTATGCAGATACTCGCAATATCTTATTTCTTAGTATTGCTGAATTATGTAGTACCGCAGATGAGAACATATTAAAAGGTGGGTAAAAGTATGCCCATTTGATTGTATCTTCACATGATACGGTAAACATTTTGACTTGTCAGTTACAATCTTTTATACAACACACTACACCATATTTAATTGATCCAATATGTATGCTTTGGGGACTTTATAAAAAAAGAGTATTCTTGAGTTTTCAGTCATTTACCACCAGACGGTGCTGGCATTTTGCATGGACCCAATATATCTGACTGTCTCTAATAACTGGTAAATCAAGTAGTCTATGCGTGCAACTTTGCTAGCATACAGATAAAAATTTGTCACTCTGTCTGCTCGTCTGAATGTTTATCTGTTAGCTAGAGCATCAGCAAGAACTTCTGGACTAATTTGAATAGGACTGCCACTAGGATAATTTTTGAAGTTCACATTAAAACCTAGGCTATTTTTGTCTATAGTGAATATTCACTAAGGCAATTAAAATTTAATTATTGTTGCTTACACAATAAGAATCAAGTGTGCAGGCTAAAAACAGACTAAGAGTAATTGTCATTATAGTAATGACAATAACAAGAACGAATTAAGAAAGTAATGACCATTTATAATAACATGGTAAAATAGCTTTACTTTCTTTATCTCGTCATTATTTTCGGTTAGGACTTAAATAATCACTTTTGCACACGTCCCTGGTGCACTGATAAGATACCACTATTGAGTCATCAGATAATTTATGATGTGGTATATAATTGATCTACCCAACTTTTGAATCATCCAATAGGGTAGTTGACCATTCCGTAGTTAATAAAATGTCATGAAAATGTAGGCTAATTTAAATTTAATAAAACAATAGAGGAAAAACTATAAAAATTGTTATGAGCTTCTAAAATATAATATAGTTTCATTCATTCTCGCAGAATATTATTACTAAAAATTATAACACGATGCAGTATTGTCCTCGTTGTGTAAACGTTAAACTAAATGCATATAACTGGCATCATCTGCTATGAAATGGTCCTGTTAATATTCTTACACTGTAGCCCCAAAGTTAGTCTTAAAACTAGTTTATCCTTAAATATTTATGCGTATGAGGGTATTACTAAAGTTTCTAGAATATAAAAAATGGAACCAACTAGGAAGTTTGTATTTATTTATTGTTTTTCAAAGTAGTCTCCATGACACTCTATGTCTAGTTTAATTCGGTGGAACCATTGAAAGAAGCAGTCGCACCATTTTTCCTTGGACTCATCTTCCACAGTCTTTTCAAGGTAAACATCGCTTCGTTGGTGCTCGGGAATTCCATATTTTAAATTTTATCCTCGGAAATAAAAAGGAATTGCGTAATGCAAGGACAGGTTTGTATGGCTGATGACCCATAAATTCCACACCCAGCATAGTCAAATACTCGGTCATTCATTTGGCTGAGTATGCGGAGGTGTTTTTGTGATAAAGGAGGATTCTATTGCGAGGACATTGCTCTCAAGCTTTTTTCACTGAGATTGATACGACCACAATTAAATTCCTTAAACTAGTTGTAAACAATAGCATAGAATGGGGTTTCATCATAAAATGTTAACCGAAAGCGTTCATGACTTTGTTGTTGATTGAGACCACAACGAAATCTAAAATTATGGAACACAAATTTTTTTCTTAAATTCATCTTGACAATACATAATTTTCAAATTGCCACAAATTTGTAAAAACAAATGACAAATTGAAGCAAAGTACCTCAATTATATAGTATCTTGGTAATCCATACCAAAGAGTTTGATTTTCAATGTGTACTAATCTGCTTAGGAGTCTTATTTGTATTTGACAAGTTTTTTGTCTTAATGAGATAAATGAATACTCATTTTTTCTTTGAAATATGTTTCCATGCTGCTTTGGGAGAATTGCAATGTAAAGATTACCTCCCACTCTAGCAAAAAATACTAGCTAAAGTATTATTCGATAGGGATTTGTTGCTTGTGGTTGTGTATTACAACCATATTAGAAAGTATTAGTTTTTTTATGTTATAAAATAAAACATTCTGGTTGTCTTCACCACATTTTCCGAGCTATCTCCATGCCACTCTCAGAAGTTATCTCCGTGCCATCCTCCGGTGTCATTTTCACGCCACGCTCTGTGTCTTGTAATGCCAGAATCCTGTTACTAAACTTTGAAAAAATAGATTAAGTGGTTTTAGAAAGTTTCCAAATCTGTATTGAAAAATTACTCAAGGGGACAATCGCTTTTTGTTTTAAAACACTTGTGTAATAACAATACATTTGTCGGGTGTACAGAAAAAAGGAGGCATATTAAAAAATTATTTGTTGAAAATAATATCGTCGGTAAACTGTTGTTTAACATAGTTCAAACAAGTATTATCCACTGGATAGCTTTCGGTCATGCGAAATACGGGGTTTTTACAAGTCAGATAATTGTATTTGTGTGTTTTGTAAATATAAATGTGATTATAATATTTGTGTGTTTGTGTGCTTCTAGAGAGGACAACCTCTGGTATGATGTTATTTCTCATGAAATGAGATCAGGCTGACTTTCTCAGAATGTTTGTAATATTGTGAATGTTTTGTTTGAATAATATGTCTTATAAAACTTGTCTACAGGTGGCTTCGGATCTACGGGAACAACGAGTGCATCTCCTTTTACGACGACGTTCGGTAAACCAGCCGGTACTGGAGCTTTTGGGGCAGCTCCAGCTTTTGGCTCAACGGCGACTGGAAGCACTCCAGGATTGTTTGGGGCCAGTAGCACACCTGGAAGTGGGCTTTTTGGATCTTCAAATACAAGCGGTGGAAGTGCACCAACTTTCGGTACTACCACAGGACAGCAGGGCTTCAGCTTTGGTCAGTCAAACACGGGTACGCTTTTTGGGGGTAGCACCCAGACTGGATCCACACTTTTTGGCCAGCCGAGCACATCTAGCCAGAATGCATTTGGCGCTAAGCCTGGCGGTGAGTTTGTAATTTTGTTGTGTAGTTCTTTTAGGCCCTTTGTACTGGACAAGTTGGTGATTTTTCCGCAACTCTTTTTACAAACCTAGTAATAATAGTGGAAGACAAACCTCTGTGGCTTCAAAAGTCTTTAAATTTTCAAGTGTACCCTAGTATTACAGGGGTGGACTAAAGTTTATGGTGTGCCATGGTGATGCTCGATGGATTTGTGGGGTATGGCCCTTATATCTTGTTTACGTTGCATGTCATGTGCATTTTGTAAGTTTGATGGCAAAACTTATATTTAAAAACAATTATGGACTTGTCCATGAGAGCTAATGTAAGGAAATTAAACAAAATTATGAAGGTTTTTGAAAATGGAATATATCTCTAAAGTAAAATATCATATTATATAGAAACATAGAGCTATGAAACTTCCTCGAAGGGAGAAGCCAAAGTGACTTTCATAGACACTTCTCTATTCGAAGTGCAAATAATACGAAATTTAAATCATGCCTTTGGCAGTTTTTATCTCTTTTACACATGGACAAATAGAACAATTGGGAGTGAAACAGATGATTATGTTTTCCACTAACTTTATTGTCAAGCACATGTGAAATTTATTTCATTCTGATAAACTATTTACTTCCAGTGGTTGTATATACAAACATGGTAACTTTCATTAGATGTGATGCGAGACAAATTTTTTTCATTTGTACTTTTCAAAAATAATTTGTGAAGATAAATTGTGTTAGTTAAAAATGTTTTTTAAGTTTTTGAAAATATCAGAAGTGTGAGTTACACTTGCTTACATTTTTTGATAGTCTGAATTATGATGATGTTAAAGTGCAAATATTTCCTTTTCTATATTTTATGTTATTTTATTTTTATAACATGCATATTCCTATATTTTTAATCTCAATAAAACAAAGGGTTCCTTGAAAAATTACCAAATAAACTGAAATATTATTTTGTGGATTGTATTGGTCTCTCCGAATTTTAGTGTAACAAATTTTGACCATAATTACACTGGGTTAAAGTCCTTATAAATTTATATGTGAGTTATATTGGTGGATTGAAGTGAAACATGATCATACTGATGGATAGGGTGATGCAATGGACGTTAATGATGTGATATTTGGGCTGCAGGTTTTGGTTTTGGAGGAACCTCAACGGCCAATACTGGAACAGGATTATTTGGGGCCACCCCGCAACCAAGCACAGGTCTTTTTGGACAACAGAGTACTACGCCACAAACAACTGGAATTTTTGGTTCTTCTGGAGGTAATTGTTACAAATTGTGGTGACTACAGACATACAGATTTAAATGAATTTCTTAGTTTTTTACCATATTAACCCTAGTGTGCGCATGTCTCACAATATTGTGAGTAATGGTGCTCAGTTATTGTGACTTTATGCTCGGGGATTAAAGATGAAAATAAGTTTAAAATTTTTGGCTATTGTCTTTAAGAATGGCTTTCAGAAAAGCACCATAAATCCCACGGATGGCCCTAGGGTTTATGGTGAATAGGGTGAATTAGGTTGACCTCTAATAACTGTAATGTATATAGTGTGACCAAGGTTATTTTGTCTGACGCTGGTATATCCTATTGTTTGTTGCTGCTGTTTTTTGAGAAATCGTAAAATATGAAACTCTTACCAGGTTTTAATTCCGATGTGTAAATAATTGTAACAATTTTTACTATCACAAAAAATTTGTCTGATAGTTTATATGTGACATCACTTGCATTTGTCGGACGGTTTAACATGACATTGATGTAGTAAAATCAGATGGTGTAGTGTCGTCACTCCTGAAATTTTATTTTCCAAATATTCCTGAAGCTATACAAATGCTATTTATGAATTATGTAACACTACACAAGCTATTCATCTTATTTGCTATAAGTGTGGGGAGATGGTGACCAGACAGTTTAATGGTAGTCGTCCATCCTTCCCCCATTAAATTTTTAACCATATATTTCAAAAATAAAAAAAATGTGACAACATTTAGTAACCACTTCAAAATAAAATGATTTTGGTCATAGGGGACCGAGTTATTGAGAGTAGTAAGTTTCATGAAAACTTCATAGCAGGTAATGCTCCTACAAAGATGACTATGCTGCAAGTAATTTGGATAGTTTACATACGATTACTGAAATAATATATGATAACATTTAGAACTTTAATTATCTACAAACACATGAAACCCTAAGTTAATGCACCTCTGACATGGCTGGTTTTGTTTGCTTTGGTCTTTTGAATTAAACATTCAGTCATCAGCAAATGAATATTATTTGACATTTCACATATGATTATAAACCGGTTGCAATGTTAAGAGTTCTGCCACATAGTAAACTCCAGGGCGTGTTTGTAAGAATCGCTTTATAGTGGGACCGTCAAACCCTAAAACTCCATATTATATACAGAGAATGCACATAATTTTTTTTGTAATATATTTGTTAATGTCATAACTCCATCGTTTTTCCAAAAGGTGTCTATCTAAATTCCAACATCTTTAGCGCATTGTCTTGGATTACGCTAAAGGCAAAGAGCGTCCCCATTGTCTGTGGTAGAAATTCTACTCCTAATGTGTTCAAACTTCCTATTTCTAATGTGCTATTCGTTTTGTTTCATTTAATTTCATATTAATTATGTTCGTACCGTTGTGTTTATATTTGAACATATCTGTTGAAAGGTAAATTAAGTAGCGTACTGATATTTCTTATTTGGCTATAAGAGATTGCTTTTATAGTGCCAAGTTAAGCATGCCTTCACTTTTTTATCATGTCTACATAAATAACAGCATATTTATTATAAAATAATTAAAATAAAATAATTTGTATTTTTTTGCTCTTATATAAAATAATTTGTATTTTCTTGCTCTTATATAAAATAATTTGTATTTTTTTGCTACATTCCATCTTATTTACATGGTGGTGTCACACACCTTTATTTAAATTTTTTATGCCGAGTGTAGCTTTGTCAATAGTTTGGGTTGAGTGTCTGAGGAAGAGAAGATCATGCTATTGATAATGTTGTTAATACTGTTGTTATTATTAGCTATGTATTAGCCAATAGACTAGCCTTAACCGTGGTTTTTTTTAATGTTATTAAAAATGTGATATGTTTAATGGGGTAATTTCCAAGTTTGACTCTTACAGGGTTCGGAGGCCAACAGCCCACCGGAACGGTGGTTAAGTATGCCCCACTCGGAGGTACGGATGTGATGGTGAAGGGAGGGCAGAGTCAGCCGATCAACATCAGCTACAACTGCATTACGTTCATGAAGGTAAAGTTGCTATTAAGAGATACTTCTAGCTGCATTGATGATAAAAAACTGTCACAGTGGAAGTGTGGAAGGTTTGGTACAGATGAATAGCGAAGGTTTGTGTCGGAGAATGGACATGTGAAATTAACTAATGGTTATAATTAATGATAACCGACGATAAAAAGTTGACAAGTTAGTGTTTCTAGAAAGGTGCTTCGCAAGAATGGAAACTCTGATACTGCCGTAAATAGAGAAGTAAATAGAAGTGACTTTATTCGGAAATGTATTTCCTTTTATCTGGTCCTCAATGCTATTTTCCAACTATACTGGTAAAGTTTTTAATTTTCAAAATGATTTCTTATGATGCGTGGCAATAAACATAATTAATAACGTTTATAGTTATGAACCATAAGAAAAACAATGTCAACACAAAGACGTAATTAATAAAGTGAACCCCACTACCTACAACCACTAGAGTGAATGTTATTTGGGTGTTAATTTTGTTCTGTTAATTTTTAACCGTAGTTAGCTTACCATTAACATATAAAATATTTATTTCGAAAATAGGTTTACAGATACAGGTTTACAGGTTACAGATTCAATTCATTCGTTTGATTAATTTTAACAAGTTAATTACTTTTGAACTTTTCACCAGCATCATTTAAACACGTCCCATTTTGTAATGTGTATTGTGCGTAAAATCACAAATGAAGATCCATGTTGTAAACGAACACGCATTTAGGTACTATATTGAATAACTGCATAATTATTATGTGAGTAAATTACGAAAACTATTAAAACATCGCACAATAAATAGTGTATGTATACATGTCCAAACATTCTAGACAAATGTAGTCCGAATATCTTAAATTTGTGTGCCTTCCGGGCTGTAAATCGTTCCCTAAACCCGTGTACTATACGGGACTTCACAAGTTGAGCAATCTAGATTGATATGTAATAAGAATACGAAATGAAATGTAATGTAAAAACTTGTATAAATTGTAAAAAATTATCATTGCATATCTTGTTTTACATCCTGCAGATGCAAAGTCAGATTTATTTAAGTGTTCAGACATCATGACTACGTCTACTTTCTGTAGATTATTTGATTGTTCTTTCGTGTAACCTTTATCAGTGTAACGTAAAGTGTTCATGTACAATTTACGTGCACAACCAAATCAAATATATGTACTCCAATGGGCTAAATTGAATTTGAATAGAAAAATCGAATCACTAAATTTCAGCATATTGCAACAGATTGGACATTTCTTAAGGGCATGCGTTACGTCACAGCCGATGGATCACTATGTCGTCTCTTTGGAGGGTTTCCGATAGCGGGGCGCTGTAGGAATTTATGTTATGTAGCGAATATTAAAAAAAAAATATTTGACAACATTTCAGAGAAATGTGCAATAAGTTTGTTGTAATCAACGATAATATATTATGCTTTAGATATAAAAAACTATTAATTAAAGGCGGGTCTCCTGCTCCAAAAATCTAACAAAACAACCTAACCAAACATGTTTAGTGAACATGTTAGCAAAACATAACCGTCTCCTGCAACAACAAACGAAAAGTCAACGCTCAATGTTAGATAATTTTTCATTTGAGCTAAAATGAATTCAGACGAGGAAAACGTACTTGTTTTGAACTAAGTTTTGAAGTTATTTTTCATACAAGAAAAAGAAACCAATTAAATTACTAAACAACAATGTATTGTCTTTATTCAAATTGAATACTTCTCTGACTGAGGTTGTAAACGATAGGAGCAAGTGACGTGTGCGATGTTTGAAAGCAACAGCAGAATAAACATTTCCCTTCCGCCAGCAGGCGAACAGGAGATGTTATCATTTTGTTCAATAAAACATTTTGGCCACACCCCTATTTTGTTAGAAAAACATGTTAGGGCTCATTTTTAACAAAAATATGGTTGTAGGAGACCTGGTTTAGTGCCGGGTTTTCGGTAAATTTGCAGAATAAAATCTAAATACCTCATGTCAGATGTTATGTAGATTTTTGAATAATTTAGAAAATACATTATTAAATAAAAATTTAAGTTATAACAAAGATTGAGTGCAATATACTGACCAATAATGTAAATTATAGGAATATGAAAACAAATCGTTAGAAGAGCTGCGGATGGAAGACTATGCAGCAAACCGCAAGGGGCCACAGGCGGGCGCAACTCCGGGCCTCTTTGGAACGTCAGGTGGGACACCGGCCTTTGGGGCACCGGCAACCGGTGCCTTTGGCCAGGCGAAGACAGGTGGCATGTTTGGACAAAGCACCGGTGAGTTTAGTAACTTTTTTTTATTGTGATACTGTTTATTCTTTGTTCATTAAACAAATTTTTTCTAATCATAATTTGTTAGTATTACTTGATATTACAAAATCAATTTGAGAAATGTAACTAACCATATCATTGTTATAATTACTACTTGTATTCTCTCTGCGCTTAACTATTTCTTATTTAAAAATATCTTAGAAACCATAAAACTTGGGACTTATCATTTTGTGGACAACTAGTCTTTCCTAAAAAGTATTGCACTTGTTACATAGGAAAGTTTCTCTGGAGAATTCAAGCTCATAATTTAATTTTTTCTAGTTTTCTTTTAAATTTTGTGGGAGTTACTATAAATCCACGTGTTAGACTTTGAACACTGTGTATATATGCAGGACGTGGGAAGAATTTGTTGGAACGTCATGGAAAACTGGTTGTGTAATATTCAGAAGAAATTTGAAGATGACAATGTTTAGTGATGGAAAAGACTCTATTATAACACGAGTAGCATGTTGTCTACAGCCACTTGATAGAAAGATGCCTAGGTCGTTTAGATTGATAATACGAAATTAGTTTTCATAATTAGTTTTTGTAATTGATCTATTCAGGTTTCGGTCAACCGGCTACTACCAGTTCCACCAGCATATTCGGCACGAACACAGGTTTTGGGAGTACTCAGAGTACTGGTGAGTAATACCTTAATTTTAGATACTTATTTATAGTAAAATATTGAATGCTTAATAAACTTTGCTTGATTGTCATATTTTTCAGTATAAACTTTGTATTCTATGTCTGTCTGTCTATTTTTCAGACTTTGTCTTGTCCTTGTGTCCATCCCTATGTTACAGCCTAACAGTTTATACAGTTCAAATTTACGTGTATGAAATTTTGCAAATATCTTCTGCAAAATGTGACGCACACATAAGAAGGGTTGATATATAGGCAAATATTGAAAAACTATATTTTTAATGTATTTCTCGGTACATCTTAAGTATCTTGGACAGCTCTTTTAAAATAAAAGTGTGGTTCCATTCATCTTTTTAAAGTTCCGTATCTACAAAGGAAAAAGGATCCCTTAAAATGCCACTAAAATGTTTGTCTGTCTGTCACAACTGTTTTTCTTAGAAATTAATGTAGAAACTTGAAATTTGGCATAGTAATAGAACATAGCTAGTACTCAAAAATATTAATTTGGAAATTTTAGTGGGAGGACAGAGGCCAAAATAATACTCAAAAAATTTTTTTTAATCCATATACAGTATGCATATGAAGGAAATTTTGTGACTTCAAACACTTGTCCCATTAATCATGTGTAATCCGAAAATGTTATTTTTGTCAACTAGTCGTCTAGTTTATAAAATAATTAAAGTTTAAATTTTGTATGAAATCATAATTATGTTTAAATTAACACCCTATAATCTTTACACTAAATGTCAGTTTGGCAACATGTACGTCTAATGCAATCTTTGCAAAGTGTCAAGTGTCAAAATGAAATGTCACTTATAAATAGTTTTGAATAACCTAATTTTAGAAACACGCGTACATAGTAATAAAAATGCAAATAATTATGTTTTAGAATGTATTTATTATTTACACATACCTAAATTTTATGTTCCATTTCTGTGTTAAGAGCCTTCCCCGTACCGCACTTTCGCAACTGACCACAATAATTTTGACTTAAATTATCTATGTTGTGCGTCTGGTATTAGAATTTTGCTTCCTTATAAAATGAGTTAGCACATTTTGTTCCATGTTTATCAATATTGTTGGAGTAGTATCACCTGATATCACTGAAATGACGGGCTATCCTCCTGTATTGAATTTATTGTAACAAGATTTGGTTGTCGGATATGTTCGATGTACATTGTTAGGGGTATTATGATGACATTTAGCATTCTAATACCATGTTCCATCAGCACTAAAAAATGACATATTTGTAATTGAACTCGCTTAATTAAACCATACAACTGTTAGGTCAAACTAAACTGAAAAATTTTCTAACTAGATGAAATGTGTAAGGGTTGCCATATGAAATAATAAATAATCCATAAAGATTTGAAATAAGCAAGTAAAACTAATATTATTTTATTAATAAGAAGTGAATAATAATTTATCTAAACGACAAATGAAAAAATATATTAATAGTTTATTTTAAAAATTGAAAATAATATTTTTTATAACCTTTAATATTTCAGGAAATAATGAATGGATGATAAAGATTTTTAAATGACAATAATTTTGATTTGCGAAATGTAAACAAATTTGGTCTTGAAATTTATTTTGATATCCTTTTCTTTTTTTTATCCTTTTTATGGTAAAACTATGCAAATGAAAGGGATAGTTAGACAAGTCAAATTCACAATCGATCGCTAAGAAGAGTGATAATACAATATAGCCACATTTCTTACGTTTATCGAAATATATAAGATGTAGGTTGATGCATTTTCATGTTAATGACTTTTGACAATTTTTGAAAACAAAAAAAAGTGGTATGATTAAAAAAACCAGTTGTATTGCGTGTATTGCAATCTACCCATGTAGAGTACTATTACAGACTAAAGTCCCAAAGTTTCCTTACTTTACATAGAGTATAATGAAAACTATCATTTGAAAAAGCAATAATAAGGGACTTTTAAAATATTTTTTCATTATTTTGAGTAGTATATCTACAGAGACATACTGAAAAAATGAAAAACATTTGTCACACTCCCTTCATAATTTCCTGAACCAGTTAAATTATGAAAAAATAGGGGTTTTAGAATCCTGCACAAACGTATTAAAAAAATTATAGCGATGATTCTAGATAGCATCATTTTTGAAAAATACACCATGCTCTCGCTCTTTTCAAAAATACAGTGGGCATTATATTTAAGTTATGAAAAATTAATATTCGTAAATATTTCAATAGTAATATCATGTTCCCTTAAATGTTTACAAGTGCCTAAATATGTACAAAATCAACCCCTCATTGTGTGAGTTCTGTGCGTAGTTGACAGGTTTTTTCATTTTTAAACCTCATTTGTGAAATATTATGCTGTCAATTGTTGAGAAATATAATTTTTTAATCAATAGTTTGAAAGACCTGAAAAATTTAACTTTTTATGTAATATTTAGTACGTAACGAATTCGTATCATCAAAAAATTTATACTAAATACAAAGGCTGATTAGTTATAAATTAAAGATTTAAAAACAGTAGACTACAACCAGTCTTTGCTTGCTTGCGACGTCATCTGACTTTTAACCAATAACAGGGTGTTTGCGATGCTGATTGAATTTAAAAAAATATTGTGATTTCTTTGTTTTTTTTTACAAAATGAAAACTTATTTTTTTGGAAATGAAAAGAAATACGCTTATTTACATTATAATCTTATTAGGATGACGATGAATTCTGGTATATTTTCGATGTTGTCAAATAGCCTATAATGTGACCTTGTGTTTGTAAAAAATTTAAATATTTTAATTTTGGTCACATTTACCATATTTTGGTGACTTACATTTATCCCAGTATAAAAATAATCCATTGTTTTCAAAAATGTTATTATAGGAAAATACTCTATTAAGAGCATTTTTATTATAATTTCTTAGGTATAATTAATTTTTCTCAATCTGAAGTTGTGTAAAAATGTGGCTAATTGAAATTTATATTTTTTAAGGTATATTTGGCAGTACCACTACCCAGCCAACGCCGGCATTTGGAGCTATGTCCTCGGGAACCAACACGTTTGGATTTGGTAACACTGCTACTCAGGCGCCGGTATGTTGTGTTTTTATTTATTAGCCGTGTCTGTGATTTTTAAAAAATATTGTTAAGTTAGTTATAAGGTCCAATACATGTAACGCTATTAAAATAATAATATTTTTTTTTAAGTAAGTGCACTTTTATCTTCCGATGTCAAATTACCATATCTTCTTTTTAGTTGGTCAATTGTGATGAAATATAGTCTATATGTTATTCCAGATTTAACAAACCACCAGTAAAAACTTCACTGAAATCACTTTTGCTCTTCTTGCATGACGTGCGAACATCTAAACAGACTCACAAACAAAAATTCCAATTCCATAGTTTAATATGTATAGATAATAAAGTACATAGCAGCAACATTTATGCAACCTAACACTAAACCTATCAAAGTAATTAAATTACAAATATTGACAACATATTTAAATTTTGAACAAATTGAATAAACATAGTAAGCTTTTATCAAATACACAAGACATTGAAAAATGTTGTGTGGAAGAACACTAACAATGACATCTTTCCTCATGCGTCTGCCTATATTTGGGTTGCTCGCTTAAGCAAAAAATAACCCCATGCACCACTCCTCACTTCAGATCTGGCCATACCCATGTCACCAATGTTTGCCTGGGTGTAAAACTTCATTGTGCACTTTAAAAACATGAATGAAGCAATCTATTGATGTCCCCTTCTTTATTGCTTTTGTACTAATATGATATAAAGGAATTTTTAAAAAAATTAAATTTGTATGTCTTCTAATAAGTGAACCGATTACAATGAAATAAAAATTAAACATTGCTTAAGTTAACCGTCAGTAGTTGTTACAAGATGCATGCACAAAAAATACTTAAACAGAAAAAAAGGCAAAAATTCTATTTCTTTGTAAATTTTTTCAATGTGAAGTACTCTTTGTAATAATAATGTAAATATTTAACCATTGTGACCTTCCAAAATTGTTTCCTGCTTGTTTTTGACTTTTTCTATCATTGAATATTATAGCGACGAAAAATGAAAATTTCAAGACGTTTTTTCAATTAAATTTCAAAGCTATAAAAACAGTGACATTTTTTGTCTCCAAATATTTATAATAAAAGATTTTAACATTTGATACTTCTTTGTATTGAGATGCAACATTTGTGCTGCAACATTTGAGTAACTTTAATCACAGTTTGGGTGACATTTTCTCTGGTTTCTAGTGTCATAGTGAGGACCAATTTCCACAGCAAGCAGCTTCTGAAGGTTGTTGTAATGTAAAAACAGATTGCACCTTCTTGAAGATTCCAAGTATAATAGGTAGGGACGTAGACATATAGTAATGTTTTTGCGAATTAATCCATTTATCACAGTTGAAAAAAGCTGTTAATGTGTTCTTAGTTGGTTCGCTTGCAATTTTTCTGGCGGTGTCTTTCGTGAAGTAAACTCTCCATCCAAATGTACTGCTAGATATTGCACAGTTAGTTCGTGTTCGTGTATGGGAAAACTGAATACTGCCATGTCACTGTCTTTGTTCACATACTAACAGACATATTTAATGCATTTTACTGAATTGCAGTATTCTACGTTTATGTGTGCTTGGAACATTTTGGAAAGTAGTGGGTTATATGGTACTACCCATTGATTATCTATTCCGAGTTCGTCTATGCCTCATATTTGTATTTCTGCTGTGAAGCCACCTTTATTGGGTGATCATCTTCTGTATATGAGATAGCTATCATCTCCGATTTGCATGTCATTCAAGTATGGTTTTGGGTATTTTTTTTGTAAATTTTCCATCACTCATACATGGCCAATCAGGGTTTAATGGCCCGCATGGTCTATGTCATACAACTCCGGATCTTCTTGTGGATTGGGAAATTGAGCTTGGATAATTTTGTCGATATAAGTGGGATGAATTCTCTCGTATAGCCATATGAGCTTCTGTGAGTGAGCCAGTCCTCGTTTTTGCCATTTGATTGTGTACATAAAGCATCTAGTGGTTCCAAAGATGTGGTATTTTGTGAGGATTTCAATAAATCTCATTTGTTTTTGTCGGAAAACTCGGGCTATTATATCGTATCGATCCCTGGGGGCCTGTCCATATCTTAGTTATTCTTTGATTTCTGGCAACGATGAGTTGCATGTTAATATTATGAAGAGGTCAGGTCGTCCATATTTTATTACGTAGGTCATGGCATCTTATTTGTGCATGTGTCTTGGACTTCCTATGTAAGATGAGAGTAAGATTCCATTGTTCCAATATTGTCAATATTTTCGTCATTTATGATCGCGTCTTGAAGGCATCTCTTCTGATTCAGTCTTATGTAAAGTATCTGCTCGCTTCTATTTTTGCATACATATGTACCAGGAATTGTTGGAATAAACGGCGAGTGTTGAAAATGTGATTGTATGTTTCATTGTCTCTGATCATTAAGTGGTAAGCATAGAACTCCTTGGAAGTAAGCTTTTTGTTTATTTCCACACCTGTTTCAGGTTGGATTTGTTCCACATTAAAATGACATCCGTGACACTGATGTTTGTGCATCATTGATCAATTTCTACTTCAATTTGTTCATTTCGTTGTTCTTCGGTTTTTCTGCTTCTCACGGTGCTCATTCTTGTTTGTTGGGAATAAACGTGCTTCGCACTCTTCGACTGTGTGTTTTCACTGTTGTTTTTGTTTTTTCCGTTTTGCATGAGAACTAGCAAGGTCTCCTCCTCTTACATTTTGGGTATTGTATAGCTCCACCTATACAAAAGAGGTTTCGAATGGTCCATAATGTTCTAGAACATTATACAACATTCAAGAATGTTTTGGAATGTTCCAGAAGGATTTTTGATGTCCTGGAATGTTGTGAAATCCACTTGAATACTCTTGAATGTTCTGGACTGTTCTAGAAATTTCTCTAGGGCGAAACTTCCAGCCCTTCAGGTAAAAACTTCTTTATGGGTGGGGGATAGAGGATTACCACACCATATAATTCCCTTGATTGTACCGGGACTCATTTCTGAGTTTTAGCGGCAAGCATATTGTACATTTTTATAATATATATTGATTGTCTGTTGAATATGTAATCTACAGGGTACAGGGCTGTTCGGTGCGAAGCCAGCAACAAGTGGCTTTGGCCTGCCACAGACGACAAGCAGTGGAAGCGCATTTGGAGCATTTGGCTCAAATACAACTCCTGTTCAACCATCGACAGGATTCTTCGGCGCTAAGCTGGGTACCACAAGTGCAACACCTGCCTTTGGGACAACCACGCCTGGTGAGTTTCTTTAAAGTTTTATATTTATGTATTAACTTTCAGACTTCAGATCATAGATGTAACATCTTTGTTTAACTGACAAAAGTCCCAAGGCGATTTTGAAAGTGAAACACCAATAAATAATTTGATCTACTAATTCTAATAATAGAAAGATCAACCTCATAACCTTTAGACCTGACATATGCCATCTTCTTGGGTACTGATGGCATTAATATTGTGTTTCAGGGATGCTCGCTACGCTTCCTTTAGTACAGCTTACTAGAGGTTTTTGTAATGTGAAACAAGAAGCGGTCAATGCTAGCACCAGTAATTTATGACATATTTTTAACCACTTGGAAATCACTCCAGTAACTTAGGAAATCCATTTTGCTGCAAAATGAACTTTCATATTGACTATAATTCAATAATAAATATTTTTCATAGTTTTGTGGATTACGGCTTGGATAAATGTTATGATTTTTATTTGAGGGAAGTTGGAAAACATGTTCAAAAAATTAGTCAATTACACATGGCGTTGTCCATCGATGAAAGGTTTATTATATAAATTTTAAACTGTATATTTACATAAATTTGTCAGAAGCTTCCAAAACGATTTTATAATTTTTTCTAGATAATTATTGTGTTGTTTTTCTTCTGTTCACAAATTCCTTTAAGTTTTCAATATTTTTGGTTTTAAAGGTCCATAAATAAAAATGGGATCAACAATTTGAAGAGACTTTGACATCTATGGAACCGAACTTTAATAGTGTTTTTTGACACATGCATAGTTGTCTTTGGCCATTTATTACACATTTATTTTATTTAAGTTACGAATTGGTGACGGACAAACAGAAATATCAGTGATCGCATATAGAAAATGTTTTACTGTTTGATTTACAGAATAATAAAGGTGTAAATGAAATATATAGTCCTCATTTTAGATTTAAAATACGAAATGCAATGTAAATCTTATGGTTATTAAATTTTGGGTTGTTTTACAAATCAGCATTTGGCACTGGCACGGGTGCCTTCAACACATCGGTGAGTAGTTCCAGCAACCTGTTTGGAGGGAACACATTTGGAGCTAAATCAGCAACAGCTACACCCAGTTTCGGCTTCGGAAACACTCAGCCACAAACCGGTGGATTAGGTATGTGTCATCATCTTTGAGTGTATAAAGTATTTGAAAGGAAAGTGTAGTATAAACGTCATTGAGTATAAGAAAGAATCATGCTATATTCAAGTACCATAAACAAGTGCAATGCAAAACCTGTGTGACCATTATTTTTATGTTTAACCTTTTCACAGCCAAGCAATTGTATTGGCGACTAACCCCTCCACGCCACCAATCAAAGATTGCAATTTAAATAAACCACCAATAACTCGCACCAATCACAAACGTGAACTATTTCAATCAATGTGCGTATATTTGAATGTAAATTCTGTCTATTATTGTTGACCCGTGCGAAGTCTTCGCATTATTATTTAATCCATTATGAAGCTCAGATGACAGATCAAACAAATATTTTACTAAAATTGACATATAGAGACGCAAGTATCAAAAGCATTGAGCTAAAGCGCCACTTTATTTATACGTGAGTGGATTTGAAATTAAACAAAAATTTTACCGACCGTCAATCATATTGACGTTGAGCTAGATTAGAGCGTTAGATGGCAGCATTGCTGTTTTGTGTATATAATTTTAATAATTAATTAATTTGCAAAAACAATAGCAATAATAAATTTTTTAGTTGTGAATGCCGGTAGAGCAAGCAATTATCTATAAAATGATATATAATTTATGTGGATTAGTTGTGAGGTTTTTTCTAAAAAGGGAGAGTAACATCTTAAAACCTTAGCGTATTAATATATATGATGATGATGATTGTCAAAACTAAGTTGCGTATATGGCCTGGCGTTGTATTACCAGGCGCTTATTATAAAACAAATTACATAACGACTGCATCCTGTTCACACCGTAATAAATATGTATTTTGCCATCTCGCTTGCACTCTTAAACTATTCTAATAAATACTGCAATATACATACATAGAAATTATTATTTCATATATGACAATTTACAGAATAATATACCTAATCCCACATAAAATAGAGAGATATGTCAAAATATCATGATTTACAGAGTTTTTATGTAAAGATAGTGTTGAATTACTTTATTGGTAATTTTGTAGATGAAATGAATTTGGCTTAGTATTGTTGAAAGCAATTTTATGGCGACAGAAATATAGGCATTGCTCTTTTTAGAGTGCTGTAGCAAATTAGGAACGTTATAATTTCATCATATCTGTCTGTCCATCTTCTGTATATATGTACAGACACAGCATAATAACTATGTAAGTGTTTGGTACACTCGTATACTTGGAATGAGAGATGTGATTTTCTTTGCCTAGCCCATCAAATGGGGGTATCAGTGAATATTTTAAATTACCTTTCAATATACAATTAAAAATATCATGTTACATTCATTACTCCCTCGCGTTTCCATCCTTATCTTTTTTTAATCGGATATTTTAACAATATGAATAAAGTCATGATAATCTAATCTTAAGAATTATACCAACTATTTATTTATATTAAATTAAAATTACATTAAATAATTTATTTAATATTTCATCCAACTAAAATAAAAAATTAAATAAATGATTTAATGTAATTTAAATTTAATATAATTAATATTATAATTTTTTAAAAAATTAACAGATAATAAAAAATTAAATTTAAGTTAAATTATTAGGTGTTGGTATTAATTTATATCATTTTTTGAGAGACAAATAACGATTTATTTTAAATGAAAATAAAAAATACATTAATGAAAATACTGCCCATCGCTTCCCACTGTTTTATCCCATCTTTCGGGTAGGAGACGCATACCCCGTGGAAAGAATGCTTCAACCTTGGAGGCAATCCATGAATCGATCCAATTTTTGCAATCTTCATATAAAGTGAAATTCTCCCTTGACAAACCATGAGCCATCGATCGGAACAGGTGGTAATCCGAATGGGCAATATCTGGAGAATACTGTTTTTGTGGTGTGCGGTTGAGCATTGTCGTGCAGCAAAATAATATCGTGCCTTTCGCTCCATTCCGGACCTTTTTCTTTCAATGCATGATTCAAGGGCATCAGTTGTAATCGGTAACGATCCCCAGTGATGATGTTGTTCAGTTTTAACGGTTCATAATAAAACACACCCTGTTGATACCACCAAATACAAAGGAGGAGCTTAGACCCATGAATATTACGTTTTCCCACTGATGTTGATGGTTTTCCGGGCTTAACCCACGAGTTTCTACACTTAGGATTGTGTATCCACTTTTTATCAACTTCTAACAACAGCTGATTTATGATAAATTTGTTTGAGGGTAAAACTGTGATACCCAGGCCATATCTCTTAAACGCTACAAATTGATTCCAACACCTAATAAATGTTTAATTTACTTAATATTTTATTTTAAAACTTATCCCATAAATTAAATTTATGTGAAATTCTAAAATAACTTATAATATTAGAAATAATTATAAACTTTAATTTTTTCTTAAACAATTAAATATTTCTTATAATGATTAACATATCATTTCCAATTAGTTATATGTAACAATTATGCTGCAAAGTTACTGTAAATGAAATAACTCTTCAAATTATTTAAATGTTTTTCTAAATAATATCATTTCATTTCATAAATATAATTAACTTTGATTTGATAAATTTTTTATTTTAAATTCTAAAATTATTTTTATTAAAATTAAGTAAAGTATTTTTTTTTTCAAATTACTTGATTTAATGCTTTAATTTGTGTTTGATATAATGTAACTTTTATAATTTTAAAATTTTTGTTATTCCAATAGAAAATTCTTTTGGTTTAGTTAAAGTATTATTTCTACTTTCTTTAAGTTCTACACCACGACGTAGGTTTCGTTGTATTACAACATCTTCAGGTAGGCTATTAGCAAAGATTCTATCACAACATCTTCAGGTGGGCTATATCATCAATATTAACAAATCTTTGCTAATAGTCCACCTGAAGATGTTGTAATACAACGAAACCTAGGTTGTGGTAAAGGATTTAAAGAAAGTAGAAATAATAATACATCACGTAGTTTCATTTAATTGTGGATTACCTATGGCTTTGGGTCAGAATGTTATAATATCGCGTTTATTACTTATAAATGAAAATCGTAACTTTTATCAAAATTATGAATCGGACGGACATATCAGAAACCTTGTGTTTGTTATTAAAAGTGAGATTAATTTTCTTCATGATTGAATTCTATTAATAGATTTAATAATCTAATTCTTTGTTTTGTACTGGAAATAACATTCTCCTCAATCTGTAAACAGTGTTGTAGGTATGTTAGACATTAATAAATGTAAAGCCACGTAAAACTCGAAAGTAGGTGGGAACACGTTAACTCATACAAAAACACGAAACAAATGTCAGTTAACAGTTTATTTTTATATCATTTTGGCAATGGCAATACATTTAAAAAGTGAACATAATTGAATATATCCTGTAATCATTTTCAAAGCATTATTACGTACTCCGTTAAATCTTTACAGTTATCTTTATTTCTTATTAACTATTATTGATATTTTGAAAATGAAATATATGCGCATCCGCCAAGATATTTTCCCTTGATTTGTATTCTAATCAATATGTATATTGTCATTTTATTTCCTATTTTGATAATCACTGAACTGTTAGACTTTTTATAGTTTGTAAATATCGCCTTTTTTTAAAATACATTCTGTAAAGTCGGAGCAATTTTCGTCAGTCTACTTTGGTTTTATATTGACATATTTCTTGAATGTTTATTGCTATTGTTAAGCTGCTGTGGTTTTAAGCTCTTTTATATAATAAATTTAATTTTTGCTCTATTGAAACTGAACGTAACTGTATCTTTCGTTCAGGGACCAATTTGAGCTTGGGTAACAGCCTTTTCGGTGGTAAATCAACGAACACTGGCGGTTCTCTGTTTCCATCATTTACGGGACAGCTTAACACGGAACCCTCAGTTGGATTTAATGCAGGTTTGTAAATATTGCAATGATATATTATTGTTATAATGCGCGTCTTTCATTCTAGCTTAAGATGTGAAACAGTATACGGAGTATCCTTGTTTCTATAAAGAAATATCTTTTCCATATTACAATAATTAGTAAATTTTCAGAACAACTTTTAAAAAATAGAAAAACTGTTTTCATCTAAGATTGAATATTTAATTTGCCCCCTCTAAAATATTCATATAAATATTTTTGAGTGTCAGCTATTGAGATATGGGTTATATGTTTTATTACTATACCAAATTTCAAACTTTTATGTCAAGTGGCTTCTGATAAAAATGACATGAAGAGACATAAGTGTTGGTATAAGGGTTCCATTCTTTCTTTTGAGATACGCAACCCTAAAAATTTAAAGATTCTTTCGAAGTAAGACAGAGGACCCATATTAAAAATCTTCATTCCCAAGCAGCATAGTAGCGTAGGGAATCTGCTTATGTTGGTATCTCTCTGCGACTTATTTGCAACAATTTACCAGACATGCTAGTTTTTTGCAGGCAAACAGTGTGTTATATGATCAATTTGCTCTTAAATGCAGCTAGGACTCTCATGGTTGCACCTCCTCTTGGACTCGCCTCACAAATGTTAACATATCTTTGTAACCTGAGTGTTTACATTAAATTATAAATAAACAAATTTTAAAACTAAACATCTTACTGATGGGGGACCACATCAAAAGCCATCCAGTAGCACTCTCATATAAGCATACAGAAAGGCATACATTGTGTTTTATATAATATGCTACCTAACTTTTAATTGTGGACAAACAATTTTTTTGAACATAGGCCCATTGTATCTTATTTTATATAAAGCATATAGTAAATCCGGGTTTTGTATATTTCTCTATTGATAATTTCCATTGAATAATAAAAAAATAATGAATATTTTCTTAAAACAGGCAACACACTAAACACAGGTCTGACGGGTGGCTTAGGCTCATTTGGTAATACCCTTGGCTCCAGATTGGGCACAAATACAGGTACTGGCATTGGCGGGACCTTGGGTACCGGTTTGGGTTTTAACAATACGGGGCTCGCTAATATGGGGTGAGTATCGATTTTCATAAAGATTAATATATACTTTGTTTAGATTACCTGCTGCTTTGCATATGTTGCTTTGATTTTGGAATGTGATCCAGTTTTATTTTCGGGGCATTGCCTTAATGATGATATATGGGAAAAACACTGTATGCTGTTACGGTGCAGTTTTGGCGCCATCTATTATATTGACATTATGCTTAACTGCATTTCACAGTGGTGGCTATGATATAAGCTAGTGAAGACAAATATAACCTTAGTGCTATGTTGAGATATGTGTTAGTATATTATTGATATATGTTTAAAGTTATTTAGTTAAAACTATTGTAACTGTCAAAGAATAATTTTAAATATATCTATACCCAATTTGTATTTTATTTCTGGTTGTAACAGTGTTTATACTATAGGTTTTCACAACATATGTAACTACATAAACAGCCACAAGTCACACTTATTATTGTAGGGTGCTAAGGGCTTTTTATTAGTTTACCCTCATGGGTGTTATTAATTCTGTATAAAAAGGATGAATTTAGAATCTTGAGTAGAAATGTTCACAATAACGATATATGCTAGTGGATATACATGACAATTGTTCGAAATTTTGATGATTTCATTATTAATATGTTCATTTTTTTAAATGTAAATTGCATTTTTATAAGCTATATAAGCTATTAACCTGTCAGGCCAACTAGCTTATACATATACATATATATATATATATATATATATATATATATATATATATATATATAATATAAATATATTTGGTCTTTGCAGTGGTCTGGGCAGCAATACTAACAGCGGCATGAGCGTTCACGAGCAGATACTTACGCTAGCAGCCAAACCATTTGGAGACTCGCCGCTATTTAAGGACTTGGTACCAACGTCTGGTAAGAAATTATCTGTGCAAAATGTTGAGTAATAAAAATTATGGGTGGTTGATGTCAGTTTTATAATGCGATAGTAGAAAGTTGTGAATATAGAATTATACATGTCGATGTTTAACACAACTGTAATAAAATGTAAATCAATTGATGTCGAACTGAGAGAGCTGTCAATTAAATAATGGCGGAAAATTCTTGCAACTTGTAGGTTATATAGTAATAGAGACAAATGGTTTTTAAACTAGGGCTGCCATCCCCAAATTTTGAAAACCAGGACAATTTACTTTAAAAACAGAATACAGTACGGATAATGTATAAGCACAGTATAGGACTAATGAGTTATCTATATTTCGATTACAATCTTTTTTCCTGAGTTAAGAACTACTAAACTCAATGAATATTGTGGAAATATATAATCAGTTTCTGAGAAAAACAACCGTGACAGGAAACTGACCCATGACTGATCTTATAGAAGGTCTGTTTTTTTATTCTGGTATATGGAATCCTAAAAAAAAGAAAACTGAACCTTTTTTTTACATTGAGATAACATCGAATAATTTTGTTGTAAATTAAAGTATAAATTAAAGTACAAGTAAAAAATAATGGTTACAAATAAACAAATTTAAATTTTTAATAGTGATCAAGTTATGAGAAGTTGTGTTTTCTTTTTTATCCATGTTTTATACGTTAAAATTTAAATTACATTAAAATGTTTTAAAAATAATTTATTCTTACTATCCTACAGAATATAGTAATGTAGCTTCTGTCGTTTATGCCAAAATTTTGTCACTAAGATTAAGATAAAAATATTGACACATTATTTAATATACTAAATGTAGCCATGTAATTAACAAAGTATGTTCATTTGTCAATTAAATGGCTGCACTTATTAATGAAACTCTATGACTTTGATTACAAAAATAAATTTTTTTTAAAACATCACATCCCATTTACAGGTAGTTTGGACGTGCAGCTGAAGCCAACAAATCCTGCAGCTCAACGGGCGGTTACGGAAGGCGACGCATACCGTGTCTCTCCGCCTGCTGTTACCGACCGTCTCCGGGTGAGGCCTCTGCTTGCAGCGCCGCTACGCGATAAGGTGAGTTCTTATTTATTTACTCCTATATGTGCTCTTAATTTGCTTAAAATAAACAACTGATGTTACATTGTTTTCATTTTATATCACTGCACTCACATAATATAAAATGTTTGGTTGACTGAATGTTTGTTGAGTAAAATTTTCCAAATTTTCCAATGTGTAATGTTAATTTTGAGGTCAGAATAGTCTTCAAATCATTCGAGGTTGAATTCTTGTCTCGGCGCCTCATTAGGACAGGTTTGCTCTGGTTGATTTATTCAACATTAAATAAGCATATTTCAGCAAAAATTAAAACTTTTATTGAAAAAGGAAACAAATCAAATCCTTATGAAATCATATACGTTTCCGTTCATCTGCGAAGAGAGGGAGAAAATTGAAGCCACATCGCGTTGGGATGAAGCGAATAAAAGGAGCCCATACCCGCCGCAGTATCATCAGTGTGGCTTTAGCGAGCTTCAAGTGATCTTCAGAACAAGAAGAAGAAGCAAAGACACTGTTCTGACTGCCCTGTTCCTAACAGGGTAGTCAGAACAGTGCCTTCAGCAGCTAAGCAGAACAGAACCGAACTGAAAGTAGGTTGTGTCCACGATCTGGTCGAATCGTGGGATTGGCTCTCTCTCTACGTCTCTCTGCGGCAATCAAATCCGGGTAGTGGAATAAATGCAGCGGCGCCGTCTCAGAGGCGGAAATTTCTAGTTCTATTTTTCGCCGAAGTCCCGAGGCATAGAACACCTGTCGCCCCTACGCATTGCTCGTGAGAAACCTCGTGTTGCACAAGGCAAGTTGGTGAGCCGCAGCCCGCGTGACCCGTATGCGACAGGAGGCCTGCACCCTACGTAAGGTATAGCCAGACCGCGGTAAACCCGGTCGCCTGTCAGCTACAGTTATACATTGTAGTTGAAATTGTTTAGGTGCTAATTTGTTGTTCATTAGTTGTACAATTAGCTTAGCTTATTTGAGCTGTTTTAATTTTGGTCTACAGAAGTCGCTATTCGACGGACTGGAAGAAAGTGATGCATCCTTGGAGGAAAAGCTCTCACTGAGGCCCAATGCCAAGCGTCTGGTGCTAAGACCCAAGGCAGCTCAGTCGCCTCGTGCTGCCTCCGGGCCTGACTCCACGGCCAGTCCAGCTGTTGGAGAGGAGAATCGGTGAGTTCGTGCTTTTTTTATATTTTATTAGCTTTTGGTAATTAGCTTCATTCAAAAAATAAAACAAACTATGTGTGGAACAACAGATATTTGCCGAGGTTATCATTCGGCTCTATTTGTGTATTGATTGTATTTGTATATGTAAAAAAACCTGTCACGTACGAGTAGAACTTACACTATGAGAATTCCCTCAATTAGGCCCTCATAAACATTTAACGGTATATAGTATTTCTATTAAGCTATTTACAAATATTAATTTTTACAATGTGTACTACACTTGTCGTCAATCGTTGATAACAAGGCATATGGCCTTTGATGATGGGGTGCACCGCGGGGACCTGGGTAAGATTCCCGGCTGTTTGTTGAATGGGGCTGGACTGGTGTTATGGTTGGCTGTAAGAGATTGCCCGCGTAGCAATAAGTCCGCCATATGTATCAATTAGATACATTAAAGTAAATAAATAAATAAATATACTATTCATCCTTCTACTAACCACATGGTACGCTTTTCAAAAGTTATAAGATATAATTCCTATAGATATCTTGTAATCTTCAAGTCGGATTTTACCAACATGTTTCTTTTTGATTTTTTGGTTCAGTAGTTTGGGAAGTTATGGATTATTTTTTATTAGAACATCTAAATATGTAACTTGAAATAATAAAAAAAAAACATTTTCAGTTCCTCAAAACAAGCTCTTCCGCAATAATACCCCATATAACTAAAAAAAAAGATTTATCGTTTATCCCCTCTTAAATTCTCGTTTGAAAATATTTTAATTATTAAAAAAGATTTACAAGGCACTCCGTTTATCCCCTCTTAAATTTTCGTATGAAAATATTTTAAAAAGTTGCTAGTGCAAAATATGTGGTTTAATAATATTATAATAGTATTACTATGGAAAATTTCATATTTCTATGTCGCATCATTTTTGAGAATTGGCTGTGGCAGACGGATCGGCAGATGCGTAAGTAATCCTATAAGGGTTCTGTTCTTATTTTTGAGGTACGGAACCTTAAAAAAAACAGCACAAAAATGAGGATAAGAAAAATAAATCCCCAATAAAAACTTTCAATAGACCTGCTTTTATGTAAAAGGTATTTGACCAATTGTTATTTTTGCAGATCCGGCCAGGAAAAGGAAGGTGGCGTATCGTTGGACACGTCTTCCTCTTCAGCTCCAAAACCTGATTCCACTAGCAACGCTCCGGCTACGAGGAACAGTAGCAGCTTTGGAAATGATGCTAGTCCTGTTATACGTGGCCTTAACACAGGTAAGGTATTTTTAGTTGTTATTTGTTGCTCGCTTAAATGTTAAAATGGAAAATTGTGATGAGTTTTGGACCATCAATTAAATGTTACAGATGTTATTATTTAAAAACTGGCTTTTTTTATGCAGTAGGTTTTTAAAAAATGTTGCATCATGTATTGATTATGCGTATTAAATTTTTCATATTGATTAAATTTTTCATTTTTCATATTGATTCCCAGTTTCATAATGAATAGAGTAATTGACAATTTTTAAAAAGTTTTTAAAATTATTCTTAAATTATAGCCTCTAACTGAATCTACAAATTGAAGGGCCGCATTTTTTATTTGTAAACATCATGATACATTTTACTGCGATGCACGTATTAATACAGTTTCTGATCCCAAACAAAGTGATTGGTTTCTGTTGAAATCCAGCCTAAATGGCTGGATTTCAATAGAAAACAACCAACAACAAAGAATTTGCTGGAAGATAGATTTTGAAGATGTACAATTTTATGATGATTCGATATGATAATGAAATTGTGGTTGAATGGTGGACAATTAAGTTAGTAGTTACTTGTATATAATACTCATATTAGGTTTATTTATAAATGTAACATTCCGTGTTTGGTATGCATGACTGATTGTTTTGTTGACATTTCTTAACAAATTCAAATTGTTTATTTCAGATTTGAATGTGGAGTCTGAGAGACGCGCTAGCTGGTGAGTCTATTAATTACTTATTAATTAATCTATTTTCCACGATTGGAGATTTCCCCTATATTATTTATTTTCATACACAAATAAATAATATAGGGGAAAATGCAAGGGAAAAAGGGGTTCAAGAAAATAGGGATACAAGAAGGTTCAGGGGAAAGTAAAAGTGATAGAAGTGAGAATTTTTCTTCACATTCTTCTGGAAAATGTTAGAATAAATTATGTGACATTTTTTGATTAACCTGTAATTATGAAGATATAATTATTTTTCATATAGAAATATTTTTTATTTTCCATATTTTTTCTATCATAAATACATTCAAATGTATTAAACATTTGTAAATGGAACTACATGAACAAAAAACTTATGATTTATTAAGGCTTTTTATAAACGGAACTACATGAACAAAAAACTTAAGAAAAACAATTTATTTTTCTTGCTGCGAAGTAATACTTGTATTCTTAATTTTCAAATCTTAATGAGGAATTTATTTGTAAATAGACGTGTCATGATGTATCGTATTATATCGCTTTAATGGTGCTGTGTGGCAGCTAATGTCGTCACTTAGCGAATGTATTCTACACAACATTTACACCTTTAGTTGACAATGAAATAGTAGATCTCGAGATCATGATGAAATACAAGAAAATTTAATTGATTATAATAATATATATAAAAGCCGGCTTGCTATATATAGAAGCCGGCTTGCTATATATAGAATTCATAGAAGCCAGCTTGCTATAATACTTTAAAAACATTTCAGGATAGAATATGGAATCAAAGAAAGCTTCATCCAGAAATTGAAGTATTATGAGAAACAGATCTCATGAATACAGAGTAATGTAGATGGAAAGATGTGAATGTGTGTAAGAACTTTTGAAAAATTCTTGAGGATTTTGTTCAAGAATTTTTAATTGATTAATCTATAAGGCCTCGATATCGGGTAAACGTTTAAGATTTGTTCATCCTTTATGAGAATATTATTAGTATATGAGCAATTTGATGCTTTTTGGTCCTAGAGTAGTGAGGATAGGTGTGAGATAGCATGGTGATTAAAATTAAATTCAACCAATCGAATAAGAATTTACTCACAAATATGAAGTAGTCTCAGTCAGTAGTCTTTCCTGAGAATGGTGACTTTTTGCAATGCCAATCAATGGCTTTGTTTAATGCTGTATACATTTGCTTGTCCAGCTTTTCTGTTACCTTAACAGACTATAACTCAAGGCTGTGATATGTTGTCCAAGGGATTTCCTAATCATTTCAGTCAGTATTATATCTTGAGTGTTTTAGTTCTATTCTTGTCTGTAGATTTCAAGGTCCGAGACAGGGAAAATTAAAGAAATGTTGGATAGAGAGCATACTGATGATGTGGACTTTAACTTGCTTTTTTATCTTTCTGTATGTGTAAACATGTAATGTTGGAACATTACAGCCAGTTGGCTCATTGTTGATTTGGTCATTCTTAAGACCCGTATAGATTACAACACTAATTGTGACACAAATGTCTGGCTATTCCACATAAAAGGTAGTTTTGGTGTCACAACACTAAACTAAGTCTCGCAAGTGCAGACAGTGGTGTTGACACACAGACACTTTATGTTTACACTGAGTGTATACACCAAAGTGTCATAGCTTTACATACTGATGTATTCAGCTGACCTTATTGTTAATGACGGAGCCAACATATTGGAACGCTTCGATTATCTCGTATTGACTTGATAATAGATTAGTACGTTGTGGAGTGTGAAATTATTATTTTGGTCTGGTTTTTATTAAAAGTGTAGCCAAATTCGTGACTGACTACTTCTAGGCGGCTCAACAAAATTTTCATGTCTTTATCAGTTGAAGCAAAGAGGATGATGTAAGTGTAATTTGCATAGAAAATGTTGGATATCTTGACTCCATCTACCTTCATATTGAAGGTTTTCCACATTATGTATTCACTGGAGTTGACATTGAAGAGAATGGCAAATATCATACACCCTTGACGTAAGCATTTTTTGAATTTGAAATGTAAAATTAGGCACGGATATAATTATTCAGAACCTCAGTCGATGACAGCTCTGGGAAGAATTATATTACTAGCTACATGACGATAGCATTGTTTTTGGTAGAAGGTGTATACTGCAAATTATAAACTGGGTGTATATTCGGAAATTATAGCAAGACAATTAGTTGAAAACTCACTCAAAATATAAATATCTATTTATATTTAATTTACTATATTTGCATTAGTTACTTTTCTATATAAACTTAAGAGAGTTTTAAAAATGTTGTCCTCCTGAATAAATTTCAAAATATGTTTAGTCTCAATACTTCATTGGTAATAATAGTTCATTGCAACTGATATACACTTATTCTTTTATTTTTTTTATATAGGCTGACAACTAAACCTTCGTACAAGCCAGTGTCGCACGGTGCGGTGGACCGTGAGCAGCAAGATACGACTGTGAGCGTTTTTGGAGGCAGGTCTGGGACACTCTCGCCCTCGCTTTATCCGAGTCTGGCTAGTCTGTCCGGCAACGGTGGCGGATTGCTCGACAGAGAGGACAAGGAGAACATAGAGTCCCCCGGTGAGTACTCACTTCAGTTATGGCTGTGATAGGGCAATATAGTGATAGGGGAATATAGCCAACAAACTATAGCAACGAGTATAACACGAGAGTCATCTTCTGTTGGATGTATGCGTCTGTCGAAGCCTTTTTTTTAAATGGCTGGGGATGCCAAGTTGAAATTAATATTGTCTACCCAGGCCTATAGCCTTACATTGGTATAAATCAGTGATTCCCAAAGTGATCCAGGTGGACCCCCAGGGGTCCATGGGTGACTTGGCGGGGGTCTACGTTGGTGTGAAAAAAATTTCGGTTTGGGAATATGCTAGAAATGTGGCAGTAGGGGGTCCACCGAAACCAATAAAATTTTGAAAGTGGTCTACGAGAAAAAAAAGTTTGGGAACCTCCGGTGTAAATATTTCAACTTCTTTGGTTTATGCAACAAAAACACATGTCTCTTTAAAGCATATTCTTTTTATATATTACTCATTGGTTATCAAAACCTTTCTGGTCTGGTTGACCTGCAATCTGGAAAATTGATAGTCTTATAACATAAGTAAAGGAAAAAATGAAAAGATCAGTGATTTCTAATTGTATGCGGAATTATGAATTTTCATAAATAGTTTGTTTTCACGCCAGTGAAAGATACATTAGGCAATACATTAAAGTTGTAAAAAGTGAATATTTGTAAATAGTTTGATTAAAAACGTTTGAGTTACTACTGTTTTATGTCATCAATTTTCTTTTTAGAGTGTAAAAGACTGACATTTTTATATTTTTTAAATGTAAACTAACGAAGTATAAAGCCATATATTCGGTTATTAAATAAAGAGCGAAGTTATGTGTGGACACTTAATCAAGTTGCCAGACTGATTAAAGTAATAATAATGAATCTGGTTCAAAAATAGATCTTTTTTTACTACTTTTAGGCTAATCTTTGTAACCTTTTCTTTCTTGTTTCGTCCTGTTCCTAATAATCCATCCTTTTCCTAGCTCGACTTCCTTGCACGTCTTGTCAGCCTATCTATAATGATCTCCTTGGCTACCCGACTCCTGCCTGCATCTCCAGGACTCCTCGATTGACTAATGAAGAATCTCGTAGCAATATCATTCAATTTATTCCACCGCATCAAATAACACATTCTACATCTACATCAGAACCCATGATGTTCGATACACCCAGTGCTTCAAGAATTGACGAATCTAATTCTCGAAGATTACGGATAATCAAGAATCAAGATAGCGTTGATTCAATTAGAAAAAGTACAGTTCTTGATACAGTGAAGTCTAGACTAGTTTTGCCACCAATAGCGAGGGATTCCTACGAGGATTTAAATGAAGGTTTCACTGCGGTAGAGACAAAACCAGGAGCACCAGAGTTGAAGTTTGGACCGGTAAAGTTTTGTAGGCATTATTATAGATGCTGGTCACCTGAGGACCCGAATGTGGAAACAAGGAGAGAAGGATGTGAGAAAATATGCCATCAGAACTTGGGGCGGTATGGTAATGAGCTCCTCAGATGTATGTTTAAAGTAGAAATTTGTTTACAGAAGTCATAGAATAGAATAATAGAAACATGGTTGGTACAGATCTGTAGAAATGAGATGTCGGGTATTTGGTTACCCCCTGGATACGTTTTTAAAATTTGGTGAAACTTTGTTCAATTATTTATTTTTTTATTATTTTTAAAATACCTTAGAATTTCTAAAAAAAACTTGCAGTTTCTTAGTATGATTATTCTAATGATGATTGAGGAGATATGCAATAAAGTTGGAGTGAGGACAAAGTGAAAGATTTCACTCAATTTGTAAAAATTACACTAAAATGGGTTTTACTCTCCGTCTGGCAGTTTGACAGGTTGAGATTGGAATTTTACTGTCGTGGGAAACTCATATAGTCAAATATGGCAAAATAAAGGCTACACTTCGGAATGAGAACAGGAAACCTTTGTTTTGACTTTCTAAAATGGGCTAAAAAGTCTCATAACGTAGTTAAGATATCAAGTGAAAAAAATTTGTGATTTTTTTAAAAAAATATCTTGCTTCTTGTGTTTCCTATGTCATTAGAGGTTATTACAAAATTTGTAGAGCATGAAATTCTCTATAAGTATGGTTATGCACATTTTTTTATATGATTAACCGTTTTCGAGATGTAACTCGGAGAATAACAAGTATGCATCCCGCATATAAATAATGCATGAAATCAAATTCAAATGTCGGACTGGACAGTCCACATGGGACTAAAAGTTTATTATCACCAAACGGAACTGGTAAGATGATAAATCTTATACTCACTTCCAA
Source organism: Druceiella hillmani (assembly GCA_039881145.1). Taxonomy (NCBI): domain Eukaryota; kingdom Metazoa; phylum Arthropoda; class Insecta; order Lepidoptera; family Hepialidae; genus Druceiella; species Druceiella hillmani. The sequence continues at coordinate 23,974,626 of JAYKKI010000019.1, read as the reverse complement.
CGTAACCTTTACATCCAATAATTTTTTTTATTTTCTATCGATACAATATTACACTGAAATTGACAAACATGTAACCAAAAGTCTTTATTTGTGTTATTTTCAAGAGATATGTGTTTAATGCACGGTTTCTTTTGGAGTTTCCGAATTTGTTAGTATAATTTGTTTTAATACATGCCAAGAATAGTTCTCAGAAAATTTGCAATAAGTTACAGTTAAAATATTTCAAACTTTTCTATCTGTACCAATCATGAATATTAGTAAGTAGGTTTTTGTATTAGAAGTAATGCGCCTATCACCCCTGACATTATTCATTGCTTAGTACAAATTATTTAACGCACAGGATGTAGTGTCACTCAGAATGGATTCATTCATTTTCAAGGTTTTATCTTTATGATCAAGACATGTCAAAATAAAGTACACTTAATTATAGTTAATGCATTGTTATTTTTTCATGAAAAGTCCTCATAGTAATTGCAGTCAGTTAAAATTGATTAATAACATTTTAATATTGTGTAGTTTGTTGTGGTCAACACGTATAGAAACTCAACATACTAAGATGCATCAATTTCTTTCTATAACTTCCTCAATGCCAGTGTGTTTGGACCACGGAAAGAAGACAAGGAAAATTATCGATTAGAAAATATTTGGAAAATATTAGCAAAGGCTAGCGCTGTTCAAAGATATGTATTTCGAGTATGAGTAATGAGATAAACTTGTAGACAATTAGTGATGATAAACATGATATGATGTACTTACGAAGTAATACATAAATATTTACAAATGATTACAAAAAAAATTCAACGTTGATAGTTTTTTTTAATTAAAAATATTGTGTTGACTGATATCAACATTCATTATATGTTGTCAAAATTATTGTCTTTTTTGCTCTTTTTGAGTTTTGTCTGGTTTTTTTCACCACCAGGTTTGTGAGCTGTTGTTTGTCACCACAACGGAACACAATTGCACTTTGTTTCGTCTTGCTGGTGCAAAGAATTCCATACCAATAGCATTTACAAACTGTTAAGACAAATAACCTGACTTTTCAAGAAATAATACAAAATTTCTTATTTGTCTTATCGATGATTTTAATAAAACTCTTAAGGAGTTTCCTTTTTGATTACAATAGTGTAATTTTTATTCTTGTAACCCAACAGCATATTTTTTGGAATATTACAGGTCTCCTTTGAATCCCATCGTATTGATGACTTTTTTCCCATTTCACTCATATTTATTCTTACGTCTCCAATATTTATTGACTGAAAATTACATGCGATAATTTTATCAATTTTTCAAAAAACAAAAACGTTTCGACTGTCATTAATAGATATGTAACTAACAATTTTCATTTTTATTTCCTGTGGCGCTGTGTACTTGTTTTTAGGGGCTTGTAAGTTTTTCCTCTATGAGATAAAACAGAAAATGTAAAAAATTTTGACATTATTGCACAATGAATTGGAGTAAAAAAATATGCTGGAATAAATTTGCGAGAGCGATGCAGCTGGATGTGTCTTTGTATCCTTAATGGCCGTGCGTCTTCGTTTGTTTCCATGTCTTGTTATGTACGCATTGTTAACGATATGCAAAAAAATATTATCCATGCGATAATCTTTTTGAATTATTCTTTCATAATTTGTCTCTATTCTTTTATTTCTCATATTCCCTAATTTAACATTAGATTGGATGTATAAAGGCATTGAAATAATGAAATAAATTTGTATTGAAGGTGTTTAAATATTCTTTTGACATAATGAAAATTTGCAGATTTTCATTACAACACGTAAATTACATTTCAAAACAATTATAAATATGTAGAACATAATTTGAAGCATTAATACTAATATTGGTACCTTTAAGAGGTAGTTAATTTGAAAGTAATGTATCCTGGTAAATTTAATTAAATGTGACGATTATTTTGTCGCATGTTTCAGTAGCCGAGGAGCGTAATCCTTTACCCGACGTCGTGACGGAACCTCATCCGACAAGAATCAAGCTGACCAGACCGGGCTATTACACCATTCCCTCTCTGGACGACCTCATCGGTGAGTAGACATTTGTGAGCACTTACATTTATTTATACAGGCACCGAGTATAGTGAATTTCCGCAACTTAAGTATGAAAGTTAATTGATTGCTTTAACAATGACCTTGTCATTCTAAATTTATAAAAAGGAAAGTTTTGTTTGTTTGCTTTTTAATGTTATGAAAATAATTTGTCCATTTGATGTGTAACTGCCACCATCCTGTAGCTTGTAGTGTCTAGATGGATATAGGATATATAATGTTGGGTTTAGAGTATGTGGTAATGAGCAATAATGTAAGGAGCGCCACATTAATTTCCCAGTTAAACTTTTAAAACCACTGTAGCTACATTAAAATAATAATATTGTAGGTAATATGAAAATCAATAAAGTTCAAAGTTATACATTGCAAATTATTACAGATTGTATATTATGATCTGTTCTCTTCTGCAAAATAGTACCATAGAAGTATATTTGAGTTGAAACAAACTAAACCGTCTTAATTACATTATAGTATAGTTGAGACAATTGTACAAAATAATGAAGTTTACAAAACACTTTCAGGAGGTATATTGCTGTTTATTGCAGATTCCTTGTTGGCATTGTTTTTTATTTTACCAAAGTGGGTCGTACTATTCTGTACTCATATTGCTAATATTATAGGTTACTTGTTGCCATTGTTTTTATTTTGCAAGAGTGGGTCGTACGATTCTGTACTCGTATTGCTAATATTATAGGTTACTTGTTGCCATTGTTCTTATTTTACAAGAGTGGGTCGTAGGATTCTGAACTCGTATTGTTAATTATTACAGATTATTTATTGCCATTGTTTTTATTTGACAAGAGTGGGTCGTACGATTCTGAACTCGTATTGTTAATTATTACAGATTACTTATTGCCATTGTTTTTATTTTACAAGAGTGGGTCGTACGATTCTGTACTTGGGTATGGCATATAATAAATAACTAAAATTGTTAACGAGTATCCTCAATAAATTAACTGTAAATAATTGTTATATAAAAATAAAATGCAATGATGGCCCCTTTTTTGCCGAGCAAAGTCTGAAAGGACTGCTAATCTAATATATTCATGAAATATTATTCTTCCTTTATCAGGTTACATACGTGAGGATGGTTCATGTGTGGTTCCGCACTTCACTATTGGTCGCCGCGGCTACGGTAACGTGCACTATGATTGCGAGATGGATGTGGCGGGTCTCGATCTGGACGATATCGGTGAGATACTATTAATGATTTATTATTAAACAGACAATGATATCTTCAGGATTCAGAAAATTTTCTAACTAAATCCTCAGAGAACTTATCTTACCTAAGAGCAGTAGTGGCAACGAGACAAGTTGACACAACCCCACGAGTACAATATATAACAAAATAAATCTTCCATAAACAACAACATATCTTACATATTTGAAAGACTGGCTGTAAATATCGCCCGTTTGGTGTCCAGAAATACCAAAATTTAAAAATCTAAAATTTTGCCTGACGAGTTGAGTATGAAAAAAGTCGATAAAATGCCGTATTTGCTTACAGTTGACAAAATTTACAATAGGCTATTTGACAACATCAAAAATATACAATTTCGGGTCATCCTATTAGATTATGACATAAGGCGTATAAGCGTATTTCTTTTAATTTTCGGAAGAATACGTTTATATTTTATAAAAAAACATTCAGTGTCGCAAACGCCCTGTTATTGGTTAAAAGTCAGATGATGTAACAGACAAGTTTTTAAATCTTTGATTTATGGTCTTTAGTATAATTTTTTTTATAATATGAATTCATTACGTATGTGTACAAAAGGAAATACATTACAAATGATATATTTAATTAAAATAATTTCCGGTCATAATTAAAAAAAAATTATTTAATTTCCATGCAGTGCATATGCTAATGTATATATAAGCACTATAATATTATTCTAAACCTAAATCATAGACTTTTCCTGAATGTTGGATAAACAATGTTATTGTTAAAAATGTCAGATTAAGTAAATATTTGAGTTCAATAATTAAATTTACTATATTTTTATTATAAATACCTAATAATTTGTAAGAAATTATATTTTTAATAATATAATTTTTATAAAAATATAATTTGTAACAAATTATATTTTTAATTTAAAGTGCTTAGCGATAAAAGATAAAGTGAACTAACTGGAGAAAAAGGTTAAAATGTATTTATTCCTTCACAAACAAAAGTCATCAGGTATGAAAGTCATCAGTGATTTGAGTGGTTTGTCTGATAGCAAAAGATGTAAAATTTGTTGGTTATTTAGTCATGTCATTCGTTTTTTCGGATGCGAAGGGAATTTTGATGATACTGTAACAAAAGACAAGGCTATTTTGGCAAAAAATGATCCTCTTTGGACAAAAATTCACGAATTATACTAAGATTTGCTTCTGACAGCAGTAGAAAGCATGACTTTCACTCATTTATCAAGGTTAAAAATTTTCAGTGGAAAAATTTAAGGATGATGAGGTCAAGACTGCTACGTTTCAAACCTCGAGAGAAAAGTTGGTAGAGATAGCATTAAGGTTTTGGAGCATCGTACAATGACCATAGATCAAAGGGGACAAGTTAAACATTTTTTTTGTTAAGTTGCCTATCCTTTTGAGCTCGTATGATCAAATCTCTGATTATTTGGAAGCATATATCATATTATGATATCAAATCCCACTTTATTGTGTCCCACTTTATGATATCAAATCCCACTTAATTATAAAACTCTTGAAGCAATTCAGTCTGCATGGACTCTCCAAAAACCTTGTTTCAAAAGGATGTATAAATAAACTAATGTTTTATAATGCAGTATTTAAATATTTTTGGTCTCGGGACATTTTTAATAAGTAAAGATGTAATTTGTTTATTTTCTATGGGATTTTTTAAATACATTTTTTAAATTCTAAGGGATTTTAACATATATTTTGCAATGAAATATTTTTAAATTCTGTAGGATATTCTATGTGATTTTAACATATATTTTGTAAGGAAATATTTTAAAATTCTATGGAATTTTAACATATATTTTGCAATAATATATTTTTAAATTCCGGAACGAAATATTCTGTGGGATTTTAATATATATTTCGTAAGGATATATTTTTAAACTCTAGGGGACTTAAACAAATATTTTCTAAGGAAATATTTTTAAATTTTGCCACTAATACTATAAAAGAAATTAAATGGGTGACCCCGTTGGAGTTTGGTATTCTGCTTGTCGCAAGTAAATATCTGAGGATTTACTGGGTGAATTTATATTGACATAATTGCTGGATAGACACCAGTATTTATGTTTTACCATTTGCAATAACATGTACGTACAAGAGGGACTTGATGTTTTATTCAAGTAGTTTAAAAAGAAAACTGACCAAAATTTTTGGCACGCTGCAAATGTAGTGGCTATCGAATTAAATAAACTTGTATTTCTACCAGGCATTATATAGAGTTATCTTCTTTTATTAACGATACTTGGGATGTCTTCTGTTCTTTAATGCAAGATACGTCAATAATAACGTGACCTACTTTGATTTGCAGTGCACTTCCTGAACAAGGAGGTGATCGTGTATCCCGAGGAGGTGAACAAGCCGCCAGTGGGTGAGGGTCTGAACCGCAAAGCATTGGTTACTCTTGACAGAATTTGGCCACGAGACAAGACAGCAAAGCAGAGCATCACCGATCCTGAGAGGTAATGTGTAACGTTCAGTTTTTTATTATGTGTCACCGCTTATGTGTCACCCTCGTGCACAGTTATGAGCTAGATGGAACTATGTGTGAATGAGAACCAGTTTCTTTTTTTTTTAAAAAATATTTTTGAAAGTTACTTTGAAAGCATTGAACTACGTTGAAAACTACCTAACCTAACCTTTCCATCTTGAGTTTAGTAGCATTATGTTTGTAGCTATTACATAGGAGAATGAGCTGTTCATCTGCTTTCTGTTCACTCACATTGTTCAAATCAGTATTGCGAGATGCGTCGAGTCTTAATTTTTTTTCTGCCGGATTTACCGTTTCAGAGATGAGTTTATGGCATTTCCTGGTAGTTCAAGATTGATCACTAGTTAGAGTAATGTTCGTTTGAATTGCTGTTTTCTGGCTTATAGTTTATTGTCTGTATTACATTATAAACATTTGGTTTTATGGCACTTATAGTCTTATAAGTAGGGCATGGAGTTTTTAAAAATTAATAACCAAATTGATTTCTGCATGGAGATTGTGGTTAAGAAATAGGGACAATTTTGAGAGCATTATATAGCATCAAAAACATAAAAAAATGTGTTTGGAATGCTATTCCAATTACAGTGTAAACTCTTTATAATGACACTCTATAACATAAACACAGCCTGATTTTGGTTGGTTTGCCTTCTAACCCATACACTGATTCACCCCTTGTAATGAACCTTACTATTCTCTATTACGAACGAGAAGACATTGTTTAGGGTGCAAAAGTTGTTCATTGTTTATTATCGCTAAGTACATATTTATTAACAATAGGTTCACATAGACTCTATTTTACTTGAATTTTTAAATTGTTCTATTTTGTATTATAAGCACACTACATTTATATTTCCAGAATATATGCCGTATTTTTTACATAAATCTCTTTTAAAGTTTGAATTTTCGAACTCACGCTAAAAACGCAATTTCTGTAATGGCGGCTAATGTGACGTCACACATAATGTAAACAAACAGTCCTGCCTACTGAAGGGGATTATTATTTATTTTCATATTAAAATTTTGTATAAATGGTGTGTAGTGACACAATGTACAAATACGTCTATAAAAAGTCGACACAAAGTGTTAGTTTTAGTGCTACCAAATCATAAAAGACGAAAACATTGGCTGCAATTAGCCCAAACAGATCCAAACAGCGTTGTAGCTCACTCAAATGTTTTTATGTGTGAAGATCATTTCAATATAACTAATATTTGTGTTTTAAACATTATTATCGATATCAATGCCGATAAATCAAAAGAATAAGAATATTAAATTTTGGTATGAATGCGTTTTAGTACCAATGATATTTTGACAATTATTAGTATTTATCTAAATTTGAATTTTTGATATGATATGAAAGAATATATATTAAAAGCGATATGTTTAAGAAAATTCTGCAGCAAACGATTATTTATTTAAAAAATCAATTTAAAAAATTTTATATCTGACAACTTTTGTTTGCTATGGAATATGTTTTAACTAAAAGGACCATATTTTAAAGATTTAAAAACTTGTCTGTGACGTCTCTGACTTTTAACCAATAACAGGGCGTTTGCGATGTTGATTAAATTTCAAAAAAATATTGTGATTTCTTTAGTTTCTTTTTTATATAATATCAACTTATTCTTCCGAAAATTAAAAGCAATACGCTTATTTACATTATAATCTAATAGGATGACCCTGAATTGTGGTATATTTTTGATGTTGTCAAATAGCCTATTATCTTTATCTGACAATTCTAAGAATGAATAGACGCTCTTTTATTTCTTTTATTGTATACGTAATTACTGCTGTTTTCGTAGGCACACGTGTTGACTGGGTAAAGTTGCCATTAACACATTAACCCTTTCATATAATCACTTGATCAGTCCTAAGCTATTTTAAAGAGCAAACATGGCTACTAAGAGAAAAAATTTGTATGTAGATCAGAAATTTGCTTTAATATGTGTGATAGATCAAGGAGAAAGGAAAAATGATGTCGGGGACGTTCCAGACTTGGTACCTCAATTGTGTCTCCATTTGGAGACAAGAGAAGATACAAGATAGAAGTTAAGAAAGCCGAAGTTTCGTGACTTGGATCGTATAATATGTATTTTATTTGCACACTCCATAAAGCAAAAATCTCCTACAATGAAAGAATATACTCGGTTCCTTGAGTCTCGTTATAAAGAGTTTATATTGTATTTCCAAAGTTTCTTTAGTTCTTTTAGCTATATATTCATATTTAGTATTAGGACTCCTGTCGAAACTGAACTGCTGCATTTATTTTTATGGTTCCAGGAAAGGACCCTTATAATATTAGTCACATGTTTATCTGTCCTCTGTCTCGGTCTTTTTCCTCAAAAGCCGCTTATAAAGTGTATTAATCTGCATATATTTCAATAAATGACACTCAAAATATTTATTCGCAATTTTTAGAGGGCATAAGTATGGAAAAGCAAAAGAAAATTTTATATTCCATATAAAGTGCAGATGTCATTTGAAAAGATGAGTTATAAGGATACTGAGAGATGGTGAAAAAATATGGGAAAAACCTAAAATTGGGGGGGAAAACTGAGTTTTTAAAAGTCTATGCAAACATTTTTGGAGAACTGTAATGATGATAATAGATGTAAATTTTTAAATGTGCGTCATGCTTTTACTCCTGTGCAGTAGGTAAAATATTTTCTTTGTGAAAAATTGACACTCGTAGAAAGTTTCATTGAAATTGTGTGTACACTTAAATCTTTGTTAGTGCCTAAAAGTGTACGGAACACTCAGAGTGCGAGTTCTACTCGTGCTTGACAGATTTCTTCATAGCTTCCCTCGCTTTCTTTGATAAGCTTTTGTTCTTTTACACTTGTATAAAAGTGCCATATATTCTGTAGCCATATCTAATCATGGTTTCGCTGCATACTCTATTGGCCACCGATTATAACATACTGTTCTTATAGCTGTTTATCTATTGTAACATAGCAATCTTGTCTTCTGAATAATAAGTAGTTATTCATCCAGTCTAATGCACTTTTGTCATGGCCACACATTTTCATTAACATTTTCTTACTAAGTCCAGTTATAGAACTTCGTAAGAAAATGTTATTTAAAAAATAAGTTTTTTAGTTTGATTGTGAGAATAGAAAATTTGGTGCTTCATTAAGAAGTTAAAGCACCATTGAAACATAAGTAGTCAAATGGGTTATGTTTTCAACAAACGAAAGAAGATTTGATACTATTGTTTTATATGACTTAATATTTATGTACATTAAATTTTTATCAGTTTTTACAATATTATAGTTTGTATTGGTGGTGTTCATTACTGATATTATTCAGTGGCTTCTATCAGAGTTACCCTTTGCATATGTACAATCTGCAGCATGTGTGACTATTTCACCATTAGAGTGCCAACGAGCGCCATCGCACTCGTGCGTGTACTAACTAAATTTGCCACGAGCGGAACAATGGCACTCGCGAAATCAGTTGCTGTTTAGCGCGCGGTAGGGGAGGTCGCTCGCACGCATCACAATTTTTTTATCTTTCTGGGTGTTACATAAAGTTCAAATTATAACATTATTAGTAATTACAATATAAAAAGGATCCAGGAAAAGAACATTTTTAACCCATAATGTCGGAATACGAAAATAATTCGAGTGAAAATGATCGTTTTTCAAGTTGTTAAGAAAGTTATAGTGGAGTGACATTGTGGTGCGCTCACAATTTGGCGTAATGCAAATTTTGAGTGATAGTGATAATAGTGACGATAACAATTATTTTGCTGATACGGAGGATGTTCCGGACTGCGAAAATGACAATGTGACCTTGATTTCAGTTTTTGTTATAATTTTTGTTTACAATATATATTTCCATAATTTTCTTTGTATTTTATTATCCTTGTACAAGTTTTTTGTTAAGAAAACACCGAAAAAATTATTAAAATTGGATAATTTTTGGAAGAGATACAGTTTTTTTTTTCGAGACAAGAGTAAATGACATCAAAAACAAAAGATTTCTTTGGCATTTTTAAGTATATATGAGTAAAAAACAATGGCACTAAAACAGTTAATGTATTCTGTGTTCACCAGGTTGGCAGCGATGGATTACGAAGGCAAACTTCGCCGTGTATGCGACAAGCATGACACTAAGTTCATAGAGTACAGGCCGCAGACGGGTAGTTGGGTATTTAAGGTAAGTTTTTTGAGTAATTCTTATAAATTACATAATTTTAATTATTTTATGGGATATTTATCTCTTTCTAACAACTGGTATAAAAATTGAAGACTGCATATGCTTTATTAACATAAATACGTTTGCAACGGAAAAATATTTTTCTTCGACAAGAAGCATTTAATGGTTTTCAAAATAATTACAAGCTTCATTGTTCAAAGTTCATTGTTTTATCTCGGTGGAATCGCATCTAATGCCTGGTTACGATCAACTCCTCTTCAGGTGTAAACTTGCATCCTTTTAGTTGTGATTTAGCCAACAGGAAAAAAACCAAATAGCTCGGTGCCAAGTTGTGACTATGAGGTGAATGATTCAATGCTTGGATACTGAATTCAGTGCCAGTACTTTGCGGACGTAGAAGATACCATGATGCATGGGTGATATCCGTTTTAAATTTTTCAACGCTGTAAACAAGTCTGGCAAATAAACTTTTTAAAAAAATAGCATTTTGTGCCATATTTGAAAACACGATACAGGTCATTGTATCATGACATCAGATAAACACTTGTTAATTTTTCCGAAAAATGCAAGAAAACTGAGTGATTTGGGTTTATGCATCAATCAGTGATCATTGGCATGGGGAAGACCGAAAACCGGAGCAGAGTGCATTCTAGTGGTAGCAAAAGAACAACTTTATAATTAATAGGACAAGAAAACGGAATATGGTCTTAGTGGTTTCTTTGTTGCTCTATGTAACATCTTCGTTTTAGCCTTAGGCTCAAAGCTGCTTGCTACCTATAGCAAATGCGCTCCAAAGGAAAGTAGTCACATTGATCCGCTTTGAATGACCTGGAGACATTAATTTAGTAGGATGGTATAAAAATGTGTTATGAAATATATTTAAGGCAAATTTTCAAAGTTCTTTGTTGAATTTTGCAGTCTACATAACCTTAGAAGTGTTATACCAGTGGGATGTGATATAGAGTAGAAACTTATGCTGATTAAATTCTTACATTAGAAGATTCCAGGCATTTTTTTGCTTACTTGCAGGTGGCTCATTTCAGTAAATACGGCTTGTCCGATTCCGACGAGGAAGAAGACGACATAGCAGCCGGTACGGCGGCTGCTGCTGCTGCCAAGCCAGGTGCCGCTGGGGCAGCAGCTCTGAAGCCGGGTGAGGTGAAGCCGGGAGAGGCTGTCGCAAGGAAAGGACTCGGCGGTGAGTTGCGTGTAGCAAGTATTTTTTTGCTATGTGAAAAGAGTGAAACGGATGAATCTTTCTGTTATGTATAATTTACATGAGACGATTACAAATTGTGAATTTTTGTGTTTTCAAGTTATCTTCTGTAGTGTTGGCTCAAAGGATCGGAGGGGTAGCTATGGGATTAATAAATCGATGATGGATCGAGTTACTTAAACGGTTTTTCGAATGTGTATAATTTTTATGGTTTCATAGTGAAACGAGAAACCGTAACTTTGTCATTCCATCTGTTCATCTATCTGTCTGTCACAGGCTTATAGTTTTTCCCGTTTTAGACTTATGTGCATGAAATTTCACAAGTACACGCTTTACAAAGGAATCCTAATTTATCCATGCTCCGATGCACACTTGACCCCTTTTTTATAGAGGACAAGCTGAAAGAAATACAGTTTCATGAAAGTTGGCCATTAGTACATGTATGTACCTGGTGTGTTCACTATTGTTGTCCATTTCAATTTGGTACCGTGTGATGTTTTCTAATTAGAATAAACAGAAATTACAATCTTTGTTGCAGGTCCGATGGCAGTTAGTGGTGTATTCCCGATGTTGGAAGATAAGGGGGACGCGCTAATCGTTCCATCTGCGCAAGAAAAATATCAGGCACATGGTTTGTGTTCTTGTAAGATAGCATGAAAATACCTGTGAAAGTCAGAGAGGGATGTGGCATTTATACAAAAATATATCTTTTTTCTTCATTCTGTTTTATGGTGTTCTCTGTTGTGAAAAATTTTAAATTGTGGCTAGTGTGAATTTGGAAAAATTTTAAATTTGGCAGCATCTGGAATGTAAGGAAGTTTTAGAAAATGTCCTGAATTTTTTTTTATCCACTTAGAATTAAGAAAATGAAATGTATTATAATACTAGAAGTATATAATAATACCTACATATACAATGATAATACTAAATCCTAATTTAAATTACTTGTAATTATAGGTCAAAAATTGTTTAGCGTCTGCAATTTGTTCTGGATATAAATCCTTTCCCGTGCGATTCTTTTCTCTTCGAGAAATATTTTTGTTACAGATAAACAAAACAAAATGACGCATTTGAAAATTTTAATTTTTTTTTCAAAATTCACTTAAGTTTATATTTTCTGCTCCAGTACACATGTGACACATTATGACACCAGACAAGTAAATGATTCTGTATTGGAGAAATTCTGAAATCTCTATACATATTTTGATACGCATTCGGTCAGTTTTATTAACTGGCAAGTGAGGTTTTAAATGATTTGATGAATTCTTTTATTTGGAGAAGTTCAGAAAAGGTTACTTAATTTTGTCAGCACTATCTCATGTCCTTCTTTAAGTGATTGTGAAGATTCAGTGTACCGATGAGTGACCCTTTTATGTCTGATATAAGCTTCTGTTTAATGTCCTCGATACATTTATCTATCCAGTCTGGGGATAAAAAAAAAGAACAAACAAAATTACACTTTAAACGCGCTAAACAAGTAGGTTGGTTCGGGTTCGTTTATCTATATATTGCGTATTTCTTAGATTGTTAGTCATTTCTATGCTACATACCTCTCGGAAGAATAATTAATCTAATTTTCTTTTAATTAGCTTTTTTTCATGTTTTTATGTCTAAGTTTCATAACCCTTAATTCGAAATTTGTTAAAATCATTCTGATTTCTATCTCAAATGCATGAATACATGCTTTGATAATGTTTCAATTCTACCTTTCCCTCTTACAATGGTATATTTTAGCATTAAAACTTTGAGACTTGATACACTTGGAATACTTATCTTGTTACACAAAATCAGTTAAATAGGTATATTCGATACCTGTATGTGGTTCGACGATATAAATGTACTGTTACAATCTTCATTCCAGGTCCATACATTTGCAATAAAAGAAAAGATTTAGTTACTTTCAAGTTTAAGTTTGCTATTAATCGTAGGTCCTTTAAATGATGACAAAAGTCCCATCTCTATCTCCCAGCGAGTTGTCATTTTAATGTTTCCATTAATTTTTATATTACATTAAATATGTTAGCGGTTCAAGTGTCTTGTTTCATGACTTACATTAAATATGTTAGAGGTTCAAGTGTCTTGTTTCATGACTTACATTAAATATGTTAGCGGTTCAAGTGTCTTGTTTCATGACTTACCTTAAATATGTTAGCGGCTCAAGTGTCTTGTTTCATGACTTACATTAAATATGTTAGAGGTTCAAGTGTCTTGTTTTATGACTTACATTAAATATGTTAGCGATTCAAGTTTCTCGTTTCATGACTTACATTAAAAATATGTTAGCGGGTGTGTTTATAAGCCTGTGTTGTTTCATGACTTGGTTTGCGTATATGTTGTAATTGTGTTCAACATGGCTATCTTTTGTGAGAATTTCATACTTTTCCAACATTACTTTTATTGTGAAATCGTCTCACATTATGGTTATCGTTCCTTTTTAGGTCAGTTCACATGCCTTTACTTTAGTAGAATAGATAGTAATTTTGAACGTTTGGGTTTGTAATTACTAATAATATTATAATTTGAATTTTATGTAACACGTAGAAAGATAAAAAATTAGCGACGCGTGCGAGCGACCTCTCCTACCGCCTGCTAAACAGCAACTGATTTCGCGAGCGCCATCATGGCAAATTTAGTGAGTACGCGCACGAGCGCGATGGCGTTTGTCGGCACTAAAACTGTTAAACCTAACCATATAGCTCTTTTAATAAGAATATTACGCTTGAGTTTCTAAAACTTGTTAAAATCTTGTTCGTTGTGTTTGGGGAGTAATTAACTTGCTGAATTATTTGTGTCTCTACTAAAATAGTCGATATGTGTAAACTGGCATATAGCTCATTTTTATGTTTGGCATTTTTTTCCTAATAATAAGTTTCTTAATATTTGCTTTTTGTTGAATATAATAATTTTTTCTCTTCAATGTTACTGGCATATAACATTTTTTTTTATTTTTCTTTAAACGTATGGCCTATTTTTTTTTTAAAAGGTCACTGTTACTAAGCAGATGTTCTTAAATTGGTATAGCAAACCGGCTTCTTGAGTTTCCAGTTTAAATAAGATGATTGCCATCATAAAATTTTCTTGCATCTCAACACATTATTCATATGTTGTTCAATGGAACCTAAATATCAACATTAAAGGGTTAAATGTTGTGCAGTACATATAAACAGGATGCCACATTCAAAGCAGTACGAATCCAGTGATAAATAACCCCCATTTTGGTATTTGAATATTGAGTGAAACGAGTATTATTTCAGGGCAATATTTATAATATTTGCCTGCAATTCTCTATATCTATTCTCGTTATCTGTTTATGAAAATTAAACTTTTAAATGTTTAAATAAATAAATGACAATTTTTGACAATTTTCTTACTGAACAATTATTTATATCTTCATAATAAAAGTTAATCATAAAATGTTATAAAATATTTAAATGTTATATTTGTGAGTGAATTTGTAGAAACAAGTTTTTGCTATACCAATTAATAAACATTCTGAGAATTTTGTTTACCTTGACTTATTATAGTACAATTTGAATATATTTGTTTTTTTTGTATGTTATAATGTATATAAGTAATATTATAACATGTATTATTTGTAATTAGTAATTATTATAGGTATTTTTATAACGTCTATCCCTAATGTTATTTAAAAATTTGAAATAGTAAAATGAAAATGATGTGTACATTAGAAGATATATTATAGACTTTATTTACTACTAAATTGTAATGAGATTAGTATATTTAAGTATATAGAATACTGAATTTATGACTATATATTGGATATAAAAGTTTTAATGGTGATATGCTATTCATGGGATTGTAGATATTTTGAATTCAATAATTTTTCGTAAAAATACTTTGAATTTAACAAAGTGGTTATGTATTAACAATCATATTTTATTGTAAGTATTTTATGTACCTTTTTATTATATTTATTTATATTTTTATATAAGATTTATAACATTTCTCAATATTTACTCTAATAGAACAGATAGTTTGTAAAGCATATTGTATTTTTGAAAATATTTCTGAGATAATTCAATTTTGTTTTCTTTTTACTCAGATATTGTCGATTATCATAATTTGTATTGTTATAATAAAGAGCTTTCCAATATTGTTTACTTCTTCATAAATGTACTATGAAAAATATAGTGAATTTTAGCAATGAGTAGTGGAACGGCTCAATGTATTAGTAAGTATGCATGTGATTAATGTGATGTGAAGGTATGGTATCCTGTTTGAGAAACTATTAATTAATTAACAAATTTATTATATATGCCTATCTTTGCTTTGCTTGGCCAAAAAGGGATTAAGACTGCCTTTTGTTTTACCCGTTTTAGTACCATGGTGTTTTACTCATATATACTTAAAAATGCCAAAGAAATCTTTTGTTTTTGATGTCATTTACCCTTGTCACGAAAAAAACTGTATCTCTTCCAAAAATTATTTAATTTTAATATCTTTTTCGGTGTTTTCTTAATAAAAATTTGTACAAGGATAATAAAATACAAAGAAAATTGTGGAAATATATATTGTGAACAAAAATTATAACAAAAACTGAAATCAAGGCCACATCGTCATTTTCGCAGTCCGGAACATCTTCTGTATCAGCAAAATAATTGTTATCGTCACTATTATCACTATCACTCAAAATTTGCATTACGCCAAATTGTGAGCGCACTACAATATCATTCCCACTTTCTTCACAACTTCAAAAACGAACATTTTCACTGAATGTAAAAAATTATTTTCGTATTCCGACATCATGGATTAAAAATTTTCTTTTCCTTTTTATATTGTAATTACTAATAATATTATAATTAAAATTTTATGTAACATGTAGAAAGATAAAAAATCAGCGACGTGTGTGAGCGACCTCCCCTACCGCGCGCTAAACAGCAACTGATTTCGCGAGCGTCATCGCGCTCGTGGCAAATTTAGTTAGTACGCGCACGAGCACAATGGCACTCGTTGGGACTGAAACGGTTAATTACTTTTTTACCTTTAATTTTTATCCAAATATATTTCTTTTGCTTTGTTCACTCGCATATTTTCCATGTATCCTAAAGTCCCAGGGACATGGGAAGTTTGTTAGAAAGTTTCTTAATTATAACTTTTCCTTCAGTTTTGATGCTCGTCGTATTTTTAAACTCCACAAGTGTAGAGTCAATATGCTCTACACTTGTGGAGTTTAAAAAATACGACGAAAAATACGACGAGCATCAAAACAGTAAGTAGCAAGTGACACAAGAATTATAAGTTGCCTGAAAAAAGTTTGCTTCTTATACAGGAGGTTGTTCCAAAAAGTTCTCTGCTGACAAAGATTTTTGAGAATTTGTTTTCCAATGTTGTCTTTCCAACTTTTGAATACCATCAGTATAATATGAACTCTTGAACCCTGCAAAATAAGTGGCTGTTTCAGCTCTGACATCATTTCATAATTTGAAGGGGATCTTGATCCAGCAAGTTGTTTCTTTAGGAAAGGAAGTAATCACTGAGAGCAAAATTTGGTAAAAGCCGCGCAAATAAATTCCTGTAGAGTTTAAAAAATATGTGTAGTAAAAATGCTCTTTGAAATTTAGATCATATTGTTTTGCACCAATAATTTGGAGTATATCTTTTTACACGTTTAGCGATTAGCACCCTTCAATAGCAACACTGGGCCACAGTAGTGAAAGATAACATTCTAGGTAGCTTATGGACACCGCACTATGGGAATCCCAGAAAAGTGTAGCGATGACTTTTCTTCCAAATGGAACCGTTTTCACTTTCTTTGATGCACTTTTTGGACTGTTTTGGGCTGTTACTGTTACTGTGTCTCTGGCTGATAATTGTGAGTTTATGATTCACTAACTGTTATGAAATATCAAAGAAACACAGCAGAATTATGTGGCATTTAAATAAGTCTCAACACTCTTGAGAAGTGTTCATTCGTGTACCCATAGAGTGTAAAGTCTTTTACACTGATAACATATAGAGTGTAAAGTCTTTTACACTGATAACATTTATAGAGATAAAAGGCACAGTCTAGTGATCATGTAGATTGTTTTGGATGTTTTCATCAGCCATAGTCGTTTTAGGTGTCCTTAGTCAGTAGTTTAGGTGTCTTAGTCACTAGTTTCCCTTGTAACATCTTGAATGGATGTGTGATTACGTTTAAATTTAGCAACCCACATTTTTTACTGGTGAAAATGAAGATGACAAATCCTTGATTTTTTGAAGTCTTTTTCTGAATGTGCTTTATCTTTTTAAACTTCTCTGTATGTCCTTCAGCACCTTGAAAATGCAGTACTTCATCTAAAGGATCATATTTGACAAATATACATAGTCATTCTTGCTTCATCTCTGGTCAGTCTGAGAACTTATGGTCATCATGATTTCCATAAATTTATCCGATAAATTTATCCGAACAGAATGTGGGAAAAAACTTTAATTTACCCACAAATTTATTTTTAGCATTTTCCTTAGACATCTTGATATGAAGAAACTGTGAGACTGTGACAAATGAACGAACAGGTATGATGAAACTGTAAGCATTCCCTGTTTCACTAGACCCTTAAAAATGCAGGAAAAATAGTCTGTGCCTGGAAATAAAATGTTTTGCCACTTACTGTGAAAATGGAAACTCTTGATCATGTAAGTCTTACCAGAGGCATTCTTTATGGCATCTATATGCAGAGACTTTCTTTTGCATAGATTTGAAAAATCATCGATGTGAATTGTATTTCAGCTTTAATAAACAATAAATTATTTACTTCCATACCATAGAAAGCAAAATCTATAGTTGATATTCTTTCACACTTCCATTCGGAGCCTGCTGTCTGTGCAGATATGTTCTCTGTGATGACACTTAGCTTGGTTTATTGTATGGATTCCCAAGAGCTATTTGACAAATATCTCCCAGTGACGGAGCTAAATTTGTTGATTGGGATTGCTCTTTTACTATTTCCACAAAGACTTTTATCAATTCTTTTTAGCATTATGAGTAGTGATGTAAGCCTACATTAACATATTGTTTGTGGGTATTTTTTATCGCATGCTAGCTAACAGGAGCATAGGGTACATTTTTTTTTTTTTGTAATTATTTTTTCAATGTATAAAAATAAACATATTAATGCGTGTCCCGTGCTCTACTACCAGTCAATGTAAAACGTATAAATACGTTTCCTGCATACAATGTGTTAAGCATCTGCAACATCGGAAACGTTATTAGCACAGAGCTGATTCTGTATTGTGACAGTGTTTGTTATGTTTTTGAAGATTTCCTTTCTTACATTAGTTTTTTTTAATGGCTGGAAATGATACTATAATATACATCACAAATATACTGTTTCTTAATCTTAGTTCGGATTTTTTATTTTTATGACTGCTCTTTCTGTAAAAATAAACTTCTTCAGTTTGAGAACTACTATAGAGTGAATGTCCCCACAATGATTTTGTCAGTCATATTGTTATGTCGGAGATAATGATTCATAGAATGCAACATCAAATACATTATTAGCACAGAGCTGATTCTATATTGTGACAGTGTTTGTTATGTTTTTGAAGATTTCCTTACATTAGTTTTTTTTTAAAGGCTGGAAATGGTCCAATAATATACGTCACAAGTATATTGTTTCTTAATCTTAGTTTGGATTTATTATTTTTATGACTGCTTCTTTCTTTAAAAATAAAAACTTCTTCAGTTTGAAAACTACTATAGAGTGAATGTCTCCACAATGATTTTGTCAGTCATATTGTCATAACAGAGATGATTCATGGAAACAATATTAATTTTTGTTTGAGCCATTAGTGGTTTCGGGTTAACCCCATAGTAAAGGCAAGTAGCCTTTATCTACTAAAGTTTTGGATGTATTGAACTGGCTATACTGTTCGATACATCCACAGCTCATATTTCTTCTTTTTTATGATGGATTGTTAGTAATGTCGGAGATGATTCATAGAAACAATACTAATTTTTGTTTGAGCCATTAGCGGTTTCAGTTAACCCCATACTAAAGGCAAGTAGTCCTTACCTACTAAAGCTGTCGATGTATTGAACTGGCTACGCTGTTCGATACATCCTTGGAGATGATTCATAAGAAACAATACTAATTTTTGTATGAGCTATTAGTGGTTTCGGTTAACCCCATACTAAAGGCAAGTAGCCCTTACCTACTAAAGCTGTGGATGTATTGAACTGGCTACGCTGTTCGATACATCCACATCTCATATTTCTTTCTTTTTATGATGGATTCCATTAACAAATAGGCTGTTGAATTTGATTCGATTTGGCTGTATGTATGTAGTTCAAATCCCTTAAAATGGGAGAAGGTACTTTTAAAAATTTAAACTCAAGAGTCACATGTTAATTGATTGCCATATTGCAAAATTTTGTCAACCGGTGGGGAACTAAAGCGCAATGTAACTGCTCAATTTTAAAACAAAATGTATGGTGGCCTTTATCAAAAGACAATTGGTGTACCAACCCGACCGACGATGATATTAAAGCGTATACTAATCATTGTATTGTTTTACCAGATAATAATTGATCATTTTTCTGTCTTTTTCTACATAAAAAAATACAATGTCAACAGTGAGAGTAACCTTTATGTGACTTTGTTGAAAGTGGTGTAATTAGGTGATCTAGCGATGAACGAAAACAAAAAGTCACTCGATAGATTTTGGACATATTTTTAAGAAGACTGATAAATAGGTTTGGAATTGTAATTTTGGATTCATTTTTATTTACATTGATACTATATTAATAACTATAAATCTATAAGTTACTTTCAAAATAATTTTGACATTGGATCAAGGAATACTGCCATAATTTTCAAGGAAGTATGATTGTATCTTTTCTTACTTATTATAATACCTAATTTGTTTTTACTCTCCCTATCCTGTTTCCTTCCTCCATCCTATATTATTTGTTTGTTTTTGTATGAGTGTGTGCATATATGTATGTATGAATTTATGTGTGCGTATATGTACGTGTATACGAATATGTATTTGCATGAAATGTTATTTAATTTTGTTTTACGTTTAGTTAATTACACAGTCTATTGCAATCTTCCATAGTACCATTTATCATTTTTCTAGTATTTCAATTGGCTGTATGGTATTGCTGCCAGAGTAATAATTCCACCGTATGTATTCACTGTATTCATTAGAGTCTGTTGGCAAATATATAAGAAGATAGAGTTTTGTGCGAATGGCATTATGCCATAATTTGAATTAAAAAATAGCCTGTTTCTTAATTAATTTAATCAGGAGATTGCTTATTGAGAAAATCGCCTAATACATACATATGCTTAATTAGGGTACCCTTGTTTTGATACTTAGCAGATCTTTATATATTTTATTACCTGTTCTTAGCAGGTCTTTATATATTTTATTACTTGTTCTTAGCAGATCTTTATATATTTTATTACTTGTTCTTAGCAGATCTTTATATTTTTTATTACTTGTACTTAGCAGATCTTTATATATTTTATTACTTGTTCTTAGTATGTGAATATTCTTTATAACTTTTTGTGTTGCGAAATGATTCTCTCCATAAGGTTATTGAATGATGTATATGTTGAAAATTTCATCTATACGTGTATAGTTTCTTTTATCAGGGGCTGTTAGTTTGTACGACCTAAGTCTTTTTATCACTTCTATAGGAGTAGAGGTGTGTAGGCGTCTTAGGGTTGGTATCACCACTTATCTTGTGAAAGTGTTTAATCAAGTTGTTCTCTCTGTTCAAGATCATTATTTTATTATGGCTGTCGGCATATGAGCCTTCGACTCTTAGTATTTTCCTTGCGAGACTGCCCCCACTGAATATTCTACTGTTTTATAATACTTTTGAAGTGGTCAATTATGTAACATCTTCTGTTCTATATAGTATGATAAGTGTTGGTTTATTTTGTTGCTTCCTCCCGATGTTTAGTGCTGATTTACTTTCTTCAGCTATGTCATGAGTAGATCGTCATATGTCATTGTAATATATTCACCGATAAGTTGCTTCGAAGAGCGCTTGTCTGATTTATAATTTAAGGATCTATTCATTGCTTTGTGGGGCTCTTTATTGTCAATAGTCTGATACAAAATGTTATACTGACTTAAATTAGAAAATCAAGTACAGACCAGGAAACAATGATTGTAAGTAACGGTAGTGTTTTTTTTCGATAGCATCCCAGTTGACTATGGACACCGGCGATGAAAATAGTAATGAATCGGCCACCCTATATTCTGACAGTAGGGTGTTTGGCAGAAGCGGTATGTTCCAACACAAAGGTAAGAATAGTACTACTTTTATTTAGTTATTGCTATGAAAGCAGTCTCTTAAAACTATCTACAAGCCAAGTTTGAGAATTTCCATCAGAATAAATTGAAAATTATTAATTGAAAGCAAAAAAAGTTAATATATATAAATACTAAAGCAGGGGTATACTCAATTGGTTATTTGACTAAATGTTTTTATTTCATTAATCGTAATTTCAAGGTACAAGCTGATGAAGCGTAATTTTCTTAATAATCTTAAAAATTGACCGAGTTATAAAAGTTTAAATTTAACCTTTAGAGAAGGACGGCAATACTGTGTTGTGAGGTCATTTTTAATATTGCACATTATATTCTACGAGAGGAAAAGAGACAGGTATATACCCAACTCTATCCGTATCTTCAAATTAATAAAAATAAGCCAATTGTAGGCTTCTAGCCTACAATTGGCTTATTTTTCAATCAATTTTTCAATTTTTTTCAAGACTTGTTTTTAATTAACTTATATTTCATAATATTGTACGAAAAATATTAAAATTTAGAATGAGTCAACTAACGTATTTAATAAAAAGATAAATAAATGTGACACGACAGGAATGTATAAGAAATTAGGAAGGAATGGTGTGTAGAGACCTTAGAGGTCAGCACTATTTTGTTTTAAATCAATAAACCCTTTGTTAGTGTAATGTCACTTTGGTATTATACAAAATTTTTGATCCATACATATTATAAGTATCAAAATTATTTATCATAGTTAAGTATAGTGTAGCGAGTTATATGAATGTGTCCACACACTTCAGAATCTTAAGTAATCAATATCTAATAATTTCCTATAGACAGGCACTCAAATACCTGGGCGTTTACGCTGTGCAAAATGAACAAATGAAAATTATGGATTTATGGAATTAGAAAATATTCATAATACATTGTTTTTATCAAAACTATTCACATAATTCATTAAAACAATACAGTGCTTAGTATTTCAAAAATCTATTCCCACTTTCTGTTGTAGCGTAACCATTTTTTAATGTAAATGTTCCTCTTTTAGAGTAACTTTCTTTTTGTTAAATTTGAAACAATTTTTTGTTTTGTAGCTTTTATAGCCTATATACTTTTGATTTCAACAAGGCGTTTATTGTTGAATAAGCAACTATTTGGCTAGAAATTTCAATAAAAAAATTCAGAATTAATTTCTGTTGCATTAACTATATGTTTTGAATAGTTTCCTTATTTCATTCGTACTTTTCCATGTCTCTAAAATATGTATCGCATGAAAGTCATTTTATTAATTTCTTAAAGAAAAATAATGACATGACAGATGTCACTGTCATTGACAGATAAGTAACCAGTAGTTCTTATTTCTATCACTTATGGCACTGCATATATTTTTAAGTGATGTCCGTGTTTCTTGCATCAGTCCTATGGAAGGCACTGGAGAGCACACTGCTTAATACATACTTATTGTAAAGCATGATCTTAATATACAACTTTTTGTATAACGTAATCCTAATACACTCACTCAGTTCTATTACGTCACTTTTATACTGTTCATGAATAGTATTTTTACTTTCAAGTAGCTTAAGGAGAGAAGAAAAAAAAATCAAGATGTTTTGATTGGAATTTGTGGTATACGTTGCCCTAAAAATCGGACCCTTTCCAACTTGCTATTTTCATGAAACTCTCGATATTGTTAATTTTTATGTCATATAATAGGTTATAAAGTATAAAGTTTTCAGTTTTTAGTGACAATATTTTATTACTTGGTTTATGAGGGTACACCAATGAGGGTGGGGTATGGCTAGAGGATCTTCAAGAAAATATGTTTATTATGATCTGTAATGTGATTCTCTAGTGTAGATCGGCTTGCAACGGAGTTGTGATGTGTGTTTATTTGGAAAAATTACTGATAAATATTCATTGCGTAAGACGACATAAATTATGTTGTATCCTTCTAGGAATTGTACCATGTTTTTTACTTTTTTACGTAGGCTTTTATTTATATTAATCTTCAAGATTAAC
This sequence comes from Druceiella hillmani, assembly GCA_039881145.1. NCBI lineage: Eukaryota > Metazoa > Arthropoda > Insecta > Lepidoptera > Hepialidae > Druceiella > Druceiella hillmani. Next base: position 23,951,231 of record JAYKKI010000019.1, on the reverse strand, counting down.
AAACGGTTAAAGATTATAAAGATTAGACAAATTATTAGATTCGACAGATAATATTTTTTAGACGTTCCTTTTAGACAAAATGATAAACACAAATCGTTTTATAATGATCTTGTGTAGGCACAGTTCTTTAATTATTTTCTTGTTTGTAAAGATCACATATGAGGAGTGTTTATTAAACACTGTTATTTACCCATCTTAGGGTCGATCTAAAGATTGTGTCTAGAGCTAGAAGATTCCAGTCTAAATTTCTCATATATTTCAGAGCCGATATTGTCCCTCAGGCCCGCGATTGGTTATATAATTTTTTTCTTTGGTTTTGATGGATCATGGCTGTTTTCATGGTCAAGAACTGAAAAGATGTGATATTGAAACACTTTAATATGTTAATAACATACTCGGGTATGTTTAGTTAAACTCTTCTAGACAAGACCTCATAGTATTTGTTCTGTTAAATGGTTTTATGTTATTAGTATTATAATTGTGTGTAAGCCAGGTTTGTTGCAGACCACGAAACCTTGGAACTAGAAAAAGTTATGGGATTGCATTCCCATTGTAATATCCTGTAAAATTATAATTCTCATCATCTTCTTCGAATTATAATAAATAACAACGCATACTGAAATATTATTTCCAGATTTCGTTCTAGTTGTAATGAAGGTAGATGAGTTCTGGGCTACTGCAGAGGAAATAAAATTTGTTTGTGACCACTTTGGTTTCAATGTGAATAAGTATAACCTGTTTCACTCTTGATCTTAAATTAATTTGATAGGTGCGCTTTATTTGAGCAATTCTTACAAAAGTTTTCTGTAAAATCCAGGATAACTCATGGAATTTCATTTTCAAGTAAGGAATCCTTATAACGGTAGCTTACAATTTTTTTTTAATGCAGTTTAATTCCTATGCTGCAAACAATTTATTGTCTTGTGATTACCCGTTTGCTAATTATGGTTAGTACACTCGCATCTCATGACAGTGGGGCTCTTGATATCACGCATTGTATTAGTATGGATTTGCGGCGTTGCATGTTGTTGTTCCCACTCCATCTTGGTAGGAAATGTCATGGAGGCCGGTGGGAATTTTTAAAAGATTTTTGACACATTTTTTTAATCTGGCTGCATTTAAAATTATTTTCTTTATGGATTGCATATCCATTTTCTTTAGCATATTCACATTACATCATGATGAAGGCAGTTCATTGATATCTGCGGTACGTATGAAATTAACTGGCATAGAGTATATTTTTATAGGTGGCCTGAAGAGTCCAACAAGTGAACTTGCGCAGTTGGATAGCCACAGCAGTCACTCAGTGCAACTGATGAAGGCCTGTCTCTACAGCGAAATGGAGTTTGAAGGTATGCGCTATGAAGTTGTCTATTAGGTGTACTGTCCTGTATACAGGTGTTAGAGATTGTCATCAGTAACAATTTTATTTTTCAAGTACAGTCAGTCAAATGAAAGGTGATGATGTAAGGGTCTATAAAGCTGAAAACATATTTTTTGATGACCCTATCGAAGTGTACTTATCATCAATGTACTTATCGTTACTTATCTATGTACTTATCATGAAAAGTACTCATGATAATAATATGAAAACTTGAATATGTATTTTGGTGCCTAAATTATAGGAAAATTAGCAGCAGATGTCGCGCTGAAGTTATTTTTTCAAAAGTTGAAAGTATCTTCTGTCTCTTATCTCTTACTTCTTTCAGAAACATTGAGTTTAGTATTTCAGTAAAGGAAATAAAAGAAGGATTCTGTGATGGTATCTTATATGTAAAATTGATAAAAGTATATACTGCTGAAAATATAATTATTTTCCTAGTTACCTATTTTGTCAATAGATGAGCAAAAATTAATTAACTGAGCGAAAATGGCTGTTTATCTATTCCATAATCGGAGCTGTCATAGACGAAATTGATATTATTAACTCTTAACTTGTTCATGTGATTTTTACAAATTTGTGTTTTAGTGATAAAATAAAATATGGATTATATAAATTTAACTTCTATATCAAAATTTGATGAATATATTGATTTTATAAATAATATCTGGATTTCCTGAAATTTGCGGGATCGTAAAATAGCTTCGAAAAGTTTTCATATGAAAAATTTGAAATGAGATATAGATGCAACATTTATATAAAAAATAAATTCTTTTTTTTGCTTCAATATTTATTACATCTCTTTTTTTATTAACAATTATTTTTACGAACTTTGTGGAAAATTTTACCAACAGTCTTTTTCTCTGTAATCTTTTTTTTCTCTTTTGACTGGAGTCCATTTCTGATTAATCACTCAAATAAGCATATGTAATTTAGAAAATAGAGAACAGCGTGCATTAGATATTAGATACTTGACCGTTAGTTTTGCAATTGTCAGAATAATTTTTAAAAATCAGCGATATATAACTATATATGTATGAAACTATATATGTATACAGTCTGGCTTATTAAAAAATTAAATGATTCTCAGAAAAAATTAAATTCTTAATATATATAAATTCTTAAATATATTTGTATTTAATAATGAATATTAATGCACTTAAAGTAATATTTTATTTCTTTTCTGTTGTACTTTATTAAAAGATTTGATTAAAATGCCATTTCAAAGAAAGAGTGATCTTGTGGTGCTCAGGGGAAATAGTTATCAGATGGATAGGTATCAATGAAACGAAATAGTACTCAGAAACACATTTATATTTGTTTGTAGCTTATAGATTCAATAATTTTAATGGATCAGTAATTATGAAAAAGGTTATTTAGTATTCTCAGAAACCGGCCGGTTAACGTATATGGTTAATAATAGTAATAAAAAGTTAATAAGTAACGTAAACGGTTAAAAATAAAATTCATTTTTCTGTTTTGTCTTCTAATAACATTTAATGTTTCCTTTTAAATTTGAATAGTTTTTTTGACTATCGTCTTTTTTCTGAGTTCTTTTTTTAACTGAGGAAAGAATTAGATATTACTGGGTTAAATCTGAAGAATAATGTGGGTATTCAAGTAGCTCGAAATTAAGTTGACAAATGCAACCATTACAACTTCAGTCTGGTAAGCGACAGTGTCCCTAATTGCCTCTTTTAATTTTCTTTTATGGTTTGCATAGGGTGACCAGTAATAATAAAATATTCTGTGTCCCCGAAAATAAACGCCATATACTTTTTCTTTGGATTGCAATGAAGACAGTCCTTTTTGAGTCTTCAATCGCTGTTCAAGTCAAGTTTTATCCTGCAGATATTTTTTCATACACAGTTCACTCTCAAGGGTGTTTTAAAATGCGACTACATGAAAGCCTTACGACCTCTGTGACTTTATGGACTTGCCAACATTAGATTTTGTACTTCTCTTACATTGTTTTGGTGAGGGTGATGGCGATGTTCATGAAAGTTTCGTTCACCTCGAACATCTCCTGGAGTATGTAGGAGCAAAGTCCCCAAATGTTTCCACTGAAACGGTATGCATCTCCTTCATAGACATCTTTTCAAGCACAGTTTCTTGATGATAATTCTTACTTACTTCAGTATTACTTCAGTAAGGTCCATTTTTCGGACTCGCCATTTACTAAAAACCTGTTTATCAGTATTTGTGGATCACCCCTCATAATAGTAACACTAATTGTGCAAGTATTACTTTTTATACTTTGTTGGGAGAATTTTCATATTAGGATCTACTTCTGGATTTGGTTCCAGTTAACTGAAATATATTATGTTATATCCCATGCATACCCAGACATGGCCGATGATGCGTCACATTCGACAGCAGACCAGCTTGTGCCAGATCCTCACGCTGCGCACAGCAGTTCCCTGTGGAGGCAACAAATTGGTGTTACCCCACGTGCAACAAGTGCTCTGGTGCCTCCTTCAGTTGCCGAAAGTATGGTGGTCGGCAGCATTGACAAGGAAGCTGCCGCTTCCTCGCTAGGCGAAGGTAAATAATATTAATAGAAATAAGAATACATTAATTTTTTTAGTTTAGATATACAGAATTGAAAGTACATATTTTAAAAATGTTTGTCAGTTGAAGTTGTTTTGTTCTTTTGTTTACATTTGTTCTTTTATCTACAGCGATGAAATGATGAAAAAATTGATTGTACTGCGTTAAACATGTCAAACACTGCTGAGAAATTATTACGCAGTGTCATTTATAGTCAACTGTCAGCAAGTACGGCATCCATCTTGCTGATAACTTTTTCATACCTAAATAAATGTTCATGCAGGATATAGAAGAATATGCTGAATCAAGATGTTCATAATGTTTATTTTGCGAATCTTCATTCGACGGTCTTCTAATCGTGCACTTTATTGATAATTTCTTCAGTAGTAAGTTCAGTTCAAAATCCCAAAAGTTCAGAGTCTTGTGATAATTTTAAAACTTTTCTTCAGCTTGTTGGATGGTTTCTCTGTGTAAAAAATAATGCTTAATCAACACAAGAAATTTTGTTTTCTCCATTGTAGCGGTGAGACTTTTCTGCCCTTGATTTCACAGTGGATATAAAAATAACTGTCTGTTTGATCTCAATTCAATGTGGTAGTAATTTGTGGGTGGCTTTGTAAATAAGGCAGAATTAGGAAAATATATGAATAGTGAACCAGAATTGTTGTAAAAGTGACAGACTCATCAAACCAACCTCATAAAGTTAATAGAAAGTTTTTACCACTTTTTGTTTGCGAACGAAATTTCATCAGTGTTCAAAGAAACAAAGAGAATCAAAAGTAGCTGTTTTAAGACAATGTTTACGATATAGCATTGAATGCTTAGAAGCTTTGCCATACTTTCTTCATATTGCTTGTTCCTGATACTTTTTCAATTTGGGATCTTTACGGACTAATTGGACATCTTGTCTTTTGTGCAATTAACGCCCATACAAAGCAGAGTTTTTCATCAATTCACAAAAATTTTGTATAAAATTGAATAATTTGAATCATATTTGTTTGCAATTTCACAATTTATGTGTCATAATTGCATGGCTTTCTAGAAGCAGAATGTCGCAGTAAAAATTCTCATAACATTAAGTTGTATTAAGTAAATATAAAAGACAACATACAAATAAGAATATTTACAAAAGATATGATGTAAATCTAACATCAGCAGGAAAAAGGAAAATAGCAGGAAAAAGCTTGAAGGGAATGGAGGGAAAATGTGAAGTTGTGTAGTAGAGAGGCATGCTTTGTTTTTGTTTGACTTCATGTAAGCAGAAATTTTGTAAACAGGCAATTTCATGTAATTAATAATAACCAAGTAATTATACAAAGGATATTTTAGAAGTAATGCGGATCCCTAGGTTAATGTGACAGTTGAAGAACAAAGGCTTTACATTAAGATTGAAACTTAACATGGTGAAAACCCGGTAAAAATTTACCCTGCTCTAAGCGAGCAGTGAGCGACCTTAGTTTCCCATTATACCAGTTATACCAGATACTAATTCCTCACTCAGATGCAACAAGTTTTGATGAGTGCAATCAAACGTCAAGCAGTGCACGCACCAAATAGTCGTCTCAAGCACTATAAAATCCAGACATGTATCCATCAGATTACAGATTTGTTCACAAAGTTAAAGGAACCCATATGTGGATAGCGTTTATCATAGTAGCGCTTTCTGCACCAGTCACCTTGCAACTTCAACAGCAGAAGAGAAGCAATGACCTGACTAGTATAACAAACCCTCTTAGGCATTAAGAATCAGTTATTGAGGAGTAGGGGGCTACATAAAAGAATTGTGAAAAGATGCTGTTTAAAATATAATTAATATTTCAATAAGTTTTTATCTAGAATTTTGCTCATGTCATATGTATAGAATTCCAATTTATGGCCTAGCAAATGTGTTATGACTGTTGTACTGGTCTAGCAAACAATGGTCGACTGTGGTCTGGTGAAAATTTCACCAAAAGTTTCATCAAAACGTGGGAATTTATGTGAAATATACTAATAAAAATGTGTAATTTGGTATAATTGTGTTAAAAACACGGTTGGACAATTTCCCGTCAAGAATAGCAGACTTTTGAATTAAAAAAGGATAACTTCTAGAATCTGAGTTGTCAATAGAATAACTATAGCAACAACATAAACCTGGCAGTTATTTCTTTTACCGCACACCACTACGAAAAAATGATTTTTTCTTTACCTATGATAATACTTTTCTGATTATAACTGAAAACAGTAGGTACTCTTTATTGATCAATATGAACACTCCGCATTCATATGGTTTTTATCCAATTAGTTTTGCTTTAATTTTTCCAGGATGGATTTCCTAACTTTGAAATATATAGTTTTGTTCATTCTGCCGAGATCTATGAAATAAGAAAGTCTGTAATTAGATGCTCTCTTCAGGTTTTATACGTCTTTAAAAGCAGATTTTCTATGTACATTTATACATTCACAGAGACTGCATGATTTATACTTATACAGTTCCTTTGAAAATAATGTTCTTTCCTCACTTTTATTGACATACCATTCTAGGTGCTAACACAATGTTTTCTACTTTTTGATGATAGTACAAATCACAATTTCTTTATAGTTCTTACTTTTGTTTTGAAGTTCCGAATTTTTCACATTTGAGTAAGTAGTATTACAGAAATATTAAAATCAATAAAAACAAGCTATAGATTTTACAGAAAGGGCAGTAAGTAAAATAAAAGTTGAATACAAAAGCGGTACAAGATGGAAATCTTTTTCTGACATAGCAGTGTTTTTCATATTACAACCTTTAATCTTATTTTTCAATTGTTTCTATAACGCATTGAGCGCTTCTTTAGTTGCTCTCCATATAATATGGTATGTGACCAGCATTGCATTTCATAATCTCCACATATACATTAGGTGTGCGTGAATGCCTGTTAAACCGTAGCCACTTTTAAGCCGTTTTTCTTCACAGGTATATCTTAATCTGCTAGATTTTTGTAGAGTATCTGTTAATTAATTAACTCTATATCCACAAAATGAAAAAAACTGTGATGCACTACTTTCAGAAATAGTGATGGTTTACCTAGAATGATTTTAAGCACTTATGAACTTGTAATGTTCGTTTTGCTATCGTCTTTCCATTCTTCTTTGGACAGCGAGAATATCGAATGGGCATGTTAATTGTCCAACCATCTGAAATATGCAATGATAAAGTGGCTTACAATATAATAATTTAAATCACCTCTTGGATTATGAGAAATATGAATTAAAAATATTTAAAAATGCTTGGAATATATGAATTAAAAATATTTAAAAATGCTTTAAAATACACAGCGACATCTTTCTTTCATTTTACAATGATTGGCACTGGTGAATTATATTAAATTTATTTCAAAGTAACACTGTTATTTTTTTAAATGTAGTTTTGTGTGATTCTGTAGAAATATGTATACGGGCACCGGTGGCCCGTCCCAAGACGATGGCAGTGCGTGCACATGGTCGTCGCGTGCCGTTGTCTCGTAGTATTGCGGGTCGTTTGGGCGCTGCTTGCCTCGCTGACAGAGCCTGCTCGCACGCCCGCACATTTCGCGTCGGATGGGGTGCGCGTGATCGTTTGCTCACCCTTGCCACTTCAGATCGAGCGACCGCTCTTGCCTCAGGTTAGTCTTTCGAGCAGTTATTATTTGTTAAAGACCTAAACGTTTTGTAAAGACCTAAAAAGACCCGTTAAAGACCTAGTTATAAGCCAGAGAACTCTAGAAATTATTTTATTGTATGATTCCTTCTATAATTTTATGTATTTTCAACTGTTATATTTATTATTGTATGTACAAGGCGGACTTGCGAAAGTCCATATAGTGTTGGATAATACAGGAGTAAATATGACATTTTCGTACAGAGGAAATAAAAAATGTTTTTAAAATTTTTTATTTAAAACGCCAATGAACAAATGGGCAATTTTGTATTTTCTGGGGTTATTTTCTATAACAGCTTGTAAATGCCTTTTCAATGGAACACTCAGTTATCAAAATGAAATTAACTACATATTTTGTTCCATTTTTTGACAACCATGGGTTTCGTGGATATGCAGATTACATCCTTTATATATAGATGTACGAAAGTCACATAAAACTCGAAAAGAGTAGAGAAAATATTCACTTGCATAAAAATACGGAACAAATGTCACTGTTATTTGACAGTTTATTTTTATTTCATTAAGACAATGGCTACATTTTAAAAAAGTCATTGTATTTGATTATTTTGTGAAATTGTGTCTAAAAATTGATTATAATTTAGGTTTTTACAGTTTCTTTATTTCACTTCTTATTAACAATTCTTGGTATATTAACAGAATAATATATTTATAAAAGTTTTTTTTGTTTTGTATTATGATCATAGATTTAATTAAGTGTTTTACTCTTTCTTGATTGTAGATGCCTGAATTGTTTGGTTATTATTTTATATATTTAGTAAAAATACCAGTTTCTTTTTTAAATTACATTTTGTTTCTGCAACGCATCCTTTTTTATGTTGGGAGATAACTTGAAGAAAAGTTTATAATTACATAAAAGTTAATTATCATATGCTGGTAAAGAGCTTGCTTATATTTTGGTTATAAATATATACTTTTGGACTTCAATTTTTATACAAATTAAAAAGTGACACCTGTGATAGCAGCATTTGTATGGCAACAGTTACATTTATAAGTGTTACCTTACAAATGTTGCCATAATTTTTATCTTTTGAATGTCTGCTATTGATAATGCGTATATAATTTCAATATACGTATTTATATTGGCTCATGCCTTGTACTCAATAAAAGATACGAGTATTCTTCTTGTGTTTAACATCGTTTTGGTGTAGTTTGATACATGCTTTATATTATTTAGAAATTAATCTAACATAGGCGTGAGAAATTCCTAATATTTGAAGTCCACAAAGAAACAACCATATATTTTTAAGGGTCGAAAGGCAAAACTGGTATATTTACAATTTTACTGTGTCCATCTATATGTACTGCATCCTGCAGAGGAATGCCCATGTTACTGTGCATCATAGTATTGTATAGAAGTTGCAGAGATTTGTGGTATTTAATTATATTGATTGAAATAAGAAAATCTTTACTAGTGTACGTCTTGGTGATAACTAAATAGCGACAATAGAATTTGAGCAATGTTATTGATGTAAGCTTTATTTTTTCAATATTGTTTGAAATATCATGTAATTAAAATCTCTAAGTATCAACGTTATGAAACACACCAACCGTGTCGAATAATTAATAAGACTTTTTAAATATCGACTGACTCCGGTACTCGTATGACTCCAGTCCCTTTATTCAACTTGGGGGAAGTCATTGTCAAGATTATTTTGACAGAAGTGTAGAATGGTAATATGGGAAATAAGAACTATCAAAACTAATATATCCGTGACACTAGAGCCATATTGTATACGCTACTTATTTTCTGCACTTTATGTATTTAGTGATTTTTGCATAGAAAACATTAACACTTCTGCAAAAAATGAAGGTAGCAGAAAATGGTTTGAAATTTTTCAGTGATTTTTAAAGAGTTATAAGTTTGCGAAAAATAATTGTAAACAATAAAGAAAGCATTTTAAAGTTCAAACTGTCTATTTTTTATTTTTCTCACACACATGCACACGCACACACACATGCACACACACGCGCATGCATACAATCCACACACAAGAGATGCAAATTTTTATGACTGATATTTTTGAAAAATAATTTTGAAACTTGACACCCCCATTTAATGACTAATTAATGTAAAATTGACATGACATTTCAGAGCAACTTGGTCTTTGAATTTAAAAAAAAATTTCGATTGCGATCGAAAGACAGATGAACCAATCAACTGTTGGAGGTACATTTATTTAAAAAAAGTATAAATTTTTTAATAATTAAAAACTTGAAGACATTAAGATCTTTTTATATTTGTAAAAAATTTTGATGTTTCAAAATTTTAAATCTGTAGATTTTTTAAAAAAACCAGTCATTTCTTTGTACTTTTTTAAATTAAATAATAAGGTAATTTTATTATTATTTTTTTAACAATAATTGTATCTGTATCTTTTCAAGTTTTTAAAACTGTGTTTTAATTTTCTGTACATTCATGAGATATTGGCTATAAAAGACAAAAGTGCGACTTTTTATTCAACGGTTGATATCTCGGCAGCAAATTATAGAGACTGTTGAAAAGAAATTAAATTTAAAGGATCAAGCATTTTGATCTTGATATGGATTACGTCCGAAAAAAATTTCCAGTTCAGTCTGTCCAGGCTGAATTGAAAAAATAAAAAAAAAAATTTAACATTTTTTTCTCATTATTTCTTTTGATTGCGCATTAACTGAAAAAATAGTAAAAGTAGCCAAAAAAATGTTTAATGAAAAATTAAGAAAATGGAAAGTTTAAATCAAGAAAATAGAAGTAAATCATACATATTAAACCTAAATTTTATACAAATTAAACCTAAATTTTATACTATTTATGAAAATGAAAATTTCATAAATAGTATAAAATTTAGGTTTAATTGGTATTTATGGAAATTGTTTCCATCTTTTTTCTTTTTCATTTTTCAGTTTCGATAAAACAGGTGCAGACATGTTTTGTGTGTAAAACTGTCAAAGCAAATAAATCTAACTTTGAGAAAGAGGTCAATCAGAGAATCCAACTCGGCTGTGCAACATTGAGGAAACTTTACTATATCATCTTGTCTAAAATACCTCAGCATCTGAACATGAAAGTTTTTGAACAGTGTGTGTTGCCAGTGTGGCTGTATAGAAGTGAGACGTGGCACCAACTATAGGCCTAGTTAAAAGATTCTAAATCACAGAGCAAGCTATGGAAAGAGTATTCTCTGGGTTTCTCTACGAGGTTTGATTCGAAATAAGAATATCCGTAGGAGAAGTAAGGTCACCGACATGAGTCATAGGATTAGTAGACGGGAGTGGCGACGGGTAGATCATATAGAACGCAGAATCGACAACAGCTGGGGAAGAACGGATCTCGAATAACGACCATGTAACAGACGACGCAGAGCGGCAGAACATCTTGCTAGGTGGACAAATGACCTGGTAAAAGTTAAAGAAAGCTGTTTGATGCAAACAGTACAGTCTCTATCCTTGCGGGTATCTATGGAGGAGGCCTATTTTCAGCAGAACGCTTCTTTGAGCAAATGATGATGATGGTTATGGCTATCGTTTTCAATTGGTTGAAAATGTATAAAATTTACAGAGTGCAACAATTGCTGCATGTAAATCAGCTTATAATGAAAACTATAAATTTTTTTGCGTAGCATCGGAATTACCGGAACTATGGTCGTATCTGGAGGGTCGCACGGAGCAAGATTCATCACCCACGTTACTTATGAGACTGTCTATTGGCGGCGGAGATGCCTCCAACTCTGAAGATTTTGCTGTGAGTATATATAGGTGTTATTAATTTGTTAATATGTTAATGTAGCAAGCCGGTCTCATAGAAGCTGGCCAACATAAGTTCCTGAGTGTAAAATCAAGTGATAATCATGAAATCAATAAAACTAGGATCCGTCAACTGCAACTGCAATCATAAATTGAAATGATATGAGCAATCAAGTTAGTTGTCTTAGGTCTGTGAAAGAAATAGGGACCGTCCAAGATGATCAATTGCAGCTGACCAAAAGTTTATTCATTTATAAAAAATTTTAAATATTAAATATATTTGGCGTTAATTTTGTAGAAATTCATTATTCACAATTAAGTGAAACTACGTGATGTAGTATTATTTCTACTTTCTTTAAGTTCCTTACCACAACCTAGGTTTCGTTGTAATCGAAATATCAATCTTTGCTAATAGCCCACCTGAAGATGTTGTAATACAATGAAACCTAGGTCATGGTAAAGAAATTAAATAAAGTAGAAATAATACTACATCACGTAGTTTCATTTAATTGTTATAAAAAGTTAATAAACTTTTCATTACACTGCTGTCATTTTATCGTTTGAAGTTCCCGTAGCGTATGTATGTAATGAATGTAATGAATCAAAATTATTTGTAATGCATAAATATTGTACAGCCTAATAACATAAAAGCTTTTTAATAATTCATAAAACAATACTGTTTAGTTATTCAAAAAACATATTTCACTCTCAATTGTAACATAACCTCTCATGTTCGAAAGTTGACTATTTTCTGTGTTTCTCTCTCAACTGTTCACGCTCCGTCTCTCTCAACCACCGCATTGATGGTAAAGTGTAGGTTAATGAATGACTTTAATAACATTGAAAATATGACTTTATTAACATTTGCAACAATCCACTAGTGTCACCTATTTGTGTACAAAACAAATTGGTAAAAGATAATTAAAGATCACATGTGTGATGTGCCGCATTCCTATATGAGCAAGAGAAACTAAAATTATGTAACTTAAAATTTCCATAAGTCGGAGTGATGTAAGTTTGGGTATTATACTATATTGAAATTACTATATTGACATAACAATATAATAGATTGTACACATTTATATTTATTATCATTTGAGCACACATCAAGTTAACTCAAGTTGCAGCGAGCCAATCGGTAAAATTCAATGGTTTTGTAACTTATACGAAAAAATGACACATTACCTTTGTTAATTTTATATAAATTAACAGCGGTAATAAGTGTCATTTTTTTCCCAACTGGCAGTTCACACCGCCGTTAGTTTCCTTGTCATATAATATATCCTATGTTACTGATGAGATTAAGACGAATGTAATGAAAAGAATTTGGTAAAAATTATCTTTTAGTATTAAAAGCTTTGATTAAAAATTTAATTACTAAAATTATTTTTAAAATTATTAGTATAACTAACAAGAAAATCTCAAATCATCACATAAGAATGGGTAAATGGATATTAATGGAATTTTTTCTGGTTATTAGTATAGAATTATAATGTAACTAAGCACAAGTTTATATCTATCAAGAAAGATCTTATAAAATAGAATTTTTAGTAATATACATACATTATTTACAGACTAAAATAATTTTTTTTAAGAAATTTAAGCAATATATCGTCGATGCCACAGTGCATCATATCATTGATACCGCAATCCGAAGCTATTGCTGCGTATAAATATATGCTGTAGAATTTGCCACTAGGTTGAAATTGGGGAATAAAACTAGTAAAGCGTAAGGAAGACATTTTCAACATTCAATAATATTTCTTCTCTAAGCTTTTTTGCATTGTCATGTTTGGCGTAGGGCACAATCGCAGGCCATTTGCAGGCAGTACTTCAGCATTCGGAGCTAGTAGAGGCGGGCGAAGGGCACTGCCCGAAGCTAGCAGTACGTTTGAAAGCAGGTGCTGATCTACTGCATGCCCTTGCTCATGAGGCACGCCGACTTGCCGACAGGGCCCGCACGGAGAGCAAGGCACAGGTGGGTTTCTATAGAGTGCACCGATGCCCACCTTTACACCGTCTATCACTAAGGCGAGTTAAGCAGTGTGAAGATGTAACATATAGCATGATTCGTTCGCGTTTGCCTTTCCTTCTTCACTAAAATGCTCGTACTTCACTAAATGTATGAGCCTGCCTGTTCTTAAAATTTCTGATATCACTTATTACCGAATTTCCACTTAAGTGACTTCATACTTTTATACACATTTTGACATCTGCATACGTGACCAACATTCTTTTATCTATGGTGGTAAGTAGATCCTATCGTCTATCATTGGCGTATTTTGATAGACCATAAAATTTTTAGTGAAACATGAAAATATCAATACTTTTTAATCTAAATATATGTAAATAATTGTAAAATTTTGTAATAATTTGTGATTTTAATGGAATTTGTCATAGGTTTCTTTGTCACTAATGTTTTTACATTACACCAAAGCGTTATTACTGGACAGCATGGTGTAAAATTTTGCTTTTTTATTTTTTGTATCGATGTTTGTATAATGTTTCCTCATTGTCATGTATTTTCGAGGATTTATATAAATATTGAAGATTATGACTTTTTATTAATATTTGTTGTTATTGGCATTTATCTTTTTATACCTTTTGCAACTTTTGTAAGACATTTTTTTCATTATTTTCCAACCAGTTTGGAGTCTCGGCAGAGTATTGCAGTCAGGTGTGGGATTTGTGCAGTGCGCTGTGGGGTGCTGACATCAACAATGATGGTGAGTTTTGTTAATAGTGTGCTTAAATGCGAAAGCTTTATAGGAATATATTGGCCGTAAGATTATTCATCAGAGCAATATTTGTTGAAATATTGAAGTATCGTATTTTAAGAAGCCATGATGGTGAGAATTGTTTTTAATGTAAAAATTAGTAAGGTTTTGCCTTTGTTGCCATGTTGCCTTTTTCTAAAAATATTCTTTAACTTTGTAGTAAACTAAACTATAAAATAAGTTGCATTTTGACTTGTGCAACACACCTTAATGTACACATGTCACATTTTTAATTCTTTTTCAGCTATGTTTTTCTTGTTTATATAACAGCACAGAACCAAGGAGATTAATATTTTTCATGTGTATCTACGTGTGTATATAGGTATGTATGTGTCTATGTGTATAGGTATGTATGTACCAATGGCTTAATGTATTTTAATGGATTAGGTGATGTTCAAGACGAACTCTATATCATGAGTGACATTGTATATATTACATGACTAACATGGCAGAATGAACTACCGGTTAGAAAAAAAATGATTGCTTCTAACCGCTGTTGATTTGTATAAGTTAGAGAGTTGTCGAATTCTGCAGACTGGCTCCCTGCGACTCGAGTTATCTTGATGTGTGCTCATATTATAATAAATATATATGTGCATGATCTATTATTGCAGCGGTGTATTGCGTACACCTAATTGAATGAATTAGCTCCATAGTTGCATGCACCCTTATATGTAGTCTGACTGGTTTCCAATATTTAGTTTGCTTTTTATATTGTACTTTTATCAAAACGATGAAAGTATTGCTTTAGCATTCCATAATCGAAAAAGGGAGTTTTCAAAGGAAATGTTAGTGGATAAACATTAATTATATTGGGGTTTGTACTCGTACATTTATATATGTACATACAAAAGTCTGCTTTCAAAGGCTTACAAAATTGGAATGGGATATCTGGTTGACTAGACTTTTCTTAGCTGATAGTGCACTGTAGAAATCCATTGCCCTCTTGAGTTATGGCACCAAAAATTTAAATTAGTTTTCTACAAAAACTAAAGAAAGAAAATTGGTTGTGGTTAAAATAGTTACAAGAATTTCGGAGATCTGGCAAAAAACGTTTTTTTCCGTTACCCAATGGCAGCCTGCCCGCTGGCACATTCAGTAGAGTAAGATAACTGTTTTTGTTGTTTGACAGGACAAGAGGTCGGTTGACTTGAACAGAATTTTGACTGTGTTACATTGGTATTATTGTGACCCACCCATTGCCTTATATGGATGAAAATTTTGTGTAGCGAGACTTTTGCCGTAGCACTCTTTTTGGCCCTGCACCAAATCTTTTTGTATAATTTGAGTGTTAGTCTTCACTACAAAAATATTTTGGGTAAATGAGGCATTTATAAATGTAGAAAGTTAGTGGCTATTAGTGAAAATATGTAAAGTATTTTTTAATCTATTTTATGCAGGACATTGCTTTTGTAGCATGTGCATAACCCTGCAATATAATCGGTGAAGTTAAAATTTTGTTAAATTTTTCGGTCGAAGTTTTATTTTGATTTCTTAAATTTTGTTTAGTGTTTAGATTCACTTTACATTACTAAAGTTTGTCACTCCTTCTCAACAGGTGTGCCTCCAAGAGACGACCTCTCGGTCCTAAACAGACACCGGGCACTGTCTGCCTGGTTGAGCCGGGCCGTCTCTGATGCTGTAGATCGGGAGTTGGAAAAACCGATACCCCCTGAAGAGATTGATGGTAAGTTGTAAGAGTACTGCTTTCTTAAGCTCGTCCAGCTCAGTGATTGTGACATTGTGATAATTCTGTACATGGTTGTGAAGACAATGTGGTTAGGTTAATAGGTTATAAAAATACGTTAAGGTAATAAATAAACATTTCTTTACATTTTTCTGTGTTAATTTATATCTCATCTTTTATTTGTCATTTTATTTTTGTATTATTCTTGAGGACATGACAAGACTAATACTAATTTGTATAGAATGTGATCGTAGTAAAATCAATATTTTTTACTTTACATATATGCTTTGGTCGTATGAATATGTGGAAATTTTTGAATATAATGTTGTAACGGAATTTTGACATTATGCAATTTCAAACAAGATTGATTGTGACCAATATGCAGATGCTAAGTTGATTTCAGAATTGTGATGTTTTTCCAATGTTTTGTATGAAAAATAAAAAATAAAATATATGCAAGTTATATTTGGAAAATTTGGCAGCTAATGATAGTCACTCGGCGGCCATCTTGACTTTGCTGAGCGGCGGACGAGTGCTGGAGGCTTGTCAGCTGGCCAGGAAGTGTGGCGACTACAATATGGCTCTAATATTATCACAGATCGGTGGTGAGTTATATTTCTGCGCTTTAGAACTTCAATTATTATATTATTGATATTATAATTTTTCTTTGGAACTTCAGTTTTCGTATTATACAAATTATGATTGCTGTAAGGGATTGCCAAAGTTATTATATAATAAAGTCCTTACCATTATTATAAATGCAAATGTGTGTTTGTTTGCCCGCTAATCAATAAATCGCTACCAAATTTGGCATGCATATTGTTTGTGCAGCAGAGTAAGGCATAGACCGTTACATATGGTTATGCTTGCATGAAATAACACATAGACCGTTACCCGTGGCTTCGCTTGCATGATATACTAATCTAGGAAAAAACAAACATGTGCTTGAATGTTTGTTACTTACCCCTCGAATGCCATAAGAAAGAGAATGAAATAAATGGATTGGTGATACATTCGTCTATGGAGTACAGTTATTTTTCCGCTATGATTTTTATAGTTATCTCAATGATAACAACATTTTTATCAGGATAAGTGTATTTTTATTTACATTTTTTAAAATTATCGTTCATACTTTTTTATGGTATTAAAAAAGATTTATAAGCCCTTTTTCTTAAAGAAATGGGAAATTTTTTTCATCTTGTTCATTGTTTTTCTTATACTTGTAACTTCATAAGTAAGGTATAAATACTTTGACTATATTGAAACTTCATTTTTTTCTATTAATTATTCTTATAACTTCGTAAGTAAGGTATAAATGTAGTATATATATAAATGTAGTAAATAGTATTTTTATACTTATAACTTCATAAGTAAGGTATAAATGCTTTGACTATATTGAAACTTCATTTTTTTCTATTAATTATACTTATAACTTCGTAAGTAAGGTATAAATGTAGTATATGTATAAATGTAGTAAATAGTATTTTTATACTTATAACTTCATAAGTAAGGTATAAATGCTTTGACTATATTGAAACTTCATTTTTTTCTATTAATTATACTTATAACTTCGTAAGTAAGGTATAAATGTAGTATATATATAAATGTAGTAAATAGTATTTTTATACTTATAACTTCATAAGTAAGGTATAAATGCTTTGACTATATTGAAACTTCATTTTTTTCTATTAATTATACTTATAACTTCGTAAGTAAGGTATAAATGTAGTATATGTATAAATGTAGTAAATAGTATTTTTATACTTATAACTTCATAAGTAAGGTATAAATGCTTTGACTATATTGAAACTTCATTTTTTTCTATTAATTACACTTATAACTTCGTAAGTAAGGTATAAATGTAGTATATATATAAATGTAGTAAATAGTATTTTTATACTTATAACTTCATAAGTAAGGTATAAATGCTTTGACTATATTGAAACTTCATTTTTTTCTATTAATTATTCTTATAACTTCGTAAGTAAGGTATAAATGTAGTATATATATAAATGTAGTAAATAGTATTTTTATACTTATAACTTCATAAGTAAGATATAAATGCTTTGACTATATTGAAACTTCATTTTTTTCTATTAATTATACTTATAACTTCGTAAGTAAGGTATAAATGTAGTATATATATAAATGTAGTAAATAGTATTTTTATACTTATAACTTCATAAGTAAGGTATAAATGCTTTGACTATATTGAAACTTCATTTTTTTCTATTAATTATACTTATAACTTCGTAAGTAAGGTATAAATGTAGTATATATATAAATGTAGTAAATAGTATTTTTATACTTATAACTTCATAAGTAAGGTATAAATGCTTTGACTATATTGAAACTTAATTTTTTTCTATTAATTATTCTTATAACTTCGTAAGTAAGGTATAAATGTAGGATATATATAAATGTAGTAAATAGTATTTTTATACTTATAACTTCATAAGTAAGGTATAAATACTTTGACTACATTGAAACTTCATTTTTTTCAAACCGGCTGTATTTCATTACAATAAAATTAATACTTTTAAACTAATACATTATTTTACTGACATGACTGACATGATGAGCGTTGATGTTATGTCAAAGTGGCCCTCACGCTCGAGGGGTTAATTATGCCTAAACGGATCGAAATATTTTCATGAAACTTGTTATAGATATCGTTTTAATTAAAATTAAAATATAGGCCACCTTTAAACCTGAAAGACAGCATAATTGCGGTCGGATAAAACTTGTTGCTTTTTATCCAATAATAAATATTTTGGATTATGACTAAACAGTAGATGATGCTAAGTGTATACTAAATTGATTGTTTGCATATATATCAAGAGCCAAAACCGGCTGAATTGATTGTGATTGTGATAATATATATCGAGAGCCAAAACCGGCTGTATTGTGTTGAACGGTATAACATTGAAATTTATCTTTAGAGGTTTTGTGTTTGTCTCATTAGGGTCAGGGATAAATTCTGCTGCTTTAATTGTTTCGACTAATCCAGCAGAGCTGCAGGTAAAAAATAGTGAAGTAAAAGAATGAAATAATCTCTTACGTATATTCTGTATTTGCTCTTCACCGGGTTTGTGATTCTGAATGAATAAAAATTGTTTAGTCTATGTTGAATATTATTGTGTTATGGACTAAATAAATGCTTGTTCTATGCTTGCGGTTTCACAGGCGAAGTGAGGTCACTGTAAATGAGTACATTTTCCAATACAATGTCTCGCTCTTATAACATTCTCACTAACATTGATGGTCGGCAGGTGATACAAAGGTGCGTGCGCTTGTTGCACTGCAGGTGGCTGCATGGCGTGACTGTGGAGCGCTGCAGTTGGTAGCAGCCCCACGTCTGGCCGCGCTTCTGTTGGCAGCAGGCCGAACACGCGACGAACCCGGTGAAGAGCACATGCATGTTTGTGACGGTATCGACTGGCTACGTGCTTTCGCTATGCATTTCTGGTAAGTATTCTTAGATTACACAATTGATCCTAGGGTGAATATTTTTAATGTGAAATTATACAGTTGCGTTATTAGTAAGAATCATATTAAGTCTTAGGACGCACTTGTACCTTATAAGGGACAAAGATGCATGCGACAGTTAGTGTCACTCGGATGTACATATTTAAGTTAAAATGAGATAAGTATTTTAAGAGAGAGAACGAAATAAATGTTGAAATGGTTACGGATTCGTCCACAGGCAACTATTAATTTTTCCAACATAGTCTGCGATTGTGTTAGTTTTGTCTTGTGTGATAGTTTTGGGTTTACGAATATGGAGCCAATGTAAGTTTATATCTTTTATTTGTTGTGTAGTTATTATTGCTGTAATGTTCATATTGTATTTATTTGTATATTTTTGTAAAAATGTTTATTTTCCTAAAACCTGCAAAATATGTGCCGGGGGCAAAAATATCAGTAAACATTGATGAAAGCATCACTTTTTTTTTACAAAATTTAGTAGTAATATATATTGAATTGTACATATATGGAATAACCGATTTCATTATGAATAAGGGACAATAATATATGTATTCTTTGAGGCAGAAATGCTCAAAATTTTGATTGTTTGCTAAGTAATTAAAGTGTTTTGAAATGTGTAAAATTTTGCCGCCATTTTTAATGTAATTTTAGGACCCAGCCAATTTACCACTTTTAGATGTGTTATTTTGTTCATTATTTGTATCCAACAACTTGTAAATTCGTAAAATCAATTTATCTAGTTTACAGTAGTGCATAAGGTTTTTGGCGTACAACATTTGTAAATAAACAAAACATGTAAATGCAAAATGCTACTTTTTCTTTGTATTTTTTTGCCTTTTTATTTTTTCGATGTTGATGAAATCTTCACTCTTATTTATGAAATATAATAGTGATGTTATTAAATTTTTACATATTTGAATAAACTGTTTCACCATGAATACGGGAAAATGATTTACTTGTGATTCGAGGTAGTGATATTCGATAATTCGGTATTTTTGAATTTTCTTTTTGATCTGTACAAATTTTGCTGCCATTGCCGATGAAATTATATCTGTCTTAAATTCATTATTCATACTTAATTGTCTTTTCAGCTTCTACTGCTGGAAATTTCGATTAATCTGGTTTGTAGTGGTAGAAAATATTTTTGGTATATAAATAAACAGAACATAAAATTGTAAAATTTCATTTCTGCGACATCTTTTTATAAGCTATTGGATTTGAAAGTTTTTACAGTATTTGTAGTATGTTAAGGCATTTTTTTCATTCCAAATTGCATAAAGGTCTCGGGATTGTTATGAAAATAATTGCAGTAATTTTTAGTTTAGTATTTGGTTACAGTGGCCTCTTCTAATTGTTGCATTTGTTTGTCTTACTTTGCAGACAGACTGAAATGATTCATCAAAAACTTAACGGTGACAAATTTTTATTAGGATAAGTGATTTTTTATTTATGTTTCTTTTAAATTATTGTTTATACTTTTTTGTGGTAATAACAAAAATTGTATTTTACAAAGATGGATTCATGAGAATTTTTTCATCTTTTTCATTATATTTTACATTCGATAACTACTTAAATATGGTACAAATGCTTTAACAATGTCATAACTTCATTTCTTCTCTGTCTATGTACAAGAAATTAATCTATATATTAATACATGAAGAGAAAACTTGGTACCCCTTTTTGAGCATATTGTGCACATGGAGAAGTGTGAGATTTGGCATAGTTAAAGTTTATATGGAGAAGGAGTGTAGAAAGCTAAAATTTGTAATATGTGTTACAAATATATTAAATTATATATTACAAATACATTAGAAGATTCATTGTTTACGTTCAACAATAAAAGACTCGTTGTTTACGTTCATACTGTCAACGTCAAATACAAAATAGTCTGTGGTGAAACAGTCACACATAGTAGACTGTCACCAAAGAATTTTAAAATGTTAGACTGAGCTGTAAATTTTGTGTGATTTCAAATGTTCTTTTTTCAATAGTCTGTGGAGTCTGTGTCGAGGCAAAACAGCATTCATTTTATATTTTGTGTAATAGAAACACAGCTTGTTTAATATACACATGTTGTCAAAAAAAAATTTTGTGACAACATGTGTATATTATTTATGTGTATATTGATTCAACATAGACAAAGTACGTGTTTAAGTACATAATGGTCAAATTTCGATTGCTGGGCGACCACTAGTTACAATAAAATGCCGAATTTCGGAGTTATGCATTGTTTTATCGAAAGCGTTGCAAATAATAGTTGATGTGTTATTTTGACGTGTCGAAGGCTTAATTTTGGAAAGAGGAAGATTTAATTTTTTAGGTTTTGGTAAAAGAATGAGTGGTATGTCTTATTTTTTATATTTCAATTGGACTATACAATTACTTTTGAGCTAAACAAACTGTACTGTTATAGTTAATATCACAATAACATTTGAAAGAGTTGTACACGACTATAAAATATAAAAAAGTTCCATTTCGTATATGAAAGGTTATTAAAACTTTTTGTGTAAATGTTTTCGTTACAAATTGAATGGTTTGGTTAGGTTGTACAGTCCTTTACAACCTAACCAAACCATTGAGAATACCGTTAATAAATGAACTGCAAATAAGAAAGAAAACAAAATACAGTAATAGTTCCTGTTTGCCTTGGCAGAGCTGGCAGCTAGTAGAAATATAAATAAAAATATTACTTATTTGTATGTATTCCGCTATTGTCCAACTATTTCCCCATGTTAAATTAGAAAGGTAGATACAGTGAAACAGGGTAACTTTGAACTAAGGGGGTAACTTTAGACCACTTGAAGATTCTGTTTTTGATTTTTGTATCTGCAGCGTACTATTTCCGATTTTATTTTATCTGACTAGCAACACTTAGATCCACAAACATGATGTGAATTTACTACGGAGGTTTCATTCTTTCATGAGTGTTTGTGGTTTTAGCATTTTTGGGGTGAAGCTACTTTTAATATTTAGAGTAGATAATAAAAATATTTTTGTAAATATTTGTCTTTGTCTTAAAGATTTTTCATTTTACTGATAATTTTTGTGAAAATGTACTGCACATGTTAGTAGTAGCTAACTTTGGGCCAGCTATGCCAAAAGGAAAGCCAATTAAATGCAACTTTTTAATTTCGTGTGCTTAATTTTTTACTGTGATTCTGTAAATTGTAAGTGTGTGTGTTGTATCGTTATCCCTTTCCTGATTTTTTTTCTTTGACCTTTAATAATATAAGTGACTAAAAATTTCTAATGGATTTGAATCTGGTGATTGTGACTGCAACTGCCAATTAAGTATATCAACATAATTTTCTTGTTTCCATGGAGTACTAAGATGATTCCGTTGTTTTGGATCGTAGTTCGTTTTGCAGTAGTGAATTTTTATTTTTCCTTATAAATCACCTTTGCGCAAAT
This sequence comes from Druceiella hillmani, assembly GCA_039881145.1. Lineage (NCBI taxonomy): Eukaryota > Metazoa > Arthropoda > Insecta > Lepidoptera > Hepialidae > Druceiella > Druceiella hillmani. Next base: position 23,928,531 of record JAYKKI010000019.1, on the reverse strand, counting down.
GATAAGACTTTTGATATATTTAGACCATTTTACCAGTGTTCAATTATATGTAAAGACGTACGAAGCATTTCAGGTGTGGGCCCTTGCCAGTATCGCATGTGACATTACTAGGTCTTTCATATAACATTCAGTATGTTGAAACTCTGTCTGCAAAAAATGACATTGTGTGAAAAGAATCTGTATCTGAAAAAATTACATCGCATGGAAGGAATCCAGGGATTCTTTCCATGCGATGTAATTTTTAGTGAGAACATTATTTCTGAAAAAATTACATATGGAAAGAATCATATGAAAAAGAATCTATATCAGAAAAAATTACATTGTATGAAAACAATCTCTGTCAGAAAAAATGACATTGCATGAAAAGAATCTCTGTCTGAAAAAATGACATTGTGTGAAAAGAATCCCTGTCTGAAGAAATGACACTGTATGAAAAGAATCTTTGTGGGAAAAAAATGATGCATGAAAAAAATCTCTGACTGAAATAATGACATTGTATGAAAAGAATTTCTGTCCGAAGAAATGACATTGTATGAAAAGAATATTTGTCTTGAAAAAATGATGCATGAAAAGAATCTCTGACTGAAATAATGACATTGTATGAAAAGAATTTCTGTCCGAAGAAATGACATTATATGAAAAGAATATTTGTCTGAAAAAATGATACATGAAAAGAATCTCTGACTGAAATAATGACATTGTATGAAAAGAATTTCTGTCCGAAGAAATGACATTGTATGAAAAGAATATTTGTCTGAAAAAATGATGCATGAAAAGAATCTCTGACTGAAATAATGACATTGTATGAAAAGAATTTCTGTCCGAAGAAATGACATTGTATGAAAAGAATATTTGTCTGAAAAAATGATGCATGAAAAGAATCTCTGACTGAAATAATGACATTGTATGAAAAGAATCTCTGTCTGAAGAAATGACACTGTATGAAAAGAATCTCTGTCGGAAAAAATGACATTGTATCAAAAGTCTTTACCTTTACATTGTATCAAAAGTCTTTCATTTTTACTGTGCTTTAAAATTTGACTTGAGCAGCCAATTTTTGACAAAAACATTTGCTTATAGAACAATGTGACACATTTTGACCCTTTTTCCACGAAACGACTTGCTACTACCCAATGACAGATGAGGCTTATTTGTAAACATCCGTTAAATTGTTCTGTTTCCTTTTTTGGGTTTTTTTTTGCAATAAACTTCTTCAAGTGTCGAAGTATACCAACTTTGTTTAGTTAAATTTTTCCTTAAAATTATTTAAGTTTTCAAAATTATCAAATATTCCAATCAACCTTCGAAATTATTTCAATTGTGTTTCTAGCTGAATGAGGTCAGGCGGTATCATTTTAAAGAATAACACCTCATCTGTTCACATTTTCCGACTGTTTTCTGTTTTCTGTGAACTAGATAATAATAAAGATTTAATATCTTTAAATTAGGAATGATTCCTTCATAATCTCATCAAAAAATTATGTTTTTAATAGTCAATCTGTGCCTAGGATTTGGTTTAGCTTTCTGCCTCATCATTTATATCTCGTCACCTGCAATAATTTCTTTGAAAAAAGGTTCAGCAGAGTATCTTGAGTGATGTACACATATCTAACTTATTTTATTTTCATCCAAAAGCTCATGTACCAAAACACTTTGCTCCAAACCTTTTTCTTATGTTATACTGTTGACTACTGACACTGATTCAGATAATTCTGGAAGGGTCCATTCTGAATTAGACTTGATTTCTGTCTGCAACACTGCATCATCCAATTTTATGGGTCTTTCAGATTGGAGTTCATTACCGAGGCATACATTTTGTTGATTTAAATTTTTTCGACTAATTGAAATCACTGATAACATCTGCGCATAAACGTGGCAATTTTTTGTAGCCAATGGAGTGGAATTTTTTTTTGCTGCTTATAAAATATTATATAGCATAAAGAATCTTTTGATGGGAATTGTTCTGCCAGTTTCTGTACAACGGCTTAAAATGAAATGAAAACAACGATTATATACTTGATTATACACAATATATCAATTTAGCTGACTAGTTTTCATACTACATTAGTAAATAGTGAAGAAATGTTATGGGCTCCTAACGTAAAGATTTATATTAACCGTTGAATTGGAAAAAACGATTTATTTAATGTTGATAAATTTGGCCAATCAATGATGAATATTTTAGTCAAAAACATGGAAAACGTCAGGACACAGCCTCTGAATAGATTTTCATATTTTTTTTATTGAGTTTTTAAGATCACTTACTAAAAAGTTTATCTCTAAAAATTTTTGCCATGTCACAAACGGGTGATATTGTTCAAAATGAAAATTTTTGAAAAGAAATTTTAAAACGTAATAGTTGTTAAATTTTTTTTTCAATGAAAAATAAGATTCTAATAGATTTTGATATTGCTAGTTGCATTTGCTGCAAAAAGCAAATTGGCACAAGTCCATATAGTGTTGAACCTAGGTGTTACAAGAATAAAAATAACACCTTTAAACAGAGAAAATGGAAAAATTAGCTCTTTCAAAGTTTTACCTAAATCGCCAATCAGACAGGTGTTTTTTTTTTCAATTACAAAAAAGAAAAGTTGTATTTTTTACACAGTCACGTTATTTTTCATAATAGTTTTTTTATAGCTACAGAACTCTTTGAACCAGCAAGCTGAAACAAAGTGTAGATTGTGTCTTGTTGTATCCTACATTCATAGATGTATCATATTATATGCAGGCTCGAGAGGGTCATGGAAAAAAATCACGTAAACTCGAAAATAGTGAAAAAGACATTCATTTTGATAACGGAATCATTATCAATGCGTGCAGTGCCTTATAAGCAATTACACGTAGCTTGCCCGACACCATGTGTATGCTAAATTGAACATTACCATTCGTGTCCGGGAATAAATTTCGGACAGAGAAAGACTATAAAGGAATAAATTGTCGTTGAAATGAAACGTAAAACACGTCCTTTTTCTAATTGAGTGCAAAAAAATTTGTTACACGCACACAAGCTCACGCAAGCTGTATGCAACCACTACATATACTCTTTTATCCAATGTCAATTCAAAAAACTGAACAGCCGATATTGTTATTTCACTCTAACCTACGTACCTAAATAAGGAATTTAATTTATTTGTTAAATGACATGAAACATGACTATTGAAACATAATAAACTAATTACTAACGTACTCACTCATGATGTAGTGTATCACATGACTTAAACAGTTTGTAAAATATTGCACAGAAAAATATTTCAATTACATTTTATTCACTTAACATACACTGAAAAGTTACTTCACTTCATGTTTGATTTTCGATTAAATACTAAGAGCTAGTAAATTATTGCACTGCTTGAAGAAGGCTCTAGCCAATGTTATGTGTCTCAGCAGTATAATGCGAGCCGTTCCATCGTCCAAAGGACCTGGCAACGGTACCAAGAAATAGGTTTCGTCAGTAGAAGGCCCGGTTTTGGAAGAAAACGGTGCACTGAGCTACGGGACGACGTTTCATAGTCAGTCAAGTGCTACAAAATCGTCCAGTTACGTAGGTGGATCTCAAACAGAAATTCGAGGACGTCAGAGGTACACGAGTAAGCCTACGGACAGTCAGAAGGAGACTTTAGGCCATCAATATACGTAGCTGTCGCCCAGCTCGGTGCCCTACATTGCTCCGTGAGCATCGAGTTGCCAGATTGAGATTCGCTCAAAATTTTTCATCAAGGACTCAACAAGACTCGAATAGTGCTTTATTCTCCGATGAAGCTCGTATATCGATTAGTGGTGAGGATTGACGTTGGCGAGTCTTACGAAGACCTGGAGACCGCTTCACAGAAGTGTGCTTTGAGGAATCACCCTTTACGGTGGAGGCTTCGTAATGTCTTGAATGTTAACTCAGATGACCGTACCGAGTTAGTTTTTATTGAAAATGACACACTTAATGCGCAAAGGTATATAACAGAGGCTCTTATTCCTCATGCCCAACCCGCATTAACAGCAGTTGGAGGCGAGTCCATTTTTATGGACGACAACGCTCGCACCCACCGCTCTAGAGACGTCAATGCGTATATGCCGAAGGCCAGAATTCGTCGGTTAGACTGGCCAGGTAGAAGTTCCGACCTCAATCCGATAGAACACATGTGGAATAATCTCAAACGACGCGTGAGAGCCGTAAAACCAGCTTTGGAGGCCATACTCGTTACTAAATTTTCAAATTTTATGTTAAATTAATAAAAAATATTCAAAAATAAACTTTAGCCATTTTTAATGTACCAGTATGAAAACGCTCGTCTGTGGACTTTACATCGTTTTTTTTAATTTATTTGCATTTTTAATGACTGAAGTAGGTAAAAACGATATCTCAATAACAATATTCTCATCATATCGCCATATAAAATGCATCAAATAATAATAAAATAACTCTGATATTGCTTATTCATAAGTGTCCGTTTTTTTTGCTAAAGAGTTTATTTAGGCAGTAATATGCTTGCTTACATTTCCCATTCTGATTATAAAGATTGTCACATTTTACATCTGGGTTGAATTGTGCATCATTTATCTTTAATAAAGTTGGTTTATGTAATACACATTATGTCAATAAAATTAAAAGTAGAGTTTGAATTGGGAGGCCAATTTCCTTACACTCAAAGATATCTTATATGACATCAGTCTTACAGAATTGACTAATTATGTGAACTTGTGTTAAATAGCCTCGGTCGTCGGTCTGTAGCTCCCCAACATTCCTCACATTCTACGCGACACACTCGCTAATTGCATTCATTTTGAAATACTTCATTGGAGTGTTATGTTAATGGGTAACATTTTCAAAACCTAATTTTGATTATGTCGCTATTTGGTGAGCTGAAAATGAAAGGACTTTAATATTGTGGGTTCGAACAAGTATCGTCTTATTATTTTCTAATAAAAGCATTTATTTACATATTTTTCTCTATTTTACAATGAAATGACAATGAATAGCCTAATACAACTTCATTGAAAACACAAATACATTTCGCCAATAAAAACAACGAAATATAAATCATACGTAGTTAGGAAGACTAAATAATAAAAAATTTTAATGTAAGTTTACTCACAGTCGGTATTTTTATATTATTAACGTAAATGGTTACCAGAGCCGTTCAATTGATATGCGCAGATAAAATTGACATGCTTAATCTAATTATATTTTTAGAAATACTCATACCTTCCTCCTCCCCAATTTTCTTCAATATATTCACAATTATAATTCTACCTACTTGTCAAGAATTTAAGCTATCCCTTCTAAAGAATGGTAACATTGACACTAAAATAGATATTTTACGCTGTAAAATGTCATTTGGATAGAATGATATTAAGAAACAAAAATTATAAACAGAAATATTCAAAGAGTAAACTTCTTTATTTTTGACCTTAGAAAAAATTTGCAAATCCATTCAGTATAATTGTGTTCTGAGGTATAAACCTGGTTGTGAATGCTGGTGAATCATGATAATTACATAAAAATAATTTTAAACCTCCTGTTAAACAGTAATGTTAAACGTTCGTTCCATTTGGAAATGCAATAAATTTAAATGTAAAGATGCATCCAGTTTACAATAGAAAATATCCAGTCGGGATAAGTCCTATTGGAAAATTGATGTTTTGCAACGTCAATTTCTGTAATAAATTGTGTGTATCAGATAAATAGTTGTAGGTATGCTGAATCTGTAAATATCAGTTTTTCACTCGGGCTTATAATTAATTAATTGATGCGAGGGTCATTCGAACAGTTCCCGGTCACAGTTCCCGGTCCGGACAAGACTTTTTAAGGATTATTTTTCTTTTTCCAACATATCTGATGGACAGTCTCTTAAGTTGGAGACAAGTAGCAGATCTTACTTTTTCGTACAAATCCATCAATAGATAGGTTGATTCCCTGAAGATGTTAGAAGAATTCAGCATTATCTGATCGAAACCAAGATTAAGATCTCGCAGGCTGTTAAACACAGTGGAATTTTCGAAAAGCTATGTGTATCATGGGCGGAGAATCAGTAATGAATATTGTTTTAACTTTTTTGTCAAACAAAAAATATTGTACTGATTCACTGACATATTGTAACTCATTTATAGTACAATTTACAAGCACAAATATAGCTAATTGTTAATTTCAGTAGTATATAGCCAATTGGTGTAAATAAATAAATGTTGTAATTCAATACATTTAGACCAGCAACTTTCCAATTATTTAATGCCCTCAATATAATATGAATTGTTCAACTCGGTAAAATAAGTGGTTGTCCAACTTTGACTTGGTTATTTTGAAGCGAATCTTCTTGTAGAGCTGTGTTTCATCAGATTTGTAAAAAGATAGTAAGCGCTGGGGGTGAAATCTAGTAAAAACGGAGAGTGTGAAAGCAGTTTGAAGCCTAGATCGTGGAGTTTTGCAGCAATAATCCCAAATGTGTAAGCAGGTGTATAAAACAGTGTTAAAACAGTGGAATAGTACATGTTTTTAGCTAGATGTGGACTAAAAACATCGTTCAATTGGTCCAGTAGTGATTTAAAATATCCACCGGTGATGGTTTTGCTTTTTCCTAAGTAGTTCATCAAATCATGAAAATCCCAGAAAACTGTAGCCACGGCTTTTCTTGCAGATGGAATTGGTTGTCGCTTTCTTTGGCACACTTTCATCTGCTTTCACCCACTGTGTTGTCTCTGATGTCTAATGGTGAATTTGCATTTCATATGCTATGATAAATCATCAAACAATATGATAAATCATGAAAGTAATACAGCGGTCACTTTTAAACAAGTCCAAACACTCTTTCGAAGCATTCATTTAAATGCATTTTTAATAAAACATTAAAAACATTGTACGCATAGAGTGGAAAAGTTTCCATGTCTAAAATATTGTGTGGGATATAGTGGATACAGTCTAGTGTTTGTGATGTCAGCAAGTTTATGTATTGACAGTTGGCCATTATTTGTGGGTTTTTGTGTCAATTTTACCAATGACAGCGGTAATTAGGAATCCACTTAAATTTAGCAACCACTTTAATTTTAATTAGAAATCTTTTAATTTAGAATCCACTTTAATTTACCCTCGAAAACAAAGGGGAAGAATTCTGTAAAGTGTAATTTAATTACTTTCGTGTGTTCCTTGTGGTTAAACCTTTTAAAACAAAATACTTTGTAACATCTTGAATCGTTATTCTAACAACTTCTTAGAAAATGTGGAAGCTTGTTTGCTTTATTCAATCACCACAAACAACCAATTAAATGCACACGTATCTAAAATCATCTAGCATTTCATCTAAAGGATAATACTTGGCAAATATCATAGTCATGCTTGTGCAGTTCTGTATCTGGTGGAGAGCATATCGAATGATTCTTGTAGATGTGTTTTATAGTCATTTTATTTGGGCTGTTCCCATAGTTCGTAGCGAGTTACCTATATAGATAGTAATTTGATGACATTTACAAGACCAATAAATGATATTGAGCCATCATAATTTAAAAATAAAAATGTTTTTTTCAATGCACATTATCACAGATGTTAACTCCTCAAAGGAAATAATTTGTATAATAAAGGTCTTAGTCTTGTTATAGTCAAATAGGTCCCAGAAAATATTTAAATGTAGCTTGGAAAATGTGGAAAATACAGGGTTTTTTAAGTTTGTGTCAACACTGAAACTGGTTTTAGATTTATGTGTAACCATGTTAAGAGAAACTAACTTATTTGTGTCTTGGATCTTTAGAAAATGTTAACTATAAGATTAACGCACATAATATCATCTATTACAATAATTATGAAAGTAAACTTTTTTCAAATGTATTTTGTTTGTGTTAATTGATTGTGATAAAACATAGCCTATGTGTTACCACAGACCCAACAGAATCCAGCATTAAAACTGTCGTTGAAATATTCTTTTAGCTGTTCTTTCGTGATGTGCGGGAAAAATAAACAAGCACACAAACATTCCAAAAATAGTATTTTACAAATATTAAATTTGTGTCTTTTATTGAGTGACCAGATTCCGATAAAATAAAAACTATATGTTACTTTAAGTCAACTTCTATGTATTTCAGAATATTCCATCTGAATAGAGTCAGTAGTTTTTAAGTGATGCATGTTTAAATAAACACAAACAGGGAGACAGGTGTTCCAAAAACAATATTTTTGTGTTCTATTACATTTGTTACGCGCCCCCAAATCAGTACGTATTTACAAAACAATTCTATAGTTTTATTACATGTATAGATTATAAATAAAGGATGTGAAATAATCAGTATTATCATTTTTTTTTAGTTTGAACAATGTAGAGAAATATAGGAAAAGTAAACAAGTATTTTTTTATATATATTCCCTCAGGTACATATGCGAGCCGGTATCGACAGTAGAAGAAGCGGTGGCTGCCTTCGAGAAGTCACTCATGCGGCCGAGACATTTTGTCGGCACTGATGATGATGAGAATATGCTTGAGGAGACACAGGCGGTGCGCCGTATAGAGGACTTGGATGCAGCCGTTCGAGAGTGTGGCGTAGCTTTCCCTGCTCCGCCATATTCGGATGAATTTGATGTGGAGATTGATACGGTAAATGTAATATGCGTGGATTATTAATTAATTTATTCATTGACATGTAACTATGGAATGACAATTATCCAACAATCATAGCGGTTAACTCTTTTCATGTATTTTTTAATTTTGTGTTTCGTATAATAAAAAAGGAATATCGCACGATGCAATTGTTGCAGGTGGAACCTTTGGGCTCTTCGCGTCGTAGTCGTGTGGTTGACCTACGTTACCGCCTGTTGCGAGCTCGTGCGCTCAACGAGAGACCAGCTGTCGAGCCTGCATCGCACACTCCCGATCCGCTTGACTATAGACTTAGGTGGGTTGCAATTTGTTATTTTAAATTTTAGAAATATGTTTTTAATATTTTATGTTGAATGTGTTTATATGACCATGGTAAACAATTGGACGAAATGTTAATAGAGATTTATTTGTTTAATCATTGAAGTGAAACAAGATAGAGGAAGATAAGGGAACCACCACATTGCCTTCATTTTAAAACATTCCACGGTCAAGAACTGTATTCCGTGCAGATATTTTTTTTAAAAATGTTATTTTTTCTAATGTTGTCATATTCATAATATAAATCTTAATATTGCTCAGTTAAAAAAATTAGTTTCTTTTCATTTTTAAAAAAAATTATTTTACCAATAGGCATTAATTATGGAGATACTCGGGAGAAGGGACGGAGTGACATGCAGGCTTAACAATTTTGGAACTTAATTAATATATGATCGTTATTTTCGTCGCTTATTTTTCAGATTTTGCTTTTATTATGTGCAGGTGTCTGTAATGACAGGTTGAAAATTTTGAATGCTTGGAGGTTGTGACAGACTGAAAGATGGAATAAAAATTTAAGACTCTTTGTCATAACTGTGATTTTGGCTGTCTGGACCATTTTAATTTTTTTCTCAATTTATATTTTTCAATAAATTTGTCGACTCCCCAAATTGGACTGATTCCATTACACTGAAAAACTATTGTTTTGTTTGTTATAGTTGGTTGTTGGAGACCTGGTTGTGTTCTGTTGGCGTGTGCGCCGGCAGCGGAGCTCGACCGGCATACTGCGCAGGACTAGCAGCTCAGCTGGAGGCCGCCGGTCTGTGGCATTATGCTGTTATGGTGCTCATGTTTCTGCCTGATGACAGAGCGTGAGTGTCATTTCCAAATATGAGACTTACTGTGTTGCGGGTCTTGGAGTGTCATAGGTTTGAAGATCCTGAAAGAAAAAGAAGTCGTGAGAAATTTTATTTTGAATGGAGAAATGATTTGACTAAAAATTGTAATTTTAGCATTGTCATTTTGTTGCTTGCAATATAAACACCATATTGCTTTTCAAGTATCTAGCTCATTTTAAATAAACAAATCAGCATATCAAACGAATGAAACAACTCCTTGCCCTGCGCACCGCAGTGCTTATTGACATATAGACATAGTCGTACCAGTTAGTTAATTTAGAATGTTTCTTCTGTTCCAATTGTTAGCTCCGTTTGTGTAAAAGGAAAGATATACGACGTACCAAAACTAGTTTAATTCCTTATCCTCGCATATTTATATAGTAGAAAAATCAATAACTTCATTGAATAAAATCATATTTTAATATCTAATTTTGATATTGTCATTTTGCAACAGTAAAGAATGTTATTTTATGGATATTAAAAGCGAGAATATTCATATTTTTGACTAAATAAAAAAATAAATGACCAAGTTTCTTGTATGCCTAATTATAGGCAGCTATAGATAGGACCTCTGCATATAGTGCTGCCATCTAGTGAGTATCGGAATGGAAATCCTTATTGAATAATTACACTGAGAAATTGCCAATTATTTTTCAATTTTCAAAATGAAAAACTCATAAGCTGTATAGTTGAATGTAGTATAAAATGGAGTTTTTTTTTTATATATTATGTAGTTCTATATGTGGGTTAATATTCAAATTAAAAATCTTGTGAAAGATATCTGTTTAACTATTGAAATGAACGTTGTTATTTATTGTAGTGAATATGAAAGTCTGGAATGTTTATATTGAATTGGCAGTCGTAGTGGAGCAGTACGCGAGGCAGTGTTGCGACACGCACCTGCGACAGCACGGGATGCGGCAGCCCGTAACGCGCTCTCCTTTCTGCACGAGTTACACGTACCTCCACATTGGCTGCATGAGGCGCAGGCTATTAGAGCCAAGTATGAGGTATGAACGATGAATAATCGGACTAAGCTATTGTTGCTATGCATACCTATGTTTTCCTTTGTTTTCCTTTGTATCTGAAATCTCTTTGTATTTATAAATAGATGTGAAGTGAATAAAAATTAGATTATTTCAAGTTAGGTAGAAAATATATCTAACATCTGTGGACATGTACTCCTTTTGAAAGGATCTCCTAAAATCTGTCAGAACCTTTGTGTACCAACTTTGTAAAAATTTTTCTCCAATTTTTAGTAATTTTCAAGATTCAAACTCTGTAGCAGATTGAAAATAGGCAACTGAACATATTTGGGCTTAATTGATTACAAGAAAATACATAACCGTAACAATGAGTGTGTCTGGAAACAACATTATAAACCCTGAAAAAGCTTAAAATGTAATTAAAGAATGATTCGTATCTGACAAGAGTATGTTAACATAGGTGGAATTCCATGATGGAGACCATATTGATGGAGGGCAGGCTGACGAGCATATGCTCAAATATTTTTAGGCATCTTCATGGATGTGCTTCTCAGTCAGTCTCTAGTACTCCTATTTTAGCCATGTTATTATGTTTTAATTTTTTTCGAAATGTTGGAATGCGATGTGTCTCACGAGAAAAGGGTAAAATAATGTTAATAAAATTGCTGTGTGAACCTGGCAGCAACAGGATGCATGCAGTGGGCATTTGCACGCAAGCTGAGGATTCTGGGGTAGGCTCATGACTCCAATTATGAGCTTTAATCGTCGTAGATATATTTCAGTTCAATGTATTATGTTGTAAATTTTGCTTTCCTCTATGCTTTTTTATTGTGTAATTTTTCAGAACTGATTTATGCCATAATATGTGTGTGTGTGTGCTTTAATAAAATTAGTTGTGAAGGTATAAAGATAGCTGATAAGGCACATGATGCAATCTTATGAGTATAATTGTTTTCTGAGGAAATGAGTTTTCTTTCTCATTTATATTGAATGTCTCAAAAAAACGTAATCGAAAAAAACGTAATATCTGTCGAAAAAAACGTAATATCATTTTTTCATTCTATATTTTATTTAGCGAAATGAAGTACACTTTAATGAGGTTAACAATTAGCTTTGGAATAACATTTTAGATGATAGTTTAAAAAATTTGCTATTTTTGATCACAAAATTAAAGTACAAAACTGAGTATCTAGATTTCAAACCTGACACTCTCTGTTTTTGCATCAATATGTGTATAGCAGGTATGCCACACATCTAGAAATCCTTAAAACCCAGGAAAAATCATAAAAAGGCATTTACCTTGAAATATCTTGGAAAATTTGTGGAATTCCCTGTCGAGTGTGCTGTTTCTTGCAACATATCAGCATTGTATGTTTTCCTGGCAAACTCATGAATTTTACCCTTATCTTTCCAACTTCTGTTATTGTGGATTTAACATTGTCATACTTCTGTGCCAATTTCGTACCACTCTCCAATTTTATAAGTCTTAAAGTCACTTTCAAATCTTAAATTAACATTGCTTTGTTTCAACGGTTTATGTCTTCTGTTCTTTTTTTAAAGAAGCCATATTTACCAACTATATGAAGCGATATTTAGCAGTAATGTTCAACACCTAATCTGTCCTCCAATGGGGTAATTAATATCACATTACACGTCCACACAATTCCAACTCCCCCCCCTTCAACTGCTTGTTTGGATCACTGAAAGTTTAATTTATAATGGCTTTGGATTATATATAGAGACTTTACAACATATTTATAGCAATATTTTTACTTGTTAGTTATTTAATACTCTTTCCCATAAACTCTTTGTAGCAGATGCTATACTCAAACAATTGTTTACTTTTGGTGTGTTATTTGCTTTGAAAGCATATAAGATGGTATCAAAAGTTGCATTATATATTTTGTTTTGCCTAATGAGTGATCTATCATCATCATCATCATCATATATATTAATACGCTAAGGTTAAGATGTTACTCTCCCTTTTTAGAAAAAACCTCACAACTAATCCACATAAATTATATATCATTTTATAGATAATTGCTTGCTCTACCGGCATCCACAACTAAAAAATTTATTATTGCTATTGTTTTTGCAAATTAATTAATTATTAAAATTATATACACAAAACAGCAATGCTGCCATCTAACGGCTCAACGTCAATATGATTGACGGTCGGTAAAATTTTTGTTTAATTTCAAATCCACTCACGTATAAATAAAGTGGCGCTTTAGCTCAATGCTTTTGATACTTGCGCCTCTATATGTCAATTTTAGTAAAATATTTGTTTGATCTGTCATCTGAGCTTCATAATGGAATAAATAATGCGAAGACTTCGCACGGGTCACGCTAGTGGATTTTTATTATAGAGACTTTACAACATATTTACTGCAATATTTTTACTCATTAGTTATTTAACACTCTTTTTCATAAACGCTTTGTAATAGATGCTGTACTCAAAGAATTGCTTCCTTTTAGTGTGTTAATTGCTTTGGCAGCATATAAGATGGTATCAAAAGTTATAAATTTTGTTTTGCCTAAGGAGTGATCTATGGATTTTGATTATAGAGACTACGACATATTTACTGTAATATTTTTACTTATTAGTTATTTAACACTCTTTTTCATAAACTCTTTGTAATAGATGCTGTACTCAAAGAATTGCTTACTTTTAGTGTGTTAATTGCTTTGACAGCATATAAAATGGTATCGAAAGTTGTGTTATAAATTTTGTTTTGCCTAATGAGTGATCTATGGATTTTGATTATAGAGACTACGACATATTTACTGTAATATTTTTACTTATTAGTTATTTAACACTCTTTTTCATAAACTTTTTGTAATAGATGCTGTACTCAAAGAATTGCTTACTTTTAGTGTGTTAATTGCTTTGACAGCATATAAAATGGTATCGAAAGTTGTGTTATAAATTTTGTTTTGCCTAATGAGTGATCTATGGATTTTGATTATAGAGACTACGACATATTTACTGTAATATTTTTACTTATTAGTTATTTAACACTCTTTTTCATAAACTTTTTGTAATAGATGCTGTACTCAAAGAATTGCTTACTTTTAGTGTGTTAATTGCTTTGGCAGCATATAAGATGGTATCAAAAGTTATAAATTTTGTTTTGCTTAATGAGTGACTTTTAGTGTGTTAATTGCTTTGACATCATATAAAATGGCATCAAAAGTTCTTTCTTTTTTTCTTTGATTATATAGAAAGAACGAAAGAACTTTTTATACCATTTTATATCAAAATTGTTATAAATTTTGTTGTACCTTGAAAAACAACAGTGTTATTTTTCTTCTTGGAATCACGGAAAGCATGAAATTTATTTTTAAGAAAATATGGAAATCCTCCTTAATCTATCATATTTATAATTTGACACCAAATTTAAATCTGTTCTGCAATAGATTACAAATTCATTGCCGGTGTAAAATCACAGGTATTTTAAACCCAGTTTTATCATGTTATTCAAGATACCACATGGGGACTTGAAAGAGAATACTGTATTTTCATACACAGATGTCGTTACATTGTTTACTCGATGATCTTTAACCAATTGTGGAATATATTATATTCCCTAATTGGTTATAGATAGTACAACAGGGCTGGTTGAATTTTACATGATGTCGGTAAATAAAAAAAATATGGCCACCCAACGAGATTGATACAGACTGAAATGTTGATTGCAGCACTTGCCTTCTTTGGAGGCTGAGCATCTAGCTTCGGCTAAGCAGTGGAACTCGGCGCACACTGTCCTGCTCGAGCATCTGCTGCCTAATGCCGTCTTAGCTGGTGAGTTGATCCTTTATAAATAGTTTAAATCATTGTGGCTACATTTACTGAAATCGACACAGAGAGTTTAATGCCTTTTTTTGGTATATTTGAAATGGCTTTGTACAAAACTGGATTGAATTGAGGCAAAGATTTTTGGGAATATAGAATAAGGTAATGGCATCAGTTTTCTACCATAAATTGAACAAAAATTAAAGAAAAGATGAATGCGCACACTCACAAATTGCATGTGCCTTGCTGAAATTCATAATTGTGGCTTGGAATTACCAGTATGTCCTCTTTATTTGATCTGTATGTCTCACTTCTTTTCCAATCTAAATAAAAGGGTTTAGATGTATAAAATATACTTTGAGAATCTCGAGGAAACTTTTTTAAAAGTGGTTTAATAGCTTTAGATATATGATTGATCAAGTGCAGTAAGCGAGATGGTGAATAAGTTGGAATAAGATAAGTAAAGAACTATATATTCATATTCAGGTCACGAAAACATTGTAAAACGTCACTTGGGTGTCCATGTATATGAATATTAAACAGTAATGAATATTAATAGAAAATTTCAAATTAAATATAATTTGCGAGTGTATTACGGATTCAAATTTGGCTTGAAAGAAATGTGTCCCATGTTATGTGTTGCACTTGGAGAAGAAGAAAAGTTTGCAAAGAAGTGGTGAAATATGACAGTTAAATGGTTAACTTTATATCTGAATAGTGAACTTTGCAATATATTTTGAGGATGAAAATAAATACATAGGTTTGAAAATGCACCTCATTCGGGGTGACTTTGAATCGGGGATAAAGAATTTAAAAACCATTGATAAATCAAATTGTTTGTAACGTTCTAAAATGTTTAAAATGAGCATGCAAACAATTCTTTTGCATTTAGATCAGATAGGAAAGCTATGGAATATGAGCAAATGGGTTCTACTAAACTGACAATAACAAGCTGTACAAATTAACAATACCTTCTTCTCCCTTTTTACGCCATAAAGCACATTATTTTTCAATTGATTTAGATGAGAATAGGGTTTTTCACTATAACTTAAAACAAATCCATCACTTAGTTATCTTCAAATGATCCAATACCACACGCTTCAAAGTACAGATTCGTCCTCAAAAGATATTGCTAGGTTAAGATATTTGATTGGCACATTTTTTGATACTATTTTATGTATATAAATATTTACAGCCAACAAATCGCCATAAGATTTGACAACACATTACATCAAAATCAAACTAAAACTGCATGAACTTTTTTATTCATCCAATAATTACAAGATGGAGTTGCTCATTTTAAAAATGTACACCGTATAAATAATTAGGAACAACCCTGTTATCCTATCATCAGTTTCTTTAAGGTGCAAAAAATGTGTGTACTTTTGTGTAGTTTAGTTGGTAATTCTAGCTTTCAGCAAGGACCACCAATGCAAGGCATTGGTTGGATCAGGTCATTGCATTGGTTAAAAACCTGGATTTAGATTCCGTAAAACAATCATCGTGTTGGGATAATTGTCTCTTTCTTTTGTCCTGTGTGACTTGAACTCTGAGGAAAAAAACTACTACCTTCAAAAGATAATTGCTAAATTACTCTTGTTTGCAGATAATCTGGAGAGTCTTAAACCTCTGTTAGAGCGGCTGTCGGAGGCAGCTGGTCGTCAGGAGATCAGCGGATGGGAGCATGGAGGACAGGCTCTTTACGAGTACCTCCATGTCTGCAGTGAAGTAAAGAAAATTTTATTTTGCTTTTTACATATTGCAATTCAGTTTTTTTGTCTTGTACAGTGTTTTTATTTTATGTTCTTCTGCTGAATTGGAGAGATGCATTAACAAGCTCACCGGATTTATTGGTGAGTTAAGTTGGTAAATTAATAAATAAAGTTACATATTTTATATGCATTTGCAGATTCGTGCAATGGTGGAGCGCGGTGAATTGGAGGGAGGGACAGGTTCACGGCGTGCGGTCACACGGCGGTTGGAAGCATTAAGGCCCCGTGTGGCTCTTGCGTGTGGCGCTCTTGTGTCTTTACGTGTCGATGGCTGCCTGCGACGTACGGTCGCCAAGTAAGTTTATACACATTGTTGTTTTGATTGGAATGTTTTATTATGTTTAGACATATTTAAAACTGTAGTACAGACTGTAGGGCCAAAACGGAAAGCCGAATTAGGCTAATTTTATATATCGAATTTGGGTCGACACGAAAATTTTTTTTAAATTGATGTATATAAGTTGTGCTGTATATATTATTATATCACAGTGCATATTTGTTGCTAAAACTAATAGTGATATTGGTTTAGAATGAAGTCTTTGGGATGTTTGTGGTTCACTGAAGATGCCCTTGGTTCTATTCACTGTGAGAATAAAGTGATCATATGATCTAAAGGACATGTTATTGAGAGAGAAATTTCATGTAATTTGAAAGATATTGGATTGAGCATATTTCTGCACTTGTGTTATGCTTTCGTACCACTGTGAGATGACATTCTACGGAACTCGCATGAAATTGTCCATCTTGTTTTGGTACTTACTGAATTAAAGTTAAAAAAAATTTGTGTCGATTAGGGCATTTTTTAAGTAGAAAATTGCTTGGTTATACATGTAATGCCCAATTTTATCAAGACGCTCTATATAATTTCAATTGTATTGCTTGGTAATTAATATAGTATTTTCGGCTTATTATCTTCTAAGACATGATCTCATCAACGTAAAATAAAATTGTTTTTACCTTTACCGTCTTTGGATCGGTTTTTTAATCGCAGGATAAAAGTTACTAGTATGACAGCGTGTAACATAACCAAATGAAAATGGTTTCAGTGTCATACCTTATTCTCTGCCACTCTTTGGTAATTGCTGAAAACTAATAGCTGACTTTGGCAGACACTGATTTCTGAGATTTGATCGTATTACATTATTTTGATCTAACGATTGAAGAACTGACCCTTAGCCGTTGAAAATTTTTTTGATAATCTCAATTCGGATCACAGAATATCGAACCGTCTAACACTTATCACTAGTTCTGCATCAGCTAAGGTAGTGTTGTATAATTTTTTTTTGTTTAATTAGTTATTATGCAATTATCTTACAATCGTAGTACGTAGGTAGGCTTATATTTCTACCCTGCGAACTATCTAATGGGTGTGTTGTAAACATAGTTAGAGCCTGTGTTATATAGTTTAATTGTGACTTATAAAAACTATTCCATTCCGGTATATTCTTTTCAGACATTGATATTACTTTAGACTAAAAGTCATTTAATCATCTAAAACCATTTGAATTTAAGACCCTATTGTTTTAATGGCCAGAATATTGTTTTTTCAATAAAACATACTATACTTTGGCCGAAATTAGGGCCTCTGGAAATTTTACTCTTTTTTAAGTACAGTGTATTTTGGTGGACTTATTGTGAATTTGTTGTGTATGCGTATTTTCCCTAAGATCAATATAAAATATGCACCCGTAGCTAAGCTGCTTGTACCCTAAAATAAATGTATGGTTATGTTTTTAAGAACATCTTAAGCTTTTGAAGTCTAATTTGATTTTAGTTACTTATAAGGTGCCAATGGCTAAATAGTGATTTTATAAAGAAACTTTAAATGCACGATAATGAATCTATCGCTAATCAATACTATCATGTTATTTTTCATGTTTTGTTTCCTAATGCATAAAATGTAAAACTTAACTGTGTCTTTATGCAAATGCTGTTAATTTTTGATATATGGATACCAAATTAGCATAAATATTAATATTATAGAGTATTGCACGTCCGTATATCAACATGTTGTTAATCGAGAGAATCCTCTTATACTTTTTATGTTTAATTTTCTAGTGCACAGAATGTAATTTAAGCTTAACAAAAAGACATAGGACTTTTTGTAAATATTGTATGATTGTTTTTTAACAGATAGCTACATATATGTACCCCACATTAGCATAAACATTCATATTGCACGGTACTGAACGTCCATATGTGAACCTATTGCTAATCAATGCAATCCTGTTAATTTTTATTTTTAGTTTCCTAGTGCACAGAGTACAAATTAAGTTTAACTGTGCCTTAATGCAAAGATTATTAACTTTATTTTCAACATGAATACGTTATCACAATTAAGTACATATATGGATGGCAAATTAGTCTAAGACATTCTTTTTGCATTATTCTAAACGTCTGTATATAGAACTATTGCTAATCAATAAAATCTTGTTATTTGTTTAGTTTCCTAGAGCACATAGTGCAATTTAAGTTTAACTGGGTCTCAATGAGAAGACAGTTAATTATATCTTAAATATTATTACGTTATCGCTGTCGGCTACATATATGGACACCAAATTAGCGCAAAATATTCATATTGCACGGTACTGAACGTCCTGTATAAATACCTATCGCGACATCATATAATCCTTGTATAAATTTTAGGTTTGTTCTCAAGTGCACTAATTATAGTGTGTTTCTAGGAAAAGCCTGTTGATTTTACCTCAGACATGTTTTACAAGCACCTACATAACATATATTAGGTTAGCATATATATCATTGCCACCGCCAATTTTATTTTATATCCGTATACGCATCTATCGTCCAACAATACAGTCCTCCATTAGCTTATTAAGCTTATTTTCTATGAATACCAAATATATCTACCTCGTTATAGATGAAATATATGTATATATATATATATATATATATATATAAACTTTACACTAAATGTCAGTTTGGCAACGTTGTAAATTTTGCAAACTGTCAAGTGTCAAAATGAAATGTCACTTAACGGTTTCAAAAAACTAAGAAACATGCGTACATAGTAATAAAAGTGCAAATTGTTTTAGAATGTATTTACATCTACCTAACTTTTATGTTCAAAGTGTCTTTCCCTTTCTTCGCGGCACTTTCGCAGCCGATGACAATTATTGGCGTAAACACGTCTCATTAAGTCGGGGTACTCTCGAATGCGCCGTCTTATATTAAAAGTTTGTATAATCCGATTTTTCATTTCGACGATACCTTTGGCGATTCAAAAGTACCGTTAATGAAAACGGGGCCAATAATTGTATCACAGTGTATACCAGCCCATACATTAATAGTCCATCTTGCTTGATGAGATAACTGGGGTATGACATGTGGATGTCTGCCTTTCTGCGACCAACGGTGACAAGTTCGTCGATTCCACATTAAATTTCTCGTAAATAAACTTCAGATTAAATAATATTTTCGATCCAACGAGGATTTTCACTACACATTTGTAATTTATTCTACATGCATAATCTGCCGTCTCCAAAGTTTGTGTTTTTTTAATGGCGTATGGATATTGGTTGTCTTTTTTTTAAATTTTATGTACTAACGTATGTCTTATGTTAAATAATCTACCACAGCCTACATATTTACCAGTTACACGTACATATTTACCAGTATTCATGGAGTACCACCTGATTTCAACGGAACGCTGGGCCTATTCTCACGTAATCTCGTAATTGCGTACTCGAAAGCACAATTTAAATTGATATATTATTGTTAGTAAGAACATAATAATAATTTATCTAAATGACAAATGAAAAAATATCGTATTAATAGTTATTCCGTTAAGGTTACTTTAAAATTTGACTAGAGTATTTTAAATGTTTGAGCGAATTATGGATTGATGTTAAAGATTTTGAAATGGCAATAATTTTGATTTACAATATGTAAATAAAGTTGACCTTGAAATTTAATTTTTTATCCTTTTCTTTCTACTAACCATTTTTTTTGTAGAACTATGCAAATGAAATAGATGGTTAGAAAAATCACGATTGGGAATATTGACATCGAAATTGAAATTCAGACCTTCACATTATCAATTGAACTTCAATTCTTTGTTGGGCTAGTTTGTGATCTATTGAGTGATTTCCTGAAACCATGCAACAAGTGCTTTTTTTTTTCTAGTGAGTTACGAGAACTTTTATTAAAATGTTGTAATCGTTTAAATTGAATTCTAATTATCAAACTCCTAACAACACCGTAGACTCTGGATCTAAAATAAAAACAATCTTTCCTGGAAGAGCCAATAAAAAAGGTTCTGATGATTATTTATGTTAAAACGATCTTGCGGGATTAATGGACGGCAAATATTAATTATAATCTGTCAACCAGGACAAACAACAAAATATGGTTGATTAAATTTTACTCTTTAACGCAATTTAAATTTTGAGTTTTATGTTTTCATTTGAAAATTGTAATTTGTGCATTTTTGTAAATAGTAACTGTTTTTGAGTTTTAATTTTTTTTTAGTGTTAAAAGTGCCTCTACTGTTCAAAAAAGGAACAATTGCATAAACATCATTTTTTTGTCTTGATAGGATCATACGTAAAGTATAAGGGGACATATTGCGACAACAAACATTTTCAAATTATTTCTCTTCATTGTTCTAACGTTTTTTGAGTTATAGAAATAATGGATACAAGCTTTTCCTTCGATCCCCTGGTGCACAACTTTGTAATAACTGAGGCTGAAGCAGTTGCTGGCTGTTCACATATTCTGAGTGTACTTTGAAGGCTTTGTTGAAATCAGGCCTAACTGAAACCACTATTTAGAGAAGTTAACGTTTCAAAATCTTACATGTTTTGTTTTCTCAAATTTTTAACATGTCTTGATAATATTTTGAATAAACCCTTTAAATACATTTTAAATATTTATATCAATGTCAGAGTTTTAGTAACAGGGATATTTAAAAAACTGTGTGTGGTATAAAAACGTTTATTTTATAAAGTAATAGTGTTTAGGCAGAAGACCTTTTATTCTCATCTCGGGTATCTAGGGTGGCATAGTACAGGTCGTCGTATTATGGCAGTTTTGTAATTCTGGAATTATATATTTTCTCAAGAAAAACATAGTTTTTATTAAATCTCAAAACTAATAGTCAAATTTTAAAAGAAAGCATCAAAGCTTTGTATTTTACTTAATATAATATTTCATCAGCCAACATCTCCTTTTCTCTCGTGTATCTTGTCTTCTCATAAAAGCCATCGACGGCCACAGCTATAACAAATAACTGTGGTAATTTTATTTATTACCTCTACGACTTGAGGGGTGGGTGCCATTGTAATTGGTAACAGAATTGTCTATGATAATTTCTTAAACATTAGTGATTTTAAATAGAATATATAAAGATCAAACAACATGAAACAGAATATATAAAGATCAGTTTTTTTATTGCTTACATTTTTTAGATATAACAGTGTGTCTAATTGCAAAAAGATTGTTGTATGTGTAAATCAGTCTATACTTTAATTGGTTACAGTGGCTGTAGTGGAGCAATTTTCATTGAAAGAAAAATGCAATTAATTTTGGTTTATTTTCTATTCAATTATATGTAGGAGAATTTAATAAAACACTTTGATTTCTTTTTTGTTTTTTATTTACTCACTCTTTTTGTATTTTTAATTGTACATTCACAACTTTGGGTTTTAAATTTTAACAGTTTTTCAAAACATGGGAAAAAATCATACATTCCAAATCAAAATTCGATCTCTAGTACACATGCGTTGTAATGAAAGTGTATAAACAAGTGCATCGAAGTTAAAGCTTATCCATATCATATCATGCAAAGAGCCCACCTGACGATGTAATGCAACGAAACCTAGGTCGTTGTAAAGAACTTAAAGAAAGTAGAAATAATACTACATCACGTAGTTTCATTTAATTGTGAATAATTCATTTCTACAAAATTAACACCAAATATATTCAACATATCATATCACTTCGGCTCCTTCAGATGTGAGATGGGCGCGCGGCTAGTGCAGCTGGCGGGTGGAGCATTGGCAGCAGGCAGTGGAGCGCTTTCGCCAGCGGCAGCATCGCATCTCGCAGCACTCCTCAGTCGCCTACAATTGCCCTCGGACTATGTGCAGAATGTACTAAGAAAGGTTTGTGTGTATGTTTGTTTCTATAAACATGTGCTGTAGTAACTCGCTCACTGGAATATCAAAAGTAGAGATCGCAGTCTTGAAAATTAGGACAATGCTTTTAACGGAGTTGTTAAAAGTACTGTCTTGATGTAATGGGAAATCAGTTAGATAAATAGTCAAAGAAATCAGTTTAAAATTTTTTGAGTTTGCTTTCAAGGTAGGAAGAAATACCTATATTCCGGTTGTCAAGTTTGAGATTGTCTGATTCTGAACGAGGCAAATTATTTTTTTATGTATTAATTATAATTTTCTCTGAATTAATTTTGAAAACTGTGCCACTATAGCTAGGTACATAAGGGAAATGTATATTTTAGAAAGTAACATGCAACACACGCTGTGGAACATATTCTTTATATAAATGTCATTAGTCTTATTTGTCGAGAACTGGAGTCTGAAGGCTTTTTTAAACAATTTGTCTTATTGTCTTTATAGATCATGGAGAGCATAGCCGAAGACACGTCGGATGATACTCCAGATTCGGCCAGCAGTTCTCCTCATTCGTTCACCGCCGGAATCAAGGAAATAACCACTGCCGCTGATAACTAGTGGCCTCTTACCAAATATCTGTGGACTTGTGTAGTTTTTAAGACGTTTGTATTGAATGCATAATGTAGTATGAAATGAGGTCCATTTTCAGTGTTTGCATGTTTTTGCTTCATTTTGAAACTGGGCTGGATGTGCGAGAGGACTTAGTCTTTTTTCGATAGCATATATAGGTATAAACGGATGAATGCTGCAGAAATAAGCTAATAAGTTTTTATAATATAGTATAAATGTTTAAGAACGGAGTCAGGCTATATTGAATGGCGATCAGGTGTTGGTCATAAAATGCAGTCAGAATTGTGCACAAACTTAAAATTAAAAAAGGAGGCATTTTTTATTTTTCTAAAGCCAAAGTACTTTTTTACGTGTAAAAGATATTAAATCACCAGAAACATGTTAAAATTTGTTCAGTTTTATAATACAATTTGATACATTATCTTTAGCAAAGTTTCTCAAATTTTTCAAAGTAAAGAAATAAAAGCATAAAACATATTTCTTTTTTAGTAAGTTTTAATAAAAGTGTTATTTCGAAGCTTTTTTATTGACAAGTTTTTGGTTTTTTAAGTCATATGGCATAGCTTGTTTTTCTCTCGTGTTTCAACTGCGTGTAATATGAATTTTGGATTGTTTCAGATAGTCTGACGGCCTTGTTGAGTTTTTTATGTCCAATTGTTTCTGTTTTTGTCTGTTTGTTATTTTAATAAGTTAAAAATGGTTTAAAGTTGTTGAGTTGCTATGTGTAAAATTGTTCAATGTCACATTTTACAGACAAAGGTATAAAATGTTGTTTCCTTGTGTCTCGAAGTGTATCGAAGGCATGGTGCATTGATTTTTTTTTGAATGTGGTTATTGTATATTTTATGAAGATTGCAATCATAGCTCTTGTGTTTCAATCAAGTATCTACTGTATTTAGTTTTAGAACACTTGTAAGTCAAGAAAGTGTTTGGAATCTCTGATGTAAATTTATATGAAATTTGTTGGTATTGCTATGTTATGTTGAAATAATGTGTTTCCATATTTTTGCTTACCAGGTGGCAGCACTGTAACATGAGGACCTGTCAATGGCTATCTGCCATTAGGCCTATGATTAATTAGATCATTTATTTGTTTGTTTTAGTGGAAAATATGATGAGTTTATGCTTTTTTTGTTTTTAAATTGAGACGATCTAGTGTTTCACAGTCAATCACAGTTTTAAAATTTTATTTAGACCTTTCCACTAAATGTAGTATTTCGTTTCGCATGATAGTCATAATTTTTATTTCACAGTTATTTATTTCTGTCATAGCCTTTAATCTTATAAAAGTTCTGTCCTTTTAGATAAAAACTAACAGTGTTGAATGGAGTATGTTTTCTTTAAAAACAAGTTTTAGATTATTTTTATCTTTCAACAAGTTCTTTTTTTGTACCTCTATGTTTACCCCCGTTTTTAAGTGCACATATTAAGGTGTATAAGTTCACGACTTCATTTTAAACATTTTTCATAATCAGTATTTAAAATTGATTTTTACAAAAAATCTTAGATACGTAAAATGTGGTCATCTTGACAGTTGTGAGAGCTCAGAGTATGGAAATGTCGTCTGGGGTTATGAAATTCAATCTCTTGAGCATGCTAATTATTTTTCATGTCGCATCGGCACTCGCACCGTAATGACTAATTCTGAAAGTATTGATTCTATTGTAATAAAATTTTTACATAGAGAAGAAATATAGTTACAATACGGTCGAAACATTTGTACTTTACTTATGTAATTACCTATTTCTTTAAGAAACAAAGTTTTATTAAGGAAACTTTGTTATAAAATGTAATTTTTTGTTACTATCAGAAAAAAGGTAATGAACACAATGTAATTTACAGAGGACTGTATTACGATTCGATTCTTAATTTTGTTCTTTTTCGTATGATGTATAATTGTCTATATGTTTATCTCATTTCAAAACTATCACTCTGAGAAAACAATTGGATTAAATCATAAAAACACGAGTGGTACTGTTACTTATAAGTGACATGTGCGCTCATGTCGTTAATGGAAATCCTCATTTAACAGTCATATAAAATCCGTAATAAAGACAGTTCATGCATTTGAATAGCCAAATGAAATTCTAAATATATGTTTGCAAGTAGTTTAATAAACATTAAAGTGAGTTAATTAAATATACTCCATTTCGAGAAAGAGAATGAGTGCAAAGATGGTTGAATGTAATGTTAATGTAAGAAAAAATTATGTTTTATATATAATTGTAAAGTAAATGTGTAATGGTTAATTAGATTTAATTCCATTTGGATGCCTTTATTATATAAAAAATAATTAAATATGTAAATGAATAATTAAACGAAACGTTTGTTGTGTTAAACTGTTGTTATTATTTAGTAGCAAGATTTACTAATATACTTTGAACAAATTGGCAAGGATTTTTTAGAGTGAAATTTTTTCATACTTATATGATACATATATTTTGCATTTACATATATTTTGTGTCATGGACACGGCCGTGTGTTGTACGTGAATACGTCTATGTAACGCATTCATTCTTTTACATTCCCGGCACTGCTTGATTCGGTCATATGGTGTTTTATTATTACCATTTGATTGTTCTTGAGAAGCCCTTTCCAGCCGTATACGATCTCTGTATTTGGTTATGGCTTTTCGACGCATATAGGTCGACATATATTTTTTATAATATTTTTTTATTCTAACACCTTATTATATTCACTGTCACCCACATTGTCACTTTAAAGTAATGTTTTATATATAATCGATAGATTTTGACGACAGCTGACAATTAAAACTTAAACGAACATCGTAGCTTTTCCGAATCAAAAGTTTTACTAATTGCAAATCTCTATACGCAGCAAAATAACCTCAAAATGGCGGCGCTTCCCCCTCCACCGCGCGCGATGCGTCACTGTTCTCGCTTATCGTGAACACTGACGCATCTTGAATTCTTTGATTCTTTAGCTATCCAGTGGTATAATTTAATTTTTGATGTAGAGGATAGATTCGAAACTGCAACGCCAAACTGTACCCCCGATTTTGTTACCATTAGGTTTTTTGGATTGCCTCCGTATGGTAGCAAATTTAAAGACGTATTTTAATGTCAAAAAAATTCCAGAAATAATTAAAAACTGTTAAAGAATAATCTCTGTCTTTTCTCATGGAATTAAGTTTACGAATAAATCAGTATTGTACACATGGAAACTCTTAAAAATCGGAAAAATTGTGGAAACATATTCACCCTCGAAATAATAATGAAAATTCATCGAATTCTTGTGAATTTTCTGGAATTTTTTTTAAAAGCTACTGCTAAAACTAGAAAATGCTATTTTATATTTCGTTCCAGCTATAATAAAAGTCAAATAATCGGAATAAAAATGTTGAATAAATAATAACAGTGATGAGTTGAAATAATTAAGATAATAACGAAATGAATAAATAAAATTAATATGTAAGTACACACCTATCTTCACTATGAATGAGGGTAGTGCTTCCACTTGCCGTGCAGGCATATGAACATGGTGCAGGTATGCAAGTCTGTTTTTGTGTATTGGAATAACATTTTCACGTATTCCATCCTGTTTTCGAAATTATGTCAAAGACAACTAAAGCGTTAACTCTAGTGGAGTCCACTGTACACCAGGTGCTACACCACACCATTACTACCATGTCATCACTCTGCGGATCCCTTTTCGTGATTTGAATATTCAACGAAACGAGTATTATTTCACAGAAGCAATGGCAATTATATTGGAAATTTAGTGTTTCTCTTGAATATTTCTTTCTGTTTCGATTCTGTTTAGGATAATGAAAAATTTCAATGTAATTGTGATAGAGAAAATGTTAAAGGAGAAAAACAAATTTTATTTAAAGAGTAATTATTTCGCAGTGAGAAGGTTGAAGTCAAAAAAAATACAGAATATTTTTTTGTTTTCTTCCGCTGTTTTTGAGAAAAACCTGAAAAAAAATGTTGTTATCCTGATTAACCAGCAGACTGAATATATTACATACTTAACAAACGAGACATAAAATTGGAAACCCATATGAATATTTTTATTTGTAATTATTGAGGTATGTGCTTTATAATTATGGCAAATTTAAAGTTTCTGTGTCAAATGGTTTCTATGAAAATGTTTGCAAATATCTTTAGTAATATGCGGAGAATTGTTTTACATAAATTTCTAAAATAAATATTTGAAATTCTTATAATTCACTCTTTCATTTGATATACCATGTGATTCAAGAAACTCTAAAAAAAATTGTTTCAAGTAACTAGACCAAGTTTTGTAACAAGTACTAACTACAGGGGTCAAATAAAAAAAAATTGTTTATTTCACCCCTGTAGTACTCCATTTTAACTTTGTGCATACTGTCAGAATTTGCCATGTTCATTGTTTTCTGAATGGGCCAATCATGGATGGTATTGTTGGGTTTCTTCTCGTACATTTTCCTCTATCGGATTGGGTTTCGTCATCACATCACTTGTATTCACACTACTATGAACAACAAAAATTGTCACATCAGAATTTTTGTACCCATTTTGTTGAATTAAACTTTAACCCTAGACACCACAGCATCCACTTGAGCCGACTTCTTGATTACTAGAGCTGAAAACACTTTTTTTCTAAGGATTTTTGGTCTGTTCCTATATGACTTCTTCCAATTATGTGCCATATATAGGATCAAGTAGGAAGTTTTTCCATTTTTGCCAGAAAGGAGTCATACTTAGATGCTATCTGCAGAAGTCATTGAGATGCGATCGATTGAGCAGTGTGTTTCGTATGGAAAGATTTATTGCAACTGGTGAATTGGTAGCTTTAACTAAGCCCTAAATTTGCACTTATTTCAATTTTGGTTGCATGGCACAGTTCCTTCAAGAAAACCATTATGAAATTGGGTGACGAACTTCAGTAGCTTAGTGAGACCTGGAACAGTTTGAGAAGATGATCAGGTAGATTTTAGAAAACATAGGAAATGTATGGCAATGTGTGGAGACCGTCCCTTGTCGTTTGGCAGTAAGCTACGCTTATATTCTTTGCATGTTGGATAGGTTGGTTTGCCGAATTCTTCGAAGTGCAGCAGTTGGATTCTATTCAGAAAGTGTTAGAAGTGCTATACAATGACATCATTCTTATTGTGAGCGACGAAGCACATTTGACTTATCTGGTTGTGTAAACAAACAGAATTTGAGGAACTCATCCTCAGCAACAAATCCGAGAAAATTTCAGGAAAACCTCTTTCACAGCTAGCGATTGTTTTGATGTGGTGTGAATTAGTGCTTTGCCAACACATATGCTTTATTTTTTCAGAGAATATGGTTGCACAGTGCCTGTGAATTCAGAGTATGACTTGATTTTGTGATTCCTGTATTGAAAAGAAATCTTGTTAATTTGGGTTATGTTTGGTCCTAACAAGATGGGACAATGGCTCACATTTGGAGAGAATCAATGGTTTTATTAAGAGAAACATATCCTGGGTCTCTTGTTTCACTGCGTGGGGATGTTGAGCGGCCATCTTGATCCCCTGATCTTTCCCTTCTGGTCTTTTATGGGGTTTTTAAATTACAAAGCTTTTATGAAATAACCCCGTAGTGTTGGAGATGGACCAGTGTTGTCTAGAGGAATAATTTGGGAATTTTAGGCGATCCCGATTGAAACAATCCGAAAGGTTATGGACAATTTCTCTACACAACTTCATGAATGCATTGCCAAGAACAGTCGTCATTTGGATGATGTGATTTTTTACACCGAACATTAATTTTTTTTCATGTTTAAAAAGATGAAAAAAGATTAATGTTCCTAAAAAGCTTATTGCAAAAATAAAAATATATTTTTTTTAAATAGTTGCTAAAATACATACTGAGTCTTTAAAATGGGGAAACCTCCCTGCTAGCTCCTGTACTACGTTATCATCGTTTCAGACATTTGAAACTTTCCCCACTTTAATCACATCTTGCTCTAATTAAGTTCGAATTTTTTGTACTTTGTTCGACATGAATTAGTAATTATTTGTCACAATTTGCAACGTAAACGCACACTTTCGAAGACGAGCTAACTTGCACTGACTAGTGATAGAACTAAAGTCCTGCTTCATCGGGAATATTCCTCTTGCTGGATATGAGTTTTGTTCAATACATTTTCAATGTTGATATATATTAGTTATTTATCAATTTTGGTCATATTTTAAAATTATTTTTTATTTTGTATTAAATAGCAGACAACAAATTTTTATTGATGTAGTGTTATTATGTGTTACATATATTTAATATTATACAGAATATTATTTTATGTTATAAAAAATGTTATACAGAACTTCATGGTAAAATATTGTCGTTTTCCAAGCATTGTGTAAAAAAAAGCAGATAATGAACCTAAAAAAAAATTTAATAAACCAATAATAAATAATATAAGATATGTACGAATAGACTTCTTGGGAAGCATTACGAAATATCAATTTCAAACGGTGTCGAATCGACTGCAGAAGTGGCCTGTACTTTCTCTGATATGATGACTTCTATCCCGTGCCTTATGGCCACTGCTGTTATTGTTTGGCTGTCGTTATTTGTCCGTTGTTTGGAGAAAGAAGTTGAAATATTCTATTTGATTACCATCTGGACCCGAGGAGGGGGTCAGATGGGTGCTCGGATTGATGACAGCGCTCAATAACAAGATTGTGATGAATATAAAATACATAAAGCTGTCTCTAGCAGTAGCTACATGTCATAGACGCAAAGTAATCATACAAACGCTATTTTACAGTTAATTTACTAAAGACAGAGTCTGTATATTTAATGTGTGGAAAATATATATCATTATATTTCAAATATTTTTACATATTTCCTATTCTAAGTGTTGTATGTTACTTGAATTAAACAGTGCGTAGCCACTGTATCGTTATATATTTGTGATTATTACAGTTTTTGTTATGGTATTAATTTACAATCAAAATAAAAATGGCATGTATTGTTCACTGATACTATTGACACTAAAAGAATCATTGACACTAAAACCTGAAAGATCATTGACACTAAAAGAAAAATGCCTGAATTGTCGTTTCTGTCGTGGCCCCGAATCAAAAGCGGGAAAGTGCTGTCCATTATCACTTATTATATAATATTGTAAGACTAGATTTCAGATATAAATGTATATTTCATACTTCAACATCGCAAAATTTTAACACATATTAGTATTAACTCTTGTAATTTGAAGAACGGATTATATTTTTAAATAATATGATTAAAAATTAACAATAATCTTTGATCAGTTTATGTAATGCTACTAACTCTTAGATTAAATCAAGATGCATAACATTTTTTAGTCGTCCGATATGTGCTTTACATCATGGGAGAACTCGTCTATATTTAAAATATTAATCCCATTAAATTCGTTCTTGAAAGATAGACTAAGACTGTTGTTGAAAATAATACTGTTTATTATGTGACAATGACTTTCTTTGTTTGGATTCACATTGTTGTAACTGTAAGAAGTTGATTATAGATTAATAGAAGAATTCGATATACTGATTAGAAATTATTTACATTTTTTAAAATGTATGATAATTGATGAACGAGGTTCATTTTTTGTTAAACATTTATGTACAAAATAAACAACTGGGAAGCCAATTCCGAATTGATTTTTTTACGTTTATTGATCATTTAAAAGAAAGTTTATATTATTATTTTAAACAAGATAACTTTATTCAAATATGACTTAAAGAAAGTAAATCATACACAAAACTAGTAATGTAAATAGTCTGAAATGCGATCTTTAATTTTCCAGATTTTTCAAATTCTGCTTTATAATGAATGAAGAGCCACATTCAACCAGCCTCAGAGCCATAGAGATGAAAGAGAGCTTTCATGTATAGATGCTTTAAAATTGGTAGTAAAACTATTATTGCTAGAAATTATTAATACAGTCATCAACTGAAATTGGTTCTGTAAGATTGTTAATTACGTGTTCGTTACGTTTATTATAACCATAGTGAAAATTAAAAAAATTGTAATATTTTCATCATGTAAATATCTCATTAATTTGGAACTTAATTTTTAGTAAACTTATAAAACATATAATCTGAGCTATAAGATCTTGAAGGTTGATGGTAGATGCGAGCGAACTGTTTCGAAATATCTTGGCAAATATATATTCTGATCCTTTCGAGAATGTTGGAGAGTTCGGGAGAATTTATCACAAACTGACTACAGAGGGTGGCCATGTTACTGATTCGTTTGACACAATTAAATGATACTACGTGATGCAGTATTATTTCCACTTTCTTTAAGTTCTTTACCATGACCTAGGTTTCGTTGTATTACAACAACAAAGTAGAAATAATAGTACATCACGTAGTTTCATTTAATTGTGAATAATGAATTTCTACAAAATAATGCCAAATATATTCAATGATTCGTTTGAATAAACCCAAGAAGAATGCTGCGACTCTTGACAGCGGTGCATTACGTTTCTTGATAATCAGGGAAGCTTGTCAGATCAGACCTATCCAGGGTTGCAAAAACATGTGGAGAAATCCCAAAGAATTATTTCATATCTACAAAAGTGAAGGCATCAAAATCTTTAAAAATTGGTGTCTGTTCAGTGTTGATGTTATATAAGAATATCAACTTTGATCATGCTCTGGTCAATTATATTATGGGTGTCGTTGTTTTAACAGTAGAGTGATCTTTGCTACGGTAGGAGCTGCTCAAAACTGTTCGACAACCAAGAGCAGTCGGAGTGAGGATTGAACCAATCACTAGAGAGTTTGATGCTTTGCGAGGACAAAACAAAGTAGAAAGTCAAATGCTCCCATCGTGTTGGGCTGTCATTGTGTACAAGTACCAAGGATTTCTTTTAGATCCATTGTCAACTCGCACATCTATATAGTTTAATTGTAGTATACGTCAACCATAATATTTTGTACTCATTACTGTGAAAATTATGTTCTTCATTTGAAGTTTGCATTAGAGTTGGGTACTATTTCTGATAGCATATTGATCTAAATTAACAAGTGTAACACATCGTAATCTAAACATACATTTTAATTAAGTTTCCTTGGCAGCTGAGAGCTCTGCAATAGGAGGCAATGCATTTAAAACTAATATAAGGTCTTCCAATGTTATAAGAAAACTGCGATGTTACTTTAATGTTTGTTTGCATTAGCACAGGTTTGATCATGTGGAATACGTGAGAAAAAATCAAAGCTATCAGTTATTTTACATCATAATTGGGGAATCAAAAAACCTTAAAAATGTTATTAATTGAACAGGTTTTCTAAACGTGTTGTTTTAGTATATTATCTGTGCTACCGTATCTATTCTGTGATTTATGCGTGTTGTCACGTTTTACGGAAATTGTCAAAAATGCGAATTTTGACATTCTTTTAAAATAGACATTGAGATTAAAAAAATAAGGAAATAAAAAATATTGAATTAGACCCCCTTAAAAATTATATTTCCATGTTTTCGAAACCGCTTACACTTTTGTCATAAGATATTTTTTATGCTAATTAAAAAACGCAATCAACAGAACTCCCTTTCATTATGAGATGCAATAATTGAGTTTCATGAGAAAAATTATTTCACCTCGTAAAATGTTTCAAAGTTGAAAAAAATTAGTTTTTATTATATTTGTCAATTTGTAACTATATATTACAAAAAATATACAAAAATCCATTAAAAAATATAAAATTATTTTTTATTTCTTTCGGCCTATTTTTATTTTTAGCCAAGTTTAAACATAATTCAAAATGTTCGAGAAACGTGACTTTAATTTTGTTGAGTTGTTTATTTTGAAATAATTTATTAGTACCTTCTCTTTAATGCCAATACGTGCCTAAGTTTCTATGGAACTCTTGTAACGCCAGTTGTTGTAATACTTAATATGTTTTGTTAAACGTTGTTGAAATTCGATCCGGTTTCTGATTTACCTTTAATACTGTTGTGTTCTTTTAAACAATACAATGTTACATGTCTGAAATATTTCCTTCGATTTTACATAATCGAACTGTAGGAAAAGGGTTTAAAAAGGGCTAAAACAAAACGTACGAACCGTATTTTATGATCAATGGTTGTTGATCTCTTCAGATGTTAACGCTTAATATATAACTCTTTAACTTACAGATCGACTTATGAGTTTACATTATCATATTTTTTAAATTTTCATCCGTTTTTATTACAAAAAAATTTGCTAAATATGTGTCCTAAAGTGTCCATTCAAGTCAACTGAAATAATTTTAATTGGAGTTTTAATCAAATGCCACCTACCTAGAATTTCTCCACATTTTTTAAATCGATCGTCTAAAAAAATTAAGACTTGATCAGATTATTTATTTATTTCTCCCATATTTTTTTACGGATAAGGCTTAAAAATAAATAAACCTTTTAAGTAATATTATAGTATTTTTCACCACGTAAATATATTGCCAAGAATATCCTTCACATGCGCCAAAATATCATGAACATCACAAGAACTATTACATTTTTAAATATGGCCATAGTTTTTTGTTAACTTTAAATAAACTTTTACTAACGATGTTTTTTTCTTATTTCTTTCATTTTGTCTGTCACAATTTTGGAGATAAACATATTTTATGTAGACATATTTTATTTTGTGCGTTATAAATTTTATTGACGGTTTCAACAATATCTTGTTAACTACCAACTCTGCAAAAAACAGTATTGGAATCCTTATAACTTCCTCTTTCGTGATACATGATATCATCCTTCGAAAATTTCCATATGAATGTTTTTAGGCGTTAACTTGAGACATATGCAGGATGATATGCATTATGAGTATGTCAAATTTGAAAATTTTACATCAAATGGTGTCTGAGGAAAATGGTTTGATAAATGGACAGACGAACGGATCCATGAGTGATCTTAAAATGGTTCCCTTTTTCCTTAAAAATGATGAATGAAGCCCCAATCTTATTACGAAATTGAGAACTCCTGCCTAAAGTATCTTGCTCAATGCTGCACGTGGAAAAGCTCCTCATTTTACACGTATGGGAAATTAAATTAAAATTTTTAATGTTTTCCTACATATATATTAATTGAGATCCCCATCTGCTAGAAAAATTTACACATTTTCATACGGACAAACGGATATAACGAAGTTATAGGGTTTCTTTATTTCACGACCTAATTCCAAAAATCTTTAACTACTAAGTATTCTATTGCTTTTTCTATAGGACATCACAATTATTGTTTGTGGGTAACATTCAAACCACTTTCTCATTATTTATATATTTATTTACCACAAGTAGCAGTCAGTAACACATTTAATCATACAAAAGTTATAATAACTATTTTATTAAAGTATAACTAAAGTAATGTAATCGCATTGGCGTTAAGTCCATTAGAAAGAAAATGTCAAAATTAAAAAAAAACGAGTGTGCTTTAGACCACACGACTGAAGTTAAACTTCAAATTCACAAAATATGAATTTCGAAATGAATTTACAATTTTTATTCACTTTAAACGTATAATATTTAATGTATTGAACAAAATAATAATTTATAAAATTGTTCAAGAACGAAATGAAATTACAAAATAACCAAAAAATCACCGTTTACGTAATATTAACAAACTCGCATGTATATATATATATATATATATATATATATATATATATATATATATTTCATGCACTGGCTATGAGAGGAAGAGAGAAAGAAAATGTGCGCGCTCACTGCTCTGTCTTGCTCCTACAGTGTGATATACACTGTGTCTTAGATATACGAAACATAACTGGCTATGAAAGAAAGCGAGAAAGAAAATGTGTGCTCGTACCTCTCTCTCTCTTGTACCTACAGTAATATACGAAACGTAACTCTCTCTCTTTCTGTCCTCACTAACTTATATTTCCCTCTCAATTTCCGTTCGCCTCGCCCGATCACACTTTTCGTAACGCTCTCGTCACGCATTCGCCAGCTTACTCCCCAAGTCAAGCGGGCGTAAAGAAGTTTTACTTCAAAAACAATGTTTACATAACTCCGAATTAAATGATGTAACAGCAAACAGCAAGATATTGGTCTTTGCTTGAGAGATATAACACATTTGAATATAATATTCAAGGATTTTATACTAAATTAAATTCAACATTGAAAATTTATCAATACAGTTAGGTATTAATCGATTTAATAAAATGGCACGCCCAAGCACAATGTTTGTCTACGAGAGAAAATTTGATATAATATTAGTGAGAAGTCGATAGTGAAAATAAAAATTAAGTTGGAAAGAGCTAACAAGACGCGAAGCTCGCTAAATTAAGCTGGAAAAAGCCGATAAGCCGCGAAACTGGCCGAATGGCACGTCGCGACGTGCCACCAGAACGTTTTGATTACCATCCAAACGCGCCATTAGATGTTTCACACCAAAAACCATATCTTTCCATTATATTTTCTCCTACTTAAAAATATACTTTTCTTTGTGACTAGGTTCATTTTGTATTGGTTTATAAAGTGTATTGAAAGAATCTGTGTAGGAGAATTGTGCTTAAGATAACATACTCAGGTGAAAGTGACCCCGCTAAAATTATGCCGCCTTGCAAAATTATGTCGCGCTTCAATCAGTCTGTTGCTAGACGCCTGACGACAGACGACGCAGCGTAGATTTTATTTTCTAAATCGACGAACGCGTTAAAATGCCATCCTGTATTATAAAAAATTGTTTAAGTGCATCCCATAAACATAATAGGTCAAATGGAATTACATTTCACAGGTTAGAAAATTATTTTGTTTAAGTTTAAATCAATTTGAAATTAATTATAAACGGACAACGCACGCCGTAACCAAATATAAAGGTAAAGCACATACTGAAGTATATATGCTTTAAAGAATTATTACTAACTTTTTGTGTATTTTATAAATCGTTTTATGTGTATGTATTGTTTTATGTATAAAATGTTATTTTTGAAGTGAAAACTTCTTTAGCATCGTTGTGATTGGACAATCGATGAAACGAAAAAGCGACGAAACGAAAAAGCGACAGTATAGCATCGTTGTGATTTGAAAGTCGATGAAACGAATTGTATTCGGAGTCGATGAAACGAATTGTGTCCGAAGGGGGAGGGGGAGTGTGGAGAAGGGGGAGAGGAAGGGGAAGTGGAAGGGGAAGGGGAAGGGAGAGTGTATGTGGAAGATGTAGGGGAAGGGGAAAGGGAGGGAAAAGGAGAGAGAGGGAGGGAAGGGGTATGTGAAGATGGAGGGGGAGAGACGGGGAGGGGGTGAAGGTGAGGGGATGGGAAGAGGAAAAAATTGATATTAAACTTAAAAATTAAAATTTAAAATTTTTGAAGGTCACTTCTACCACGTGTGAATTGCACACATGATTTTTTTTTTAATAACTATTTGCAGAATTCCTCAAAATCACAAAATAGATATTAAATAAATAAATATAATTTCATACAAAACAAATAATAATTGGCGGCCTCCTTTTTTCCGTTTTGTGTTCTTTACATTTTAAAGAAGACGATTTTTACACAACACCAAAAGGTATCGCAAAATTAACAAGACAGCAGTCCCATCCTTATTCACCGTGAGTAACATTTTCTTAAACTGTGACTCCCGTTGTACTTTTTTAATGTCTGAAGATCAAAGTAATTGTCTAACCAGGTACTTTGATCTTCAGACATTAAAAAAGTATGAACTGTTTTCAGGACATACTACTTCAGGACACACTACCGCTTACTAATTTAACCACATATGTCCCCATATGTGGGGACATATGTGGTTAAACCACAAACCATTTCAGTATACACGACCGCCACAAATTTAGCCACACTGTTACTAGATCAACCACCGCAATTACCAACGTGCCATCATCAAATTTAGAATCTGCGTTATATACATCTAGGAAAGAAATATTAAAAAAGAAAGTTAAAAAGGTCAACACAAATAAGCGCAAACAGGTTAGCAAAATTAAAGAAAATACGAAAGGTCAATAAAAAAATTATGAAAAAATACATATCTCTAAAAGAATTAACTAAAACTTTTAAAAGAAACAGATTTATAAATAGTGATATTTGCCCAGCTCTAAACAGAAATGTTGTTGCCACTGAAATTACAAATAGAATGTGTTTAAATAAAAAGATAAATCGAACCACTGATAAATTTTCACCGGCTTAAAATTTGCGCTATCATTAAATTACTATTCTCTCACAAGCTATAATTACGCAAGGTCAGTTTTTCATAGATGTTTACCCCATCCATCCACTTTAATTAAATGTTACCAAAGTATTGACGCTAATCCGGGCAAATTTTTGAAAGCTTGGTGACTTATGGTGAAGCTAGCAACGAGATAGCAAGTAATGTTAGTACCTATTAATAATAATTGGTGAGAGAAAAGCTAATTTCATTAAAATATGTTTAGAAAAATTTATTGAAGTTGGCACGG
Organism: Druceiella hillmani; assembly: GCA_039881145.1. Classification (NCBI taxonomy): domain Eukaryota; kingdom Metazoa; phylum Arthropoda; class Insecta; order Lepidoptera; family Hepialidae; genus Druceiella; species Druceiella hillmani. The sequence continues at coordinate 23,891,156 of JAYKKI010000019.1, read as the reverse complement.
ATGTCGTATCCCTAACATTTGACAGATGCAGTTCTAATTTAGCAGCGGCGAAAGAATTAGGTTGCAAGGGAAGACGCAAACAATCTAAAAACTTCTATTAAACACCCTTCAAACTATAAACATTTCGTGATACTTTTAGACCTGTGTCTTATTAGAAACACCTTTGAATCTAAAAAAATATAATTGATGGTGATGGTAATACAATACAATGGCGGTTTCTTCGAGAATTACATAATTTGCAAGAATCTTTGTGATTACATTTCTCTAATAACTAAACAGCATCTAGGATTCCAAAATCAAACAATGAAAGTTAAGTTAGCCACTCAATTGCTAAGTAATAACGTAGCAAAAGCTATAGAATTATGGGAAAACGATTTAAAATTATCTAAATTCCACGGATCTTCAAACACGGCCACATTTATAAAAATAGGTTGATTACGGATTAAATAAAATGTGCGTGTAAGTAAAAACCAGCAAAAATTTAATTATAACAAAATAATTTCAGTACGTGTTTACCGTACCGATAAATTTGTATCAGCTAAGTTTTTTATTTTGTTTGACAACTTTGATATGAACTGTGGTTAATATGCGTCACGAATAATAAAGAGTAATGAAATAAAAAGAATAATAATAAAGAATAATGAAATGCGGTAAATATTTTGTACTTCGTAGGGTAAGATGACATAGCAACCGCCGGCTTAATATTACACAGTATGTCATCTTAGGCTACGGTTACAGATTATTAGTATGTAATCTTAGGCTACGGTTATTATGAATGGAATTCTAACGAAATTTGTTCTGACAAGTTCGTCCAAATAAACCAAAATCTGTTTACTATGGGAGCGAAGTGCACGTCAGAACACGCACCATATCATCAGAACCATTTGAGTGTTCAAACCAATTTAATTGTTAGAGCGTTCTGACGAATTGTGTTTTGGTTTGTGACTTTATCAACATGGATATTGATAAATTGATAACTGATACCGTTTGTGAATAGGTGCTTGTGGGGCATGAAAGACAACAATTATCACAGCAGAGATATTTCTCGGCAAAATTGAAAGAAGGTTGCTCAAGAAATCAACATTAGCTATAAGTACAATTGTTGTTTATTGTTTTTATTTTGATGTGGAGTTTATATTAGTTACGTATATCAGTAATATAGCAATTTAAAATAATGTAAAAGTACATTTAATTAATTAAGAACTTGACTCGTAGAGCTTTTAGATTATTTAAGTAAGTTATATTGAAATGGAACCTCCTGAACTAATAAAATAATTTTTAAGGTTTCTCTAGCCTCACTTGCGCTTCTTCCGAATTTATTATATCACATTGAAACTGGTACATTGGGCACGGGTTCAAATTCAATCTCATGAATATCAAGGGACGTAAGACCTTCTTCATCGATGATTAAGTTATGTAAAATACAGGCACATTTAACTGCTTTGTCTGGATCAATTTGTAGTTCAGTTTTTAAACATCTCCACTTAGCTACCAGAATACCCAAAGCACATTCAATGCAATGTTTAGCTCTTGATAATATATGATCAGGAGTAAGTCTTTATCTCGAATATGGTTTCAATAAATACATTTGCAGACGATAGGTATAATCACCCAATAAAACAAAGGGTGCTAAAATGTTGGTTGACGGAATATTGTCACTGCTTGCTATTTTATAAGTATTCGTTTCTAACTGTTGATACATATTTGAATTTGAAAATGTTCCTCCATCACTTTGTTTACCATAAACTCAACGAACTTGTAATTTGCATCAGAGCTATCCTTTGCAATACAACAGAAAAATAGCCCTTATAATTGAAATACATCAACATATTTGGGGCATTTCATGCGGATGTGTTTCCCGTCTATACAGGTATAGTTAGGGAAATTCCACTGTTTGTTGAAGTCACTCACGATGATTTTCCATTCCTCTGTAGTAGGCACAGACATATGTATATCGCAGAAGCCCTCCCACATAGCTTGGCATGTTTCGTAAAGTATGTTTCGAATAGCATAGTGTGAAATTCTGTAGGAGAAGCTTAGTGCTCGAAATGACATCCCAGTTGATAAAAATTTGTAATAAAAAACAACTTCTATACAACAAATCTACATATCCATTAAAAATTAATTCAAAACACAAACATAACACTACATTACGATTAAAAGCATTGATTAATTGGTTGGTTCCAATAATTTCAGGTGGAGCAGCCAAAATGAAATGGCAAGGTTTGAGAGACACGTTCCGCAAGGAATTGAACAAGAATCTTAAAAACGGAGTGAGAATGAAGGAGGCATCATCAAAGAGCCTAGGTGGTCCTATATTAAACGCATGGAGTTTTCGAAGAACCAATCTTAAAAAAGAAAATTACAGTGTAATGTCTGGGGCGCGACAAGCGAGAAAACATTTTTTTATAAAGACACTCAAAATTCAACGGTACTTTCTTCCCTGACCCCTCTGAAAACGAACCAGAATCACAATCACAAACTCTCGAATCACTTCAGAACACAACGGATGAAACTGTGTCAGCTCGGAACTTTGATGCTCGTGAGAAAAAAATGCCGTGGAAAATAATGCCAATGTGATTAAAAAGTTGATTACACTTGAAGAACAAAAAATACAAATGTTGAAGGAACGAAATTAAAATTCCTTAAACATGATGCAATCATTGCCGCCATATTTGAGGAATGTACCTCAGTAAAGAAAAATATTTGTGAAGACTAAACTCCAACATGTGTTTTGCGAAGAGGATTTTCAGGGGAAGTACAGAGGTCAACATTCGTGAACAATTAATCTCTCCGTGAACAATTAAACAATTAATCTCGTGAACAATTAATCAATTAATCTCAATCAATCTTCGTTATTTTCAAAAGTAACGTCTCACAATATAAATTAATAATGCAAGTGCCATTTTTTTATTTGTATTACGTTTTTTATTTCACTTACCGAATATCTAATTAAAATTTTTTTACATAATTAAATTTTTTCTTACCTTAAGGTTACAGCCAGTCTTTGTTTTGCCGAAATACATTCACGAAAATTGGAGTACTTCGTGATTCTTTCTTCTATCCTCTTCAGTATATACTCAAATGTTGTTGGTATAATTCCAAAATATTCGAAAAATGTTTGCGGGTTGTCGCACAAATATATAACATTTCAAACTCTCCCTTATCATCTCTTTTGGAAAATAAGCCGTTAACATGTTCAGTTTTCCCACTACCTATCTACAATAACTTAATCACCGGAATTTCAAGAAAATAAAACTCATCAAGTTAGTCCACATTCGGAAGTACTCGTCAGAACAAAATTTCATCAGAATTCGCATCTATAGTAACCGTAACCTCGCGCTGAAGTTTTTTACGATGAGTAAGACTACTTTAAAATCCATTTATTTTGTCAGGATGACTGTCTACTATCGACGAAAGCTTACGAGTCATTCGTGGTCAAAGGAAGATATCAAAGAAAACAAGTTGGGATAGTTTAAGGCCTTTAAAATATTCAATGTGCAGCAGGCCATACTTCGTTGTAACTTAGAGAAAGTTCCTGTAAATCTTGATCGTTTCCAGCCTACCTTTGAAACGGCCATAGAACAACAGTAAGTGGAGCATATACTTAATTTTGAACAAAGATGCTTTGGGTTTAACACCACCGATGTCCGAAATTTGGCATATAAATTTGCAAAAAAAGACAGAATTGTCTAATAGATTCAACAAACATACAGATATGGCAGGTGGAGATTAGTTAAGGGTGTAGGGAGCGCAACCCTTACGTCTAGTTTAGGGATCCTGAAGCCACGTGCGCAACAAGGGAAAGAGCGTTTAATAAGTCTCAGGCGAAGAAGTTCTTTGATCTCTTAGACAACTGTGTGATTGATAATGATGACTGATGATGTTATTTTACTGACAAAAATTTATAAGATGGATGAGTCTGGCTTCAGCATCATCCAAAATCCATCAAAAATACTTGCACAGAAGAGAAGAAAGCAAGTTGGTACATTAACAAGTGCAGAACAAGGCCAGCATGTTTCTATCGCTGTCAGTGCCAATGCTGCTGGAGATTTTATCCCAAGAAAGAACTATTAACCTGAATATTCTGATGTTGCACCTCTAGTAACCTTGCAGCTACGTTACGATAGTGCTTATATGGCTGGTGACTTATTTGTCAAATGGATAAAACATCTTGTTAGTTTCACTGGCTTCAACGCTACAAACAACGTTATTCTGATTCTTGATGGCCACAGAAGCCACAAGCATCTAGAAGCACTGGAGTTTGGTAAGGGCAATTGTGTCTGCTGCCGCATTACACCCATCGAATGTAGCCATTTGACGTCTCATTTTTTGGATCACTCAATACATACCACAACCGAGAAATGATCATCTGGCTAAAAGTGCGCCCTGGTAGAACTGTAGGGGTTTACCAAGACCCGGGATTTTTGAGAGAACGCATGGAAGTGTTGCCACGGTCGGACATATATCGGGTGGATGTGAAAAAAGTGGAATTTATCCGTTGAATCCACATGTTTTTTCCGGGTCATTTGTTTCTGTTCAGCGAAGTAACTGATAATGTTATTGAGATGGAGAAGAATGACGGAAAATGCGATGATGAAAATGACATAGAACTTCTTGGATCTTCTTCGCCGAGCACAGCGCAGCATACGATAGATCGTACGCCAGTTGGTCCAGTTTAGCATGATTACCAAGTCATTGCTGGATCGTCTACCACACTCAGGTTCTGATCTAGGCTACTACTACTCAGGTTTTGATCAGTTCTCCTTTTAGGACCAAAGTTAAAGCCCAAGTTCACACAAAAAAAGAGAAAGAAAATCGCAAGAGCGTTAGAGCTCGAAAGTTGGCGAAACGCACTAACCTTCAGAATGATTCGGATGCCGAACCTGGGGAAGATTTTAAGAAAGACGCTGATGATGATGTTGATGACTTCTATGTTGCATGCCTTTATTGCTTCGAAGCCAGGAGAGCATTGGGTATGTTGCCAATTATGTAAGCGCTGGTGCCATACACTATGTGCTGGCGTTGCATCAAGAACTAAGCTGTTCAACTGTGAATTGTGCACAGATAATTAATTATTTCAACTTAGATTGATATGTGTCATCTTACCCACATTGATATGACGGTGTTTTTTTGTTATTTCACTTAATACATTTTAATACATTTTTGTAGCTTCAGGACTTATTTTCTGCTTCGTAAATAAACGTTTTCAATGTGTAACCTTTGATTTATTTTATATCTTTTGTATTTTCAAATATTTGCCTCAAAACAAAAAGTAAGTCATCTTAAGCATAATTCCACTATGATATATAGACAGATCATAAGAACAATTCCTCTATATATATCTTTCTTATAGGCAGACATATCATATGGCAGTGGATATCGGTAATGCCTTACAAACCGTATAATCTTAAAAGACCGGAAGAAATGTATGTATCGTATAATGGTTGTGTAAATGTTTATGAATTACTTCAATTAAATAAAAACACGTCGGGATATTGCAAAGAAGTAACACGGAGTGACTAAGAGGTACATGAAACTCTATTTTCATTTCAAAAATTCTCCTTAATTGTTCAACACTCGTCGGAGTGCGCGAAAAAAGTGTTTGACTCCAGTTTATATGTATGGGGAGATAATTCAAATGTTTTTTAAGATATTTCACATTAAATATTGTGCAACATGTTACTTTAGGTCCCCACATGAAGAAAATACTTACTTGGGTTTGGAAATATATATATATATATATATATATATATATATATATAGATATATATATGTACATATATAATAAAATCTAAACGTTAGGGTTTGACTGACGGAACGCTGGAGAAAAGAGCGAAGTTATGATATGATGGTTCCTTGCTTCGCTAGGGAATCGAGATTTCAGAAGCCTTTGCGGCTCAGTTATTATATGAACGGCGAAAAATAATTATTAAAATAATAAGATAAGCCAGAATCAGATAATTCTTAAAGAGAATACTTAAGTCGATACGATTGAAAGATCTTTTTATAATTCAAACTAGGTTACGTTTATAGTCAACTTTCATCTCCAACTCATTGGTCACAAAATGTGAAAAAAATCGGAATTTCGCATTTATGGTAAGAATATATGAGACAAGAAAGAAAAAAAATATTTTTGAAGAATACAAAAGTATTTTCTTTTTTACGAAGACTGATAGAGCCACGTAGGTGTATAATTGCTTATCTGAGGCTGCTCTTGTGATTAGGCGTCACCAGCAAGTTTTCCAATTGGGAGTACACCCAGAAGTATATCATTCTTTAACAATACCATTGCGGTAAAAAGTCGATATAGACATCTGCAGACGTGCGGTATGCATGATTTGCCACTTTTTGAAATGGCACTTGCAATATACTAAGGGGTGTGAAGTACAGGATGAGGTGCATTTGTACCAGAATAATTCAAGACTAAATACTAAAGTGGATAATATACAACCGAGCATTAAAAGAGCGTAGCAAGCTTTCATATTGTGCATGGTCAACGTTTTATCTGTCTTTCTTGACAATTCAATTTTCAGATCAAAAAATTTTTTTATCACGTTGTTGTCCTGTGAATATTTTGTTGCAATGCCGTTGGTAAATAAACGACCGAAAATTGTACTTATAGTTTCAACGAGAGGCGAATTCCAGGGAAGGTAGTTTGATTCCGGAATAATGAAGTTAAACTGAGGAATTGTGTTTAACTGGTTCCATTTTTTTACCATCAAGTTAAATTGAGATAATTGTTCCACTGATTGCAGAATTATAAAGTTTAGAGAGCCATTCGCCATTTTATTTAAATAATATTTAAGTTCTTTTCTCTCCACGCCTTTGTATAATTTATATAAATCTGGTTCGTCTTCCAAAATGCGGACTAAGTTTTGTGATCCTCCAAATTCGTAGCCGGCTCTGACGTACTCTTGCAATGTATCAAAATGAGGTTCGTAAGCGTCGTGCTTGAGCGAACTGATGAGCGCTCCTTGGTAAGAATTGCGTATGAAAAAAGAAAACCACAGCCATAATGCCAACACAAATGATAGCACCATATTTTTTGGCCGACATTTACTGACTTGACCCAGAAATATTGCACACGCCTCTAAATAAGCACCGTCTCCCACTGGATCTAAATTCAAATATGGTTTCCATAGAAGTTGTAACTTCGTTTTGCTTATTATTATAATAAAAGTAATTATAAATAATAGAAAAAGTGATAAGCACAATCTGAGTTGAAATCCAAATGGATTTATTAATTTTTCCCATAACGGTTTGAGTCTGCTGGGTGGCGAAGTCCAAATGAAAGTGATCATTTTACGAGGATACGTTGTCCTGAATGACGCAGTTCTTTCAACTGTCATAAAAATAGAGCATATTGAAACATTGGCTCTTTCTGTAAAAATATCACCCAAACAACCAGTCCACAATGTACCATTGCGTTTGCCGTAGGTCTGTTCATCAAGCGGATTAACAACTTGTAGCGTTGCGTTCAGTGATTGTGCTATAATATGAACCAAAGGCCCAACTGATCCACCAAGACGTAATTGCTTTCGTACATCTGTTTGAATAATCATAGAAGGTGGATAGTGAAGCGTAGATACTATAAGCGGGCATCTATTAAAATTAAGAAATTTATTTGGAAACACATTGACCAGTTTGGTTTGTTCACTAACGGTCGATGTTACGTTTAGAATTACCGGTTCTGTATTATGACATTGGCCAAAGGATTGTGGAAAATATGTTGTTATAACTGTTTTTTCATCTCGATCACGATACAGAAGTACCACGTTAGTGATGCGGTTTTCCCAGCAAATGTCAAACGTCCTTTTGTCATTGCAAATATGTTTTGAATTATCGTGATAGCAAATTATTATGAACTGACCGCTGGAGTCAAATAACGAATCTCGTTTCATCGCGCTCAATATATATGTCAGAGCTTTGTAGTTTTTTATATTAAATACATATTGTGTAACCTGAGGGAGCCTGTGTCTGTGAAATAAAAAACTTTCATAATCAATATTGTTTGAAATACTCCCTCGATATTTTTGAATGAAGATTTTCAGTTGATCACAATTAACTGGATTTTGAGTGTAAATTATCGTATTCAAATATCGAATGAAGTATTTGTTAGCGATATTCGCAGCGATACTGTAAATATGTTCGTCGCAGTAATCAACCGATAACACCGATGAAGCTCCAGCGCAGATTATTTGTGTAAAAAATATCAATAACACAAGACGTAACATAATACTGTGCGCGTATATACTTTAAGCGACTTCGTATGAGATACATAATAAAACAACCTTCGTTTCTGTCCGAAGTCAAAGTATTTCCTTGTACACTTTTTCATTATTTATCTAAGCTACAGTGGTCATTAAGTACTTTGTGAACGACTCAGTTCATAAAGTGCCTAAAATATACATCGCAATATCGAGCTTACTGTTTATTTGTTCTGGAAATGAATTTTGAATGAGCCTAATTTTAATAAATGCGATGTCGCAATGAAACAGAAAATATTGACGCAGGTTATTGAAACTGAGTAGTGTGAACCGAGGTCGATTACGTAAATAAAAAGTCTTACTAACGTATGGTGTTCCATTAGTGTTGGTAATTATTATGAGTCTTGTTTTTAACATGTTTTACGTAGGGGACGATGGGGAAAGTGGGGACGCCGGGTAAAAGCGAATACAGCAACATCTACTCGACTCTTCCCCCCGTGCTCAGCTGTCATAAGCACGCGATATTCAGCCCTATGTTGTAACATTCACTTTACTTAAGCTACATGTTAGCTAACGTACGACGATAACGGATTGTTAGTGAGTGCTCAAATAACTTGTAATGAAATATTTTACTAGCCTCAAATTCATTTTTGAAATTAATTGAACACAAAGTAAACACCCCTGATATGATAAGTGATCGAAAACTATGTGAACGTGTTGTTTATTTTCAGATGCTTCGAAAGTACATAAGAAAGAAGGAACAAAAATACACACTCGAAACCCTAAAAATTGCTGTACAAAAATGAAAAGATAAGGAGATTACCTTTCGTCAGGTAAGAGAAAAGTACTGCATTCCAAGAACTACACTTTGTGATCATATGAAAAAGACTCTATAACTATCCAGAAGAAAAGTAAGAATGGCTTCTTACATTTTTAATGTAGATCAAGAAAATGAACTAGTTCAGTTTATTTTGAAATTATGTAAAGAATTCTTTGGTTTAACAATACCCACCCTAAGAAAAATGGCTTTCGATTTCGCTAATATCACAGAATGGCAGGCATGGATTGATATTACGGTTTTATAGCTAGACTCTGTAATATATCACTCAAATAACCCGAAACTACTTCAATAAACAGAATTTCAGCATTTAACGCAGAAGGAACTAATATATTTTTTTTGAACTTAAAAAAGGTGATCTTGAAACGCAAGTTTTATCCAAATGTTATATACAATATCAATGAAACTAGCATCAATACAGTGCAAGAAAATTCTAAGATTCTTGTACCAAAAGGATTGAAACAAGTTAGGAAATACACAAGTGCAGATTGAGGTTCTTTGACAACTTTAATAAACTGTTTTACTGCTGCAGGCTCTTATGTTTTTAAACCAAAGAGAACGAATACACTTCTAATGAAAGACATTAACAGTAATATGGTTGCTTGTATTTCTGACTCCGTTTGAATAACTGAACCAATATTCAAAGAATACTTCAATATTTTAAAGAATTTTCAAAACCATTTACTGACAATCTTGTTCTCTATTAGTTCTTGATAAACACGAGAGCTACGTAAGGCTGAAAGATTACAAATTTTGCCGCAAGAACTTTATCCATATTTTGACATTACCTCCCCATACATCTTATAGGATGCAGCTCTTGGATTTAACCTTTCATGGACCACTAAAAACTGCATACAACAGGGAATGCAAATCTCTAATGATCAACAATCTGGGAGTCAAGATCACAACATATGATGTAGCAGGACTTTGCTCAAAATCTTTGAAGCGTATAACAAATATTGAAAAAAGCTATAAACGGTGCAAAAGAGCTGAAATTTATTCAGTATGTCAGGATAAATTTAAAGATACTTTCGCCAGTTTTGGTGATATAATTGTAGGAACTCCACTTCAACGGTCAGAAGCTAGTACTGAAAATTTAAATGACATCGCCAATACTGATGCTTTAAGCCAAACAGGATGTCAAAACGAATCCTAATCTGTCAGTGACGTTGCTAATTTTGATGCTTTGAGTCAAAGGGAATCTCAAGATTAAACATCGCAGACCGGGTAATGTGTGTAAAATGCGATAACTGACACATGAAAATTGTTTAGCTGGAACATCGTCCCATGGCTTTATTTGTGATTTCTATAAGTAATTTTTGATTTAATTAAGTTAGTCCGTAAATATCCCAAACTGTTCACAATTACCCCAACACTCGTTCGCATTTACCCCAAGTGCTACGGGAAATTACGGACAGAAAAGGTTTTGATTTGTTAAGGAAAACAATGTTGTTGATTAGTTTCGTAAAATTATTAATGTTAATTTGATAGTTTATTCGCTAAAGGTTGATAATTAATAAAGTTAGACTGATTACTTATAATAATACAAGGGTTATACTTCATTTCCTTTCAGCATCTGTTTCCCCCTATATATATACATATATATATATATATATATATATATATATATATATGTATATATATATATATATATATATATGTATATATATATATGTATATATATATATATATATATATATATATATATATAATTAAAAGGCAATAATTAAGACAACAAATATTATTTTCATGTTGCTGTATTATTGAAGTGATACAAATTTAAATACTAATCATCGAAACTGAATAACATTACACTAGTGCCCATTCACATTATCTGGTAAAGGTTTACGTAAAAGCACCGTAAATTACTGTGACTTGGAATAGTCTAAGGCGGTAAAGTTACAAAATATGTGAATTCCTCATGAATTTATCACCTCCAATACATAGTTTATAAATAAGAAGGATAAAGGATTAGTGGGATAAAAGTACGGTTGTAACGTTTTTTCTTTCAGCAGATACAAGATAAAAATATTAGTAAGTCAGTTCAAATTAGGATTTCATGTACTTTAATAGTAATAAGATGTAATAAGAGAAGAAGAAATAATGAAATTCTACAAAAGTACTCAAAAAATTTTATAATATTATTTTAATTAGCTTTTTGAAAACTTCAACTAATGTAAACATCGAGACTTTATACAATACCACCATTTATGAAACCAACGAGGAATTTGATTTAAAAATACTGAATTTTGTAATAAATATTTGTTAGAAATGCGTAAATGGGGATTTTCACAAAAATTTCGCTTATTTTCAGAGACTTCTCGTAATGGACGTTGTTTAATTTAAACAACAAACAACTTGCCAGTGGAGAATCTAGTCCTTTGTATCCTATAAAACGCCGATTAAAAATGATCGAAACGTTCCAAATCGTGCGGTAGCAACAGCCACCGATTCATTACCAGGATATTCTCCTTCGATCACCGTACCGAACAAGAAAGAAATCTGCTTTAAAGTGTTTAACATTTCGCCTCGAGCGGTTACGTTGCGCGTCATTAATATTAATACTTCATAAAAATATCTTAACTTACAACAGGAAGTTCCTTTTTATTAAGGTTATATTGTTGTATAAAATATACTTCAATTATAACAATGTTCGTAAGATGGTTTACGAGGATATTATTAGAAATTTCCACCCTTCTGTCGCTTCTGTGAAATAGCGGGCTTATGAATTTAAATGTGGTCATATATTCAAGATAATAGTCGCTTTAAACGTCCAAAAACCGCTTTGATTAGAGAAATCGTCACAGAAATTCACAGCGCCGTATAAAAAGACCACGTCCACTATATTTTACGTTACATTTTGTATATGAAAAAGCTTCCCGCATAATGGGCGCCGTGCTGGTTGATTGCCAAACAAAAAGATATTCGAATGAATTCTACTTAAGGATGTTTGTATTTATTTAAATCTGACTCCGTGAAGTTTCCTCGGTTTTTTATAACAGTAGAGAACTTTTCGTATAACTCTTACATCCATGCCAATCCTCAGCCAAAAAAGTTGTAATAAATATATAAATAAAACTACCTACACGTTATAACTGATCTGAAAACATACGCATGAATTGAGAATATGGATTTTTATTATTGACTGCACTATACGTGAAAGAGTTTTGAAAACGTCGATACTTTTTTTTGGAATATCTCTATATGTATATAAAAAATCATTTAAATTAAATTTAGCAAGAAAGACGTAAAAAATTTGAATTTCTACAAGAAATATCATTCCAATCAATAAATAAACGTGGGACTAAAGGCCACGTCAGCTTTGTTTTTGCCACATTAATTCTCCTATGAATATGAGTATGGAGGCCAGAAAACTAGCTATCGTAAAAGTGAAACGTGCTTGCAAATGATGTACACTCAATATCTGTTTTATTTGATTTAATCATTGCCTTTTGAAACTTAAGTATTGTTTGACAATATTATTATCAGCTGTATATTTTACTTCAATACCGCTGGCCAAAATACGGTTATACACTGTGTTTACAGTATTTACACTGTGTTACTGTGTTTACAGGCGAGTCACGTGGAAAATAATTAACAAACCGAGTGACAATCGCAAACTGAGAAAGGATATTCCACTACTTTGTTTTAGTTGCGTTTAGGTAAACAAACTTGAGTGATCCGATTAAAGCTCCTCGGTATGAACTGCGTATAATGAAGGTAAACCATATCCACAACACCAGGATAAACGACAAAATATTATGTTTTGGGCACCATCTTCTGCTCTGACCTAAACATGTTGCAAAAGTTTCGAAATGTATATTGTACGTCAGTGGATCTTGAGTGAAATATGAGGTCCAGAGATTTCGTATACCCGTTTCTCGTAGTATAATTAGTATGATACAAATCATTAATAGAAAGAGGAGCAAATCCAAAGTGTCTTATCAAAAGGTTTGATCAATTTCTTCCAAACGGACCTCGTTCTACTTGCAAGTGCGATCCAGCCAAAAGTGCTCACTCTGTGTGGGTCGAAAAAAGTTCGAAAAAATTCTAATCGCTTTCAGTCATCAAAGCAGCTCCTATTGACATGTTTACCTTTTTTGTAAACAAGTCTCCTAATAAACCAGTCCAACTGGATCCGTTGAGGTCACTAAAGATATACGTGTCCGCTGGAGTTACAACTTTGATTGTGGCATTCAACATTTCTGTCAAAATATGAGCCAAAGGTCCCTCTGAACCACCAAGTTTAATGTTTTAATTTTTAAAATTTTCTATTGTAGTGAAAGGTATTAATCAACCCTACATCGCTACTGTTTCTAGTGTAGTTGGCTCTGTATTAATACATTGGTGTGAACTTAGTGGGCAGTAAAAGGGTATAAATATTTGTTTCTGTTTGTGTCCGTGCAATACAACCACATTAGTAACACCATATCTCCAGCAGATATCAAACACTAGTTTAGCATTGCAATCCTCATTTGAATCCATTTCGCTGTTGCCAATTATGATTAATTTACCATTGTTGTAAAATAAATTTTCCTCTTTTAAAACGCTTATTACGTAATCAAAGTCTTTTGCGTGTTTTGTTTCAATAATATATTGTGCAATGTTTTTATATCTTCGGTTTTTAAGTGAGTTAATTTTAAACGTTTTGTGTATATGATGATATGAAAAAAATGTGGTATTTCTGAAAGATAACTTTCAAGTAATCGTGAGCATTTGATGAATTTTATAACTATAAACTAATGTGTTTAAATGCAGATCAAAATGTTTGTTCACACTGTGAATGTGATCGCAAATATTATTCGGATTCGGCAATAGCATTTTATTTGCAGTGTAAAAAACTTTAATATGCAATAAATATAACGTTACACGCATTACGAGAATTTATTTCACTGACGCCATATAAAGTGTTACTAATTTAAAATATTTTATACGCCAGTATATTTTCTTCAATGTACGCAATACATGTATGAAATTGTCATATTTTTTATGAGTTTCAAATAAGTACATTAGGAAAATTTTCCACAAATATTGGCACAAATCATTTGATACCTGAGTAGTTTTGTTTTTTTAAGTTTATATGTGACGTATAATATTTTAGCCGTAGTTTAATTTATAATCTTTATTTACTTTATAACTTCACTTTATTTACTTTATAACTTCACGTCTTTCTAAAAGAAAGTTATGAGTCTTTTTTTCCAGTGAAAGCCTAATGATAACTACACAATGAATTTGTCTACTCATGTAATAGACACGAGTATAAAACGCCACTAAACTCAATATCGAGGGGTTATCAGTGTGATGACTTAATGATTTAAAAAAATGCAAGATCAAAAGCGATTCTCAACAAAATAAAAGGGGATTTCGTCCGGCCACGTTCATTATAAATTCTGAGAGAAATTAGTAAGTGTGATACCCATACGTTTTGTAACTCGGAAATCTATATATATAAATAAAAATGAATCGCCGAAACGTATGTACATGCATAACTTCCGAATGACTGCACCAAATTGGATAATTCTTTTTTTATTGGTTCGTTATTGTCAGGACAAGGTTTGTATAAAAGAAAATTTAAAAACAATCGTCTTCTATATAAATAAAAATGAATCACCGAAATGTATGTACGCGCATAACTTTGGAATGACTGTGTCAAATTCGATAATTCTTTTTTTTATTGGTTTGTTATTGTCAGGACAAGGTTTGTATAAAATAAAATTTAAAAAAAATCGAACGAAACAAGAAAATTTTAATATATTTGAAAATAAAATTGTAAATAGCATCACGCGTCTGCAGGCACTCTGGAATCAACTAGGTGGTAATTGCATAAATGAATGTGGGCAACTCATCAACATCTGAAAACAAGAAAAAAACATACACAAGGACAGACATGATTATAGCGATATCCATTAGTGGTTGCAGTATATTTTCAAACTTTTGTTAAAACCCTACACTTGGCCAATAACATGTGACATTCTGTGACATGATATATTTCAAAATGCCTCATATCAATGTTATTTCTCAATGGAAACCACGGGAAGGTGGTGGGTATCTTCCATCGGGATTGGAAAGGAAGAGGAAGTGGTTAGGTTAAAGAATTGAACTAAAATTAAGTGAAACACAATACAATAATATTACATGTAGACATTGGCATAGCCAGCATTTTTTGAGGGGAGAGCAAGCAGGAACCGGCGTAACCAAAAAAAACCATTTTCTTCACATTCATCTATTTTTTTAATTTACATAGTATTAAAAATCATGTAACATAAAATATTTGCTTTAATCATGGCTCAATATTAATACAAATCAATAGTAATATTCAACAATTTTTCTATCAATATAACTTGAATCATTTTGGATAGTTTTTTTTTGGAGACTATGCCACACTACCAAACACTGGCTACGCCCGTATATATAAAATATATATTTTACTCTACTCTCAATTTCATCACACAAGGACTCTGTAATCTATAAACAAGTTTACAAAAAATAAGTTCAGATTGATGAAATATTTCAATTATGAACATGACAAGAAAAGACACTTTAAGAATATGTGTTGTCATGTAAATAACCTTCCTACTGAAGCCGCTAAGGTCTTGCTGGTCGTTTCCCCTAGCAACTAAGCCTGAGCTTATACTTGGTTGTTCGACTCGGTTCGAGCTCATACTTGGTTGTTCTAGCTCACACTTGGTTGTGCTTTGGTTTCTTCGGTCGGTGTAGGCAAATACTGGCTCGGTGTAGCATCACTGTATAATAATTTTCTAGGCTGGAGACTTTTAAAATTTTCATTAATAAAGTGTCTTCCGCATATTCTATGTTTACGTCTGAGGAGGTTATTCCAATTAACTGCCCAATTCTCCCTGCCACACAATTTTCGCTCACAACATTGTTTAGTAAAAAATTCAATTTGGGAAACCAATTTACTTCTGGTAAATACACCTAACAATGTCTGAAGTAATTATAACGTGATCGGCGCCTATAACTAATTAAGAAACATCTTTAATTGCAAGTTTTCTTTCAAAGAAAATATTAAAAACTCATTTTAACCAGAATGCATTTGTTACATAGAATATTATTTTTATAATCGTGTTATTTGAAAAAATAATGCGTTCATCACAACATTACAAGAATTAATACTTGCGTATCAGAATACTTTGCAACTCTAAGAATTAAATTTTAACAATAAACGTCGCAAGACACCAATTGCTTTGCACCGCTGTGTAAAATTTATATTAATTTTTCACTACAAAATAAAACAAAAATCTTAATATACAACAAAACAAAATAACAAAGACCTTAACATATAACAACACAATAGCTACAACAAATGTTTACTTAATTAATATGCAAAACTTATATTATTAAGTATATGAAATATGTTTTTCAGTTCTTTCAGTTTTTCAGTTCTTTCAAACAGGCTCAATGTTGAGTGGTTAGCGTCTCTTGCATAGTGACACATAGCTGTCGCTAGAGGTCGCTGTATACATTAAACACTTACCGCCAATTTCATGGCGAGATGTTGTCACCAAATCGAGACCTGTTTGACCACACCCTGACTAATTCCATGAATTGCAATTATATTTAAAACTCAGGATGGAAAAGCCTTCGTTTTTTGTCAGATTGTTTTCCTGAGGTCTGTTAATTGTAGTATTAAATGTTATTAAGATTACATTTATAAGTATTGATGGCAAAACGAAGAAGATGCCATGTTCTCAAAATTTTCGGCCATTTTTTAAAGCGAGCCTCATTGACTTCCACAGAAAGCTGTCCCATTAGAAGTATCTTACTTGTGTAATTTGTCCACTATAAACTAAGATTGTGTGTCAGAAATACCAAATCATTACATGAGGAATAACATATCGTGAATAGTGATTTAGATCATGTTTTCAAGTCTCAATGTTTTTTCCAATTTTTTTTTCAAATTGATATCATATGCAGAAAATAAAGGCACGGGCTAAACACTTAATTTTTCTTACTAATGCCATATCAATTTCAGTATTCAGTTTTGGATTTCCAATTAGTCTAGCGAATGTATTTCCATCGTTAAAGGAAACATATCTTGATGTCGGACTATTTATCTACTTTAAGACCCTTTTTGATTTTACTTCTAGGCAGTGGCGTAACTATAGGGTGGCAGAGGTGGCAAAATGCCATGGGCCCTCGGCCCGAAAGGCCGCGAGCTCAGATATAACATACAATTTTTAACAAAATTTAGTATAAAATGTAAATTTTATATAAGTACTTAAAATCAATTCAAGTTAGACACAACTAAAGATCATATACAAATTTAAATAAATTAGGTATTAAGATATAAACGCATTCATAACAAAAGGATCAATTTTAGAACGCATCCATTGGTCGTTTCATTTTTTGTCGCGGTACTTTGGTGGCGGGGACTCCCCGAGCATCACTAGTTCGGATGAGCTAGCGATGCCCGGGGAATTCCCGCATTTTGTTAACTGAGAAAGTACTTTTTTCATGGCGCTGGCGGGCTAGCGATGCATGGTGTTAGGGAATCCCAGATTTATATTTTTTAAATACGGAGGGCTGTACTACGCATTTTTCGTTTCATTGTTATGACAAACGGTCATTTGTGTCTTTAATTATTATTTGTTTTTGTTTTATTGAACTTGTGAAGTAAAGTTAATTGTGAAAGTTAGATATCAACATGTCTAGTTCTAGAAAATATCTCTGAGTGGGAGCGAAAAACGAAAGAGAAAAAGGGAGTCTGAAGAAAAAAATAAAAAGGTACCTAAAATTAGTCAGTACTTTAAGAACAATAATTTTATTGATGACAAAATAAGTGAACAGTGCTCCCAAAGTGAATAATTGGATGTAAATAAACGTAACAGCATGGCGGATGCAGCACCTCACACCAGTGTATATCCAGATCCAGAACAACCACAACAAGCAAAAACCAAAGTGAATCATATTTTAGTATGAACAATATTGCATCTTCACCATTTATTACTGATATGGGTAATTTTAAAGAACTAAATGATCAAGTGAAACGGTTCGTGATAGATATAGATAAGATCTCATCATTTTTATCACCCAAATGTGACTGTTTCTGCTGAAAAATTTGTATTACTCAGATCTGGCAAAGAATTAAAAAAAAATGGTGCATGTAATGCAAACAAATTGTGATAAAAATCTTACTGCCTTTAGCTATAAAAAAGATATTCACACTTAACCATAGAAGGCACCCATTATGAGGTAATTACCCTATGTTTGAATTTTCATGTGAATATATTTTTTAAATTTTTATGGAAACTATTAAATACGAGTCCTTCTGAAAACCATAAAACTAATTTATGGTTAAACATTTTAAGAATTTTTAAAAAAAAAATAAAATTTTAATTTTTTTTTTGCAAATGTTCAAGCTGCCTGTAATTGGCTCTAACGTACGTGCGAGGTTAAAGGAATAAAAAGAATTTAAGGTTAGGAGCAACTTTAATTATGTTTGAAAATATTCATAAAAAATTGGGAAAACTTATTGTTGTCCTTTTTTATCACATTTTTCTTAAATGGCGCCAAATCAGTAGCAAAGGTAATTTAGAAAATATTTTTTTCTTTTGTTTTAATTTATAGATATTCTGTTTTGAAAAGTCTGTCACGAAATTATTTTATGCCTTTGGCGTCTATGGTTAATAAACATTATTAAAGTTTTTGCGACAATTTTTATTCTTAAAAGAAATGAATTTCAATTTCAAATTATACCATAGAAATGAATTATACCATAGAAATGAATGAACAAATCACGGCGATGTAAAAAAAAGTATAGATGGACATTTTATGAAAAGTAAAAAGTATTACGAAAATTTTGCTTGTTATTGTTATTGTAATTTTGCTTGTTATTGTTATTGTAATTTTGCTTGTTATTGTTACAGTTTCTAAAATGATATAACTTACTTATCGATTAATCTTTAATTGTCATTTTGTGAATAACAGTTCGATGAAGGCGAAAAATATTTAAACCTACGAACAGGTTTTAACGTCGCATAATAATGAAGTGAACAGTTTTTCATTACATTTGTCAATTTTTTAAATTATTTGCTAGTTCTGACTAGTACATTTTTTTTCAGCACACACAGTCAAAGTTGGGTGACGAAAACTATGAAATCCTGAAAAGCATATTTTTGAATTTTTGATAAAAATTTTGTTTGATTATAAAGATCCTTTAAAATATAAAAAGAAAAACAAATAAAAATCATGATAAATGGCTATGCTTTACGCTCACGGCTGGCTAGAATGAAGCCCAATCTGAAAGTTCAATTCTCAACCATTTTTTAATTGGCAAATTGGGATTGAACTTTGGTAGTAACGCAGCAAACGTTGTTTTCTAAGTGGTCCAACATCTGTAACGTATAAGCATAGACTAGCAAGTTCACATATCTCCAGAGAAAATAATCCATAAGTGTGATATTTCACAATCGTGGAGGCCAATCAACAAGGTGAAATTATGCACTCATAAAACTTTTACTGCAATAAATTGATTATATCGCGTGCTGTATTACATGCTGTACCATCTTATTGAATACAAAGCTCTTCAACATTAATGCCATTTAATTGGGGAAAGAAAAAGTCAGTAATAATGGATTTAAGGTACTCTCCATTGAACTGTCATGTTCTCGCCTGCATCATCTTTGAAGAAATATGAGTTAATGATTCCACCAATCCATAAAGCAAACCAAATAGTGACTTTTTGTGGATGTAACGACGTCAAAATAATGGCACATGGGTTTCCTTTACTCCAAATCCTGCAATTTTGTTTACTGACGTGGTCATTCAACTGGAAAGGAGCCTTAACGCTGAACAAATTATTGGTCGAAAAAGTGGTTGAACATTGGACTTCCAGTTTGCGTTTCATTCGAGTCAATCGCGGCACTGAAGCCTGAAATCGTATTTAAACACAAATGACACATAAATTCCTTTTAAGTAAAGCCATTGCCATGGCCGTTATCATGAATTCTATTTTTTTATTATTAAGTCGTATTCTATTCATTATCGTTATAAAATATTACATGTGCGTTTAGAGAAAACTTGTAATATATTTCCATTTTTGGCGAGAAAAAACTTATGATTGGTAACATTCCAGTTTCAGACATTGGATTTACTGTAATGTGATACGAAAATTGGTAATCATTTGTGATATTGATATTTAAAAAAGAGTTTTAAAAAGAGGGATTGGAGACAAAATGAACATTTGTATTGTTCGTAAAGCTTTATTTTATCTGCATACATGTTTATGTGAACGAGTTACATTCTGGAATATTTTAATTGGTCGTATGTATGTTTAAATTTATTGAAAATTAATCTGTCATTATAAGGTAAAATTTGGTTGAAAATTTAATCAAAAATGTTTGTTAAGGCGATTGGTATCA
Source organism: Druceiella hillmani (assembly GCA_039881145.1). NCBI lineage: Eukaryota > Metazoa > Arthropoda > Insecta > Lepidoptera > Hepialidae > Druceiella > Druceiella hillmani. The sequence goes on along the minus strand of JAYKKI010000019.1, from coordinate 23,870,727 downwards.
CTAAAGCTAAATTTCAAAATACTGAATTTACATAATATTGCATTTCAAACTAAAAAATAAATAGTACTCGTCAAAGAAGTGTTAAAGATGTTGATACTTGAGGCATATTTACTGAAATAGGTATATGGAGCTAGTATTTTTGCATACTAGTACATTAAAATTATGTACCTAGTATACTGAGTATGGCCACGTGGACACTTGGCCCCTCGCCCCTTATTCATTGGTGAGACATTGCTTACGTTAGTTATTAAAAAAATTGTAATGAAGTACTTTGTTTAATACAATTTAAACCGTTTCAAAAATAGAGTAAATTTTCTTTACATAACAAAAAATAATTAGAATAAAGGAAGATGTCGAAGCACTTCCGCAGTCGCCCTTAGTTGTAAGACTGTTGTAATGCATCGTCTAAATACTTAAAAATTGATATGCTTAAGACCACAATGTAGGAATCAAAAATTTGGCAGCCAATATAACCGTACTGTGTATGTCGGAATTTTTCAATATGAAAATTAAAAAAAAGAACAAAAATAACACACGCAGGTTGTATTAAATTATACTGGAATAAAATATTATTCAAAAATTTAACGTAATTCTTGAAAGGACGCACTCCGTGTTAGACAGTGAACTCGCTCGGCCGATGCCGAAGGGAACCGAGTTTACCCGAACAGTGAACTCGCTTGATCGATGCTGAAGGGAGCCGAGTATTCTCGATTCAACGTCACTGGCCCGAACGGCAAAGCTCAGTTTCGTTCACTGTTCGGAAAAGTTTTCACTTCAAAAAGTGGGCAGGTGCGCTAAAAAAGTTTTCACTTCAAAAACTAGAAAACATGTTTTTTGAATTTTTTTTCATTACATGATTTAGTTGCTGATTCTTAATCGCTCATTAAAATTCCGTCATTGACCCAGTATTTATTTTGTGTTTGTATTTATACGCAAAAGAGAGATTCTTTTGCGATTCCTTTTGCTTATTCCGTTTTACCTCAATAATTTAAATTTTAGTCTTACCAATTTAAATTTTATTTAGTTGTTATCTTTTAGTAATTTTTCCATTAATACACTAACTATAGTTTTTTATTCTTTAGCTCACACTTTTAGTTGGACATTTACATACACAGTTCCGTTACAAAAAACATGACGGTTTGTTAAAAATCTTCGATTTCTAAATATAATATTTGCATTTTGGCTATTGTCGGGATTCGTAGTCCAGTCATGACGTCGGTAATAATTAAATTTTCCAGAATCCTCGTTTCATTATCTCGAGTTTCTAAAACAAAAATATGTATTGAAAAAAGTACATAGATTGGTCGATCTTAATTCTGTTATATTTTCATTTTCATTATATTTTCCTTTCAGTAGTGAAATTAAAAAAAACAACTTTATGAATAACGAAGTTATTTTTTTACTTATATTTACTTAATTATGAAATTACATAATCTAACCTCTCGAGAGAAAACTGGTAATTTGTCGAGTGACAAATTATATAGCATCGCATTACCATTTATTTGTTGTCGTAACTAGTGTGGAGTGAAGTTAAGTGCTTAAAGGTTAATGCGGTAATAAAACTAAGCAAACATTTTTGTGTTATGTAAATTGTTTCAGAATTTATAAATATTCTTTTAATATATTTAAAGATACAACGATATGACATTGATACGATTTAAGTGCTCGTTCACAAATTACTGAACAAACACTTATTACTTACATTTTACTGTACGACCATGCCGCAATACAAACAACTATCATACAATATATTAGTATGCTGTGACCTTCTCCATATGTAATTTTCATTAAAAACAGCATTCCGATACATAGAGCGGACAAAAGAATTCGTGTAATATGTTGGCGTTGCTCCTCCTGAATATTGCAATAATCAATGCTTTTAATGAATTACTGTGGCCGAGTTTAAACAGGAGTAATTATATTTTAAAGGTGATTGCGAACATAACCAACAAATATATTAATCTTAGTGTGCTATGACCTCCTCCATTTGTAATTTTCGTGTCACTAAAAAGAGCATTCCAATACATAGAGCGGGCAAAAGAATTCGTGCAATATGTTGGCGTCGCTCCTCCTGAATATTGCAATAATCGGTGCTTCTAATGAATTACTGTAGCCGAGTTTAAGTAGGAGTAATTATATTTGTAATGTGGCTGCGAACATTGCCAACAATATTTTAATTAAGATTGTGTGCTATGACCTCCTCCATTTGTAATTTTCTTGTCACTAAAAAGAGTATTCATTGGAATACTTTTTTTAGTGACGCTCTATGTATCGACATAGAGCGTACAAAAGAATTCGTGCAATATGTTGGTTTTGCTTCTTCTGAATATTGCAATGATCGGTGAATTACTGTGGCCGAGTTTAAGTAAATATTAATAATATTTAAGAAAATAACACATGCCGTCAATTAATATGTATGTTATTGAAACAAAATACGTGGAACACCTGAATTATTTATGAGGCATTATTTAAAATAAATTTAATTCAGTAAATTCATAGTAATATATGATAACAGATTCCATCCTAACAGAAATGTTTCGGTTAATGGAACTACTTTATTAGTAGGAACGTATTGTTTAATAAAATATCTTTTAAAAAACCGATTGCAAAAAAGTAGGTCCTAAAAAGTAAAAAATAATTAACTCAAAATAGGTATCTACTTATTCGTAATAAATAGTTAAGTTACTTATTTTTGAAGTCGGTACCAGCACTATCGGTTTCTTAAAATATATTTTATTTTAGAATTTTTTGTGATTCATAATATTATCACACTATAACTAATATTCAATTATTTTCTTTCTTAAAATATATACAATATTGTTACGTCAATGAAAGTCATTGACAAAACCTAGTATATATATATAATTTCCACTTTGTATAAAGTTGGTTATCAACAACACACAGAAAGGGACCAAAAGTAATAGCCGCCAATGGTTAGCCGTTAGCCATCGATATCAGATTTTGTAAAGTAATAACTAAATAGAAGCAAATAGATTGAAGCACCATTAATTTAATGCCATCCGTTAAGGATTTGCATTATTCATCTCCAGAACGCATCATCAGACCCTGATCTGGTCGACGGTGTAGTTACTTTGCAAAATAACAAGTACTAGCAGCAAATATCTTTAATCACCGTTGATTTACTAACATGCGTTAAGGAGTTCCATTGTTCATCCCAAAAACTCATCATCAGACTCTGATCTAATAATTGGTGTAGTTAGTTTGTAAAATAACAACTACCCGTAGCAAATATATTGAATCATAATTGATTTACTTTTTGTCATTTGTTTGTTTTTGTCAAGGAGTTCCATTGTTCATCCCTTCATCGGATCATCATCATATTTACATGGGACCGCCCCTAAAGTATATTCTTTCAAATAAACAAGAATCATCCAAATCGATTCACTGGGTAAAGAATTATCGCTCAACGTATATTATAAAAACATATTCCGATGAATTGAGAACGTCCTCCTTTTTTGAAGTTGGTTGAAAATAAACGAAACTAAGTTTTCAATCCACGTTTTATCCTATATTTCTAGGTCAATATCACACTAGGGATCCGAGAATTCTAGGAAAAATATCGCAAGATAAATGAAACGAATTGGGTAATGCATTTCCGAAGAAATTTGTAAATTTCATCACTGCAAATTTATAGTATCTGCATTTTATGCGCCACTTTTTATTATTAAAAAAAAAAAGAAAATAGAAAGTAAAAGCATACAACTTGTCGGCAAAGTCCCAACGGTCCTTGGCTTATTTTATTGCAGAAAATAAATACTACAATAGAAGTTGTAATTCGGACGGATGAAGAGTCATTTAAACTGACTCGTTAGGGGACTTATTTATGAAACGGGCCAATATATCACAAGGGTTTGTTTTAATGACAGCAGAGAGAGTAGAGTTTTTCCGAGAGGCTTATCCACAGAAAATGTGCAAGTACGCCTGGGCCTTACCCCCCCAGTCGACTGAGACCCTTATGGGAGAAATTAATAAAACTTTCCGATCGAACACTTTGTTTTTTCTTGTTTACTTTTTTGTTGATAATGAGCAGTATTTAAATCAACTTAAAAGAAACGAGAATGCAACGTTTATGGAACTCAAGATCTTCTGAGAGGTGTTCTGTATTTAGAGGTTTTTGCAATTGTTTTTGGTTAAGTTAGCAGATGGCATCCCAAGCATATGGTTTTATTACTTGCACTTATTTTGTGGATATGGTTCAGTACTACAAGGAGCAGTTCATATCAGGGAGCTCTCATAGGGTCACTGAAATATGACATGTACGATCTCAATTTTTTACAATTTAGAAGGCTATACAAGATGGTTTCGAGTTTGGAGGAATTTTTAATTGATAAGTTATGTAGCAGATGAACCAGATTTGGATGATAAGTGCAAAGTGATAGATGTTCACATCTATACAAAGTAATCGTTGCAACGAGACTTGAGTAGTTTAGTTGAGCACTCTTTTTCATTTGCCCATCTTTTGCGCTAGTAGCTTCTTTACATTTTCCCTGAAATATTGAGTAATATTTCCTCAATATTGCGACATTATTTATTTGAAAATCAATTGATTTCGATTTCTGCACAATTCTATTCTGCAAAAACCTTACCAGTTTAATTTAACTATCACTTTACTATGAGTCGATATTTTCTCTTTATACCGCTACATCGAGAGCTGTTTTGATTCCAATTTTATTTTTGGCTATACTTCGTTCCAAAATAAGAGTAAGGTTTTCAACACACAGGGGTTAAAGCACTTTCAAAGTTTGATGCGCCTGTGTCTAAGGCAGCGTTAAGTATTATTAGGAAAAAAAATTCATTGACTATTCTTATGCCAAGATTATTGTGTAAACTCCTCAAAATGGTAGTTCCCAAGACACAAAAATATTACGTTAATATAAAAAGATATATTTTTAAATGAGCACGTTTTCATAATAATTCTCGTACCTTTTCAACGACAAATTACACGGTAGCTTTGCAGACCAGCTTGGACGTGGTCACTTTTAATCCATTTAATACTTTGTTTAAAAAGGCCATACTATTTGTAAACAAGAATATTACCACTCAATAATATCCGAGAAATGTTATCTTGCTTGAACTTAATTACCGCACGATGCTAGGCTTGCGCGATTGTTGCACAACTTAGCAGTTGTAATGATTTGAGAACTAATGATGTCATAATGCTTAAATTAATTGAAAATATTTCATAAATAAAATACTAGTGCGTTATATTAATAACTTTCTATTATAATTCGAAATGTTTATGCTTAATAGGCCACTCAATCATAATGTTAATATTTTCTCCAGTTCCAAACCGTTTTAAGCTTGTAATTATTTTTGCACAAGCATATCGTTAGCGGTGGCCGATGGTGCAAATAAGAAATTAGATCACGGTCTCCGTACGTCATACAAAAACTATCCGGCCGGTGCTTGCAAACTTTACATGAGTCGTCGCATAATTTCTAAGGAAGATTAAACATTAGGATCCGTTCGAGATACGGGCGCACCCGAAAACTTTATTGTTACCGATATCGAAAGTTGATAATAATAAAGGTAATCGCAGAAACAAACAAACCTTAATCATAAAATCCATTAATTAATTTTAAATTTTCGTACAAAATCGAATTTTTCCAAATTTTTCATCATAATCGTATTTAAATTGACAGAAACTTAATTAGTTAACAAGTTGATCTCATAGCACAGATGTAAAGCTTTTCTTACATCATTTTACCTTGTATCTGTTACTTACTTTCTTACCTGTGCTTCCTGTTGGATAGATTTGAATATCGATGTCTAAAATGATGGTTATGGGTATGATACCGTCACTATAACTAGTTATGAATTTGATACCATCACTGTAACTGTAACTGGTTATGAATTTGATACCGTCACTGTAACTGTAACTGGTTATGGATTTGATACCGTCACTGTAACTGTAACTGGTTATGGATTTGATAACGTCACTGTAACAGCTTTTTTGTTTATTAACCATGGACACGCTAATAGTGAATCAGTTGATTCCAAAAAGTAATTAAAATTGTACAGATGTAATATTTTAGTCATAAAACTGGTAAAAGACTAAAGACATTTTCTAATAATGTTTTCCTCGCCCTTAAAGTTTGAATCTATGGATAAATACTTTAAATATAATAACAGGTAAATACTATAATAAACATACATAGGAAGATAATAAAAATATATAATAAATATACAATAATAAAAATATACCCAGAAAATGGTATAGCTGATAATATTTTTCACTCTGATTTTTAAAGCAAAGCTTATATGATAGAAGCATATAAATGACGTAAGCACGAAAGTGGTTACCACTTCAATACCAGAATAATTCTGAAATTAACACTTACACAGAGAATAGGTAAACAATAAAGACAGCGACAACTTCTAAATATGTATATATATATATATATATATATATATGTGTATATATATATATATATATATATGTATATATGTGTATATATATATATATTTATTTTTTTTTTTTGGATAAGAATTGATTTATTACAAACATTGTTGAGCCCGAAAACTCCGTATATATTAATACCCGTAACACATAGCGCACAAATATTATTGCTGCGTTCAGATGGATATAAATAAGATTTGTGTTCGCAAGATTTCAAAAATTCCTTGAATTGTTATTATAATTCAGGAAACAATGTTCCCATATTAGTACAAGGTATTTAAATACTTTTACAGTTAATACCTTGGTAAAATTTAATTTTATCAGAGGTGTACCTTCATTATTTTTACAGGCTTTGTACATTACTCGTCATTGATTCTGCAACGATTCCGAATCCAAATAAAATCTCGTAGTACAGATTCACGTGCATCTAAGCAATCATCATACTTTTTACGATTTGCTTGATTGATAAATCCTACAATATGTTCGATACATTGTTTAGATGTTTCGTTTGCGTTAAAGTCCAGTAAGTTAGAATGTTACTGTATGTAAATAATAGTAATAAGTTAGAATGTTATGTGTGTAGTCTATAGTTTTCGTTAGAGATGCGTCACGTGGAAAATAATTAGCAAGTGGAACGACTGGAGAAAACTGAGGAAGGAAAGTTAATTTTTTTATGTTTAATTTAAATGTACCCAAAGCTTCCATAGATGCCAGATAAATAAATTTTAAAGAACTGTTGGCAATTTTTCCCATGATGGTTATCTCGATGAGGTGGCATGAAGAAGGTATACTGACATCTTATGTATTTAAAGTATCAGAATCAGCAATCAACTGTACAATCTTACAGGATTGTACAGTTTTAAAGAACCGTTGGCAATTTTTCCCATGATGGTTATCTCGATGAGGTGGCATGAAGAGGGTATGCTGACATCTTATGTATTTAAAGTATCAGAATCAGCAATCAACTGTACAATCTTACAGGATTGTACAGTTTTAAAGAACTGTTGGCAATTTTTCCCATGATGGTTATCTCGATGAGGTGGCATGAAGAAGGTATACTGACATCTTATGTATTTAAAGTATCAGAATCAGCAATCAACTGTACAATCTTACAGGATTGTACAGTTTTAAAGAACCGTTGGCAATTTTTCCCATGATGGTTATCTCGATGGTATGCTGATATCTTATGAATAGGCATGAAGAGGGTATGCTGACATCTTATGTATTTAAAGTATCGGAATCAGCAATCAACTGTACAGTCTTACAGGATTGTACAGTTTTAAAGAACCGTTGGAAATTTTTCCCATGATGGTTATCTCGATGAGGTGGCATGTAGAGGGTATGCTGACATCTTATGTATTTAAAGTATCAGAATCAGCAATCAACTGTACAATCTTACAGGATTGTACAGTTTTAAAGAACCGTTGGCAATTTTTCCCATGATGGTTATCTCGATGAGGTGGCATGAAGAGGGTATGCTGACATCTTATGTATTTAAAGTATCAGAATCAGCAATCAACTGTACAATCTTACAGGATTGTACAGTTTTAAAGAACCGTTGGCAATTTTTCCCATGATGGTTATCTCGATGAGGTGGCATGAAGAGGGTATGCTGACATCTTATGTATTTAAAGTATCAGAATCAGCAATCAACTGTACAATCTTACAGGATTGTACAGTTTTAAAGAACCGTTGGAAATTTTTCCCATGATGGTTATCTCGATGAGGTGGTATGAAGAGGGTATGCTGACATCTTATGTATTTAAAGTATCAGAATCAGCAATCAACTGTACAATCTTACAGGATTGTACAGTTTTAAAGAACCGTTGGCAATTTTTCCCATGATGGTTATCTCGATGAGGTGGCATGAAGAAGGTATACTGACATCTTATGTATTTAAAGTATCAGAATTAGCAATCAACTGTACAATCTTACAGGATTGTACAGTTTTAAAGAACCGTTGGCAATTTTTCCCATGATGGTTATCTCGATGAGGTGGCATGAAGAGGGTATGCTGACATCTTATGTATTTAAAGTATCAGAATCAGCAATCAACTGTACAATCTTACAGGATTGTACAGTTTTAAAGAACCGTTGGCAATTTTTCCCATGATGGTTATCTCGATGAGGTGGCATGAAGAGGGTATGCTGACATCTTATGTATTTAAAGTATCAGAATCAGCAATCAACTGTACAATCTTACAGGAATGTACAGTTTTAAAGAACTGTTGGCAATTTTCCCCATGATGGTTATCTCGATGAGGTGGCATGAAGAAGGTATACTGACATCTTATGTATTTAAAGTATCAGAATCAGCAATCAACTGTACAATCTTACCGGATTGTACAGTTTTAAAGAACCGTTGGCACTTTTTCCCATGATGGTTATCTCGATGAGGTGGCATGAAGAGGGTATGCTGACATCTTATGTATTTAAAGTATCGGAATCAGCAATCAACTGTACAATCTTACCGGATTGTACAGTTTTAAAGAACCGTTGGCAATTTTTCCCATGATGGTTATCTCGATGAGGTGGCATGAAGAGGGTATGCTGACATCTTATGTATTTAAAGTATCGGAATCAGCAATCAACTGTACAGTCTTACAGGATTGTACAGTTTTAAAGAACCGTTGGCAATTTTTCCCATGATGGTTATCTCGATGAGGTGGCATGAAGAGGGTATACTGACATCTTATGTATTTAAAGTATCGGAATCAGCAATCAACTGTACAGTCTTACAGGATTGTACAGTTGATTTTAAAATAAAGGCGTCACGATATCGAGGAAACATCACGGAATATTACAGGAAAAATTGAAAGAAGCCTTTAGGAGAAAATACGGATAAATGAACAAAGGTGTGTTTCTGCTGCAAGATAACGCATCGGCAACGAATCATAACTCCATCTACATTAAAATTCCGAAGTAGTCCTTGGTGGTCATTGTTATTTTAACATTTTGGGAAATACTTTAGCTGAAAACAATTTCAAGGCGAAGGGGTTTCACCTTCTTTTCAGGGCAAAGACACAATTTACTTTTCTAAGGTTAACTTCGAGTTCCAAAAATTGTTCGCTTAATTTTTTATTAATTTCGTTTACAATACTGTCATTCCACAGATTTTATACTTCACAATGTAAATGCCACTGTGTAATATTTTGAAATAACATAGTTAATAAAAAATACTTAAAATGGAAAAACGTACTAATTTAATTCCGTTTATTGCAAAATACTCACTCTGCAATTGCAAAATACTCAATCTGTTTATTGCAAAAAACTCTGAAAGAGAAAAATATCCAAAAGAATCAAAAGTGTAATTATATACTTTACGACTACAACGATACTCACTTGCATGGAGTATCGTTGTAGTCGTGAAGTATATAATTACACTTTTGATTCTTTTGGAGATTTTTCTCTTTCAGGGTTTCTTTTGTAAATAACACTTACTAAATGAATAATAATAACACGCACCAGACTAATTGTTTGTTCTTTATAATAATGTTGTTCGGTATCAACGACTCTGGTAAGTAGTTTATAGTCATTAAAAAAAAATAACTTTTTTAAATAATTACAAATTTTAAACTTGGATCGATAGTTATTATGTTTCCTGATGGCTATCTAATGCTTTCTGGACATTAAAATATTTATTTTTAAATGAATAATTTTGGAAAGTAAATACTTGTTTTTCTTCAATTAATTATTAGTTTTGACGCCATTCCTAAACATTACTTTTTTAATGTACACACATTCATTGTAATTTTTAAAGTGAATATGGGCGAAATAATAGTTTTGATGCAACAATGAGAAAAAAAATTACATATTTTATCAACGGGCATGATCATATAGCAAAACAGCAGATAATTTAAATTGATTAGGGAGAATGTATCTGGGTCATAGCATACATCGGCATGTTATTAGCAAGGGCCATTCGATGGAGACTAGTAGAGGCAAATATGTTCGGAAGACTTGCTTGAAAAACTCTATTATTGAAAAGTGAACACAGACTGTTACGGTTAATTTTGCTAATATGTACGTATATGGGCCAGTAATCAAATACTATGCAGGAGTAGCCATGTTTTAAGTATCTATAAAACATATTTCATTTCATAAATATGTTTCCATAAATATATTCTATATTATGCAATTATTTTACTAATTAAATATATTATATTTATAATTTTTGTGTACTCGCATGTCAACATTAACTTTGGGAAAACAATCCCATGAACATATAAGTTACGCGGACTTTATGAAAAATCTTACATATTTAGTACTGATGTCCGTAACTAGTTGTCTACAATTTAATTTCTATCGTAATATTACGTAGTATTATAGTAATACACTTTTATTTATGTTCCATCGATCAGAGTCTCTCAAAATCTCAAAAGATTATAGCCATTAACAATCTAGCAGATCCTACATCTTAAGTCTTTAAGTGGTAGGTGTGCCCTTTTTGTTATGCCATTGTAACTACGACGTAGCTCAAATTTAAGGTGATGGAGCCAAGTTGTATTGCTGGATACACTCCAAAATTGGAGTGTGTTCCGTACCAGGTGCAAAAAGCATTGATATACTTCAATGTGCCGTTGTTTCTGAGCCGAACGTAAGCTTTCTTGGTAACTTGCATTATGTCACGCTACGGTGATTATATAAGATCTTCAATATGGCAAATGTTGATATTTCTATTAACATTATAATAAATTTCTTTTCTGTTTAAATTGGTGTATTTTTCTTTTCTTTTTTTTCTTTTTTGAACAACATTTGATCTCGAAAAACCGCACAATGGTTGAACTAAGATAAGTAAGTTACGCAAAACTATTTTGTTTTGTTCTTTTCGTTTTATATACAAGAATGAATATTTTTATGGGTTTTTCTTTTTAACATGCTGGAGGTAATGCTTATTGAAACAAAAATATTCTTTCCTTTTTAAAATAATAATGTTTAAAAAAATAGTGAAAAGAGTTTACAACACGTTTATGTAAATATGTGTACATAAACAAAATTGGGCAATTGAAAGCTTTAATTTCCCGTACTAAAGCTTCAGAAATTAAATTTTGGGGGTATAAATTAAAAAATGTTTCTTCATAAAACTGTTCAGTGGCTTTTTCATAAAGCTCAATTATCGAAATTGGATAAAAATGATAGTTAAAAAAATAGAACTCTTTATCACTAGTGATGTACATATCAAGTGTAAATAGCATCGTTTAATTGTTATATATCTAGGCTATACTTGAGCACACGTAATTATTGGACACCAGAAATTGAAAAAATGATCGGAATCATATGCCATATCACTGTATTCTTCTCAACTCTAAATTAATGTTCCAGTAGAGAAAAAGTAAAAGTAAAGAGAAGCAAAATGGAAGTAACATATATATTTCTTAAGAAGATAATATTGCCGTTTTTAAATATTGAATATATTTGGCGTTAATTTTGTAGAAATTCATTATTCACAATTAAATGAAACTACGTGATGTAGTATTATTTCTACTTTCTTTAAGTTCTTTACCACAACCTAGGTTCCATTGTATTACAACATCTTCAGGTGGGCTATTAGCACAGGTCTTTGAATCTTTGCTAATAGCCCACCTGAAGATGTGATAATACAACGAAACCTAGGTCGTGGTAAAGAATTTAAAGAAAGTAGAAATAATATATCACATAGTTTCATTTAATTATGATTACCGTTTTTATTGGATTAACCAGTTTTGCAAAATGAATATATTTTATAGAAAGAAAAAGTAGTGACAAATGCTATAAGATTCTAACTTGTACCTATTAATACACTTTAGGCTCAGTATAACAGTTGTTATTTAATATCGCTGATAAGAAAAATGAGACCTATCAATACACGTGGAAGGAAGCTACACTATGTGATAAAGACCACACTTCTTTGAGCTCATAAAGATGCTTCTTCTTCGTTGGAGACTTATAGACAGTACTAGAATTGTTGAACCCGATCAGATCACATTTCGTAGACAAAGTTTATGTGCAAGACACGAAATTTCGCGAACAAAGACCTGTGCCTATAATATGAAAAGGGAACTGTGACATCAGAGCTTAAAACTAAGTGTCACGTATTGGAAAAATGAGAAGGGAAAGCGACTTTCTTTAGGACCCATTCGGAACAAATTACGAAAAGTTTAATTTCTGTCGCAATTGTATAGGTAAATCGTGAGATGTGTAGTGTGATATTTAGTCTTTACTTGTTATGAATGATTGTGTATTGTGATGTTTACTCTTTACTTGTTATGAATGATTGTGTATTGAGATGTTTAGTCCTTACTTGTTAATAATGATTGTGTGTTGTGATGTTTAGTCCTTACTTGTTATGTCTGTGTATTGTGATATTGCGTATTGTGATATTTAGTCCTCTGTGTGAATGTATGTGTATAGTGATATTTATCCTTACTTCTCATGAATTTTATAAATAAACAAAATAAGAAAAAAAACAGTGAAAAGAAAACGTACATGACCAGAAAATTTGCTAAGAATTTTTAAATAGGTTTTAATATATTTTTAAATAGCATATCATCAAGACCTAAGACTTTAATTCATAGATTTTCGTAAGTCTCTACATTTTAATGAAATAACAATTGGTTGACTTGGTAATTATACTTTGGCTATTGGTAAGCCCAACAAAAAAAAGTTCGCTATTTATAACTGAATTAAATATAAGTCTTTGTTTATTTACAAGGAAACTATTTACTGAGACCAAACTTATGTCAATGTTTCGTCTTGATTTCACTTTTTTTACTATCGCCTCATCTCATCCGACTAAGCGTCATTCACATGTTTTTATGCACTCAAGTACCCTTTTTGAAATATATTGGTGGCAGTCTTACTTTCTAAGGCTGTAAGTGTCATTTCTGAACGAGAAATCGACTTCGATTTGGTTCTGTTTACTTGCTAGCATATAGTTTTCATGAGCAGTAAATAGACTATGTCTGCGGCACTTTGGAGAAATACAGATTATTTGAAATGTGATATTTCAAATAATCTGTCTTCTGTGGACTTGGAGTTTAGAGGAATTAAATGTATGAATAACAGACTGCCTCTTATTTCAGTCTAACACTCTAAGGGATCCTAGGGAACTTGTTCACTTCAATTATAGGCAGTTTATCAATTTTTCTCAAATTTTTCTAAACCCTTCACATTTTTTTCACCATTAGTTTTGAATAATTCAGATAGATCTATGTGAATGCATATCCATGTCGTGTTTTACATCGAAACTTCACTTATGATGAATCTTTTATATCAAACCTGACAACTTAAAGTACTTCGTCTGAGAGCTTTTTGTGCTTTGGCGTTTCTTCTGAAAGCTTCAATTTCTACTAGGGTTGTGATGGCTATTTTTTATTTAAATGAAAATGGACCCAAATTTTCAGGGATTTATTAAAAAAGCTCTTATCAGTACCATCAGTTCCACTTACAGTATTTTTACAAGTATTTTACCCCTTTTTCGCAACCGTTCAAATGCACTTTTTTGTCATTATTTGGTTGGTTTCACGTTTCTTGTAAATATAAATCAGTTTTTTCTTCCTCTGCACAATTGATTTCTTTATAACCGTTTATAGTATTCACTGCTTTTAAAATGTTGAAATATAAAGGTTTTCAGGGGCCTCATTCTCATAAAAAAAGTTTTCATTCACTCAAATCGGCTTCTTTCATCTTTACAGTTTTAAAAGCTTTTTACATAACTTGCGTCTAATTCCTCGTCGATTAAAATAAGTTAAAATTTCCGTTAACTCGTATTTTAAATAAATTCGAATCTCGTCGTAAGGCGAGGCTGTCTTTGCTGAGTATTTTAATTAAGATGAGCGAAAACTCGACTTTGAAATGGCGACAAGGGTTGCTGTTAAGCACGGCTCATTCCCATTGTATATCGATAGGGTGGATTGGGTTGAAGTAGGACTCGCATTGGAATAGTTGCATTGGCATCGCCTGATGGGCTAACACCATACGTAATCAAGCATGTTTCAATATATTTACCAAATCACTGACATTAATAATAATTTTTTTTCTTAGTTATGAAATTTATCCATCAGTTTGGAAGATTTCCCAAGATGACTCCTGTTTTCAAATCTGGTTCTAGGTCTGATGTAAACAATTATAGATCTATCAGTTTTGTTTTCATTTGATAAAGTATTCGAAATTATTCTGAATCGCTGTATCTGTTTGCAAATCCAATCCTAGCTGATAAACTGCCAGCATGGTTTCTGCCCAAAGTGTTCCACCGTAACTAACTTCACTAATTTTATGGATTAAAAGCTGAACCGAGGTTGACCAGTAGGTGTAACTTATTTTGAGTTTCAAAAAAGTATTTTACTGAGTCGACACTGATATTTTACGTATTAGTTGTTGGAGGCAGAAATGTTTTCTTTTTTGGTGTCATCTTTGTAGTAATTTAAGTCTACTTTTGTTTCTAACTAAGATAAATGACTTGCGACCAGATTTCAGCGCTACACGCTACCTTCTGTTAACCAATGATTTAAAACTCTCCTTAAGTATGAATAGCCAATCTGATAATGAGCTGTTCTAATGTAATATGGACCCAGAATTCCAATGAAGTTGGAATAATAAGTTACATTTTAAAGTAAAAAATGATGACATACTCCCGCTTATGTATCCCTCTTGTCCATGGTAGGATCTTAGAACGATTTCCGTCTGTCCCAGGCCTCGGTGTAATTATGGATAATCATCTCATATCTACAGCAATATCATCGAAATCTGTCAGAGCAAGTCTACAAGATACTAGCAATTGTCGTACGGTATTCTCATGATATCGAATGTATCGTAGCTTTATATAATTCTGTGGTTCGTACTATTCTTGAAACAAATGGAGTCATCATTACAAAATGTAATACAAAAGCCGATTGAACTTTCCTCTTTTAAACTTTATCGATTTGAACTTTATCCTACCAAATTTATAATGGACATGGTCGAATATAATTCCCTCCAGCTCCGATGGAAATTGCTTTTGATCGTGCATTTTTATTAATTATTAAATCACTACGTCTAGTTGCTAAATGCTGCTGACTGATATAATTGAGCATGATGTGATAGATTATTTATCCTGGTTAGATCCATTCATTATTAAAATAAACTAATTAATATATATTTAGATAAGTTCATTAACTAAAAACTTCTGAATAAATTTCATTCCCCATATTCAGTTCTTACGAAGATGATCAGGTTTGAACGTGAGGAGTAACGAAAATGATGAATTTTATGGCACCTATTAGGTATTTAAATGTAATTATTGATTAAATATAGTCTATCTCTTCTCTCCAAATACTTTTTAACTTTATCTGACACTTGATATTTTACTTTTGTGAAGCTGTGTCGCGATTTGTTTTGGTTATTTGTAAAGTTGGTATTTTCCAGTAGTTCTAGCCTCTTAGGATATTGATCGTCAATCCATAAGCAAACCTTGCGATTGGAGTCTGACTTCGAAGTCAGACTCTAATTCTGAAGTCAGACTCTAATACCATCAAAAACCAATGATTTTTTTGTTTAATTGTTTTTTGAAGTGAAAATTTCTTTAGGCGCGTTGAGCGATTTTTGGTAGGGGAAAATGTTACGGATTCGCGTCTCTGACATATTAATACCGTATGGTATATCTGTAGCTATTAGTATGACATATTGTGCTTGGCCAGCAGTGAAAGCATAGATGTACAATATATATATATAAATATATATATGTATATATATATATATATATATATATATATGTATATGTATATATATATATATATATATATATATATATATATATATAACACATTGTATATAAGCGACTGTATGATTTGCGCGTTGGACGCTATTTAGATGTCTGTTTTTGTTCGCGTTACTGACTTGCTGTAACAGCAGTATATCTGTAGCTGTAAGGGTGACGTGTTATACAACAGTAGTGTTGTGTATATCTATACAAGTAAAATTGAAATTGACTACGTGGAAATATCAATGTGCGTATACCGTGGATTGTTTAAATTGTGTTTTAGTTTGATTATTACTTTAATTATTTCATTGTAGGATCACAATATAACAGTGAGCAGTAAATATGTTAATATTTTTATATAGAAAAACAAGTAACAAAAACATAGCATTTATTTTCAAGTATTTCCAATATTCGTATCAATATTTGCCTTTAAAAATTTAATATTATTTATTTTTAATTTTTTTTAATGTTTGACCTCTGCAGTACATCATGCAACGACTATTTCATAGTGGCTTAGGAGTTAGCTTACTAGCGTGGTGAAACAGATTTCTAGTTGTTCGATAATATTTTTGTCCCAGATTTTAAAATTAAAAATTTTATAACAAAACCACTATTAAGTTTTGACTTCTGTCGGCAATCCCCATGACAGACTATTTTTTATAAAAATGTCATATTTTTATGGAATTAAAAAATTTTTTTTTTGTAATTTATTTATTAATTTATTAATTTATTTCAATATTCATGTTATAATATCTCTTTATTGCCTAATGCAAAAAATACGCCTCATAAAATATATGGAAAATAACTGAAATTAAAATTGTCGTAAAAATACAAAAAATAACATATTTAGACAACTTGCATTAAAATTAAATGATGATCTATTTCCAAGTCCAGATATGTTAGGAAAATCCTGTGAATTTAAACGTAATTTGACAATGTGTGAAATAACAAATGTTATCAGTAATTTTTTTTAACCATTTGGGTATTTAATATATAATATAGCTTGCAAATTATTTGCTTAAATGTGCTTGCCGATTAATCCGCAAGCATCATCTATTAGATATAATTATATCAGTTGTTAAAGCTCATATCGAGGATTCCTGATGCCAACGCATATGCTGTTATTAGATCAGTGCATAATTTTTTTTTTTTTAAATAGTACCAACATAAAATGGTTTAATAAAAATAAATTGAAGAGTGGAGTAAATTTAATAATAATCAGATAATAATAAAAAGATAAGGAAAACTTAAATAAAAAATTAAAACATTTAATATATCGACCAATGAGAATAGAAGGCTGCACGATGCTGTTGTTTCAAAGATTTATTTACCTCACATTAGACTCATCCAGTGACATAACATTATTGTATTTATATTTGTAGTAAGTTATAATATACAATTATAATTGACAGATTAAAATTTTGTATATTTCAATATTAAAAAAAATTGAAAACATGTCCATCAATATAAAAAAAAGGTATGCTGGTACCGCTCAAGATCAAGAAAACAAAATATTATGGGGGTGAATGATCCTTGAATTCCAACTACAGTTGTGAACCTATGATTGAAAATAACGAAATTTTATTAGCTTGTTTACTGTACTCTATTTAGGTTACAAGTTTTCAAGTAATATCCTGATCTTATATAAATATTGAATAAACTAGAAGGCAACGTTGAATCAACAATTAATATTTATGGGAGAAGATTTTTGATCGAAATGAAGGAAGTTTTAATCGCTAACTTCACCGGTCAACGTGATGTTACTGAACAAGTTTAAGTTATTTAATATAAGATTATAATGAGAATCCAAAATTTTTTATAAAAAGTGCCATAAAATTACTGACTTTCATTTCAAATTACATATATTTATAGACAAAACAAGCTTAACTAGATAGCGGAAAGAGTAATTTATAAATGACAAAACTCTTAAAATATTCTTAAATGGGTAAAAAATCACTATGGTCGACAATTAGTGCCATAAAACTGGAAAATTTGTCGAACGTAATGCAGTAATATATGAGGACAAAAATATATACTACCTAAAAATCTACGACCATCCCCATCAATCAATCATCGCCTCATCTCTATTTCCTGCAATTATCCATTACAGTATAAAGTACCGCCTGGTTAATAACGTAATGTATCAGGAAAAATACAAACTAATACACTACAAGAATAAAGTACCTAATGAAACGCGGTATGCGGTTTTAGAATCGACTGACGTTTTATCCTTTATTACTTCCTTAAATTAATACATAGTTGTCAATAGATGGCGCTACTTGTTAGCTGGATATACATGATCGTCAGCAGATGGCGTTATTTGTTATCTTTATTTTAATACATTAACAGTACCGGAAAAAGCGTGTGTGTAGTTACCTTCTCTCTCAAGAAAGTAACCATAGACTAAACGTGTTTTATAATCATATTGCTAATCGTTACGATGCTCTAATTTTCATCGAGGAACTTTTTGACAATGAGGTAAGTAGTAACGTGAAGCCATTCTTCATTGCACTTAATCTTTTAAGGATGGAGGAATTACATGAGCTGATAGAGTCCAGATCAAATATTCTCGGCGATAACGAATATGCTGCTACTGGAACACTGATGCTGTATCACTGTCGCAATATCGATAATTATCTTCGCGATAGAGATTATCATAGATATAAATTCGAATTAAATTAATCTCTAGGTAGTTTTAAGAGATTCAATGACTTGTAATTATTAAACATTTAACAGATGGCACGCGAGGGCCGTGGTCATCATATTTTCAACTAAAAATGTAATCGTCTATATATATTGACTCTTTAGCTTGCACAGGCCATATTCTGGATAAAATTTTATTAACAAATGCATTTTTTTTGTAAATAATTGGAGAAACCTATCCTAAAAAGTCAACTCATTACAAAAAGATAATGTATGTTTGGTGGGATATTCATGGAATCATATATTAGGAAATAATCCATATTAATACAATCATTATTGCAACAGTGCACTACAATCAACTTCTAAGTCCTTCTTTCTGAATGTTAAACATTGCATGAATTCCTCCATTTAAATTATTAGATGTAGGTTGGGAAATGATTCCACATACCATTATTCCTCAGATCTGGCGCAAGATTAAAACTTTGATGGTGATAACATTTCATTTTTTCTTAATTGTTAGAGACAAATTCCATCATCTCAATTGAAAATCGTGCGAACATTGCAGCGAGCAAAAAGCTGGTAGATATAAAGTTAGACAAAAATAATTTTGCTAAGCGAGTCTATAACACGACTCTTTTAAGCAACACATCCCGACAATGCAAAACAACTGTGTGACACTTCACACTGGGACCGACTTCGAGAATTCGTTCAATTTATTGAATTTTTCAATTAAATACTTAAGAGCTTCCATTTTCACGTTATCCGTTCCCTGCCGAATAGACGAAGATAAGTAGTCGGCAATGATGGTGCACAGTTTATTAGTTCATTTTCTATACGACACAAAAAATTCAGAAAGTAATTTTGCCTCTTGGTACGAATCATTGTATTATACAATTGTTCAATATAATCATATTTAAATCGACCACATTTCTTGCAAAATTGAATTAATTTACACTTACAATTCATAGTAGTTAACCCAGTGACAATTTGATTGGAATGAGTGAAGGTTGCTAATTTTATAAAGTATAATATATTCCATGACTAAAATAATTATAATAATTCCAATTTTGAAAATAATAAATTTTTTCAGTTTGAATAAAAAAATATCGCATTTCTTGCTAAATTGAATTAATTTATACTTACAATTCATAGTAGTTAACCCAGTGACAATTTGATTGGAACGAGTGAAAGTTGCTAATTTTATAAAGTATATTATATTCCATGACTAAAAAAAATTATAATAATTCCAATTTTGAAAATAATACATTTTTTCAGTTTCAATAAAAAAAGACCGCATTTCTTGCAAAATTGAATTAATTTACACTTACAATTCATAGTAGTTAACCCAGTGACAATTTTATTGGAATGGGTGAAGGTTGCTAATTTTATAAAGTATATTATATTCCATGACTAAAAAAATTATAATAATTCCAATTTTGAAAATAATAAATTTTTTCAGTTTGAATAAAAAAATATCGCATTTCTTGCTAAATTGAATTAATTTATACTTACAATTCATAGTAGTTAACCCAGTGACAATTTGATTGGAACGAGTGAAAGTTGCTAATTTTATAAAGTATATTATATTCCATGACTAAAAAAAATTATAATAATTCCAATTTTGAAAATAATACATTTTTTCAGTTTCAATAAAAAAAGACCGCATTTCTTGCAAAATTGAATTAATTTACACTTACAATTCATAGTAGTTAACCCAGTGACAATTTGATTGGAATGGGTGAAGGTTGCTAATTATATAAAGTATATTATATTCCATGACTAAAAAAATTATAATAATTCCAATTTTGAAAATAATAAATTTTTTCAGTTTGAATAAAAAAATATCGCATTTCTTGCTAAATTGAATTAATTTATACTTACAATTCATAGTAGTTAACCCAGTGACAATTTGATTGGAACGAGTGAAAGTTGCTAATTTTATAAAGTCTAATATATTCCATGACTAAAAAAAATTATAATAATTCCAATTTTGAAAATAATACTTTTTTTCAGTTTGAATAAAAAAAAATGAATGAAAGATGCGCACGGAACTATTAGCAGAGAAAAATAAATATTAGAAGTGATTTACATATGTTTCTATGGATTTTAAAAATCATCCACCTGTTGTGTATATTTAGTTTTTCCATTTCTAACGAAATTAATATAATTTGATATGAAATGAAAAGCTAATAATTTATCCGTTTTGCTATTATTCATAGATAAAAATGATATTTGTGTTTAATGCAGTTGGTAGATACAACATGTACTTACTTATATATATATATATATATATATATATATATATATATATACATATATATATATATATATATATATACATATATATATATATATATATATATATATATATATATATATATATAGGACACATAACAGCATTAAAACCGTAATCAAAAGGCGGAGTCTATCAAAACACGCCCCTAAATATATTTATGCAGTGGTAACTCGTATCTCAGTATAAATATTTTCATATTCATATATACATATTTCATATTACATATATTTTCATATCGACCTAAACTTCTATTTCATTTATATGTATTAGTAAAGTAGAACTGAAAACTTTTTGTGTCTTTATTTATGTTTAGTTATTTTAACTACGGTTAAAATTTTATTTGTGACAATTGATTATTAAGAGAAAATGTATGAATTTATGTATGTATCTGCATGTACTATATATTTCTAAATAATATTTTATTTTTTAAATAATTTCTGATGCACATTTTGTGATTAATTTTCCTACCCTTGTAATGATACAAAACATTTAAATAATAACGGATTATTGATTTTGCTAGAACTAAAACAAGGTTTGCGTCCTGTTCAGATGTACCCAACTGTATCTGTATCTTCGAATTTAGAAGCCTATAACTGGCTTATTTTTAAATCAATTTTTGAATTTTCTTCAAGACTGGTTTTTAATTGACTTGTATTTTACAATATTGTACGAAAAATATCAAAATTTAGAATGAGACAACTACAGGATTGTGAATTGATTTGAATTTGAAGTAATGTAGCCTCTATTGTTGCCGTTATCTGATCTGTTTACTTAGAAATGCTCAGTTTGGATCCTTACAATATATTATAAATGTTACTTGTTACTTTCATTCAATGATACTTTCATCGAGATGTTTTGACCAAGTAACTATGTTACTTTGGACTCCAATGTTTAGATGCATCTGTTTTAACCAATTTCTATAAATGGAGAATAGATAGTTGATTTATTCAGAAAATAAGTGTAATATGAAAAAGAATTCTTCCGTATATGTCGGATATGGTAAGGACACATTTATTGAATTCGCTTACCTGAATGTGTCTGACGTCAAAAAACTTTAAATTAGATAACATCAATGGAAACTTGAAAGCGGTCTTAAAATTAAAATTATTTATCTCATAATCATCATATATATTAATACGCTAAGGTTAAGATGTTACACTCCCCTTTTTAGAAAAAACCTCACAACTAATCCACATAAACGTATATATTAATACGCTAAGGTTAAGATGTTACACTCCCTGTTTAGAAAAAACCTCACAACTAATCCACATAAATTATATATCATTTTATAGATAATTGCTTGCTCTACCGGCATCCACAACTAAAAAATTTATTATTGCTATTGTTTTTGCAAATTAATTAATTATTAAAATTATATACACAAAACAGAAATGCTGCCATCTAACGGCTCAACGTCAATATGATTGACGGTCGGTAAAATTTTTGTTTAATTTCAAATCCACTCTCGTATAAATAAAGTGGCGCTTTAGCTCAATACTTTTGATACTTGCGTCTCTATATGTCAATTTTAGTAAAATATTTGTTTGATCTGTCATCTGAGCTTCATAATGGAATAAATAATGCGAAGACTTCGCATGGGTCACGCTAGTAAACTATTATTAATCGAGACAAATTTGAACTGTTTTAAAATCCAAACCAACTTTACACTTTTGTGTTAAACAAACGTAAAATTAAAATAAATCGTCACGGTGCTCTTATAGATAACATCAAAGGAAACTTGAAAGCGGTCTTAAAATTATTTATCTCAAACCAAATCATTATATATCTGTAGGAAAGAAAAATATAAAAAGTGATAATCGAGACAAATTTGAACTGTTTTAAAATCCAAATCGACCTTACAATTTTCTGTTAAACAAAGGTAAAATTTAAATAAATCGTCATGGTGCTCTTATAATGGGATATTTCTGAAATTTGCAAATTATTTTTTAATGACAATGTATTGTTCAGAACCTGTAGTCAAGCGATACTTACTTATTTTTAAATATCCTTTATTTTTAAATATATTTTAATTTTAAAATGTATTTTAAATATCCTTTTTTCCTGAGTTATACAAATTTCGTTTCAACAAACCTAAAGGCTGAGGTTCCTTATATCATGGCAAATGGTAACCGAAAGTATAAAATTTATAACTTTACTCTTACGGTAAACATTTATTCCACGCCACTGCGTATCTACAAAGAGGTTAACGTACAAAGGTTTATAACTTTATTAGGATCACAAAGTAAATCTAAAATGTACACGCTGCTGGTGCGTATATTAATAATTCGATAATATTTTAAGCCTGAAGGGCTTACAGAATTATAATATATATTTTATAATAAAAACGAGAAAATTTCAAATTGAAGCAATCAATGTCATATGTTACATACCCGTAAAACGCAATACCTGAGAAATTTATTTATGAAGCGCATACATAGTCACGACATTTATCCATTTTTGGAAAAATAATTTTTGAATAATTAATTTATATAAAATTCGAAATTCACATAAAACATAATTTTACGAAGTTAACAATTCATTTTATTAATATAGCATGCTGGTGACATGATAAATACAGACATATGAAACAAATGCGACCTCGCTCGAACTATTACAAGTAACGATGAAAAAACGGAAATGAAAATATGACAGTCTTTATGATTTTCGTTAGATATTGTCCGGATTACTTATGTGTCATCTGCTTCTTAATATTATAAATCTGTGAGAAATATATGTATGCACACATATATCTACACCTATATGAAGTTAACAGTGGCATCTAAAACTACATCGGCTCCGCATGTACCACAATATCTCTACGATAAACACTAACAAAGAAGCCAAAAAACCAATCAACACGACAGCAAAGCACGCTTGCAAATGGCGCATACTCAATCTCTCCTTTGTATTGTCAATCCACTGACGTTTGGAATTCAGGTATTGCTTGACGACGTCATTATCAGCTGTGTATTTGGCTTCTAGGCCGCTAGCCAGAATACGGCTGTACATGGTGTCTATAGTTTCCACCAGCGGCGAGTTACGTGGGAAGTAATTGACAAGTGGAAGTTCAATTACAAATTGAGGAAGAAAATTTAACTGTTGAGTTTTATTAGCTCTTAAGTTAAATGCACTTAAACCTTCCATAGATGCAAGGAAAACAAATTTGGAAGAACCATCGGCAATTTTATCTAAAATAAATGGAATATTTTCACTTTTTACCACTGTATACTTTTTAAATAAATCTGGTTCTTCTGCTAGGAAGGTGTGCATGGTTTCGATTCCACCAAATTTGAAGTCACGTTCTACGGCTTCCTGAAGTGTGGAAAATTGAAGATCGTACACGTCAAACTTCAGTGACCCGATCATAGCTCCTTGGTACGAACTGCGCATAATGAAGGTGAACCATATCCACAAAATCAGTGCAAACGATAAAACTGCATGCCTCGGACGCCACTTGCCAATTTGACCTAGGCATACTGCAAAAGTTTCAAAATATATATTGCTCGTTAGTAAATCTTGAGTGAAGTAGGAGTCCCATCCGTGTCGTACTCTCGTCTCTCTTAATATTATTAAAGCCATATAGATTATTAAGAGGAAAATAGAGAAGTAAATACGAAGTGTCGCATCGAAAGGTTTTATCAATTTCTCCCACGCGGGCCTCAACGTGCTGGGAGGTGCCACCCAGCCGAACGTACACATCCTGTGTGGGTATCCAGCTCGAAAAGAATTTACTCGAAGGGCGGTCATTAAGGCTGGCGCTAACGACATATTTACTTGTTCTCTATGTAAGTGCCCGAATGAACCAGTCCATGTTGATCCGTTCAAATCACCAAAAAACTGAAATTTCTCAGGAATAACGACTTCCATCGTAGCGTTTAACATTTCAGTCAAAATATGAGCTAATGATCCCTCCGAACCACCAAGTTGGATGTTTTCATTTTTAATTTTTTCTACTGTTATATAAGGTGGTATATAAAGTGCGGACACAACAAACTTGCATCGGTGAAAATTTATGAATTTCTTAGGAAACACATTAATCAGACTGGCATATTTTTCACCATGCGAAATCGTTTCTAGTATAGTGGGCTCTGTATCACTACATTGGCGAGAAGACAGTGGAACATACGTTGCTATAAATACTTGTTCTTTTTTGTTTTCATACAATATAATCACATTAGTAACACTATACTTCCAGCACATATCAAATGCTAGTTTGTTATTAAATATTTCGTTTGAATTGATTATATGATTGTAAATTATTATAAATTTACCATTATTGTCAAATGCTTTTTTGTTTTTAATAACGGTTAGTAAATGAAGCAGATCTTTCACATATCCAACTTCAACAACATATTGTTTAATGTAGTCCTGTAATTGGATCCCAAATGCATATGCTTCAATCTCCTCATATTTCTCGAAATTCGATAAAATGCCTCCTTTGTATATTTTAACAAAATCATGCAGAGAATCACGAGAACGTGTACATACGTAACTGTAAATCAACGTGTCAACACGTAGATCGAAATGTTTGTTCGCAACATGCGCAGCCACAGTGCTGATGTGGCTGTTTGTATCTGCATTCGGCAAAAGTAGTTTATTTGCAACGCTAATTGCTGCAATATTTAACAAGTATAGCGCTAACATGCCACGCAACGTCATACATTCACTTCATTCATCGGAATATTGACTTTAAGTTCGCGTTGACGTTTGATGGTTGGGTTAAACAAAGCTAACTGATCTATAAGAACTCTTGCGGTGAAACAAATGCATAATAAGTACGTGTTTGTAAGTTCAATATCTGAGTGGATTTGCATTACCTAGGTATACATTGACATAACCCATTTTGGTTGGTAATTTATTTCGTAATGTTTGTCTTGTTTTATAACCGCTCGTGTAGATGTTAGACAGGCACTTTACATAATGTTTGACAAAAGAAAAGCCAAGTTGTTTCCAACTAGATAATAGCTATTTAAACTTAATGAGTGCCTGTGAAGAAAATGCAGTTTCAAGTAAAAAAACATTAAATTGAAATGTAAACAAACGGGCTACACACTGTATGGTAAAAATAAATTTGTTTGGCAACTTAGAAATCGGCCATCTCATTTCAATTATTATTTTATTTTTTATATGTAATTCATAATATCGTTCATAAATTGCACCATCATTACCAATCTTTTGCCATCGTGTATGCAAATATAAAATTATCTTCATGTAGAATTCTTTGAAAAATTGGGTGAGTTAATCTTAAAATGGTCAGCGTCTTTAGAACTCTTCAATTAGACAGCGAGCGAAACAAATGGCAGTTGGAAGGCGAGGGATCCAGATAGTACAGTGGTTTTCACGCATCACGATTATAACTCAATAGTTCCATGCACACCATTTCATGTGGTAGCCAAACAGAATAGTTCCACTTCCCTCTTAAAGCATGAAGTTTGTTTTGCTATTGCGATATGGGACTACGGGAAAAGCATCGTCAGATAACTCGAAATTAATCTGGAATTTATTTTGATAAAGCGTATGAATTTTTCTGAATTTAATCGAGGAGGTCGCCTTGAATGAGTATTATCTAAGATTTCTTGAAAAATTGCGTGGGTTAACCTTAAAATGGCCTGCATCTTTAAATTTTTGATTCTGTAATTAATTAGACAGTGAGCGAAATATAGGCGAGAAGTCCAGAGAGTACAGAGGTTTTTACGCATCACGATTAGAACTTAAAAATTCTATGTACATCATTTCTTGTGGTGCACCAGACTATTGCAAAAATAAACCAAGAGGTTTTTTTTTGCTATTGCGATATGGGACCACGAGATCAGCACCGTGAAATAAAGCGATATTAATCTTGAATTTATTTTAATAAAGCGTTTGAATTTTTTTGATTTTAATCTAGGAGGTCACCTTGAATGGGCATTTCAAAGATTCCTTCTTTGAATCGTTGGAATCAGTATCAGACTTATTTTTCAATATCAGACTTAATTTTTCAATATCAGACTTATTTATCATATTATTCATGTTGTTTCGCTCGCTTTTTGGCTTGATTAGAATTTATGAAGTGAGAGCACTCTCTTCGTAAACTTTCCGTATTTTTTCTGTCGTTCTGAAGTTTATGCTATTGTCTAATTTGGACATACTTAGGTCTCAGGTAAGTTAAACCTTTTTGTTTCTATTAAATAACAATGCTTACATTAACAATTAAATAAAAACATAATAAATTGAATTTATATACATAATTTACGTTTGTTTGCCACAATGTTATCTTTCTTGCAATGAAACAAGTTTACAAACAATTCTGTAATCCTATACTAAGTACGTATTTGTACCGTTTTTAGTAGTTTGATTGGTATGTATCATGTGTACCCATCTAATATTGGTAGGTATTTATGGTATTTTGAAAGTAGGTATTTTATTATGGTATTTTGAATAAAATTCAAATAAACTTTGTTTTATTATTTAATTAGACTGGTATTTATTTTTTTTAAACATGTCGATTTTTTCTCACTATAATGAAGACATTTAACAGAACTTATTTGATCTACAACAAACTTTGGGAAGTGTCTATCATTACATACTCGTAAAATACAATGATTATTTAAATTAAAAATTTACTTCGGTACTTCCATCATTATATTTTTGGTCTCTCAATGTTTTCGTCTGACTACTACTTTTTATAAATAATATTATCGAAAAAGAAGTGCTAAGATGAAAACACCGGAATGAAAGTAAAATTTTATCGATTGGAAATCGCCATTACTGAGCCGGAAAAGCCATTACTGAGCCGGAAAAACTTACTGTTTTTAAATTACTTTTTTAATTTTATCTCTGTTAAATTATTGTAAATCAGAAAATCATCTAGATCTCCTAAACTGTTTGGGCTACTGGAAACATTTAAACTCCAAAAGAAAAAAGAATTAACCTCTTTTTAAAGCATAGTAATATTTTTCAAAAGGTAAAAACATTTTTTTGAAAGAAATTATATAAAATTTAAAAAAAGGTAATTTTGTTATAATTTTTCCATAATTGGTATAAAAGTTACCCCCATTCAATGGTATTTTTGTATAAGATTTAAAAACTACATTATAGTATATTATAAAGGATTAGTTTATCAATTTTGTATAGTAAAATAATAAAATTACTCTAATCCCACTGATAATAGCAGACTTCGATCAACAAGTTGAATTAAAATCGATATTAAAATCGAATGTTTTACTTGTTTTAAGTTGTTAGGATTTATATTTTAAACTATTTACGATGTAAATAATTTTTGAGTAGCATGGCAGTATCGTGCAGGGTGGGAGAAAATAGCTATTAAGTTATTTCAGTCAAGGCAACCAGTCGGTTCTACTGTATTATAGCATAATTTTTAGCTGCAACTGTCTTATCTGATATCGAATAGCTCGTTTAGTGAACTCCAAAAATCGCTACATTGGGAATATGCCTTATTATTACGGTTCAAATCATCTAATGCCCGACTAGTGAACTTCAAAAATCGCTGCATTGAGAATAAGCATTATTATTACGGTTCAAATCATGTAATGCCCGACTAGTGAACTGCAAAAATCGCTACATTGAGAATAAGCATTATTATTACGGTTCAAATTATGTAATGTCCAACTAGTGAACTTCAAAAATAGCTACATTGAGAATATGCATTATTATTACGGTTCAAATCATGTAATGCCCGACTAGTGAACTTCAAAAATCGCTACATTGAGAATGTGCATTATTATTACGGTTCAAATCATGTAATGCCCGACTAGTGAACTTCAAAAATCGCTACATTGAGAATATGCATTATTATTACGGTATAAACCATGTAATACCCGACTTTTCTGTTGATAATTTCTTTACTGTAAGATGTAGTCACGGCACATCTACTAAACGTCGTCTGTGTGTTGTTTTGTCTATACCCATCGGGTATTTGAACATTCGTGGCATTTATGCTAACCATATTAACTTTTGGAAATTTAAAAAAAAATATGTTAGAAGTCACCCCGAAGAGTTTCTTGAAATATCATAAGTACTGAAATAATTAGTTTATCGACATTTCTGTGCCGTCATTGGTTTTACTGTAGAATGGATTAATTACCAGATTTTAGAATTGTCCCATTTCAGAATCTATTTCTTTTTGGTGATGAAGAAGCACGAATACAATTTTATGCAGTTTTAGAGTATATTACAACAGAGTGATATAATCTGGAAACTGAAAAGGTATGGATATACTTTGTGAAGCTATGTTATGGATATACTCTGTGAAGCTGCTTGAAATTTACTTTTATTCAAGCTGTTTTATAATTCTCCCGTTAGTATGTACCATTGTTGATTATATTTGGCGTTAATTTTGTAGAATTCATTGTTCACAATTCAATGAAACTACGTGATGTAGTATTATTTCTACTTTCTTTAAGTTCTTTACCACGACCTAGGTTTCGTTGTATTACAATATCTTCAGGAGGGCTATTAGCAAAGATTGCTATCTTTGATATTTGCTAATAGCCCACCTGAAGATGTAATACAACGAAACATAGGTCGTGGCGAAGAACTTGAAGAAAGTAGAAATAATACTATATCACGTAGTTTCATTTAATTGTGAATGTACCATTGTATGTAATAACACGAAATCTTTGATAAATATATTGAAATATTTTACACGAGAGATTACATCCCTGGTTTGGGGTTTTATGTAAGTCTGGAGTGCAATTTTGTATTTAATAAGAATTTGTTAAAATTTAGTTTCATTGTTTATTTACCGTCATAAAATCACCCAGTGTATTGATGAGCCAATGGAAACAACAGCTAATCTGTTTCCGAATTCGAATATTTTTTTGTATTGGATCACACATTTCGTGGCCTTATATTCTGGAATACGAAATTTCATAAGAGGGCCGATGATTTTATTATCGATTTTAATAATGTCACATAATGTCATAAATTCAGATAGTGACGTTCAAAGACAAAATCTAGATGCCTTGATTTGTCCAAATTACTCCATAACGCATGGCGGTATTTTTCGAGAAATTCATTTTTTGGAGAAATTAATTTTTTAATGATTTTTACAAACTTTCTATATCATTTTGGTTTTTATCTAAATTTGTTTTTTATGCGAGGTTTATTTGTATTATTTTTGCTTTTCCTTTATTATTTAATACTAAGTCATTAAAAATTAATTGGTTAATTACACATTAAAATGAGATAACAATTTTTTTATCAACTTAGGAATTTATACACTGCGAGTAACAGTATTGCCATAGTTTACACTCAAGTATATTCACGTAGGAATTTTAAAAAGGGTAAACAATGAATTCGATTTTTTAAATTTCAAGTATTTTTTGGGGCTAATGGAAAAAGCAATTTTTAATCAAAATTTGAAAATTGTGCAAGGAGAATAGTCCTTTAAGTTTAGCTAATATAAAAATCAGCTCATAAATTTAAATAAAAGACGAATTCAAGTGAAAATTTCACAGAAATTACTACAGAAAATTTCCGGGAATAACAGGGTTATTAAGATGGACCACGATAGCAGACTTCTAGATTTTGCCTTTAAACGTCACTATTTGGGCCACCCATTTAGGCAACAATGGTTTCTAGACATTATTATAATCGGTATTATTTTGTCATAGTAAAACTCTTTCTACTACAGCAGCCTAATACAACATCTCTGTCTAATACAATAACTTAGTATAACAACTCTGTCAAATACAATACTTAGTACAACAACTCTGTCAAATCCAACTTTAAGAAAAGAGAATAAAAATATCTGTATTAAAATTAAATTTAAGGGAAAAAATCTTGCGAATCGATAAGATGTATTAGAGTTTTCCTAATAAGGATTAAACATAAATACGCAAACATACACGAGCACAGACACGTACACACACACACACACACGCATATAAACATGCACCGGCGCATCTTTTTCCCAGTATAAATTAATCGAGATCAGGTGAAACTGTTTATAATTGTGGAAAAACGAGGGAGAAATTTTCCTTGATTGATTTGCTATCTTGTTCTCCCCAAGTTAAGATTGTTGCTGTAAATGACGGCCTTGTATTGCTATGATTATTTAGTGTTCGGTATATGAATTTCGAAAGAGCTTTAAGATCCTCCGAGAGATTTTCATACCTTTACAAAATTTACCTGGTCAAATGATGTTACATAGCTGATTAAGGATAAGATAAAGTTAATATTATATGTACTAGTACATTATTTGGTACAAAAAGAAGTAAATGTTCATATAAATATATTTCTAGATCCTTAGTAATTTATGAATGCGTAAGTTATACATAATTATTAATAGGCATTGAAAGAACTAGGCTAATTATGTATTTATATATTTATCTACTTAGTAAAAGTTAATATTTATGTAAGATAGGTAATGAGAAATTTAATTTTTATTTATAAAAACCATACTTTAGCGGAAAAAGTTTTAAATTTTAAAATAAAATCAACAACAATCTTAATAATTCATGACACATCTGGTGATATCTACGAAAATACTCTCCTAATTTAAAGAATATTTTTCCAAAACTTGTAATACGATTCAAATTATGAAAACTTGGATTTCTAAAACCAGTACAATAATTATAAGCGTAAAGAAATACAGGTAACAAAAATCTTAAGCACGTTTTAAAAAAATACAGACAATTTTCAAGCATTTAAAGTGAATTATCGTATGTAAGTTTAGTACACATGTTGAAAAGATACGAGTACATTATAAATATTTGATGCAATTTATGATGATTTTCTATTAAATTTATCGATGGACCCCCAAAAAAGTTTTATCACTCGCATTAAATTTTTGTTGTTAACTTTTTTATAGATCTTTGTCAAACTCAGTATTATTATTCAAATTCAATATAATTCTCACCTCTTCAAAAATCTGACCTTACCGATTGAACAAAAATTAAATAAGCAACTAACGGGCAGAATGTAAACGACATTGCTAGAAAAATTTTAAAGTGTGAAATATTTATAGAATCATTTCTGTGGTTTCAATTTTTATGTAGTCATAAACATGTTCTATGTATAATTCTTATAGTGCTAGACCTGCTTGTTGACCTGCTTGTTGAGTTTGATCTGTAGTTAAAGGGGACGAAATCGTAAAATTTTTCGCAGTGTAAGTATTTTTGACATAAACATTCCATAATATTTCGGGGAAAAGAAGTGGCCAGGACCAAATTTTCTGTAACAATAAAATTGTAAATGATTTGTAAAACCGAACAATGTTATTCGTAATTGTTTTGTTATAAAACTCAAACTGTCATTATAATTTTCACTTGGAATATTTTTACGGTAGTCCTACAAAATTGTTTTTAAGAATGTATATGTTATATCTCATTGTTGGCGCACGAGGTTCATTCGAATGCTAACAAAAACATTTTAACCATCTCGTTATTATCGGCAATATATTTGCTTATACTTTATAATAGTATTATGAGGGATATAACTGAAGGAATAAAAATAGTACTTGTATTTATAATAACTAACATATATAAAGACTTTTCAATAATATTAGTTTCAATAATAAATCAAGCTTATTAGGAAAATAACTTGAAACGTCATCACATTTATCATCTATTTTATAAATTTTCACTTTAAGGGAAATGACAATTATTCTTGTTGCATTTTTACAGTTTTGTATTTTATAAAGGCAATATGAAAAAAATTTGAATGAGAAACCAGCGACCTGGCTATTGTCCAAGCGCTGAATTAGTTTGATCGTCATTCCTGGTTTACAAATATCAAAAAGTTTGTTAAACTGAGGAAATAAAAGAAACAATTCAGAAGTTCAACAAATTGTATTATCTATTTATCAAATAAATAAGTTCTGCAATAAGTGTTCCACGTGGTAACTCGCGTACAGCGCTGTGCGAGGTCTCACGGAAAGTGAACGGCAGTCACGAGGAAGAAGGTGCGAGGTCTCGAGGAAAGTGAACGGCAGTCACGAGGAAGAAGGTGTGAGGTCTCGCGGAAAGTGAACGGCAGTCACGAGGAAGAAGGTGCGAGTACTCGCGGAAAGTGAACGGCAGTCACGAGGAAGAAGGTGCGAGGTCTCGCGGAAAGTGAACGGCAGTCACGAGGAAGAAGGTGCGAGGTCTCGCGGAAAGTGAACGGCAGTCACGAGGAAGAAGGTGCGAGGTCTCGCGGAAAGTGAACGGCACTCACGAGGAAGAAGGTGCGAGGTTTCGCGGAAAGTGAACCGCAGTCACGAGGAAGAAGGTGCGAGGTCTCGCGGAAAGTGAACGGCAGTCACATGCTTGCGGGCGTGTAGATGTTATACATGGGCTCATTGAATTTATGAATGCCTTTTTTTGTTAATTTCATGATAAAGAAAATATAGATAAAAATAATTTTTTTATAAAGCTTCTTAAAATTTTTGGTTATATTTTGTGAATTTCATTAAGCGATTTTGTGACATTTAATTTTCAAGTTGATTGCTTTTTCATATTATTACTAAATAAGGACTTAGACCTTGGATTAACGATTTAAATTCGGATGATATATTTTTTATTTTTAAAATAATAAAATTGGGGGAACAACAATGTGCATAATATTGGAATATATTTCTGAAACTATATTCGAATGAGTAATCAAATTATGGACTTTTATAAATTTTTGATATACCGGTGTCTGTAAGCACTTCCATCCGTTCACTGGAGCTGTTTACTATACGACATTTCGAAGGTATATGTTTCAATTGAATATAGCAACTAATGCGATAAAATGAATTAAAATGATAGTTAAGCGAATCCCACTAATCTTACAAATCGTCGGATATTCGGATGTTTGTTACCCGATCTCAAGACAATTAGTACATCATTTAAATTAACACACAAGCCGTGAACGAAAACTGTAATTAATGAATGAGAAAAGATATGTGTTTCGAGATGAAATGTAGGTTTCATCGAAAATTTTTAATTTTGAATGTTCGTCTACTAACACACACCGCCGTAATTTTTAAACAATTGAAAAAAACCGTGTGGTGCTTGGTGAGTACATTAATTAGAATGTTATTTCAAATATATAGCTTCTGTCATGTCGTTACAAGTAATGGTTATGAACCTATGAATATTGGCGTGTGTTTAACCGATCACGTATAATGTGATAACATAATCCCACATCGTATTATTTTCAGTGTTTCGTACATAAAAAAAAAATTAATCACATGTCCGTCCGTTTATATTTCTATCACAGCCCTTTTTCTTGGTAACCGATTGACGGAGAAACTAGAAAGTTAGTGGTAAAGTGTATCAACTCCCAATTCCTAAGTAATGTTATAATAAAAATGTGTTTCTTTGTCCTTCTTTCAGGTAGTAACGGAGCAACCGATCGACATATTTTGGTGTGTTCAGATCAACCGGACTGACAATTGATATAGGCTACTTTTTATCCCGAGAAATTCCATTTCTTTTGAAAATTCTTAACTGAACCTGAAAGAAAATACTTAATATTAAATTTCCCGTAATAATTCTAGATGGCGCTCTAGTCTTTAATTTCTCCCCGCAAATTGGTAACTAAAACCACGTGAGCAACGCCGCGGGTAAACAATTAGCATTCAAAAATATTCACCCAGCCAGGAATGTTAAGGCCGATAAATAATGTATCGGATTTTTTTTTATTTGGATTATGCTGAAAATTTTCATAAAAACCTATTCCCTCCATTTTCGCAACAACTGAAGCCGAAATTATGAAAATTTCTCAATCTAGCGTTTTTTTAAACTTCTTTGATGGTTGTCATAGGTATTTTATGGTTGATGGTGTAGTTATTTCGCAAAGTAACAACTGCTAATTGCAAAATCACGATTGATTTACTACCATCTGTTAAGAAATTACATTGTTCAACTCCAGAACACATCAACATATCCTGAGCTGTATAAGTAATAGTACCAAATATCTTGAATGGCCGTTGATTTATTATTATTTGTTAAGGAGTTACATTGTTCATCTCCAGATCTTTTATCAGACCCTAACCTGGTCCATGGTGAAATCATTTTGCAAAGTAACAACTATCAGTAACAAATGTCTTGTATCATGATTGGTTTAATACTATCCGTTACGAAAATTCCACTTTTTATCTCCAAAACTCATCATCAGATCCCGACCTGGTCGATGGTGTAGTTATTTTGCAAAGTAACTTTCAGTAGCAAATATTTTGAATCACAGTTTATTTTTTACCATCAATTTAGCAGTTTCATTTTCCATTTCGGAATCTAAACATCATATCTTCATCATATTTATAAGGGACCACCTCGCTAAGCATACAGTTTCAAACAAAATATCTATTAGCATTAACATTTATATAAACACAATGGAAATAAAAATAAGTATATAATGTAGTATATATGTGTATATAATACATATACTCACGAAGTCAGTTGATGCTTTCAAACACAGGAAATTGCGTAAGAAAACTGTAGACTTTACTGAACGCGATTTCCGTCCGAAAAAATCTGAGTTACTCTCAAGTGGCGCGTAAAGAAATTTTACTTCAAATAAAATAACTTTATTAAAATATTACCTAAAGTTTACCAAAAAGTTGCAGCGCTGATTCTGATTCTCAATTTTAATTTTTAAGAAATTTTGCCCGATTTTTAGCCATGCGAAAAATAAGATATTTCATAATATACTATTTTGTTCATATTATTTGTTGTTATTTGTTTTGATTTGGTAAAAAAATTGCATCGAGAAAAGTAGTATTTGTAAGTAGTTTAATAGGAATACTTCTCATTTTTAGACAGCTCTTTGTGGCAATGGATTTTTCAACTATCACTTCCGATGATATCTTTTAAAACGAAATGGTTCCTCAATTGCGGTATTTTAAGTCCACAATTAAATGAAACTACGTGAGTATGATTTCTATTTTCTTTAAGAAAAGATCTTTGCTAATAGCCCACCTGAAGATGTTGTAATACAACGAAACCTAGGTCGTGGTAAAGAACTTAAAGAAAGTAGAAATAATACTATATCACCTAGTTTCATTTAATTGTGAATAATGAATTTCTACAAAATTAACGCCAAATATATTAAATAGATATTTTAAGTCTCAAAGTTTTTATAAATTATACCGCTTCATCTAGTCTCGGGCTTACCTTTCGACCTTATATAGAGATATAATATACTCTTTAATATTACAGGTTTGTAAGTGTGCAGAGAACCCACCCACTGCGAGTTTTACTCGCACTTAATAGATGTTTCATTTTTAATATTATATATCGAAATAAACTATACTACATAGTGTTTGTTTTTGTAAATTTATTATTTGAACCGTATTGCATCTGTTTTATATTTTTATTATTGACCCGCTCGGCTTCACACGGGTAGGTAAACACTTTTCATGCGTTCACACATTCTCCATGTCAATGCGTTCACACATTCTCACATGTCAATGCGTTCACACATTTTCATGCGTTCACACATTCTCCATGTCAATACGAGAAAATCATCCACGTGTATAATTTTGTTTCTTTAAAAAGCAAACTCATCAATCTTATACTGACCGTTAAAGAGCTCCGGTACGAGTGAGAGAAACGTGAACTATGTAAATTGATGAATTAATAAAGATATATATATATATATATATATCATCATATATATTAATACGCTAAGGTTAAGATGTTACTCTCCCTTTTTAGAAAAAACCTCACAACTAATCCACATAATTGCTTGCTCTACCGGCATCCACAACTAAAAAATTTATTATTGCTATTGTTTTTGCAAATTAATTAATTATTAAAATTATATACACAAAACAGCAATGCTGCCTTCTAACGACTCGACGTCAATATGATTGACGGTCGGTAAAATTTTTGTTTAATTTCAAATCCACTCACGTATAAATAAAGTGGCGCTTTAGCTCAATGCTTTTGATACTTGCGCCTCTATATGTCAATTTTAGTAAAATATTTCTTTGATCTGTCATCTGAGCTTCATAATGGAATAAATAATGCGAAGACTTCGCACGGGTCACGCTAGTATATATATATAACATTTAAAAGACAGATTTTAATAAAGTCTGTTCGGTAGCGAGTGACACTTAAATGAAATTTTGACTATGTTTTATTTAGGGGTCGTAATCAATATGGAACCAAATAATAAAATGACAAATTATATAAGTAAAGTGGAAATGGAAAAATTCTCACATAAGATTGATTTGAGTATCATTCGATAGGCGTTCTCTAATGCTTTATATTTCAGATCCGTTAGCAAAATATTGAACACCAACAATGGGTCCTTCTGGTTCTAATTTTCCTATGGTTCTTAACTATGGTTCTGAAGAACGTGAAAAAACATTCTGTATAATAGCCTCAATTATAAATTCCAAATGAGGTAACAATTACGTTTATACGAAATATCGACAATTACGTTTTGCCCCTTTCGACACGCGTTTGGCCGGTTTCTTTGGATATTGATTATTTTCTACTGATTAATTTGTTTAGTATAACACTTTTGTATATAGACGAAATAAACATTGGAGATTATTTCGTTTCTTGGTATGGGCCATTACTTCTTTCCTGGGTGTTTAGAAATATGGCGGAAGACATTAACTGGATAGATGGCTACTCTTGAATTTGATATTTTACTAAACTATCAGGAAAATATAAATTGAATAAAAAAAACATTGAAATCAGGGAAAAAATTATAATAAATGCAAATAAATTGATGAAAAAGGTGGACTTCTTTATTACGCAATGTAAGAAACTTCCTTTAGGAACTTTTAATTTCTAAAATTCATATTTTGGGTAAAGCTTTCATACGTGTGAAAAAAAGAGCATATTTATTATTTTTGTTTCCCTTTAACCCATCTTCAATGGCCATTGAAGTTACGTGAAGAAAAAAACATTTCCATTTTAACAGTTCTCAAAATAAATAGTTCTTAGAAATGATAAAAGATATATTTAAAATTTAATAGTTCTAAAAGCCACTATAACGGTTGGAACTATTGAATTTATGGAAAAGATACAATATCTATGATAAAAAAATCATGTGTGCAATTCACACGTGATAGAAGTGAAACCTTCAAAAATTGTTAATTTTAATTTTTAAGTTTAATATCAATTTTTAATTTTGATAAAAACTAAAATAATTAGAAAAGTTTTTATAATTAATAATATGTAAATAGAATTGATAAATTTCATCTAATTTTATAATTAAATTAAATTAATCTCTTATTTAATTTTTTTGCACATCTATGTTTTTTTTTAATTCAGAAAATGATCCGAATACACACAAATTTAAAGTTTATGAAAATTTACATACAAGTACTCACAATCATTATTCATAATATCATTTTCAATTGCGCGCATAAACACGTATTAACACACGTACAACGCTGAGACCCAAGTAAACTCTCGCCATGCCTTGGTAAACACGAGTGGAGGGGGTACGAAGCAGAGCACAAAGAGAACCACGAACATAAGAAACACTGTATAATGCTTCCTATCTCATTTTCTCTCACGTTAAATCTTATGAATTTATGTGGCTGTCTCTTTTTACCGTCGCTTTTTCGTTTCATCAACTTTCAAGTCACATGCTGAAGAAGTTTTCACTTCAAAAATGATCAAGGAATTTACTCCTTTAAGTGTGGAATTTATTGGTGTTGAAGAAAAAATATCCTTCAATCTCCACGACTGGGAGGCGAAAGTAGGGATAGACTAATTCAATTCTTGAAAAGCTGCTGTTTACGTCCTTAGGACTGGAATATCAATTTATTTGTTCTTCTGGCTTACAAATGGAGTATTATGTTTAAATATAAAGGTTTTGCCCTAGACTGAGGGTGAGCGCTGGCACGTCAATCAGATTTCATTTTCGTGTTCACACATCAATTTGTAAATATGTTAAACGATACACTGAAATATATTTTGAAACTGGTAAGGTTTATCGTTCCGTTGAGGTTATTCTAGTTACACAACTGATATCGTGAACTTTGTGAATATGTAAAAATTTAGGTAGATTTTTTTAACCGAGAGTTGCGAACTAAAAATACAAATTTAGGAGCAGTTTTGGGCGAAATCTTCGAATGCCTACATTTAAAGATAATCGTTTCCTGGGCTAAAGTATTTTTTTCTATTTATTTTAACTATTTTGGATGTAGAAAGCACCAAAAAATTAATAGTTTTTATTTAGGTGCGAATGTCATCAAAAAGTTTTTTCCGAATTATTTTAAAAAATACCAATAAAATACAAAATGAATACAACACGCTCGTTACTGACAGGACAACTATTTTCGTAAAAATATCTATATGGATATATACTTTTAAGGACATGTTGAACGGTTATTCCACTATATCTTTTTAATTTGATCTCTTTGTTTTCCGATTTCTGCAATTCCATTTGCATAATTTTGTACTAAAAAGTTAAACCGTGGTGTATATTTAAAAGAATTAACTGATCAGGGGTAATTGTTAAGTTTTCCTGTCATTTTAAGTCGGATTTTACCAACGCTGCTTTTTCATGATTTTTTTTCATTCCACTTTTTTAGTCAAGTAATTTTGGAAAGGGGAGGGGTGTGTCTCTCTGCTTTCTAATATTTATTTAGAATATTTTTTCCAATATAAAAATTTAAAATCATGGTAAAATATTTTTTGTTTTTTGTGGCAAGCTTTTTCAATTGACATAAAAATATAAGATATAAAATTAAAAATTGGAGGACATACCCCTCTTTAATTCTTTTTATATGAGTTAATATGTTGTACTATATACCTAATTTCAAGTTTCTGCGTTAATTAGTTTCTGATAAAATCAGCCGAACAGACGGACAGACAGATAGACATGATCTTATAAGAGTTCCGTTTCCGATTCGTTTTTCAGTTTGTGGTAAGGAAATATCTTTCACCAGACTTAAAAGACTTTCATTACATTATTTAAGTCTGGTTTTTGAAAATTTACAATCCCTTGAAAAGTTGAAATATAAAACTTAGAAGATCAAGAGTTTGTCCAGTAGTGCAAAAGGAATTTATTAGCAATATTTGTTAAAAATATCAAACAAGGTGGGTGTGATAAGTCGTAATATACCCGCAGGCTTTCACAAATATTCTGTTTATTTACAGAGGCTTTGCGTGATTGATATTGTCTATTTTAAACAAAGAACAACCTGCTCGATGGAGAATCCAAACTCTCTGCACTTACGAGAATGCTGATCACTTGTTATTGAAATGTTCCAAATCGAACTGAACTAACCATACATTTAATATACTAATGTAATGACGAACAAGCAAGTGCGATTATTTATAATGACAAAGTTTTCGGTTACAAAGAGAAACAACAATAAAAAGGATAGGACCAATGAAAATCTATAGAATCTGCCAGGAAGAGAATTTCACAAAATTTAGGAAACAATATGCCTAATCACATGTCAAATAATTTTTATGTTAAAATAACATGAATTTATCGAGTTTTTGTGCAATTATATTCGTTTATATTCGTTACAATTATACAATTATATTCGTTAGTGCTTATCAGCTTACCGATAGTTTTGTCGATGAAATTGATTAGCCTAAGTATTGTTGAATGAAAGTGTATACCGATACAAATTTAGGCATTGCTCTTTTTAGAGTAGCAATCTAGGAATCTTATAATTTCATCACGTCTGTTCGGCCGTTTTCTCTACATACTCGTATGGCATAGTGCTGTAGCTATGTTATTTTTCAATATTTTGCAATTACATTTTACATGTCCATTCTTTTAGTCAATTTAAAAAGAGGAGCATTTTTTGAGGTACGTCTTTATACATGGATATTCAGGGAAAGCATTTGTCTACAAGTACCAATAATAAGGTCTCTCAATTAAATATATCATCTAATATTTTCAGTTAGATTCATTATTACCCCGCCTTCCCACTAATCTCTTTTTTCAATTCTACGTTTTAAAAGTTAGAATAAATAACATACCATAACAATTACTTAAAAAAATCATAACAACCTACCTTGACAATTACTCCAATTGAAAATTGTTTTAGTTCAGTCGCATTGTCAAATTTATAAGTTTCAAAATGAATTCTGTTCACAATACACACTAAATCGACATACTTGTTGATGTTATTGAACACAACTATATTTTCACGACAATAAATTTAGGCAAATACGAACAATATTGTATAGATGACGTAGAGTTTGAAACAGAAATGGTCCGTTATGCTAGTATAAGTCTATGGTACCAATAGCAGCCTTATAAGGAAGTCCTCCTCCGATAGCTCGTTAAGGATCGAGGAAAAAAGAATTATGTTGTATAGCGTGGTCCATTTCGCCTGACGTAGCTGAGGTTGTGCGCCGTTCAGTTGAATTTTTAGGAACTCTTATATCAAAATGAAAAGCACAACACTTATGAGGTCACTCACATAACTGTCGGTGCATCGGTTTTTCTCAGAAACCTATAGACGTAGAAACTTGAAATTTGGCATAGTAATTAAAAATATTAAATACATATCCCAAAGTTAAAATGAAAAAAAAAAGATTTTGGAAATTATATAGCAGGGAATGGGAACCCCCATTAAATTGTTAATTAAATATTCGAAACTGTTTAAAATTTTTGAATTTATATTTCTTTAGAAAAAAATGATTAGA
The DNA here is from genome assembly GCA_039881145.1 of Druceiella hillmani. Taxonomy (NCBI): domain Eukaryota; kingdom Metazoa; phylum Arthropoda; class Insecta; order Lepidoptera; family Hepialidae; genus Druceiella; species Druceiella hillmani. The sequence continues at coordinate 23,829,100 of JAYKKI010000019.1, read as the reverse complement.
GTGAAATTTTATTATGCGAGCTCGATGCAACAAAAATCGACAGGATGAGGTTGCTCACTAAACATGCGTGTAATGACGGATACTATATTCCTGATAATTACTGAAATTTTTGTAAACACACAACACGTGTTTTACATTCGTACAAATATGGTGATAAAGACAGAACCTTTGCCTATATTATTCCTCATTAATTGGTTTATTAAAGAGCGCTATTTAGGTCAAACGTCCGATTTTGTAAAAAGAGTTTTTCATCACGATCATATCCCAGCACAAAACTCTGCAGTTGTTGCTACAAAATTTCATGATTTAGGCTGCGGAATGTTTCGAAATGTGCAGTTGTTACCGACCGTGGCACCGAATTATTGCTATCTCTCACAAACCTGAGGATATTACCTTGCTGAATGAAGATTCATTTCAAAAGACACTTTGATGTCCACGCTGAGATAACCACTTATTTCGAGGTTTTTAAAAAGTTGTAAAGTCATTAGGCTAAATATATGATTAACTCTAAATGATGAATTCTACATAGTAAATATATAAATAAAATGATCTGCATATCGTAATCATTTTTATTATTTATTGTAAGATATATGATTATTGTAAGATAATATGAATTCTACATAGTAAATATATAAATAAAATGATCTGCATATCGTAATCATTTTTATTATTTATTGTAAGATATATGATTATTGTAAGATAATATGAATTCTACATAGTAAATATATAAATAAAATTATTTGCATATCGTAATCGTTTTTATTATTTATTGTAAGATATACGAATATATATTGAAAACACCACATATTGTCTTATAATATGTACAAGAAAATAATTTAAAAAGACAGAATTCTTTTATTTTTTGTATCGAGATTAAATAAAAAATACAAAGCGATTTTTAAGACAAAACGATATAAAAGCTCTACGATAAAAATTATTCCATCAAAAATGACATCAGAAGCCACGCTGACTATGTTTGTACCACAGTAACTCTCCGATGAACATTAGTGTTGAGATCAAATAACTAGCTATCATAACAGCGAAACATGCTTGCAAATGGTGTATACTCAATCTCTGTCCCGTCTGATTTAACCATTGACTTTTGCAACTTAAGTATTGTTTGACAATATTATTGTCAGCTGTATATTTTGCTTCAATACCGCTGGCCAAAATACGGCTGTACACTGTATTTACAGTATCTACTATTGGCGAGTCACGTGGAAAATAATTAACGAATGGAATGACAATCGCAAACTGAGAAAGAAAATTCAGCTGCTTTGATTTAGTGGCGTTTAGGTTAAATAAACATAAACCTTCGATAGTCCATAGGAAAACAAATTTCAAAGAACCATTCGCCATTTGTTCCATGATAATGGGAATTTTTTCACCTTCCATCACTTTATACATGTGATATAATTCTGGTTCATCTACTAAGTAGGAGTTCATGTAGTGAATTCCTCCAAATTCGAAGCCAACTTGTACAGCTTCCTGAAGTGTGGAAAATTGGGGATCGTACAGGTCAAACTTGAGTGATCCGATCAAAGCTCCTTGGTATGAACTGCGTATAATAAAGGTAAACCATATCCATAACACCAGGATAAACGACAAAATATTATGTTTTGGACACCACTTTCTGCTCTGGCCTAAATATATTGCAATAGTTTCGAAGTATACATTGTACGTTAGTGGATCTTGAGTGAAATATGAGTTCCAGAGGTTTCGTATACTCGTTTCTCGTAGTATAATTAGTACGATACAAATCATTAATAGAAAGGCAGATGAGCAAATACAAAGTGTCTCATCGAAAGGTTTGATCAATTTCTCCCAAGCGGGCCTCATTCTGCTTGGAGGTGCGATCCAGCCAAAAGTGCTCACTCTGTGTGGGTACCCAGCCTGAAAAAATTCTAATCGCTTTTCAGTCATCAAAGCAGCTCCTATTGACATGTTTACCCTTTTCGTAAACAAGTCTCCTAATAAACCAGTCCAGCTGGATCCGTTGAGGTCACCAAAGATATATGTGTCCGCCGGAGTTACAACTTTCATTGTGGCATTCAATGTTTCTGTTAAAATATGAGTCAAAGGTCCCTCTGAACCACCAAGTTTAATGTTTTTATTTTTTAAATTTTCTATTGTAATGTAAGGCGGTATATGGGCTGTGGATACAATAAACTCGCATTTATGAAAATTCATAAATTTTTTAGGAAAGGTATTAATCAAATCTACATATGTTTCACCGACCGCTACTGTTTCTAGTATAGTGGGCTCTGTATTAATACATTGATGTGAAGTTAGCGGGAAGTACGTGGATATAAATATTTGTTTCTGTTTGTGTCCGTACAATACAACCACATTAGTAACACCATATCTCCAGCAGATATCAAACACTAGTTTAGCATTGCAATCCTCATTTGAATCCATTTCGTTGTCGCAATTTATGATGAATTTACCATTGTTGTAAAATAAATTTTCTTCTTTTAAAACGCTTATTACATAACCAAAGTCTTCTGCGTGTACTATTTCAATAATATATTGCGTAATCTTTTCACGTCTTCTTTTTTCAAGCGAATTAATTTTAAATGTCTCACGTGTATTACGATATGTTAAAACGCCTTGGTATTTCTGAGAGAAAACTTTCAAACAATCGTGAGCATTTGATGTATTGTGATTACAAACCAATGTGTTAAAATGCAGATCAAAATGTTTGTTGGCTATATTTGCAGCCACACTGTGGATGTTATCGTGAATATTATTTGGGTTCGGCAACAACACTTCATTTGCAGCACAAACAATTAAAACGTGCAATAGATATAACATTATATGCATGACTAGAACTTATTTGACTGACACCACATAAAGTGTTACTAATTTAGTGTACTTTATCCGCCGATATATTCTCTTTAAAACACGTAATATATGTAGGTATGAAACAAAATTGTCTTATTTATTACGAGTTCCAAAGTACATTACGAAAAATTCCCACAAATATTGGCACAAATAATTTGATACCTGAGTGGTTTTGTTTTTAAGTTTACATGGGACCTATAATACATTAGCAGTAGTTTAATTTATAATCTTTATTTACTTTATAACTATACGTGTGCACTAAGTGCTTTTCAAAAGGAAAGTTAAGTGTCATTTTTTTCAATGAAGGCCTAATGACACTATGATTGTAGTGATTGCTTTAAATCGTTTATCATTTCAAATGTTTTCGCTAAACAATGGAGGGTTTTGTATAAAAAAAATATTTGTTAATTATATTGAAATGTCATTCAAAAGTGATTCTTAATAAATTTATATTTAATTAATATGCAAATGTAACCCCCGTTAGAGAATCCAGGTTTTAATCACCATTTATTTATTTCTTGAAAACACCATGTCCATCTCTGGGTTTGTGGAAGTACCATAAAGGAAATTGGTTGTGATATATAATACAGACAAATAAAACATTAGACCGAAAGGTATAGTAATTCGAATAAATATCACTCCATCTAGTGATCAGTTGGGAACTACCAAGCAGTTCCATAACTCTATTCCTGAAGCGGTTAACCGAGCAGAAAACAAAATCAAGAGACTGGGCGCAACTTGTAATGCTGAATTGAACAACGCGACTATACAGAAGACAGGTGAATGATGCAGGATATTTGTGCGCGCTCTAGGCAAATGATATAAACTATGGATTTGTTCTCTCATGTAGTAGTCATGAGTGTAAAGCACAATAAATTTCAAGATTGAGAGGTTATCAATATAAATACTTCATAATTTAAAAAATGCATGATCAAAAGCGATTACTATCGGAATAAACGGGATTTTCTTCCGGCCATGTCCATTATAAAATCCAAAGAAAATGTATATTACGTTTCATAATACAAAAACTATTGATATTTTTGTATACGGAGACTAGATGAATGTATTTATTTCAAGAATAATACGGACTGGAGAATTGTAGTAAGTCATGATTTATACGATATGAAAAATGGTACTGCTTAATGGATCGTAATAAACCAATTATGATTCAAGATAATTGCTACTGGTAGTTGTTAGTTCGCGAAATAACTATAGCATTGATCAGGTTAGGGTCCGATGACGAGTTCTGGAGATGAGTAATGTAACTTCTTAACGGACGGCAGGTAACGGATGGTACTAAATCAACAGTATTTCAAGATATTTGCCACTTTTTTCTTTTTCTGTTTTTTTCCTCTGCATATCCATATCATGTTTACAAATCGAGGTTTAGATCGACAAAGAAGTTCCACTTCTGTCACGTGTATTGAGTTATACGCGACCAATTTTATTTTCAAACTGATATCATATCATATGATGGCATGAGCAAAGAACTTATTTTTTTACTAACCCTACTTTGATTAGAGTAGTTAGTTCGGGATTTTCAACAAATTTACCGGATATATTTTCATTATCACTATGGTCAAAGCATTACACAATTTTTCGGCAAATGTAGTCAACATAGTGTCACGTAACAGATATGTCATTACTACTAATATGGCAATAGTTAATATAATTCTCTAAAACGAATTTTTAACCTTAGCAACGGTAAATTCATTTTTGAAGTAAAACTTCTTTTCGCACGCTTGACTTGGGGAGTAAGCTGGCGAATACGTGACGAGAGCGTTACGAAAAGTGTGATCGGGCGAACGAAAGTTGAGAGGGAGGTATCATAGCCAGTTATGTTTCGTATATCTAAGACACAGTGCAAGCCTATTGTCTGTATTATACTGTAGGAGCAAGAGAGAGCAGTGCGTTGTACATTTTCTTTCTCTTTTCCTCTCATCGCCAGTGCATGAAATATATATATATATATATATATATATATATATATATATGCAAGTTTGCTAGCGTTACGCGAACGGTGATTTTTTTATTATTTTGTAATTTAATTTCGTTCTTGAACAATTTTATAAATTATTATTTTGTTCAACACATTAAATATTCTACGTTTAAACTGAATAAAATTGTAAATTCATTTTAAAGATCATATTTTGTGAATTTGAAGTTTTACTTCAGTCGTGTGGTCTAAAGCATACTCGTTTTTTTTGTCTTCTGAAACCTAAACTTGCTTATAATAGAAGATGATCGACGATTCTACGAAACGATTCCTTATTTTCGCCATTTAATTAAATGTGCACGAATAAAATAAAATTTCATTAGTATTCTTAGCGTTGAAGTATATTTTTTTATTTGCAATTATTATCACTGGGATGAGTCCGCATTGTGATGACTGATATAATAAATTGAATAGTGATATGGTTTCGTGCAACGTTTCTTTCGGCAGTTTTTTTCTAAATTATTTCAGAGCGTCATTTCTTGGAGCGTTTTTGAAGCAATACCACCAGTTACATCTTGCTATTCTTTAATAGAAATGACCAAGATACTGCTTTTACGTTACGTTTCCAAGTTATTTTGTATTAGTAACTCTACTTTAAATAAAATATATTTAATACTCGTATACGAAAACTTTGTTATGAGTCAAACATCGCTGAACCTATTAATTTTTCTTTGTACTGCTTTCTAATGTTTTTTGTCGACTCCCCTTTCAGTGGCGGCGTCCGCCACTGAAACCTGAAATATTTCGATAGCTGCAATGGATCCAAAGGTACCTTAGACTGCACCAGTATGGCAACATGGCGTCCCCTTGCTTTGAAGATAGTGTTTTTAAATTGCTTCACTGGCCTGTCTTTTTTCTTACTTGCCCTCGATGGTTATGGTTGCTTATTTACACGACTGTGGTGGAGTCCAAATGGAGAGTTATTAACATGTATGCATATCCTTCTAAATTAGTCGCTGAATTCCGACTCGTGAGGTTGCAATCGATTTATTGTTATGGTGCGTATAACGCCATTTTGTCGCAAATATTGATTATTTACTCAAAATCTAGTGTATCAATAGAAATGTGTTAATATGACAATTTCAGAGATATGCATATTTATATTTAACTATAAGTGTCACCTATTTACAAGAACCATAAACTCTCCGATGGCTGGCACCAGTTTTGTTTTAAATCGATTGGTTAAGAAATGACTGCAAAGGGCCAGGTTTATATAGCTCTTAGCAGAGTCAGATCACAGTCTTGTCGAGTAATAACTTCTCTCTATCTTTAAAAGCTGTAAAATCAGCCACACGATCTGCATATCCTAAATGAACTAAATCGACTACGAAACACGACATCTAGCTAGAGATGTCGTTTCTTAGACGATTTAGTTTTTTTAGACTTAATAAACGAACAGAATGTAAGCGCGTACAAAAAAAATGTGAAAATAAATATTTATGTACATTTTCCACTGAGTGATAAAAGGATAAAACGCAGTCAAGATTTTTATTTTTTAAATTTCGGATTAATTTAATTTTCCTTTTGAATTATCTCAATCAGAATACATCTGATGGAAGCAAATTGGAATTGGTTTCCGTCCTACTTTACGTAGTCCATCTTGAATCATAAATAGTCCATCTTGAAATAGAATAAAAATATCTGTACCTATTATTTTGTTAAAAAGAATCGCAATAACTTTTAATGACTGTAATTACAGGGCGAGGGCCTATAAACTTTTAATAAAACAGTAAACATTGAGAAATCGTTTACAATTAGTGGTATTATCCTTTAATTCATTAAATTTTACTTAGCTTCCATTAGTGGAGGTTTTTTCCACCGTAGAAAAAGAAAGAAACCCTTGGGGCGATGTGAAAATCCATCTATACATGTACCAAATGCTTTTTAAACTCAGCACGTATTATATATAAATAAAGAGTTCTTTGGTTTGATTATAAAGTTCGTTGGTCTATCGTTGGCGCACGCGTTCGCGGGCTGCTGTTGGTGTAATTTCCTAATTTAATCTTAATTATTCTGATGAAATATAATCTGTGCGTTTTGAGAGAAATTTTAGTGATTTTTAGGCAAGATAAAAACTTATGATCGGTTTCGTTTCACTTTCGTATATTTCATTTGCCATAATATATTACAGAAGTTGGTAATCATTTGTAAAATTAAGATATTAACCTATGTGTTAAAATTTGAGATATCATGTACTTTTGTATTTAAAGTTTTAGTTTTCCATATACAGATTGTGTGCACGAGTTATAGTCTGGACTATTTTGACTGGATATATGTCTGAAATTATTCCCCATACAGAATATGAAACTTTTTCAAGATTAATCTGCCATCATTTGATATAATTTAGATGAAAAATTAATTAAAACTTTTAATTAAGGCTATTTGTAACACTGAGGTCAAAATTTCAACATACTGAATTCACATAAGAAATATTGCATTTTAAACTCAAAAATAAATAATATTCCTCAAAAAAGTGTGTTAAAGGTATTGATACATTTTCTTGTATAAATATATATAGAACTTTCTAGCGATATGTGCTCCCAAAAATACTGGGTTTTATGTCCTAGCTGACGTATTATGGTTACGGTTTTTTAAACAAATTTAAGTCAATAATAAGTGATTGGTAAATAATGGTTTGAAATAAAAGAACTTAAATATTTATGTAGGAGTATTTGAAAATCTGGAAATTATTTTTTTCTGTAATAATACGTCGACGAAATTTTGTAGAATAAACAACAATCTGAATAACATAAGTTTTTAGTATTTTTTTATTTTATTCTTCTTTCAAGTAGGACTATTAAAATCTCTTTTGGTATGCTACAATTTAACTTCTAATGATTATGAATAAATATCCTTATTATCTATGCGTATATCTACAAATAATTAATTAGTCCCTCTAAATGAGCATTGTAATGACCTCCACACATTTTTATCTTCAACATATTCCTTGATACTATAATAAGCCTTCGAAATAAGCACGTGTTTAATATGATTTTTAAATTTCGCTACGGGAAGGTTTATTATATCGTCAGATATTTTGTTAAAAACGCTGACACCAGGAAAGATTTATAATTAATTTGTAATCTAAATTTAGTATTATGAATTTTATTTTTATTTCTTGTATTAAGAGTATGGATATCAGACCCTTTAACAAAGAAATTTAAATACTTTTTAACATACAGTAGGTTTTCATAGATGTATAACGACGGCAAGGTCGGAATATTTCCATCTTTAAATAGGTCTTGAAATGATTCTCGATATTTCATATTATTCTTAGTGGTTACTAATTCTAGTACATTGTTATTCAAAATTAAACTTCTATTAACCTGCGGTACATTAGGCGGTGAAAATTTAATACGTTTTGTTTTCTTAGCATGTAAATATAGATATTTGTTAGGTCTGTTTTTTTCCTATCCACTTTAAAAATAAGGAGGTGTCATTATATATATATATATATATATATATACGTAGTTATAAATATATATATATATATATATATACATATATATATATATATATATATATATATATATACATATATATATATATATATATATATATATATATATATATATATATATATATATATATACGTAGTTACAGAGCTGCTAACGAAGGCTTAACAAATATCTCATACACATATTTTATATTAACGCTCATGTAACTGGATTGTAAATAATGTAAATTCCATTAAAAATATAGGGATTGGTTTGTTTTTAAACTAACCTGAAATCTACAAACAAAAGTTATCGTTAATCGTTTTTTCATTTTTTTTTGTACGTTTGGTTTCTATTAAAGAAAGGGAGACTAGCAAAATAAAAGAAGAAATAGAAGGGAATCTGCAGAAACTGCTGTCAATGTGCCAAAGTTGAAATTGCAGTGACAAATGTGGTGAGTTAAAAATAATCCTGGCACTAAATCCTACAAGCATTTTGAAAAACTATTTGTTAGATCCAAGAAATATTGTTTAATGTATAAAATTAGTCCATCGATGAAAATGAATTGCTTTTATAGTATTTGAAAAGTCAAATCTTGATAATAATCCAACTACCGTAGTAATCGTATCTATATTTGTGCTCTCAATAATTTCAGGTATACTAGATATCATTAATTATATTGCCGGTTTTTATATTTCAAGTTCCTTCATTGGTACTGTTACTTCAGTTAAGATTAAACCTCGTATTCCATCTGCACTTGATATTCTAGATGATTGAGAATTAGCAACAACTTCAGTTTTTGAACATACTTATTCAACTCCAGTTTTGTCCCAAGTCATCAACCTAAAGGCCAAAAACAGTAGAAATTATTTTCATTTATCTTACATCTAAGAAAAAGTAGTTCGAAGAAAGGCTTAAAATTAGAATAGTTTTCAGCAATTCTTGGAAATGTCATACGGATATTAAAAGTAATGCAAGGAAAAGTGGGGGTTATTAAATAGCTTGGAAAAACCATCACAATGATGGGATCTTACTAGGAAAATAAAATCATGAGAAAATAAAAAAAACATTTAAGCACGATTAGATATCGTATTACGAGGTTCCTTAGAGATTTCGGCACTTATAAACATTTAAGCGTACTTAGGATCCTTATTAAACTATTTACAAATATTAATATTTTACAAAGCAGTTGTATATTACCACATATTATATACTACATGTTTCACAGAGATTTCGGCACTTATAAACATTTAAGCGTATTTAGGATTCTTATTAAACTATTTACAAATATTAATCTTGTACAATGTAGTTGTGTATTGCCACATATTATATGCTATATGTTTCACAGAGATTTCGGCACTTATAAACATTTAAGCGTATTTAGGATTCTTATTAAACTATTTACAAATATTAATCTTTTACAATGTAGTGGGATATTGCCACATATTATATACTATATGTTTAATAGAGATTTCGGCACTTATAAACATTTAACCGTATTTAGGTGTCTTATTGAACTATTTATAAATATTAATCTTTTACAAAGCAGTTGTATATTACCACATATTATTTACTATATGTTTCACAGAGATTTCGGCACTTATAAACATTTAAGCGTATTTAGGATTCTTATTAAACTATTTACAAATATTAATCTTGTACAATGTAGTTGCATATTGCCACATATTATATGCGATATGTTTCACAGAGATTTGGGCACTTATAAACATTTAAGCGTATTTAGGATTCTTATTAAACTATTTACAAATATTAATCTTGTACAATGTAGTTGTATATTACACATATTATATGCTATATGTTTCACAGATATTTCGGCACTTATAAACATTTAAGCGTATTTAGGATTCTTATTAAACTATTTACAAATATTAATCTTGTACAATGTAGTTGTATATTGCCACATATTATATGCTATATATTTCACAGAGATTTCGGCACTTATAAACATTTAAGCGTATTTAGGATTCTTATTAAACTATTTACAAATATTAATCTTGTACAATGTAGTTGTGTATTGCCACATATTATATGCTATATGTTTCACAGAGATTTCGGCACTTATAAACATTTAAGTGTATTTAGGATTCTTATTAAACTATTTACAAATATTAATCTTTTACAATGTAGTTGTATATTGCACATATTATATACTATATGTTTAACAGAGATTTCGGCACTTATAAACATTTAACCGTATTTAGGAGTCTTATTGAACTATTTATAAATATTAATCTTTTACAAAGCAGTTGTATATTACCACATATTATATACTATATGTTTCACAGAGATTTCGGCACTTATAAACATTTAAGCGTATTTAGGATTCTTATTAAACTATTTACAAATATTAATCTTGTACAATGTAGTTGTATATTGCCACATATTATATGCTGTATGTTTCACAGAGATTTCGGCACTTATAAACGTTTAAGCGTATTTAGGATTCTTATTAAACTATTTACAAATATTAATCTTTTACAATGTAGTTGTATATTGCCACATATTATATACTATATGTTTCACATGCGTAAAAACATGGTGCATATATAAAAAATAATAAGATATAGAATAATCGCTATGGTTTTCCTGTAAACCCTTACTTATATTTTATCGATCCAGGATAATCGCTATTGGATAATAATCGCTATAGTTTTCCTCTAATCCTCTAGTTAGATTTTACCTATCCTGGATAATAACCGATATTGGATACACGCTATAGTTTTCCTGTAATCCTCTAGTTAAATTTTATTGATCCTGGATAATCGCTATAGTTTTCCTCTAATCTTCTATTTAGATTTTACCTATCCTGGATAATCGCTATTGGATAATAACTGATATCGAATAATCGCTATTGGATAAACGCTATAGTTTTTCTGTAATCCTCTAGCTAGATTTTACCGATCCTGGACAGTCGCTATTGAATAATAACCAATATTGGATAATGGCTATAGTTTTCCTGTAATCCTTTAGTTTGTTTTTAAGATTTTTGGTTCAGTATTTTCGGAAAAAGAGGTCAAAATGCTGTATTTTTGCATACTTCTTTAATTTGTTTATGGGGAATACAAATATTTTTTTATTCCTCATAACAAAGTTTTTCAAATGATTCTACATATGATATATAAAACAAGAGAAATTTTTTTAAGACCTTTGTTTACAACCTCTATTGGTATACGAATATTTAAAAGAAGATGTCAGAGTAAAATATGTGAGTTATTAATATGTATTACTGTGCACATTTCCAAGTTGCTATGTCGGATGGCTTGAGAAAATCGGCTTCGAAAATAGAAAAAAGTAAATGTATTATTTGTAGGCGTAAAAGCATGGTGTATGTTTAAACAAATATGACACATAGAATTATCGCTATCGTTCATTTTCAACCGAAGCGTGTGGTATAAATTATATTTTTAGGTTGAATTGTTCCGAAAATAGGGCGAGGTATACATATTTCTTGGCATACGTTTGGGTATAAATGCACTATACAACCAGGAACATTTCGACATTTTTTTTGAAATCATATGAAAGTATACACATTAAAAACTATATATCTGGAAAGAAATTCTGCAGCTGATGATTATTTATTATAAAAAAACAGTTTGAAAAATTTTGTATCTGACGACTTTGTTTGCGGGGTAATGTGTTTTAAACTTTATTTTTTCCACTTAATTTACTTTTTTATCATTAAGCACTTATTACACGATTGAAAGCAAAATTTAATTATAAATTATCATTTGTAATATAAATAAATAAGTAAATTTAGTTATTCAGTTAGAATGTTTTTCTAACCTGTCACTTTCACCACTACATTTTCTTTTTGTACCAACATTCAGAAAAGAGTCTATTTGTTTATGGTTTATATTTCGAATCATAACATATTTATTGTTATTTTTGATTATATGGCTTTTGTTCTCTCCAGAAGGAACTTTTGCCAATATCAAGTGTGGAAAACAGGTTAAGTAACACTGATTAAGCCATATTTCGGATATTTGTCATTGTTGCTTGTTAACAAAAGAATGAACAATATAATAAAAATTAAATAAGAAGTTGGCTACAATTAAATAAAAAGAAGAAAATTAAATTATAATATAAAGATAGTATAAAATAAATATATGCAAATAAATATAAAAACAAAAAGAAATAAGAATATAAATACGTCGTGTCGTGTCGTGTCGTGTCGTGTCGTGTCGTGTCGTGTCGTGTCGTGTCGTGTCGTGTCCTGTCGTGTCCTGTCGTGTCCTGTCGTGTCGTGTCGTGTCGTGTCGTGTCGTGTCGTGTCATTTATGTTATGTTATGTTGTGTTATTTTATGTTATGTTATGTTAGATTAGGTTATGGCATATATTTTTTTTGGATATTTTATGGTCTTCATATCATATTATAGTTATCAAAATTTTAAATATATTTTAAATATATTTAAAAAAATTTTTTTAATACATTAGCCACGGGCCGGTAATTATTTTGGTTACATTTATAGGTATATATGTATGTATATATATATATATATATATATATATATATATGTGAATTAAAAACTATAATTATATTTATATAGCAATGGCAATTGCAAAACTTGATAGCCATAAATTAAAAAAAAACATAAATTATAAATTCAAAGATAGTAAAACCTATTAAGTTGGTATAAATGATAATTTTTCTTATTTGACATTTAAGGCTGTTAAAAATTACTTGTTTTAACGTAATTTTAAAAATGTATTTTAAGCGATTTAATTTCATTAATTTCTAATTACTTTATGTTTGTGTCAAATGTGTAGTGTATAAATTTATTGAGAATATAGTGAGGAATAACCATGTAATATACAAATTTCGACATATTTATGGCGAGTATTTTTTTTTTGAAAATGAATTTTTTTATAATGAATAGTCATCAGTTGCAGAATTTCTTTTCTGATATATAGTTTTTAATGTGTACGTATGCTTTCATCTGATTTAAAAAAAATTGTCGAAATGTTCCTGGTTGTAAAGTGCATATGTTCCAAATGAGTATTTTTGAGCTGTAGCTATTGTGATATGTTTTATTAATGAGCCAAATGTCAACTTTCTACATTAAGCGGTTTCTGAAAAAAAAACAGCTGTGATCTAGAGAGACGTGAGTGATTTTATATGGGTTCTGGTTTTCCTTTAAACCTAAGAAACAAAGGAAAACAAACAAAAAAAGAAAATAAATGTAAATTTTATTAAAGTTTGGTTTAAAAGAGAAAGGTGACAAAAAATGTTGAAGACACAAGTTTTTTTGAAAACAACTATTAGAACTGCGCTGGCGTTTATTTGCAATCAAATGAGGGTTTGGCTATTTGAAGCTGGAAAGGCGATTGGGCGCGTAATTCATTTACTGGAGCAAAAGACTGTTAAGAACAGTATATGAAATATTAGATGTTTTTCATTTTATCCTTTTGATATTTTCCATTCATCCTCAACCACGTGGCAAATTGGAAAAACAAGTAATTTTCATAGTTATTGTGAAAAGATAACACTAATGTAAAAAAATGATAAAACTAATGTAAAAAATGTATTTAAATTTAAGGAGAATTAAATATAATTAATAATTGTTGCTGTTTTTAGATCACTTTTGAAAAATAATTCAATTTACTGTTTATGTCCACTTGTACCTAATTTTTCTTAAGTTCCTTGCTTTAAAGAAAAAAGTAGTCTATTTAGAAAATTACCATTGTGTCTTTGTGTTTTTCACCTGAAAAATAAAGAATTAATTATTGTAAAACTAACGGTGCAAATAGGTAAAATTAGATAAAATTAAAAAAAATTATTTACAACCGTAAAATCTTTTTGGGTACATTTTGGTGAAAAAATTTTTTTCTTACGATTAAGACAAGAAAAAACGACGGAAGCGCAAGTTGGAACGGTGAATGTTTATATCTATACTGTTTACGTTATGAAGTATAAATAATGATGGGGAACAGTATATGGGGAAGAAATGTTTCGCATTTAAGCTACCCTACATCCCACAGTTGATTGATATTTTTGATTTGCTAAATTATTATCGTCATGGTGCATTCAATATTTTTACGAATTAACGTATCGCCATTTAGTTGACTTCTAACAAAAACTTAATATGAGTTTGTACGATGTTATAATTAGATAGTATCTATCTACTACGCATGGAACAAGCTATTTATTAACACATAATTAATTTTTTAATAGTTTCTGGTATTTAAAACACAGAATCAAATGTAATTGCTTGTTAGCACGGATAATTTATTATAATTAGCAAGAAGTTCGAATAGTATCAAAGGATAAAGAGAAAACTCATTTTCAAAATTAAATGTTTCTTCAAATTATTATATGCCTTGTCTCTGTTTATTTAATACGAACATATTAAAATTATTTTCGCACTGGTATTAAACAATGTGGTAGTTTAGACACAGTTTGAGAAGGACTCACCCCCACGATCGTTTTCAGTTTATTTGTACTTATAAAGGGTAAATTCCAAAAACAGGGCGATTAAACAAAATAATGCAAATATATATATATATATATATATATATATATATATATATATATATATATAATTTATTTAAAAAATAATGCTTTTAAATTTTTCATTTTACCAATGACTAAAAATCTAAAAATATATATTGAGAAAATTGGGGAAAGCCAAATAAACAAACGATCAATTTTCAAAACAAAATAATATGGTTTTAAATAATTAAGACAATTATGATTTTCAATATATAGAAAAACAAGTTTTAAAGTACCATAACCTGCATTAATATGATCTTGCTTGAATTTTCCTGAGCCTCCATTCATATAATTAGTATTGGTTATGGGTGTTTTATTTCAAGCGACGATTGTCATTGCCTATTTTAATGGAAACAACTGACATTTTCTTCTGACAGGCACTTAGAGAACGCGTACAGTTATAAAATAAAACAAATACTATGAATAAATTAAGGTAGCTTACCAATATAGTGTACTTTGTAAATTCATGTACAGCTGAAACAACTCAGATAATGGATAATTTGTACTGATGACTCTTTACATACATTTAATGCGGTAGACGTATTTCATTATAACGCATCTGATAACAAAAAAGGTAATTTTGTTTTATGTGCATTATAAATAAGTGAAATGGAAATACTCTTGTGTACTTATAGCAGAGTGGACACTTCGATTTTTATGTTAATGGAAGAAGTCTTGAATCATGTTAGCTTTACTTTTGCTTAATGTTGCAGCGATCTGCGTTGCAAATGAACGACTCTTGCCGAGAGTTGATGTGAGCAACCACATTTACAGTGTGGCTGCAAATATTGCCAACAAACATTTTGATTTACGTTTCGACAGTTTAGTTTATAATATCGGCGGGACACGTTCTGATGATTCTTCAAAAGTTTTCTTTGAGGAGTACAGAGGTGTTTTAACAAATCGTGATAAATGTGAAGAGATCAAAGCGTCCGTACTTGGGAGCCGAATGTTCAACTATATAGCACAATATGTTTTTGAATTAGAACATGTGAAAAATCTCGTTTGTTTAGTAGATGTTATCAAAAAAGAAATATTATTTGACGTCAATAGTAAATTTATATTATTATGCAATCACGGAACTGGTTCCAATGAAGCGTGCGACAATAAAATAATATTTGATACATGCTGGAAATATCATATTGCGAACGTGATTATATTGTATAAAAATATACAGGAGCAAGTGTTAATATCAACGTACTTCCCAATGACTTCAAACAAGTGCCACTGCACTGAGCCCATCGTCCTGGAAGCTATACCACGTGACGAAGAATACGTCGGTCTGGTGAATACATTTCCAAAGAAGTTCAAGAATTTTCACAGATGCACATTTATTGTATCCACGTTTCATATACCACCTTATATCACGGTGGAAAAGTTAAAAAATAAAAATATAAGATTGGGTGGTGCAGAGGGACCTTTAGCTCATATTTTAACTGAAATGTTGAACGCTACAATGGAAGTTGTAACTCCTGTGGATGTGCAGTTTTTTGGTGAGTTCAACGGATCTACATGGACCGGCTCATTGGGGGATTTGGTCAGGAATCGAGCAAATTTCTCATTAGGCTCCGCCTTGATAACTCCACAGCGATTGGAATTCTTTCATGCGGCGTACCCACACAGGGTGTGTAAATTCGGCTGGATTGCACCTCCCAGTAGATTGAAACCCGCTTGGGAGAAATTGGTTAAACCTTTCGATGGAACACTTCGCATTTACTTCTTTACTTTCCTCTTAATGATTTATATTCTTCTAATAATATTAAGAGAAACGAGAGTGCGGCATCGATGGAATTCTTATTTCATTCAAGACTTTATAACCAATAATATATACTTTGAAACGTTTGCTATATTTATAGGTCAGATTTCTAAGTGGCGTCCGAAGCACAGAGTTTTATCATTCACATTGTTGTTATGGATATGGTTCACCTTTATTATGAGAAATTCATATCAAGGGGCTCTGATTGGATCACTCAAGTTTGACGAGTTTGATCCACAGTTTTCCACACTCCATGAAGCCATACAACGTGGTTTCAAATTTGGCGGAGTTCAATACATGAACACCTACCTAGCGGATGAACCAGATTTATATGACAAGTATACAGTGGTCGAGGGCCAAAGGATTGCTTTTATCTTGGGAAAAATTGCGGATGGTTCATTGAAGTTTGTTTACCTTGCCTCTATGGAAGGTTTAAGTTTATTTAACTTAAGGGCTACTAAAGCAAATCAGTTGAATTTCCTTCCACAGTTTGCGATTGTACTTCCACTTGTTAATTATTTTCCACGCGACTCACCGCTCGTGGAAACCATAGACGCTATGTACAGCCGTATTCTGGCTAGCGGCCTGGAAGCCAAATATACAGCTGATAACGATATCGTCAAGCAGTACCTGAATTCCAAACGTCAGTGGATTGACAACACAAAAGAGACATTGAGTATGCGCCATTTGCAAGCGTGCTTCGCTGTGATAGTCATTGGTTCACAGGTTTCTGTGTTAGTGTTCATCGTAGAGTTATTGTGGCACAGATGGAATCGATGGGGATGCTGAAGCTATCGTTTTTTTTTAATAAACTGCGTGGTACAATTTATAATTTGTTTTATTCAATTAGAAATTACGCGAAATTATTTCTTATTGAAAATCGTACTAAATTTAAACTTATTCCATACGTGCTTGTTGTATGAAAAAAGTGTCGTGAATATGGGATATGTTAGAGTGTAAAATAAATAAAACACTATGAGGGTTCTCTACGAATTTAAGCATAAGTAAAAAATTAAGGGTGTATACAACATTTAAGGGGGAACACTTAATTTTTTTTTAAAACCATTTTCCATTAAATTAAAATGCAAATAGTGATATTATTTTCACTATATAAATACATTGTCTAGTATGTTAATAACATTGAGTGAACCTTTTTTCATAATTTTGAATTATAAAGTTTTGGAGAGAGGAGATTTACATATTTTTGTGATCATTTTAATTAAATCTGTGCTAGTATATAATACAGAATTTTCTAAAAATATTTTATATGACATAAGAAATAAAAAAAAAAATTGAATTACTTTATGTGTCCTTTCAAAAATGATTACATAGCTACTTTTGAGTGTTAACTATCAAAACACGCGGGTTAGTTTGTTTTATCATTGTGCCAAATTTCATTGTGCAAAGTTTCTAAGTCAAAACGTTTCTAGGAAAAACGACTCTGATAAATGGACAGACAGATGGAAACGTGAGTTATCTTATAAGGATTTCGTATTTTTCTTTGAAGTACTCTGACGAGACGAAGAAATAGTTTATTTCGCCAGTATAGACATTCTGCGGCGTTCACATATTTTTAGCGCACTAACATTGATTAACGCGATATAGCTGAAGGCGTTAAATATTGAAATTTGTCTGTTCCATTGACTGCTTTTGCAGCGTGTTATGTGGTCGCTTAAAAGTGATAAGCTAATTTGAAGTTTAATTTGAATTGATGTGTTTTTTCTAATTTAAACAAATCGTATTTCTGGTTTTTGTTTCTGTTTTTGTTTTATTTTGTTGAGCTTTTCAAATAAGTAAATAAATGAGTATTTTACAAATAAAAATTGTACTCTATTAAAGTTATATGCGTTAATGGAAATATATCGGAAAGTGCGACTAGTAACTTCAACAATAACCGGGAATTTCAAGATCCCACGATACGCCGAGCTAAGCTGTCATCTGTAACCAATAATAGAACTTTCTGTTTCCAATTGCCTTTAACATCTAACTGGTTAGTTTTGATTTAATGCTGCTTTACATTAGTTTCCGGCTCGCGTGAGGAAAAAAATAATATATTAGTTCAATTCGTTATACCGAATTAGATTCAGTCTGATAATAAAAAAATCAACGCGACGGATTAACGTTCAGATTTAAAATAATTGATAATCTAATTAGCGCTAAGATCGATATAAATGTCCCTTCCCTTACCATAAGTATGAATAGTGGCTTTTCAGCTGCCTATTTAATTATATTCTATTAGGTCTCGAGTCATCTGCATCGATATACTTCGATTTCCTTATCAATAGACAATTAGCACATCACTTTAGTTTGTACTCAATTTTCTGGAAATTGTTTGTGCATGATAGTTGTTGTGTAATGGAAGTCCAAGGACAAGGTTTGTAGGATACTTTAACGTTTTTTTACATTTCACTTCCGTGCTTCTAAATGAAAACAATGGAATCCTTAAACTGTGTGCCTGTTTATCCGTCTGTCCTAGCTCTGTTCCTTAGAAATAAACTTAAACTTAAAGTTATGCATCGTAAGAGAGCGTTTGAAATTATTTCAAAAAATAATAA